>CM059786.1:10378428-10978428 GCA_030435695.1 Brachymystax lenok tsinlingensis | reverse complement strand
CCTAACACCATGCCACTTCAAGTGTCCACCCCTCTGAGTGACTGATCTGCAAGCTTGTGCATTCCTGCCCGTCTGTGCCTGATTGTCCAGACACTCATGTTATGAGTGAGTGTGCATGCTTGCAGAACATACTTGTGGGCATGCGTGAATGTGTGTGCGTTGCTCTGGCCATCTGACATTGTTGTCTCAGGGACTAGCTGGGCTGTTCAGGTGATGTGTAATTTCTGTAGGCTCTGGGAGACCTTTATATACTAGATGTATGTGGACACCCCTTCAAATGAGTGGATTTGGCTATTTCAGCCACATCTGTGGCTGACAGGTGTATAAAATCTAGCACACAGCCACGCAATCTCCATAGACAAACATTGGCCTTATTGAAGATCTGTGACTTTCAACGTGGCACCGTCATAGGTTGCCACCTGTCTAACAAGTTAGTTTGTCAAATTTCTGCCCTGCAAGAGCTGCTCCGGTCAACTGTTAAGTGCTGTTATTGTGAAGTGGAAATGTCTTGGAGCAACAACGGCTCAGCCGCGAAGTGGTAGGCCACAAAATCTCACAGAAGGGGACCGCCGAGTGCTGAAGCGCGTAAAGATTGGAACAAAGGACAGACAAACTGCCTTTGGAAGCAACGTCAGCACAATAACTGTTCATCGTGAGCTTCATGAAATGGGTTTCCATGGCCGAGCAGCCACATACAAGCCTAATATCACCATGTGCAATGCCAAGCGTCAGCTGGAGTGATGTAAAGCTCGCATCCATTGGACTCTGGAGCAGTGGAAAACATGTTCTCTGGTGCAATGTTCCAACATCTGGTGGAAAGCCTTCCCAGAAGAGTGGAGGCTGTTATAGCAGCAAAGGGGGGACCAACTCCATATTAATGCCCATGGTTTTGGAATGAGATGTTGGACGAGCAGGTGTCCACATACTTTGGATTGGAGGACTTGGTTGGTTGGGTGTATCACAGTACATGGAAGGCTGGCTCATAGAATAAACCAATCCACATGGCTGAGTGACTTGGGAGAAATAAAGAAACACACATTCCATCTTCTGGTGTCTATCCTGTCTCTTATTTACAGAAAGTCATTTCTCATTCAAGCCATGTCTGAATCTTGTACACACTGAGCCACCAAAGTGTAGACCCCTCAAACTCCACTCTGGACCTCGCAGCTAGCTCCACTTTTTCCATTGTTGCCCTCTAATCAGGGACTGATTTAGACCTGGGACACCAGGTGTGTGCAATTAATTATCTGGTATAACAGAAAACCAGCAGGCTCTGGACCTCGTAGGGTAAGAGTTGAATATCCCTAGTGCAACCCCTTTCAATTAGTGTGCTCATCAAAGATACTGGGACATTATTGAAAGCTATTTTATAGTTTCACAACGCATCACAGTAATTTTTTTGTTGTTGTTGAAATAAGACTCCCTTCCTACCTGGAGGGGAGCCCTCCCCTCATTGGTAGCCACACACCTCCATCAAAGCTTGCTAAGAACAATCCCATCCACCTGAAAGAGGCGGGGCTATCCATGTAAACACCCCATCTGCAGTCATTTAGTCCTCTTTCAACCAAACCAGCATGGACCACTAGAGATACATTATTGACTGAGTATTGCATGAGTGTGGTGGCCAAGGTATTTCATTTGTATTGTTGTACGTGGGGCATTTAAAGGGTTAGCCCCGTCTATTTCAGGTGGATGGGATTGTTCTTAACGAGCTTTGATGGAGGTGTGTGGTGACCAATGAGGGGAGGGCTCCCCTCCAGGTAGGAAGGGAGGGGTTTTGTACACTTCTGTGTTTTCAAGTATGGTGGTGGCTGCATCTTGGTATGGGTATGCTTGACATCGGCAAAGACTGGAGTTTTTTTTTTTCAGGATGAAAAGAAACAGGAACGAGCTAAGCACGGGCAAATCCTAGAAAACCTGCCCTAGTCTGCTTTATACCAGACACTTTCTGGTGTCTGGAATTAGCTTTTCAGCAGGACAATAACCTACAACAAAGCCAAATCTGTACTTATCAAGAAGACAGTGAATGCAACTGAGTGGCCAAGTTAAAGTTGAGTCTGCTTGAAAATCTATGGCAAGACTTAAATTGCTGTTTAGCCATGATCCAACACCTTGACAGAGCTTGAAGAATGGGCACAATACAGGTATGCAAAGCACTTAGGAGACTTACCCAAGAAGACGCCGCTGTAATTGCTGCCAAAGGTGTTTCTAACATGTATTGACTGTGGTGAATACTTATCTAATCAAGGGTGGCAGGTAGCTAAGCGGTTAAGAGCGTTAGGCCAGTAACCGAAAGGTCGCTAGTTCGAATCCCTGAGCTGGCCAATTGGAAAAATCTGCCGTTCTGCCCTTGAGCAAAGCAGTTAATAAGGCGCCATTTCCATGTCTTAATTTAAAGAAGCAGGGAGGAATGTTGAACGCGGAAGATGTTGTTCACTGCGCGTGTGGTGAGTTCAGATTAAAGGGGTCGCGCAGAGGTTCATGTTGAAGAGCTCATAGAAAAATAAATGTTGCGTGCCCAGAAAGTGGAAGTTTGAGTTTATTTATTCTTGCTCATTTAAAATACATAACACATAATGTGACAAATAGAATATTGAACAATTGAAAACATTACAGGACATTTATCATGATGCAAATTTTAATATTAAAAGCTGGAGTTATTATACAGTCTGATAGCAGTGGGTAGAGGGGCGTTTTGCAGGCGGTTTGTACGGGCAGTTGTACAGGACAGTTCGTGGCGGTTTCTCAGGAGCCAGGCGGTGCAGTTAACTCTTTTTGGAGGGAGCAGGTCATTCAGTGGATGGTCAAGAGTGTTTATGTCCTTCACCAGATGCGCTGCAGCCTGCTCTGCAGTGAGGGGAGCTGTGGTTGGACTGCTCCACCTCTGGAGATGATCCTCAAGGCCCTCCTCTGCATCCTGTCTAGTTGGGCCTGCTGCTTTGTACTGCATCCAACTAACAGCACTCCACCGTATTCCAGACAGGGCCTGACCAGTGTAGTATAGACTGACCAGATCTTCAGTGGATCGGCCATTTCTGGCAAGAACAGACAAAATGCAGAGGGGGGGGCGAAGTGGCTGCATAGGTAACAAACAAACAGCGAGTAGCAGCAGTGTACAAGGCGGGGGGTCAATGCAAATTGTTCGGTGGAGATTTTTATGAATTGTTCAGCAGTCTAATGGCTTGGGGGTAGAAGTTGTTGAGGAGCCTTTTGGTCTTAGACTTGACGCTCCGGTACCGCTTGCCGTTCGGTAGCAGAGAAAACAGTCTATAACTTGCGTGACTGGAGTCTCTGACAATTTTCTGGGCTTTCCTCTGACACCGCCTATTATATAGGTCCTGGATTTCAGGAATCTTGGCCCCAGTGATGTACTGGGCCGTTCGCACTACCCTCTGTTGCGCCTCACGGTCAGATGCCAAGCAGTAGTCCACGATCAGCTCTGCCTTTGCCTGTAGTCCACAATCAGCTCCTTTGTCTTGCTCACATTGAGGGAGAGGTTGTTGTCCTGGCACCACACTGCCAGTTCTCTGACCACCTTATAGTCCGTCTCATCGTTGTCGGTGATCAGGCCTACCATTGTTGTGTCGTCAGCAAACTTAATTATGGTGTTGGAGTTGTGAATGGCCACGCAGTCGTGGGTGAACAGGGAATACAGGAGCGGACTAAGTACACATCCCTGAGGGGCCCCAGTGTGGCAGACGTGTTGTTGCCTACTCTTACCACCTGGGGGGGGCGGCCCGTCAGGAATTCCAGGATCCAGTTGCAGAGGGAGGTGTTTAGTCCCAGAGTCTATAGCTTAGTGATGAGCTTTGTGGGCACTATGGTGTTGAACGCTGAGCTGTAATCAATGAACAGCGTTCTCACATAGGTGTTCCTTTTGTCCAGGTGAGAAAGGGCAGTGTGGAGTGCGATTGCGTCATCTGTGGATCTGTTGGGGCGGTATGCGAGTTGGAGTGGGTCTAGGGTGTCCGGGAGGATGCTGTTGATGTGAGCCATGACCAGCCTTTCAAAGCACTTAATGGCTACCAACGTTAGTGCCACAGGGCGGTAATCATTTAGGCAGGTTACCTTCGCTTCCTTGGCCACAGGGACTATGGTGGTCTGTTTGAAACATGTAGGTATTACAGACTCTGCCAGGGAGAGGTTGAAAATGTCAGTGAAGACACTTGACAGTTGGCCCTCTCATGCTTTGAGTACACGTCCTGGTAATCCGTCTGGCCAAGCGGCTTTGTGAATGTTGACCTGTTTTAAAGGTTTTGTTCACATCGGCTACCGAGAGCGTTATCACACAGTCATCCAGAACACCTGGTGCTCTCGTGCATGCTTCAGTGTTGCTTGCCTCAAAGCGAGCATAAGGCATTTTGCTCGTCTGGTAGGCTCGCATCACTGGGCAGCTCGCGTCTGAGTTTCCCTTTGTAGTCCCTAATAGTTTACAAGCCCTGCCACATTCGGCGAGCGTCCGAGCCGGTGCAGTAGGAGTCAATCTTAATCCTGTATTGATGCTTGCTTGTTTGATGGTTCGTCTGAGGGCATAGCAGGATTTCTTATAAGCGTCCGGATTAGTCTCCCGCTCCTTGAAAGCGGCAGCTCTAGCCTTCAGCTTGATGCAGATGTTGCCTGTAATACATGGCTTCTGGTTGGGATATATGCGGACAGTCACGGTGGGGATGACATCATTGATGAAGCCGATGACTGAGGTGGTATACTCTTCAATGCCATTTGATGAATCCCAGAACATTTTCCAGTCTGTGCTAGAAAAACAGTCCTGTAGCGTAGCATCCGCGTCATCTGACTTCTTCTGTATTGAGCGAGTCACTGCTACTTCCTGCTTTAGTTTTTGCTTGTTAGCAGGAATAGAGGATAGAATTATGGTCAGATTTGCCAAATGGTGGGCGGGGGAGAGCTTTGTATGCATCTCTCTGTGTGGAGTAAAGGTGGTCTAGGATATTTTTTTCCCTGGTTGCACATGTGACATGCTGGTTAAAATGTGGTAAAACTGATTTAAGTTTGCCTGCAGTAAAGTCCCTGGCCACTAGGAGCGCCGCTTCTGGGTGAGCATTTTCTTCTTTGCTTATGGCCTTATAGAGTTGGTTGAGAGTGGTCTTAGTGCCAGCTTCGCTTTATGGTGGTAAATAGACAGCTACGAATAATACAGATGAGAACTCTCTTGATAGGTAGTGCGGTCAACAGCTTATCATGAGGTACTGTACCTCAGGAGAGCAATACCTCGAGACTTCTTTAATATTAGACATCGCGCACCAGCTGTTATTGACAAAAAGACACACACCCCCACCCCTTGTCTTACCAGAGGTAGTGTCTCTGTTCTGCCGGTGCATGGAAAATCCCTCCAGCTCTATATTGTCAGTTTCTTGGTTCAGCCACGTCTTGGTGAAACATAGGATGTTGCAGTTTTTAATGTCCCGTTGGTAGGATAATCTTAATATTAGGTCATCAATTTTATTTTCTAACGATTGCACGTTAGCAAGAAGAATGGAAGGCATTGGGAGTTTACTTGCTCGCCTCCGGATTCTCAGAAGGATCCCCAATCTGCATCCCCTTTTCCGGCGTCTTTTCTTCACAAAAAGGCATGGATCTAGGCCTGTTCCAGTGGAAGCAGGATATCCCTCTCGTCGGACTCGTTAAAGGAAAAAGTTTCTCCCATTCCGCGGTGAGTAATCGCTTTTCTGATGTCCAGAAGTTATTCTCGGTCATAAGAGACAGTAGCAGCAACATTATGTACACAATAAGTTAAAAAATAAGTTAGACAAAACGCAAAAAAAATAACAAAATTGCACAATTGGTTGGGAGAATGTAAAACGTCAGCCATGGTCTTCGGCTCAATCTTGTCTAGATGTAAACCAAGATACTTAGTTGTTATTACCACTAGTACTTTCTGTCCTCCTAGGATTAGTGGTGCATGTTGTGGATGGTCTCTAGAAAAACATATCAGAATTTCCAGACTTTTTCCCATTTCAGGAGCATGTTGTTGGATGTGCCCCAATCTTCCAGCTGCTTTGCCTCCAAGCCCATGGAAATGTCCTCTTTTGATGCTGGTTAATGGTATGGCCAGGGACAACCCTACATCATCTGCATACCCAGTGTCCAGAGTGTCACTGAAGACAACTTTTCAGGTGGACATGTGAAGGAGAAACACATATGGTTTAAGAAATGAAGTGTCAAGCACGCATCTCCCTGCACTTGTGCATGTGATCTTTGTGTGCTTGCAAATCTATGATGACCTGCTCCTCAAATATGATTGCCAACCTTATTGACCAGTCATAGTACAGCCTTTTACAATGCCTGTGACTGGCGAGCTAAATGGAAGTTGGGACCAACGTGATGTTTACATACACAGGTAGGTAACCAGTAGCCACATTGCAACATGGAGGACTTCCCACTAGGCGCTTCTTCTTTTAGGTAAGAAAGCTTGCTAGCAAATTCAGCCTAATGCTATTTCAACGTCTTTTTGATTCTCATTTAGTTAAAGAGGGAGATATATGTAATGGTAATTAGATAACTACCACCAGCAACTGAGTTCATCAATGTAGCTAATGATATTTGATGTCATTTACAAAATAGCCTCCAACACTCTACTCAGACTACATCCAGTTTGCTATCACAGTGCCATCTGTTTTGTCACCTAAGCCCCATATACTACCCACCACTGCGACCTGTATGCTCTCGTTGGCTGGCCCTCACTAAATATCCGTTGCCAAACCCACTGGCTCCAGGTCATCTATAAGTCTCTGCTAGGTAAAGCCCCGCCTTATCTCAGCTCACTGGTCACCATAGCAACACCCACCCGTAGCACGCTCTCGAACAGGTATATTTCACTGGTCATCCCCAAAGCCAACACTTCCTTTGGCCGCCTTTCCTTCCAGTTCTCTGCTGCCAATGACTGGAACGAATTGCAAAAATCACTGAAGCTGGAGACTTATATCTCCAATCTGTAAAATGCACACCAAACTACCTCCATCCCCATATTGTTATTTATCCTCTTGCTCTTTTGCACCCCAGTATCTCTACTTGCACATCATCATCTGCACATCTATCACTCGAGTGGTAATGCTAAATTGTTATTATTTCACCTCTATGACCTATTTATTGCCTTACCTCCCTACTCGTCTACATTTGCACACACTGTACATACATTTTTCTATTGTGTTATTGACTGTACGTTTGTTTGTGTAACTGTTGTTTTTGTCGCACTGCTTTGTGTTATCTTAGCCAGGTCGCAGTTGTAAATGAGAACTTGTTCTCAACGGGCCTACCTGGTTAAATAAAGGTGAAATAAAATAAGCAGTTAACATCCCATCATGCTTAGGGTCATGTATAAAAATACTGGGCAAGCCATTATTTTGGCTACCATGGCTATGCCCCCAAAGGATAAAAATGCCTCCCTCCACAGGGCCGAGTGCCTGAATTGTTTGAGCATGAACACCATATGCCACGGCTGTCTTCAGATCTCAACCATATTTAACACTTATGGGAGATTCTGGAGTGGCGCCTGAGACAGCGTTTTCCACCAACAAAACACACAAGAATGAAATTTCACGTTGAAGAATGGTGTCGCATCCCTCCAATAGAGTTCCAGACACTTGTACAGTCTATGCATCATTGAAGCTGTTCTGGCTCGTGGTGACCAACACCCTATTAAGTGTTTTTATTTAGGCAATTACCTTTAGATCCACACATGTTATTGTCTATCATGCAGAATTGTCATCTCTTACTTAGGCAGTTTGTTCTATAATACAGATGTGGGTGATTTCTGTCCCAGGTAGTTGCCAAAAGAAAATACGTTTTGCAACCCTAATCCCAGGGCACTGAACTTTGTGCAGGTTTTTATTCCTACCTAGCACAAACATCTCACTCGACTAATCATAGACTTTAGACCATAATTAGTTGAGTGAAGTGTTTAGTAGAGTGCTGGGAACAACCTGTACACTTGTTTTAAAAAGAGCTATGGTTGTGTTGACTACAATTGTCTAAATACAGGTACAATTTTCTTTTGCTAATCCATGAAGGTTTGTCATCTGATTTCCACGGAGCCTGGTGGAGATGGACGCAACCATACTCCAAGGCAGAGCATTTCCCTGCATCCAGGCAAAGGCCTGCTATTGGCCAGAACATGTAGCACCCCATGTCAGTAAGTCATGACGGCACACATCACTCACAGTTGAGACGAGGACAGGGTCAAGCTGCAGTGCAGTGCCCCTGGATGAAGAGCATGTTGAGCTGTTAACAATTCTGTCAATTTTTCCAGTGCCTGGCACGGGATTTGAAGCAGCCACCTTTCGGTTAGGTGCTGGGCACCCTTCTGATACTATTTGAAGAACTAATACTCCACTCATGAATGGTGGAGCCCTACGCACCATAAACCTGGCTACTGAAGTCACTTCATGTCAGAGAGACTGATTTAGAGAGTGAAAACTAACATGCGTCTTTCCCCCTGTCCCCAGGTAAGTCTGCTGGGCCGTGGAACTCTAGAGCAGCACATCAAAACATGTCGGCCTGTTGTCAGCAGGCTGTTCCCTGAGGAAGGATACAAAATGTCAAGGCTTTCAATGTCTGAATTTGGGGGATGACTAAATGCAATAAAGCTGTGTATAAACGACGCATGTTCCTTTTTTTTTTTAAACACTAACCATAATTAGTAAAAGTCACAAGTGGACAAGATCAAATGTAAAAGTTATATTTTAGAAGTCCTTGAGGACCGTTCTGTGGTCCCACCACGGCAGGCACGCTCTGAGGGATCCAAGCCCGTGTTTGCAGCTGACCTCTCCTGGGTTGTGTTGTACTGAGTGAAATTCTGTCAGCAGATTGTGCTGAGACGCCAGAGGGCCAAGTTCAATAAACCTCCACAATACCTATCATAAAATGATTAAACTAAGTTATAATAAGCCACAATATAACTAAGGAAAGGAGTATAATAGCAAAGATAATGGGGAAATAGTAAATACTGTACATTTAAACAAACATAATGGGAAAATGTAGACTTGATTTGAGTAATTTAAACCAAAATAAATTGAGGTAGGGGATAGTAACGTTGTCTTCACAAAGGTTCAAGTTTTCAATTGTCTTTGTAGTAAGAGCCAGTGGGGGGACACTAGTGACTCAAATAGATCAGATGTGAGTGTTAAGGCAGATAATCCACAATGACTTGTCGAGTGCGATCGAAAGGAATTCGTTCCGGTTGGGAGTCTATACTGGTGTGGATGGAATGAGAAGGGTAGGCTACTTAGGGAAAGGTGAACGGGCTTCACCCTCCCAGTATCCCAAAGGCCTCCTCTGGTTCACAGGCATTAACGAATGCGTAGCACACAAAGCAGTAGAGAACGTTGGCAGGCAGTGCTAGCAGGTGAAATGTTGGAAATGGGATATGGAGAGGTACTTAGCTTTGGGAAGGGTGAAGCTTTCACCTTCCCAATTTCGCAAAAGGCCTCCTCTCCGTTCCTTCCCGCTCGCCGGCAGCCGTCAATCTGGTCCACAGTGGCTTGTTGATTCGTAGTTCATCCTCCCATCAGGTCACACGGCAAGGCCTTCTCTCACCGTTGTAACACTGGCCCCGGTATGCTCCAGCAACAGCACGCATTCTCAGTCGCCTCGGCTCTGGCTCTGCAGCCTCGCTGCTTCCAGCTCACATCGATGGCGTGCTGCTTCCAGCGTTCACCTTAAATAAAGAACAGGTGCAAGCGACTCCCAGGTCCCAATCAGTGGCGCGTCAATTAATTACTCCTGTGATCAACAGGGGGAACATTTACCAGGGGCAAAAGAGGTGCGCACCCTATATTTGTATGGGTGAAACCTGTGCCAGGTGAATTAGTTTCTGGACATGTAATGCAATGGGCAGCTTTTAATAGATACATAGTCACCTCCGTGTCATCACCTTTCATCGCCAAAGGCCTATTGGCATTTACTGCTCACACACAATATTCAGTTAATACGCATTGACTGTAATACTTAAGCTGTGGTGCAAAAACCGCTTTCTTCCCGGTCTGTCAGCATGCTCCTTTCTAGTGATCTTAATCCCTCTCCACCTGAAATGCAATAACAACAAAAATATGAATAGCAATGTGCCTACTCAGTAACTTAGCTAACTAATGAAACACTAATTTGTAGGTATACATGTACAAGCCTATTCTTTATCCGCCAAATGACACCAAAACAATCCCCTCTGCTACTTTTTCAGTTACCAATTCACCAATCAACAGTCAGGGGAATGAACTCGTTTGGCAAAAAGTGTTCAATGGTCAGTATCAAGTCTTTAAAATAATTAGCTAGCTACATTGACAAACTCAGCTGATGGTGGAAGTTAGCTCTTCCCAAGCGGTTTCGACAGGCTTAAGCTGCAGTGAAACAAACAGACAATATCAGACCAGACAGCCTGGCCTTATTGCATTTAAGCTAGCTAGATAGCAACCTAATGGCCTGTTTATAGCAAGCCATTACAGTAGCTAGGATGAATGCAATGTGTGATGTCATTAGTGGCTATATGGGTGAAATCAGAAGGAATGACATCACATGAGAAAAAGATTTATAGCTAAACTAGAATTACTGAGTCTACCATTACAGATATACATTGGCAAATCTTTATAGAAACGAGAATGAAAAGCACACTGAAATAGCATTAGGCTGAATTTACTAGCTAGCTTTCTTACCTAAAAGAAGAAGGGCCTTGTGGAAAGTTCTCCATGTTGCAATGTCCAGGCACTCTGTATTGCGTTGTGCATAAGAGCAGCCTTTAGCCATGGTATATTGGCCATATACGACACCACTTCGGGCCATATTGCTTAAATATACCATGAGCAGGGAGATTCTGAGCTCGACACTTGTTTGTTTTTTTTACTCAATTCCACTTTCTGGGCATGCAACCTTTTTGTCTGAGCTCTTTCCTCTCTCCTCAACATGATCCTCTGCACCCTTGAGATTTGATATGAATGACCAACTCTCTCCACTTGCGTTCAACATTATTTTCCATGTTCTTGACATGCCCCCCTGCGCCTTCGAATTGTGAGACAGAAATGACGCAATTTAACCCCCAACAACAACTGCTCCACGGGTGCCGATGACGTGATGCCGATTAAGGCAGCCCCCCACCCTGCACCTCTGACTCAGAGGGGTTGGGTTAAATGCGGAAGACACATTTCGGTTGAATGCATTCAGTTGTGCAACTGGCTAAGTATCCTTTCCCTTTATATTAGTGTTTCATTTTTCATTAATCTTCCACTTTGACATTACAAAGTATTTTGTGCAGATTGTGGACAAGAAATTACAATTAAACACATTTTAATCCCACTTTGTAGCACAATAAAATGTGAAAGAATCCAAGAATGGTATAGACTTTCTAAAGGCATTGTAATGTAAATGCACGAATGTGAATATTTCAGATTCTTTACTTTCCCACAGTGTTTCTGTCCGCAAGTCTTACAACTTTTACTCCAGCAGAGAATGCAGAGAGAGTGCGGAGGCTAGCAGAGATTTTATTATGGCCGCCCTCTGACGCTCCCTCTTCTGGACCAGCTGAATGCCCTGGCTCCAACTGATGCTGGCTTTACTGGCTTCAGGAATGGATAATAACAATAATGGATGTATAATATTTTATAATTTACAGAACTACCTGGCTACTATCAAATGTCAAGGAGTTTGTTTGAGCTTGTCTGATGTTATTTCTTTGTGTTAAATTTGACCATATTGACTAAAAGGATGAATAGTTTACCTTTTCAAGGAAAATTGAAAATCCCAAACTTTATGAAACTAAATGATTGACTGTTTTGATTGGTGGCTTAAACATTTTCCCACAGATGGATCTAGTGCCCAGGGCCCACCCTCCTCCACCCCAGGGAAGTTCTGACGGGGACACGACCTCCCACAACCTCCACACAGGGGGTGCCACACGCAGGGCGCCGGGGTGCCCCAGAGTCTCCTGTCCTCACCCACGGACCCCCATAGGTAGGACCAGACTCATTCCACAGAGGCAGAACCTATCCAACCTTCCCCTAACCCTGCACATCTCAACCCAGCCTGCCCTAGCCCATACCCATAACTTTGTAGATTCACTTTTATTTGGAAATACTTTTTCCTGCATGCTTTCAGTGGTCTGGGATGGAGAGATCACTGCTGCTCGATCATCCTATTTTTCCAACTTAATTGAGGAAAATAAGAACAATCCCCCCAAAACATTTTATACTGTCGCAAAGCTAACTAAAAAGCAGCATTCCCCAAGAGAGGATGGCTTTCACTTTAGCCGTGATAAATTCATGAACTTCTTTGAGGAAAAGATCATGATCATTAGAAAGCAAATTACGGACTCCTCTTTAAATCTGCGTATTCCTCCAAAGCTCAGTTGTCCTGAGTCCGCACAACTCTGCCAGGACATAGAATCAAGGGAGACACTCAAGTTTTTTAGTACCATATCTCTTGACACATTGATGAACAAATCATGGCCTCTAAACCTTCAAGCTGTATACTGGATCCTATTCCAACTAAACTACTGAAAGAGCTGCTTCCTGTGCTTGACCCTCCTATGTTGAACATAATAAACAGCTCTCTATCCACCGGATGTGTACCAAACTCACTAAAAGTGGCAGTAATAAAGCCTCTCTTGAAAAAGCCAAACCTTGACCCAGAAAATAGAAAAAATTATCGGCCTATATCGAATCTTCCATTCCTCTCAAAAATGTTAGAAAAAACTGTTGCGCAGCAACTCACTGCCTTCCTGAAGACAAACAATGTATACGAAACGCTTCAGTCTGGTTTTAGACCCCGTCATAGCACTGAGACTGCACTTGTGAAGGTGGTAAATTACCTTTTAATGGCGTCAGACCGAGGCTCTGCAACTGTCCTCGTGCTCCTAGACCTTAGTGCTGCTTTTGATACCATCGATCACCACATTCTTTTGGAGAGATTGGAAACCCAAATTGGTCTACACGGACAAGTTCTGGCCTGGTTTAGATCTTATCTGTCGGAAAGATATCAGTTTGTCTCTGTGGATGGTTTGTCCTCTGACAAATCAATTGTAAACTTCAGTGTTCTCTGTTTTGTTTTGGGACCACTATTGTTTTCACTATATATTTTACCACTTGGTGGTGTCATTCGGGAAACATAATTTTCACTGCTATGTGGATGACACAGCTGTACATTTCGATGAAACATGGTGAAGCCCCAAAATTGCCCTCCCTGGAAGCCTGTGTTTCAGACATAAGGAAGTGGATGGCGGCAAATGTTCTACTTTTAAACTCTGACAAAACAGAGATGCTTGTTCTAGGTCCCAAGAAACAAAGAGATCTTCTGTTGAATCTGACAATTAATCTTGATGGTTGTACAGTCGTCTCAAATAAAACTGTGAAGGACCTCGGCGTTACTCTGGACCCTGATCTCTCTTTTGACTAACATATCAAGATTGTTTCACGGGCAGCTTTTTTCCATCTATGTAACATTGTAAAAATCAGAAACTTTCTGTCCAAAAATGATGCAGAAAAGTTAACCCATGCTTTTGTCACTTCTAGGTTAGACTACTGCAATGCTTTACTTTCCGGCTACCCAGATAAAGCACTAAATAAACTTCAGTTAGTGCTAAACACGGCTGCTAGAATCTTGACTAGAACCAAAATATCATATTACTCCAGTGCTAGCCTCTCTACACTGGCTTCCTGTTAAGGCAAGGGCTGATTTCAAGATTTTACTGCTAACCTACAAAGCATTACATGGGCTTGCTCCTACCTAGCTTTCCGATTTGGTCCTACCGTACATACCTACACGTACGCTACGGTCACAAAACGCAGGCCTCCTTACTGTCCCGGTCCTATGATTGAGTGTAGTCTGGCCCAGGAGTGTGAAGGTGAACGGAAAGGCACTGGAGCAACGAACCACCCTTGCTGTCTCTGCCTGGCCGGTTCCCCTCTACACTGGGATTCTCTGCCTCTAACCCTATTACAGGGGCTGAGTCACTGGCTTACTGGTGCTCTTCCATGCCGTCCCTGGGGGGGGGTGCGTCGCTTGAGTGGGTTGAGTCACTGACGTGATCTTCCTGTCCGGGTTGGCCCCTCCCCTTGGGTTGTGCCGTGGCGGAGATCTTGTGGGCTATACTCGGCCTTGTCTTAGAATGGTAAGTTGGTGTTGGAGATATCCCTCTAGTGGTGTGGGTGCTGTGCTTCGGCAGAGTGGGTGGGGTTGTATCCTGCCTGTTTGGCCCTGTCCAGGGGTATCGTCAGACGGGGCCACAATGTCTCCCGACCCCTCCTGTCTCAGCCCCCAGTATTTATGCTGCAGTAGTTTATGTGTCGGGGGGCTAGGGTCCGTCTGTTATATCTGGAGTATTTCTCCTCTCTTATCCGGTGTCCTGTATGCTCTCTCTAATTATCTCTCTCTTTCTTTTTTTTCTCTCTCTCTCTCTCAGAGGACCTGAGCATTAGGACCATTCCTCAAGGCCTACCTGGCCTTGAGGTGACTCCTTGATGTCCCCAGTCCACCTGGCCGTGCTGCTTCTCCAGTTTCAACCGTTCTGCCTGTTTTATGAACATTTTCAAATATTGTCCATGTTCTGTTATAATCTGCACCCGGCACAGCCAGAAGAGAACTGGCCACCCCTCACAGCCTGGTTCCTCTCTAGGTTTCTTACTAGGTTTTGGCCTTTCTAGGTAGTTTTTCCTAGCCACCGTGCTTTTACACCTGTATTGCTTGCTGTTTGGGGTTTTAGGCTGGGTTTCTGTACAGCACTCTGTGACATCAGCTGATGTAAGAAGGGCTTTATAAATAAATTTGATTTGATTTGAGAGAGAGATGACTAATTGACTGACAAACCTGGTTTCACAGCATTTCATATTATTCTGTGCCTACATCCAAGATGCTCCATTTAGTATGATATGTTACGTTTTGTACGGTATCCATTTGTTTGTGGATGTCCATCATCCATTTCGTATGATACAGTGGGGGAAAAAAGTATTTAGTCAGCCACCAATTGTGCAAGTTCTCTCACTTAAAAAGATGAGAGAGGCCTGTAATTTTCATCATAGGTACACTTCAACTATGACAGACAAAATGAGGAAAAAAAATCCTGAAAATCACATTGTAGGATTTTTTATGAATTTATTTGCAAATTATGGTGGAAAATAAGTATTTGGTCACATACAAACAAGCAAGATTTCTGGCTCTCACAGACCTGTAACTTCTTCTTTAAGAGGCTCCTCTGTCCTCCACTCATTACCTGTATTAATGGCACCTGTTTGAACTTGTTATCAGTATAAAGACACCTGTCCACAACCTCAAACAGTCACACTCCAAACTCCACTATGGCCAAGACCAAAGAGCTGTCAAAGGACACCAGAAACAAAATTGTAGACCTGCACCAGGTTGGGAAGACTGAATCTGCAATAGGTAACCAGCTTGGTTTGAAGAAATCAACTGTGGGAGCAATTATTAGGAAATGGAAGACATACAAGACCACTGATAATCTTCCTCGATCTGGGGCTCCACGCAAGATCTCACCCGTGGGGTCAAAATGATCACAAGAACGGTGAGCAAAAATCCCAGAACCACACGGGGACCTAGTGAATGACCTGCAGAGAGCTGGGACCAAAGTAACAAAGCCTACCATCAGTAACACACTACGCCGCCAGGGACTCAAATCCTGCAGTGCCAGACGTGTCCCCCTGCTTAAGCCAGTACATGTTCAGGCCCGTCTAAAGTTTGCTAGAGAGCATTTGGATGATCCAGATGAGGATTGGGAGAATGTCAGATGAAACCAAAATAGAACTTTTTGGTAAAAACTCAACTCGTCGTGTTTGGAGGACAAAGAATGCTGAGTTGCATCCAAAGAACACCATACCTACTGTGAAGCATGGGGTGGAAACATCATGCTTTGGGGCTGTTGTTCTGCAAAGGGACCAGGACGACTGATCCGTGTAAAGGAAAGAATGAATGGGGCCATGTATCGTGAGATTTTGAGTAAAAACCTCCTTCCATCAGCAAGGGCATTGAAGATGAAACGTGGCTGGGTCTTTCAGCATGACAATGATCCCAAACACACCGCCCGGCAACGAAGGAGTGGCTTCAGTAAGAAGCATTTCAAGGTCCTGGAGTGGCCTAGCCAGTCTCCAGATCTCAATCCCATAGAAAATCTTTGAAAGTCCGTGTTGCCCAGCGACAGCCCCAAAACATCACTGCTCTAGAGGAGATCTGCATGGAGGAATGGGCCAAAATACCAGCAACAGTGTGTGAAAACCTTGTGAAGACTTACAGAAAACGTTTGACCTCTGTCATTGCCAACAAAGGGTATATAACAAAGTATTGAGATAAACTTTTGTTATTGACCAAATACTTATTTTCCACCATAATTTGCAAATAAATTCATAAGAAATCCTACAATGTGATTTTCTGGATTTTTTTTCCTCATTTTGTCTGTCATAGTTGAAGTGTACCTATGATGAAAATTACAGGCCTCTCTCATCTTTTTAAGTTGGAGAACTTGCACAATTGGTGGCTGACTAAATACTTTTTTGCCCCACTGTATGTTACAAATTACAATTCGTATGATATGTTACTAATTGCAATTCATACAATATGTAACAAATTTGCAAAACGTATGATATGTTACGATTTCCAATTTGTTGTTGCTAATGTTAGCCAGGTGGCTAATGCTAACGTAAGCTTGCTGGCTAATGTTAGCTAGGCTAGGGGTTAGATTAGGAGTTAGGCTAAAGGGTTAAGGTTAGGGTTAGCTAAAAGGGTTGCGTTGGGGTTAGCTAACATGCAAAGTAGATAAAAAGTATAAGTAGTTGCTAATTAACTAAAATGCGAAAGTTGTCCATGACAAGATTTGAACATGCAACCTTTGGGTTGCAAGACATTTGCATAATACACCCACCCATCCACCCTGACCAACCCCTCTCCTGTAATTTCTGCCTTAAGTTTTCATTTAAATTTTTATTTCAGCTTTATTTAACCAGGTAGGCCAGTTGAGAACAAGTTCTCATTTACAACTGCAACCTGGCCAAGATAAAGCAAAGCAGTGCGACACAAACAACAACACAGAGTTACATATGGAATAAACAAATGTACAGTCAATAACACAATATAAAAAGTCTATATACAGTGTGTGCAAATGGCGTAAGGCAATAAATAGGCCATAGTAGCGAAGTAATTACAAGTTAGCAAATGGAGTGATAGATGTGCAGATGATAGATGTGCAGATGATGTGCAAGTAGAAGTACTGGTGTGCAAAAGCGCAAAAAAAGTCAATAAAAACAATATGGGGATGAGGTAGGTAGTTGGATGGGCTATTTACAGATGGGCTGTGTACAGCTGCAGCGATCGATAAGCTGCTCAGATAGCTGATGCTTAAAGTTAGTGAAGGAGATATAGGTCTCCAACTTCAGTGATTTTTGCAATTCGTTCCAGTCATTGGCAGCAGAGAACTGGAAGGAAAGGCGGCCAAATGAGGTGTTGGCTTTGGGGATGACCAGTGAGATATACCTGCTGGAGCGGGTGCTACGGGTGGATGTTGTTATGGCGGAGCTTTACCTAGCAAAGACTTATAGATGACCTGGAGCCAGTGGGTCTTGCGACAAATATGTAGCGAGGGCCAGCCTACGAGAGCATACAGGTTGCAGTGGTGGGTGGTATATGGGGCTTTGGTGACAAAACGGATGGCACTGTGATGTTTGGGGTTTTAGGCTGGGTTTCTGTACAACACCTAGGTATTTGTTGTTGTCCACATATTCTAAGTCAGAACCGTCCAGAGTAATGATGCTAGTCAGGCAGGCGGGTGCGGGCAGCGATCGGTTGAAGAGCATGCATTTAGTTTTACTAGTGTTTAAGAGCAGTTGGAGGCCACAGAAGGAGTGTTGTATGGCATTGAAGCTCGTTTGGAGGTTTGTTAACACAGTGTCCAAAGAAGGGACAGATGTATACAGAATGGTGTCGTCTGCGTAGAAGTGGATCAAGGAATCACCCGCAGCAAGAGCGACATCATTGATATAAACAGAGAAAAGAGTCGGCCCGAGAATTGAACCCTGTGGTACCCCCATAGAGACTGCCAGAGGTCCGGACAACAGGCCCTCCGATTTGACACACTGAACTCTATCTGAGATGAACCAGACGAGGCAGTCATTTGAGAAACCAATGCTGCTTGAGCGTGGCTGAGGTGCACCCATGACCAGCTTGGAAACCGGATTGCACAGCGGAGATGGTACGGTGGGATTCGAAATGGCCAGTGATCTGTTTGTTAACTTGGCTTTCAAAGACTTTAGAAAGGCAGGGCATGATGGATATAGGTCTATAACAGTTTGGGTCTAGAGTGTCACCCCCTTTGAAGAGGGTGATGACCGCGGCAGCTTTCCAATCTTTAGGAATCTCGGACGATACAAAAGAGAGGTTGAACAGACTGGTAATAGGGGTTGCAACAATGGCGGAGGATAATTTTAGAAAGAGAGGGTCCAGATTATCTAGCCCAGCTGATTTGTACCGGTCCAGGTTTTGCAGCTCTTTCAGAACATCTGCTATCTGGATTTGGGTGAAGGAGAAGCTAGGGAGGCTTGGGCAAGAATTTGCAGGGCAAGTAGTTGCAGGGGGTGTGGAGCTGTTGACCAGGGTTGGGGTAGCCAGGAGGAAGTAAAAAAAACATATGTTTTATGTAACCATTCCAAACCTAACAGATCATACTAATTTGTGTGTCCAGGATTTACATGTACTATGTTATGTCTAGTCTATGAAACCAGGCTGAACTGATTGGCTGTGTTGTCTGTACCCGGTGTGGTCAAATCTGCAGCGCTCTGCTAATGTGCCGGAGCTGACAGGGAGCTCTAACTAGCAGAACACAAGGGGAGGTGGGACTGGATGTCTTTCAAATCAGTCATGCCATTTTTAAATAAAACTAATTTGACATAGTTCAAAACTCCTTCCCGTCCGCGGGTCATGGTGAATCTCCAAAGTCGTGCCGTTCGTGCGTAATTGGTGACGTTTAGTTTGGCCACACTGGTCGTCAATGGATGCAGTGCTGTAGATTCTGAGACTGAATCTAAGTAAATAAATCCACAAATCAAACACTGATCGGAAGCCCCGTGGTGAGGATGTGTTAACATGACAAAGGACTGGGCTAGTGGTGAGGCTCTAATGATGTAGGAAATTGGTGTCACAACCACATCTGTAATGATCTCAGTTTGACTGTGTTTTTGTTTATTCACACTCCCTCGCTCTCCCTCATAAGACAAACCCATAGACAACAGATGAACCAATGAAGTGACAATGTGTAAAGGATTTGTGGAAGAAAAATACATTTATTAATATACTTTGAAAATGTGCAATTAATTCATATTTTTTATCTTGTCTTGTCATGCGAAGAATATAAATGCATTCATGGGCAACATAAATTAGGCTACGTATTTACATTTAAGTGCACAAAAAACAAGTGATCGGCTAATATACCCGTTGTCTCCAATATTCACACCAACAAGAGATCTCCTTTTTAGACTATAGTAATTTAAGTTTGAAGAAAAAAAGTACTGTGCGTCACGAGTCGCACTCGCATCTCTCCGTCTCTCTGGCTCGCGCCCATTCCTCATTCTCAAACAGATACATTGTCCATTGTACATCTGCACTTCTCCACTATCATGTTGGGGAACTCGGCCACCTCAATCTCAGTGTAGTCTCCTTTTTTCACCAGGTACATTATAGGTAGCGGCGCGTTCTCCGTGGCCGCGCACCGCCGTTCTCCGTAGCCATAATGACGCGTTGGTTGTTTGCACCCTCCTGCGCATCGGAAGGACTGGTAGCCCACAGGTTCGATGACCCAGTATTGAGTCCAAGTTAGCTCCCGGAAGTTGATGAAGTGGTCTTCTCTGCAGCATATGCCGTTCGGCTTGCTGGACTGGCAGTCACCACGGGAACTGGACGGAGAGAAATGGTCAGTCAGGTTATTACAGGTTTGACACACCTATAGAGGATTCTCAAATAATGTATAAGCAAATCTCATACTGTGACATAGCAGCGAGGTCCATATGTGTGTAGCCTATATGCTAAAATGTGTCCACTGTCCAACCATGATTCTAAACATTGCCATTAGCCTAGCTATTAAATGTCACCTACCCATATTCCTCCAGGTTCAAGGTGTAAAAAAGAAGCTCAGGCTTTCCCGTGCTCTGGTCAGAGGGGTCCTGCGCGGTAAAGCGCACACTCTTGGCAATCTCTGCTGCGTAGCTTCCAGGTCTCTCCCCCTCGACCCGCAGTTCCAGGCGCAGCGGAGCCTCGCGACGTCCCTTCGACCAGTAGTGTACGGCCTGCGTCACATCAAAACCCTTCCACCCGGTCTCGTAGATTGGCACCAACCTATTGAAAAAGGACAACCGTACAAATTAATCACATTAGTACCATTGTTAACTAGCATGTTCATTGATTAGTATTAGGCTAATTAAAAGGAGGCTGTTGACTGATGTGCGGTGACGGTGCTGACCTTGAGTCTACCAGTGAGGAGCGGTTGGCGCCGTTCTCTAGAACCTCCACCCAGTAAACGCTGACCCGTGCGTTGTTGTCCTTATTTTGGCTCTTTCTCCCGGCCAGGTGCAGTTTATGGGGGGCGTTCTGGTAGAGTCTGAGCTCCGCCATGGTCACCTCGCTGTTGGCCGTGACCCTGGCCTCCATGTCGAAAACCAACCGCTCTCTGGTGGCGTCAGAGTAAAGAATCTCCCCCGATATATCTGTTATGTAGAATATAACAGGACACCGTCCGCAAGTGGACAATTGGACAGCAGTGCGTAATTTGGAATCCAAACAGAACCAAACTGAGAATTACGCATTGGTGTTAAAAATAGTATAGCTAATGGAAAAATAAAATATATAATAATGGAAAATAAAATTGAAAATCAGTCAGTCTTTGAAACTGTCATATTCCCAGTATTAAAAACGGCCACAGTTGCCATTGTTGTTTACCTGCGTTCCCGGATATCCCCCTGAGGATTCCTGCTAGGCTGGGCAGAGAGCGGCGTCTCCTCTCGTGGTGCAGCTTCAGCAGGGCCAGGTACTTGTTTCTGATGTGGCTAGGAACGACCAGGTTCTCCAAATCCCTTTTATGGATCCTTGGGAGTTCCTTCAGTCCAAGCCTCTGAAGCATAGCCTCTTTCAGGTTCTCCTGATTGAAGCTATGCGTTAAAGACAGTATCGCATAGGCGCACAGCAGCCAAATTGGGAAATATGCCATTTCTGAAAGAGTTGAGAGTTAAACCCTGTAGCGTTGTTGCGATGGAAGAGGACAAGGACTGACCACCTTTATATATAGTAGTCCCGCTGTGACATCCCGACGGAAGTATACAAAGGGTGGTGACCAACATCAAAGACAGTGGACGCGCGGGAGACGCCTCAAAGTAACGCCCTATTTAAGGACTAATAGTCTCTGCCTGATACCTGGTCTCAACCCCCACCTCCACCCACTCACCTATCACACCCATCATCACCACATCGACCAGTAAAGATGGGACTCGCACATGAAAGAAAAACACACATTTCGTTTTTAATGACCCCATTTTCATCTGAAACAGGAATGGATTAGACACCAATAGATTAGCAGATAGAGGACTGCTTTATAACGGTAATTAATGACGTGATAATCTTTCTCTAATGGACATCTAAGCGGTTTCACCCTCAGTGTCATTCAGTCCAAACATCGTTGATAGGCTCCCAGTAGGCTATGTCAATTCTTGAATTGTTTCATTAAAAATCGAAACAGTTTGAGCCTAAACTTTGCATTATTTATCAAATAGAACCAGGTCTGGGATGATGATGATCTAGTTTTCATGATCTAATATTGTTCTAATTGGAGCACTAGTCTTGCTTGGTCAAAAGGCATACATAGATGGACATCACTGACAGACAGACAGACAGATATTTTCCTCTCACTCATTAACAACTGGCTCCTCAACCCCTGTGTAGCTTTAGAATGGCACCCCATGGACAGATTATCAAATTAGTGTAATTAAGTTTGTCAAGTATGTGTATAACATTATTAGTGTGTGGAGGTATCCTTCTCTGCCTGAGTCTATGGTGGTCCCCCAGTGTATGTGTGTGTGTGTCAGGTCAAACAGACTGGTGTGTATTGGGAGCCGAGCTCCCACAGGGGGCAGATGAGTAATCCAGTGTGTGCTCTGCTCTGGGATGTGGATTGTAAAGGGCTCTTCACATGGACCTGATTGTGTGTTTCTATTGCAGGAGCTGGCTGGGTCTTTTTCTGTCACATACACACACAAACACCATAGTGGCTGAGGCAACTGGTTCCTCCATAGAGTCCCAGTCTGGAGTGTGTATTGGGACTGGAGTGTGGCAGGTGGTCTTTGGATGACAGACAGTGTGCCTGCAGACAGCATACATGCAGACAACACACACACACACACACACACACACACACACACACACACACACACACACACACACACACACACACACACACACACACACACAGGAATGGCTGATTGACAGATCAATAGCTGACAGGCAGAGGACAGACACAAACACACACACACACATTGTGATGCCAGATCAACAGTAGTCAGACAGCTAAACAGATTACATACCCTACATTACTCATCTCATATGTATATACTGTACTATATACCATCTACTGCATCTTGCCTATGCCGTTCGGCCATCGCTCATCCATATATTTATATGTACATTACATATTCTTATTCATTCCTTTACACTTGTGTGTATAAGGTAGTTGTTGTGAAATTGTTAGATTACTTGTTCGATATTACTGCACGTTCGGAACTAGAAGCACAAGCATTTCGTTACACTCGCATTAACATCAGCTAACCATGTGTATGTGACCAATACACTTTGATTTGATTTTTTGGCAGGGCTTGCCTGCTGGGTCCTCATTTTAATAGATGTAGTAGACAGACAACACTAAACCAACATATTCAACAAAATAGATGAAAGATTCAGACAAATTCATGTCTTAGATTACAGTTGTTTCCTGATGAGGGGGAGTAGTAGCCTGGCCCCAGATCTGTTTGTGCTCTTGCCATCTCTATTGCTGTCATTGTCAAGCCAACCATTTTTTTATTCACCACTTTGGAGTTGGGAATAGAGCAGAAAAAATGACATTTGTGCAAAACTTCAAATATGAATTGGTTGCCTATTTAATTGTAACGCTCACATAGGACATATAAAAGTAGCCCTACAAAGTTAGAGACACATTTGGCGCCCATTGTGCCAAGACAAAATGCCTGTATTATTGCTCTGGCTATGCCTAACCTAAATGTAAAACCTTGAGGTATTTTTAACTTCATTAGATAGTGCCATTTGTAAGGGGTGACTCCAGGGGTGTCATGCCCATAGGGGGCACAGGGGCACGTGCCCCCTCAGATTTGTCAATAACAATAAAAAAAATCTCTGTAATACTACTAGTCACCTAGCAATTTTATGACGTTGGCTTTAGCTATCCCAGATAGGTTCCTAATCTCCCAACCTCAACTAGCTACCAAGAAGCCATTTCAGGCTATCAATCTAGTTAGAGTAGCTAGCTTGTCTAACTATTTCAGAAAAGCAAGCAATAACTAAATGTACTGAATTAGACTCACATTCCTTTTAATCTTTTACCCAGATTTTAGCAGAGATGCAGAGCAGCATATTTAGTTTCTTATTTTACAGACAGCTCAAGAGGTATGCTTAGATATGCAGAAAAATCCCAAAATTCTTTACATAGCATAAAGCATAACTTTCTTCGCTTTAGATAGCAGGAAAATGCTGTTTCAGGTGTTTGAAAAATGAGGGCAATGTTCCCCGGTAGACCAACCCCCAGCCATCCACACATACTTTGTGCCCTCAGATTTTTGGGGTATATGATTCCCCTGGGTGATGCTGATCCCATGTTCACACATTCTACTGACCGGCAAGCTTTGATTTTGTGAGAACAGTTGGCATTGACAATACACAACATCGATAAGGGGCTGGAGACGGGTTGTGAGAGGGACGAGTCGCCCCTCCTACCCTGACTGTTGACAGAAGCTATTCGGGTGAAAATAAACAGACATCTTGATCCACTTAATCAGAAATCAGCAAGTCTTCCCCAATCAACAGGTTTTATTGAAGGACTATAGACTAACAGAAACGAAGACACAACAGAAACGAAGACACAACCAAGCCTTTCGTTTACTGCAGCTATTAATGTGCTGTTATTGTTGTAATGATGATGATTGTCTGTAATCAAAGTTATAGCAGGCCTACATGTGCTGTGATAAAGGTATTGTAGCCTTAGCTGATCAAAATATGTTTGTGCTTATAATGAGTTCTAAGTGGATTAAGAAAAATATATGAAGCATAAATCAATATCCTATTAAACAAATTAAATGAAACCTTTTAGATAAGAAGCCTAATTTAAAATGACTTAAATCTAGTAGAATATGTAATTATTCTTATCGGAATAACTTTTCCATAGGCTTGTCAGTGACACTTCGAACCAAGTGTAAATTATTCTACAAATGTCTGGCCTACTTTTTCAACCTTTGATTTCCACCAAAAACCTTGTGTGGATTTATTAAAATGACTTAAATCTTGTGAAATATGTTATTTTATTGTTATCGCAATACCCTTTCTAATTGATTGTCAGAGAGACCTCAAACCAAGTGTAAATTACTCAAACATTTCTGGCCTACTTTTACATCCTTTGACTTCCTTTGATTTCCACAAAAAACCTTGTGTGAATTTATTACAATTCCTTAGATCTAGTAAAATAAATATTCATTTGCAGGTAGAAATGTGTTCAATATCCACTGCACGTTTACTAGATAGACAGTAGTTGCCTTGGTAAGGCCAGGAAAACAACCTCACACTCAACGTCAACAAAACAAAGGAGATGATCGTGGACTTCAGGAAACAGCAGAGGGAGCACCCCCTTATCCACATCGACGGGACAGCAGTGGAGAAGGTGGAAAGTTTTAAGTTCCTCGGCGTACACATCACTGACAAACTGAAACGGTCCACCCACATAGACAGTGTGGAGAAGAAGGCGCAACAACGCCTCTTCAACCTCAGAAGGCTGAAGAAATTTGGCTTGTCACCTAAAACCCTCACAAACTTTTACAGATGTACAATAGAGAGCATCCTGTCGGGCTGTCTCACCGCCTGGTACGGCAACTGCACCGCCCACAACCGCAGGGCTCTCCAGAGGGTGGTGCGGTCTGCACAACGCATCACCGGGGGGCAAACTACCAGCCCTACAGGACACCTACAGCACCCGATGTCACCGGAAGGACAACAACCACCCGAAGTTGTAAATGTAACAAGTACTGATATTGTATCAATCAATCAAATGTATTTTTAAAGGCCTTTTTACATCAGCCGATGTCACAAAGTGCTATACAGAAACCCAGCCTAGAACCCCAAACATCAAGCAATGCAGATGTAGAAGCACGGTGGCTAGGAAAAACTCCCTAGAAAGGCAGGAACCTAGGAAGAAACCTAGAGAGGAACCAGGCTCTGGGGTGGCCATTCCTTTTCTGGCTGTGCCGGGTGGAGATTATAACAGAACATGACCAAGATGTTCAAACGTTCATAGATGACCAGCAGGGTCAGATAATAATAATCACAGTGGTTGTAGAGTGTGCAACAGGTCAGCACCTCATGAGTAAATGTCAGTTTGCTTTTCATAGCCGATCATTCAGAGTTAGAGACAGCAGGTGCGGTAGAGAGAGAGTAAAAAACAGTAGGTCTGGGACAAGGTAACACGTCCGGTGAACAGGCCAGGGTTCCATAGCCACAGGCAGAACAGTTGAAACTGGAGCAGCAGCACAACCAGGTGGACTGGGGACAGCAAGGAGTCATCAGGCCAGGTAGTCCTGAGGCATGGTCCTAGGGCTCAGGTCCTCCGAGAGAAGAGAGAGAGAGTAAGAGAGAGAAAGAGAAAGAGAGAATTAGAAGGAGCATACTTAAATTCACACAGGACACTGGATAAGACAGGAGAAAAACTTCAGATATAACAGACAAACTATTGCAGCATAATTACTGGAGGCTGAGACAGGATCAAAGCACTCACAGCTTTCCAAGAAAACTAAAATGTTGACATTTATGGTCTTTTTACGTATATTTTAATGAGGGAAATAAGTATTTGACCCCTCTGCAAAACATGACTTAGTACTTGGTGGCAAAACCCTTCTTGGCAATCACAGAGGTCAGACGTTTCTTGTAGTTGGCCACCAGGTTTGCACACATCTCAGGAGGGATTTTGTCCCACTCCTCTTTGCAGATCTTCTCCAAGTCATTAAGGTTTCGAGGCTGACGTTTGGCAACTCGAACCTTCAGCTCCCTCCACAGATTTTCTATGGGATTAAGGTCTGTTGACTGGCTAGGCCACTCCAGGACCTTAATGTGCTTCTTCTTGAGCCACTCCTTTGTTGCCTTGGCCGTGTGTTTTGGGTCATTGTCATGCTGGAATACCCATCCACGACCCATTTTCAATGCCCTGGCTGAGGGAAGGAGGTTCTCACCCAAGATTTGACGGTACATGGCCCCGTCCATCGTCCCTTTGATGCGGTGAAGTTGTCCTGTCCCCTTAGCAGAAAAACACCCCCAAAGCATAATGTTTCCACCTCCATGTTTGACGGTGGGGATGGTGTTCTTGGGGTCATAGGCAGCATTCCTCCTCCTCCAAACATGGCGAGTTGAGTTGATGCCAAAGAGCTCCATTTTGGTCTCATCTGACCACAACACTTTCACCCAGTTGTCCTCTGAACATTCAGATGTCCATTGGCAAACTTCAGACAGGCATGTATATGTGCTTTCTTGAGCAGGGGGACCTTGCGGGCGCTGCAGGATTTCAGTCCTTCACGGCGTAGTGTGTTACCAATTGTTTTCTTGGTGACTATGGTCCCAGCTGCCTTGAAATCATTGACAAGATCCTCCCGTGTAGTTCTGGGCTGATTCCTCACCGTTCTCATTATCATTGCAACTCCACGAGGTGAGATCTTGCATGGAGCCCCAGGCCGAGGGAGGTTGACAGTTTTTGTGTTTCTTCCATTTGCGAATAATCGCACCAACTGTTGTCACCTTCTCACCAAGCTGCTTGGCGATGGTCTTGTAGAGAATTCCAGCCTTGTGTAGGTCTACAATCTTTTCCCTGACATCCTTGGAGAGCTCTTTGGTCTTGGAGTTTGGAATCTGATTGATTGATTGCTTCTGTGGACAGGTGTCTTTTATACAGGTAACAAACTGAGATTAGGAGCACTCCCTTTAAGATTGTGCTCCTAATCTCAGCTCGTTACCTGTATAAAAGACACCTGGGAGCCAGAAATCTTTCTGATTGAGAGGGGGTCAAATACTTATTCCCCTCATTAAAATGCAAATCAATTTGTAACATTTTTCACATGCGTTTTTCTGGAATTTTTTGTTGTTATTCTGTCTCTCACTGTTCAAATAAACCTACCATTAAAATTATAGACTGATCATTTCTTTGTCAGTGGCCAAACGTACAAAATCAGCAGGGGATCAAATACTTTTTTCCCTCACTGTATATACACACTACCGTTCAAAACTTTGGGGTCACTTAGAAATGTCCCTGTTTTTGAAAGAAAAGCAATGTTTTTTGTCCATTAAAGTAACATCAAATTGATCATAAATACAGTGTAGACATTGTTAATGTTGTAAATGACTATTGTAGCTGGAAACGGCTGATTTTTTATGGAATATCTACATAGGCGTACAGAGGCCCATTATCAGCAACCATCAATCCTGTGTTCCAATGGCACGTTGTGTTAGCTAATCCAAGTTTGTCATTTTAAAAGGCTAATTGATCATTTGAAAACCCTTTTGCAATTGTGTTAGCACAGCTGAAAACTGTTGTCCTGATTAAAGAAACAATAAAACTGGCCTTCTTTAGACTAGTTGAGTATCTGGAGCATCAGCATTTTTGTGTTCGATTACAGGCTCAAAATGGCCAGAAACAAAGAACTTTCTTCTGAAACTCGTCAGTCTATACTTTTTCTGAGAAATGAAGGCTATTCCATGCGGGAAATTGCCAAGAAACCTAAGATCTCGTGTAACGCTGTGTACTACACCCTTCACAGAACAGCGCAAACTGGCTCTAACCAAAATAAAAGGGGAGTGGGAGGCCCCTGTGCACAACTGAGCAAGAGGACAAGTACATTAGAGAGTCTAGTTTGAGAAACAGATGCCTCACAAGTCCTCAACCGGCAAAACACCAGTCTCAACGTCAACAGTGAAGAGGCGACTCCGGGATGCTGGCCTTCCAGGGAGAGTTGCAAAGAAAAAGCCATATCTCAGGCTGGCCAATAAAAAGAAAAGATTAAGATGGGCAAAAGAACACAGACACTGGACAGAGGAAGATTGGAAAAAAAGTGTTATGGACAGACTAATCTAAGTTTGAGGAGTTCGGATCACAAAGAAGAACAATCGTGAGATGCAAAAAAAATGAAAAGATGCTGGAGGACTGCTTGATTCCATCTGTCAAGCATGGTGGGGGCAATGTGATGGTCTGGGGGTGCCTTGGTGGTGGTAAAGTGGGAGATTTATACAGGGTAAAAGGAATCTTGAAGAAGGAGGGCTATCACTCCATTTTGCAACGCCATGCCATACCCTGTGGATGGCGCTTAATTGGAGCTAATTTCCTCCTACAACAGGACAATGACCCAAAGCACAGCTCCAAACTATGCAATAACTATTTAGGGGAAGAAGCAGTTAGCTGGTATTCTGTCTATAATGGATTGGCCAGCACAGTCACCGGATCTCAACCCTATTGAGCTGTTGTGGGAGCAGCTTGACCGTATGGTACGTAAGAAGTGCCCATCAAGCCAATCCAACTTGTGGGAGGTGCTTCAGGAAGCATGGGGTGAAATTACCTAAATAAATTGACAGCTAGAATGCCAAAGGTCTGCAAGGCTGTAATAGCTGCAAATTCGGGTTCTTTGACTAAAGCAAAGTTTGAAGGACACAATTATTATTTCAATTAAAAATCATTATTTATAACTTTGTCAATGTCTTGGCTATATTTCCTATTAATTGTGCAACTCATTTTTGTATGATTTTATAGAAAACAATGACAAGTGACCCCAAACTTTTGAACGTTAGTGTGTGTGTATATAATAAACAATAACCTTTATAATTATTTTCTACAAAATATAGAAATGTGCCTTTTTCACATATGTAGGCCCTGGTATTGTGCTGGAGATAATGAAAATGAGGTTGAAAAGTGGTGGAATTGCCCTAAAAGAGAGCTTACTTCACTGTCCGGGTTGAAAGGATGAGTGGTGGCTTACCCTCCATTGTGCATGTGACTGCCTTCCCTCTCCCTTACCCAGGCTAACATAACCACGGCCAAACCATACAGGCTCCACTCAGCTACCGTGGCTGTTACTGTGGGGTCTCTCTCTTTCAGACCAGGACCAGAACCACACACACACAGTCTTGTGGGGGGGCACACAATTCTGTCACATTCAAAATCCTTTTCTCCCTAACCTTAACCCCAAAACCTAACATTAACCCTAAACCTAACCCTAGCTCCTAACCATAAAACTAAAACTAGCTCCTAACCCTAACACTAATTATAATTCTAACCTTAACCCTAAACCCCCTAGAAATAGCATTTGAACTTGTGGGGACTTCTGGACACAAAACCACTGTTGTTAAACACACACCTTAGATGAGAACACATTATTAATGTCTAAAAGCAGTTGAGTGTGGTCTAATTTGGGTCTGTGAAAAAAACTGAAGTGGATAACTTTTAAAACCTTGTGGAAAGCAACATCTCTATCACTGAAAAAGTTTGATTGGATTATTAGACAACAAATCCGCCAGGTGGCGGTCAAATCCAAAGAAATAGTTTATCAAGGGTGCATTCAAGATCGTATGTTTCCGAGACGTTCCTGCAATAGGAATTTCCAAAACTACGAATCCCAGAGAACCTCAGTGCGCTCGCTATTAATGTCAATATGGCCACTGTCAGTCAGACAAAGGCGAATCAGTCTCGCCACGAAATGAAATCAAATTAGCAAGCTAGAGGAGGACGGATGGCATTGTGAAAACCGGCTGGTGCATGTTCCGTGTCGGGGATATAGAAGAGGCCTTGTCACGAGGACCAACTAAACACCGGTTTATTAAATGCTGTGGAGGACGGGGGACCTAGATACAAAGATCAAGGTAAGACTTGTAATGCTAAGTAGTTAGCATAGCTTGCATTTCTGCAGACTCGCCCGCACTCCTTGGCACTGGTCCCAATGCTAGTCAGCAAGCTAACTTTATTAGCTAGCTGAGCTATAGCTGGTCACTTAAAGGATTTATAGCTAATGCCAGATCAGTGTTTTATGAAGTCGTTGGAAAAGTCCGCTTGCTCTATACAGGTTGTAAAGATTGGTAGTTAACTAACCAGATGTCATATCATAACTATAACGCTAGCGTATATATTTGTCACGCTAGCTAGATACCCTGTAGCTATTGTCATTGAACAACCAGTGCTACCATACTCAACTGCTTAGATCACTAGTTAGCAACAATACGTTTGTGGGTGCCTTTGCCCTGCCATGTATCTATTTCCTGGCTATACTGTAACTAGATCATTATCATAAAGTATCAACACAGCCAATGCCATACTCAACTGGTTAGATCATGTTGTTACTTGCAAAGGATGAGCTAAGTAGCCTAAAATCTAGAGCTGGACCGTGATTGAACACCACCCCTCCTGTCACCACACACTTTGCAAACAGTCAGACCCCTGTTAGCTACAGGTTATACACATCGTTTTTGCATGGTTGTTTGGATTATTAGATTGTGAGAGTATTTATTTTAAGTGGAACGCCCGCGCCGTATGATGCATTGGCGTCCCACTGTTTTGATTCCAATGTGATTGTTACGGGGGTGACGTCATTATAGTCACCACTGGTTTCAAAACAACTCCGAAATATGCCGCATTCAAAACAACTGGGACTTGGATATCTCACACTTCCGATTTAAGTGCGTTTAAAACAACTGGGAACTCTAAAAAAACTCGCTCCGACTGGGGAAAAATGTATATTAAGTCATCCAACTTGGAATTCCAACCCGGGAACTCGGGCCTCTTTCTAGAGCTCAGACCTGAAGATCACTGATTTGACCTCGCAGACCTCGCATTTTTCTGCGTTCCCAGTTGTTTTGAATGCGGCTATAGAGTACCACAGTATTTGTCATAATACCCATAAACCTAGCGGTCAAACAGTGAAATGGGTCCAATCGTTTTTCCACCATTCATTTTCCCCCATAGGGGATTTTAGAAACACTTAAAATAAGGGCTGTGTTTTGAGTAGGCTTACCCTGGCGTGATGTTTTGATAACTGTGTAAAGCTCCCTAGGACAAAGTGACTTTTTTATAAAAATATATTTGCCTGTATTTACCCCCCAAAATGCAATGCAAATTACCTGCTAATGTGGCTATCATAAAGACCTACAAATGCCATGATGACCTGGACGAGACTGCTGAATCGAGGCAAATGTAAGAATCTCTGAATTAGCTATCTAATGTTAGCTAAATGTAGTAAGAAATAAATTGGCTACATTTCTTTAAATTGACAATTCTGAGATATGTATTATGAAAGTTTTAAATTGACACTACCTTTTAGCAAAGGTGTCAGCTAGAGATTATGTGCTAATACCTTTTTGTTGCACTATTGGTTAGAGCCTGTAAGTAAGCATTTCACACTGTTAAGGACTACACCTGTTGTATTCGGCGCACGTAACAAATAAACTTTGGTTTGATTTGTTGGAGCTTGCAGGGATTTGTAGTTTTGCATGTTGTCTACTTTGATGCTTAATAGTATTTTCAAATCTGAAAGTAAGTAGAGCTGAATATATTGATAAGTCATCTTGTCCGAAAGAGATTTACATGGTTATCAAAACGTCACGCCAGGGTAAGCCTACACGTTACCCTTGTTTACATTGAGCTGCACTGGGGTCAGAACACAGTCATGGTTGGACAACATCTTGGTGTCATTATACTTAGTGTCTTCTAACATATGGAGAACGTCTAGATTATGAAACACATTTTCACATTAATTTATTGAACATTTAAAGGTAAACTGTCTCTTTGAACAAACATTTCTGGTTTTAAATGGCCTATGTGGCATCAATATGATTCAGAATCATTAATTATGGTGTCAAAATTGACTACAAAGTGTAAATAGGATCATTTTGGTCAGTCTCGTCCGAAATTGAGTTTTGTAAATGAGTTCTTTACGACTTACTGGAGTGTTGGTATACTTAAGTATGAAAAGTTAAAGTTTAATCATTTCAAATTCCTTATATTAAGCAAACAAGGAGGTACCATTTTCTTTTTTTCCTGATAGCCAGGGGCACCCCAACACTCAGACATCATTTACAAGCGAAGCAAGTGTTTAGTGAGTCCGCCAGATCAGACGCAATATGGATGACCAGGAATGTTCTCTTGTTAAGTGTGTGAATTGGACCATTTCCCTGTCCTGCTATGCATTCCAAATGTAACGAGTACTTTTGGGTGCAAGGGAAAATGTATGGAGTAAAAAGTACATACTTTTCTTAAGGAATGTTGGGAAGTAAAAGTTGTCAACATATAAGTAGTAAAGTACAGATACCCCAAACAAACTACTTAAGTAGTAATTACATTTTTACTTAAGGACTTAAGGACATTGCCCAGAGACAACACGTTGTGCTATGTCCCCAGATGCCATGTGGACACTTGTTGTCAAGTCTGCATGTGGGTGCAATTCAAGCACATTTTTCTCGCAAATAGGAGTGCAAATGGGCTTCCATAAAGCTGGTGCAAACTTCCAATGCTTTTCAACAATATTGCCAGATGCCCAGGAGTGGATTACTTGCGACACGTTATCTTCCGCTGCCTGTCAACGGTCAAACCACTGGTGTTGGTGAGTACTTTAAGTATATAGCTGGTACTAGCTAGCAGCTACTTTTGGTTATACAACATTATTTGGTAATGCTAGCGAGCCAGGCTAGCTATGATGCCACAGATGAAAGGGGAATGATACTGTAGCTAGCTAAATACATCAAGCTAACGTGTAATGTGATGTCGCATCTCAGAGGACGATGTGCATAGCTGACCTTAGCTAGCTACCTCGCCAACAACAGCGAATTGTAGCCCATTGCCATTTTTATTATTTGCTCAAATTTAAGTCAAAACAGGGCAGGCACTTGGATACTAGCTCTCTAGCTAATAATAAGATGTAGCTTACTGTCAATAATGTTTCAACACGAACTGGCTAACTAATGGTAGCTAGATAGCCAACACATTTAAACTAGGACAAAGATATAACTAACCCGGATTTGCAAATGAGGTAGCTAGCATTTGGGGGCTTCGTCTGCTATCCCAAAACATGACTGTTCTCAAAAGTTTATCGTATATTTTCCAAGGTAAAAATAAATGTTGGTACTAGTCTACTACAAATATAACTATGGCTCTGGCAGTGAATAGCAAAACGTTATCAGGAAGCATTCAGCAACGCACACAGCTGGTTGCATAGTAACGGCGTTCAGCGTCACCGGGCTGAATCTATTCTGTAGTTAGGCCCTCTATTAGCATATAAATTAATTCCAAACTAGAGAAAGTTATTTTTCTCGCTATGTTTATTGAGTTATATTTTATTTCATTAACAGGCTACGTACAAACCTGGTGGATTTGTTGTTCAGCAGCATCTAGGAACCCTCCTACCATATCAGGAGCTGTTAGACACCAGTCCCACTTCAGAGTAATGGAGGACACTTGAATCAGGTTGGTCACATTTGATTTGGTCAATGGTCAAAACATGATCTGTCCTGGAATTCACCAGTATGTTGTAAGGAGGTGCCCCCTTCCACACTGTGCCAATGGACTACTCCTGGGGCCGAGTGAGTAATGCCATGCTGGCATGTGTCCCTTGTGATTTAGCCAATCAGAGATCCTGATTTACAGCTATGTTAAATTGTGTATTTACTGTTTGCTTCCATGACTGTGTGGTGAATGTCTTTCCCTCTCTCCCTCAGTGATATAGCAGCTGGGTTGGATATACAGTGCATTCGGAAAGTATTCAGACCCCTTCACTCTTTCCACATTTTGTTACATTTCAGCCTTATTCTAAAATGGATTAAATCTTTTTCCCCTCATCAATCTACACACAAACAGGTTTAAATATTTTTGCGAATGTATTAAAAATAAACTGATATCACATTTACATAAGTATTCAGACCCTTTACTCAGTACTTTGTTGAAGCAGCTTTGGCAGCGATCACAGCCTCGAGTCTTCTAGGGTATGATGCTACAAGCTTGGCACAACTGTATTTGGGGAGTTTCTCCCATTCTTCTCTGCAGATCCTGTGAAGTTGGATGGGGAGCGTCGCTGCACAGCTATTTTCAGGTCTCTCCAGAGATATTAGATCGGGTTCAAGTCCGGGCTCTGACTGGGCCACTCAAGAACATTCAGAGACTTGTCCCGAAGCCACTCCTGTGTTGTCTTGGCTGTGTGCTTAGGGTCATCGTCCTGTTGGAAGGTGAACCTTCACCCCAGTCTGAGGTCCTGAGCGCTTAGGAGCAGGTTTTAATTAAGGATCTCTGTACTTTGCGCCATTCATCTTTCCCTCGATCCTGACTAGTCTCCCAGTCCCTGCCGCTGAAAAACATCCCCACAGCATGATGCTGCCACTACCATGCTTCACCTTAGGGATGGTATTGGCCAGATGATGAGCGGGGCCTTGTTTTCTCCAGACAGGATGCTTGGCAGTCAGGCCAAAGAGTTCAAGCTTGGTTTCATCAGACTAGAGAATCTTGTTTCTCATGGTCTGCGTCCTTTAGGTGCCTTTTGGAAAACTCCAAGCGGGCTGTCATGTGCCTTTTTACTGAGGAGTGGCTTCCGTCTGGCCACTCTACCATAAAGCCTGATTGGTGGAGTGCTGCAGAGATGGCTGTCCTTCTGGAAGGTTCCTCCATCTCCACAGAGGAACTCTGGAGCTCTGTCAGAGTGACCCTCGGGTTCTTGGTCATCTCCCTGACCAAGGCCCTTCTCCCCCGATTGCTCAGTTTGGCTGGGCGGCCAGCTCTAGGAAGAGTCTTGGTGGTTCCACCAAGTGCTCTGACATCCGCTTTCAACTGTGGGACCTTGTATAGACAGGTGTGTGTGCCTTTCCAAATCATGTTCAATCAATTGAATATACTACAGGTGTACTCCAATCAAGTTGTAGAAACATTTCAAGGATGATCAATGGAAACAGGATGCATAGTCTCATAGCCAAGGGTCGGAATACTTATGTAAATAAGGTATTTCTTTAAAAAAAAAAATGTTTTATCAATTTGCAAAGCTTTCTAAAAACCTGTTAGCTTTGTCATTATGGGGTATTGTGTGTATATTGATAATTTTTTTTATTTAATCCATTTTAGAATAAGGCTGTAACGTAACAATGTGGAAAAAAGTGAAGGTGTCTGAATTCTTTCCGAATGCGCTGTAGAAGCCGAAGTCGGGCTCCTTCATGACCAGTATTTGTGACGAGGGGGCCTGGAGCTGTTCTACGCTGCCATGCCTATCAGGCGAAGGGACAAAAGGTCATTACTAATAAGACGGTACATCACAAGTGTTTAGTAACATCATCCTTTTAATATATGTGCCACTCATCAACTCTTCCTCGTTTTTTTACAGATGGGCAGAAGAGATGCTTTTGGAATCCTCTGACTCAAAGACAGGTTGATACTGATGTCTGAATTGGGAGAGACCTTGCACTCAGCATTAAAATTATACTAGTACTTTTTATCTTGTGTTATTATTGAACTGTTACACTTGAGAGATATCAAAACACTTTGTTTAGAATATCTACTTAAGTTCAGCAATTGCATTCTTCTCATATTACTCTGTAGGCTACTGGCCTATGCAAATCATCCTCCTGGAGTGGTATGGGAAGAGTGCCATCCTCCTGCATCTCACATCTGTCTGTACTTATTGAACTCTGCCTGCTGGACCCATGGTTTGAGGCAAACTCTGTCATATCCAGGATGGAGTGTCATGCACTCCACCCCTCCTTCCACCTGACTGCACCTGTCCATAACACAATGCATTACATAGATTGAAGGGACTTCATCACCCACTGGAGACTTGGACTGTGTTTGTAAATTCACTCTGGCTATCTACTCCGATTTCAGAGCACTCTCGTCTGAGTGTGCCAGAGCACAAAATAACGGAGGAATTTACGAACACCAATTTGCAACACCAATTTTGAATAATACTGGCGTCCAGTAAAAGTCGGCAAAAAAACATCTTGAAATTGTTGCCAGTAGCACAGTTGCAGTCACCAACGCTCTAGATAACATGAAAACAGCCTAACCAGTGGTGCTAGAGCGAGTAAAATGTTCAGAGTGAGGTGCTCTCTCATTTGTGTATGGAAGTAGCAATCAAGTTAGCCAGTTAGGTTGCGTGCTTGACTGCTCTGAACGCTCCGAGAGCGAAATGCTCTGAATTTACGAACGGACAATCTAACGACACTCACGAATGCACTCTGAGCGCTCTGGCAATCCAGAGTGAATTTACGAACACACCCTTAAAGACAGAATCACCCAAAATGACACTTTTTGCATTTTTTAATTACAAGTACATCAGATCCAGAGTGGTACGTTTGAAAATATTATTTACATATTGAAATTTACATTACAGGTCATTAACCAATCCAAACCCTCCTTTCAAGATTACACATTCAGCAAATCACCAGCAGAAGGAGTTCCCTTTGAATCCATTTTCCCATTCACTCTGGTGGTGGTGCTCATATAATTGGTCATTACTGCTACACGATCAATCATTCATTTATAATGTATCAGAGAGCCCACTCTGTAAATGTGATGTACTTGTAGAGTATATTGTCTTAAACAATATGTCTAAAATTGAACACAATCTAAACCGGTAGTTTTGAGATTCATATTTGTAATGTTGAACAAATGAATGTTAAATATTTTATTTCAGAATCTAGACACTCCATATATTAAAGCAAACTATAAGGAATATAATGACACCAAGATGTTGTCTGTATCATGTACGGTTCACTCCTCCGGGTCTTATAGGAGGCAAGTATAGGTTTAAAAAGATATTGGTATGATACCCATCATATTGAAGTAAACTTCGGAGTCACGCGATGATATGGTGTGTGGTCCTCCCACTACGACTCAGGAAAGCATGCAGTTTTAGGCTACAGATGAAATAAGTTATGATAAACTTCACAGGAGGTTGGTGGCACCTTAACGGGCTTGTGAAAATAGCAGAAGAGGAATGGGATTTGTTTGATGACATTCCGTTCCAGCCATTATTATGAGCCGTCCTCCCCTCAGCAGCCTGCGCTGGTTGAACTTTACAAGGTGGTGAAAGTGCCCGGTGTTGAACCTGATGCACCTTTCCAATAAATATCAAGGGTTTTATTCTGGTGACATGATTATCATGCTTGGCTGCCATTTGACCAGTGGAGGCTGGAGGGAGGAGCTATAGGAGGGGCTCATTGTAATGACTGGACTGGAATTGATGGAACTGAGTCAAACACGGTTTCCGTATGTTAGATATTTTTGATACCGTTCCATTTATGCCATTAGAATGATCCCATCCTCCTATAGCTCTTTCCATTAGCCTCCACTGGTCAAATGGCAGCCAAGCATGATAATCATGTCAATAAAAATAATCTAGCTCAGTCTTTATAATAATCCCATGTAGGTAGCCTACCAGCGCCAATTGGATGGAAACCTGACTATTGATTGTTTCAATCATTTGGCTTTGGATTACAGTAAACCGCTCCAACTCTGGTCAGTGTTTTTAATAAGCCACTTTCACTGAGTCTCCCTAGTTAAGCATGGGCATTTCCATCTAAAGGACCCATGAGCTCCAACATGTGAAGTTCATAGGAGCCTGTCAAATGAAAGCTAAGAGTAATTTGTTGTTATTAAGGCATATATACATTTTCAACCATTTTCCCTCCTAACAATTTGCCTTTTCATTGCCAAAAAGCCATGTGTTTAAGATATTTTCTAATTTCTCTCTCTCACGAGGGAGGATAATGAAAGTTCACAGAAGTAACAAGTATAGGTAGACCTACCAAATAAGCTAGTGTTTTTACTGATAACGTTGATGTATTATTAAGTGATTAAAACTCGTAATTCAGTTACCAAATCGGTAACGGAATTACCGCAATTGAACTGGCTACAATGGAAAATCATGGCCTTAACAAACCACAGTTGAGTCACCTGCTACTGTCCTCCTTTCCACTAGCATACTGTTATGTTCAGCTCAACTATTTTCTTTCATCTGGTGGTCAAAGCAAGACTGAAAACTGTATGGACAACCAGACTTACGCTGGTTCTCTCTCTCACTCACTCACTCACTCACTCACTCACTCACTCACTCACTCACTCACCTACTACGTACCCTCTTTTCCATTTATTGTAACAAGCATCCTCACCCACTGAGCACCGACCGACACCGGACGTCCATGAACGTTGAAAATTGGTCAGTCCGCTCTCTCTGGACCAAATCGGAGTTTGGACAGCACAGTACAGTAGAGAACATTACAGTAAAGAAAAGTAGAACACACGAGTAGAGTACTCAGTACAGTATAATGTACTTTACTCACCTGTACTGTACAGAATTGTACCATGCTGTACTGTGCTGTGATGTCCAAACTTGTGAAACATAGATGTCTATGATTGGTTCAGATTTGGTTTGGTCCGGATCAACTGGACCAAACTTGGGGGCGGAGCTCATTATAATAATAGCCAGTGTGTAAAATATCCAAAAGAAGGATATTGCATATTTCTACTTTCGTGTACCTATTCAGAATACATCACCATGAAGAGAATTATATTAATATCCATAATTATGCATTTCTGTATAGTACAGATCAGGGACCCATGATGTAATTACATTACCGAATGTAAATCCAATTCAACTACTGTAGTTCAATAACCAAAATATATATCAAACTCAAGGTGTCATGTCAACTGACACTCCATTCTTTCTGCAGACATCTTTTAATCTTTATTCAGAGGAGATATTTAAAGGTGCAATATGCAGAAATCGCTCTGCCATTTCCTGGTTGCTTAATTTATAATATTTCAGTTTATGTGACTAACAAAGCAGTGTGGATAATCACTGTACCATCTAACCCGCTGTGAAATATATTTTCAATAACCAAAAGTATTGTATTTTCAGCTGTTTTGAAGCTGGTGTACAAAACCAAAAGTAAAAGATGCAAAAACAAAACTTAAGAACGGAAGCATAGAAATAGCGCACATAGTACAGACCTACAGCTTAGACTTGCTTTCAATGGGAATGACAGTTCTATAAGTCACGTTGCCAGGTGAATTTGGTCAGGTCGCCCAAAAGTTACACATTGCAGCTTTAACAGAGTTTTTGGAAAACGTGGTCGTATAGACTGGTTGGTTGTTTAGCAACAAAACCGACGTGTGCGCAATTAAACTCACCAAAAAAAGAAACATCCTCTCAATGTCAACTGCGTTTATTTTCAGCAAACTTAACATGTGTAAATATTTGTATGAACATAACAAGATTCAACAACTGAGACATAAACTGAACAAGTTACACAGACATGTGACTAGCAGAAATTGAATAATGTGTCCCTGAACAGGGGGCAAAAGTAACAGTCAGTATCTGGTGTGGCCACCAGCTGCATTAAGTACTGCAGTGCATCTCCTCATGGACTGCACCAGATTTGCCAGTTCTTGCTGTGAGATGTTACCCCACTCTTCCACCAAGGCACCTGCAAGTTCCCTGACATTTCTGGGGGGATGGCCCTAGCCCTCACCCTCCGATCCAACAGGTCCCAGATGTGCTCAATGGGATTGAGATCCGGGCTCTTCGCTGGCCATGGCAGAACACTGGCATTCCTGTCTTGCAGGAAATCACGCACAAAACGAGCAGTATGGCTGGTGGCATTGTCATGCTGGAGGGTCATGTCAGGATGAGCCTGCAGGAAGGGTACCACATGAGGCAGGAAAACACATTCTAAAATGTGCACAGCACATGCGAGCGGTTTCATGGACAGAGATGGAAATATATCTGTTAAACATTTAGAAAGAGGGGCGATCTAAAGATAGTTGTTGTATCATGGGTTACTATGATTTAGGATAAGGCCCTTGGCTGCTAAACAATGAAAGAAAGTTACAAGAAAATCAATAGAACAGGAGAACGCATAAGAGGAAGTCTTTATAAAATAATTGCCCCCATGTTTCTATGGGGGGATTTTGGCGATAGACTACTGTGATCCAGGCAAGACATGTCTCAGAATAGTAAAAGTAAAACATCCAGGTTCCAAACAATTAGAGAACAGAAGAAACATAGCGATGCTAATGATGGGTCTAACACTTCTGTTAGATGGAAAGGGTTTCCCAAAACCTATTCAATTTAACGTTAACTAGCTACGATGTAGCCAATGTCTACCTGGGGAAACTCCATCTCATGCGCTACATTCTTGGGTTTTTCCCAAACCTCAAAAGTGGTCTCCTGATGTGGTTTAAGCATTGTTATGGAATGGGAACATCCAATTTTGTTGTTTGTCTATTCAAGCTTGACTTTGAATATTTCTGACTCAGTTGACAGCCTTATTTATTTGTTTCAGTAGTAGGCTCTACTATTAGCCTTATTGCACAGTATCGCTTGGGTTTCCAAACTGTGAAAGACCAATATGGGATTCATCATTTTAGGTCATTCGGAGTGTGTCACTGTTTCTCATAGAATTCTTCAGACAGGGTACCATCACTGGGCGGGCCATAGAGTATACCCACTTCTCCAGACACCACTGCATAGTTGTGTGTTTGTATAGTTTGTTAAACTTTGAAATCAATGTTTTTTGTTGTTTGGCACACATTTTTAAAGTGACAAATCTGAGTCAAAGGGTAATTCCGTTACCATGGAATTGCTTGCATGCAAATGTTCCCTCTAGTCCTAATTTGTAGATCATTATTCAGGTTACCCATTAGATTTCCCTGCAAGACTAGTTTACCAGTCAGTGTTCCCAATACAAAACCAGAAGTACAGAACCCAAATTTACCAGTATCCACCTTTCATCAGACACCTAGTAATCCAAAAGGTTTCTAGGCAAAAGGAGTCAGGGAAAGTTTGCTGTGAAGCTACTAACTGGCTGCTTCCTTCTGCACCTGGGTAAATATATTGCTTCCTGGCTCCTAACCTTTTTTTAGGGGCCCTAAGGATTCAACTACACTGGTTACAAGCTTGGAATGGTTGATTAGGCATGGAAAAATGTCTTATTTTGCTCCTAAGGACGATCATTTCCTTGCTGTTGCAGTTTACAGCACAAATTTAGTACAGTCGATTCACAATTGTAATATGCTAATAGTTGCGTCCACTTGTTTAATAAGTCACTCAGACCCAAACACGCTCAGAGTGTGTTTGAGAGTTTGTTTTTTCTGCTGAGTCAAATCTGACACGCCTGGACACTCAAACTTTAAAAGCCACGAGGCTCTCAGGGCATAGTCGTGTGTGCATAGATTTCTTTTGCACTCTCTTTCTATCCCTCCATCCGTCCACCCAGCCCTTTCCCCTGCAGCCTTTCTGCTGAGCAGTGATCTACCGTATAAAGAGAATTGACCAGTGCTAGTTTAGTCAGCAGTATTAAACCTCTGTCCTCCCCAGGGCTAGGGCCAGGCTCAGAGCCTCTGCACCAGAGGAAGACCGGAAGGTCAAGGAGGAGGAGGATTTGTGGAGGAACTTGTTTTACTGAACTAAAGGAGCAGCACTTTGACTCCCACCCAGGGTTTGTTTTACAGACGTGACTATAAGACATGGTTTCGAGAGATCTCCAGGAAGAGGGTTGGGCAGCCCTGCTCTAAGTCAAGGTCCTGGGCACCTTTTTGTTCCTGCCCTCACCTAGCTGGCACACCTGATTTAACTAGTCAGGCCCTTGATTAGCCTAGTTGATTATTAGTCAAATCAGGTGTGTTTGCACTGGGCTAGAGCAAAAATGTACTATTTTTCCCTAGACTTTAGCGTTGGGACCTAGCCTAAGCCTACAGTGCATTGGGAAAGTATTCAGACCCCTTCCCTTTTTCCACGTTACAGCCTTATTCTAAAATGGATTACATTGATAAAACAAAAAATCTATGCACACTCCATAATGACAAAGCGAAAAACTAGTTTTTAGAAATGTGTATTAACATTTAAACAGATACCTTATTTACATAAGTATTCAGACCCTTTGCTATGAGACTCTAAATTGAGCTCTGGTGCATCCTGTTTCCATTGATCATCCTTGAGATGTTTCTACAGCTTGATTGGAGTACTCTTGTGGTAAATTCAATTGATTGGACACGATTTGGAAGGCACACACCTATCTATATAACGTCCCACAGGTGACAGTGCATGTCAGAGCAAAGGTCAAATGAATTGTCCGTAGAGCTCCGCGACAGGATTGTGTTGAGGCACAGATCTGGGGAAGAGTACCAAAAAAGTCTGCAGCATTGAAGGTCCCCAAGAACACAGTGGCCTCCATCATTCGTAAATGGAAGAAGTTTGGAACCACCAAGACTCTTCCTACAGGTGGCTGCCCGGCCAAACTGAGCAATCGGGGGAGAAGGTCCTTGGTCAGGGAGGTGACCAAGAACCCGAGGGTCACTGACAGTGATCAAGAGTTTCTCTGTGGAGATAGAAGAACCTTCCAGAAGGACAACCATCACTGCAGCACTCCACCAATCAGGCCTTTATGGTAGTGGCCAGACGGAAGCCGCTCCTCAATAAAAGACACGTGACAGCCCGCTTGGACTCTCAGACGATGAGAAACATTATTCTCTGGTCTGATGAATCCAAGATTGAACTCTTTGGCCTGAATGCCAAGTGTCACGTCTGGAGGAAACCTGGCACCCTCCCTACAGTGAAGCATGGTGGTGGCAGCATCATGCTTTGGGGATGTTTTTCAGCGGCAGGGACTGGGAGACTAGTCAGGATTGAGGGAAAGATGAAAGGTGCAAAGTACAGATAGATCCTTGATGAAAACCTGCCCCAGTCTGTGGTCCTAAGGTTCACCTTCCAACAGGACAATGACCCTAAGCACACAGCCAAGACAACGCAGGAGTGGCTTCAGGACAGGTCTCTGAATGTCCTTGAGTGGCCCAGCCAGAGCCCGGACTTGAACCCGATCGAACATCTCTGGAGAGATCTGAAAATATCTTTGCAGCGACGCTCTCATTCCAACCTGACAGAGCTTGAGAGGATCTTCAGAGAATAATGTAGAAACTCCCCAAATACGGGTGTGCCAAGCTTGTAGCGTCATACCCAAGAAGTCTCGAGGCTGTATCACTGCCAAGGTGCTTTAACAAAGTACTGAGTAAAGGTCTGAATACGTATGTAAGTGTCATTTAGAATTTTTTGTACATTTAAAAAAATATATCTAAACTTGTTTTTGCTTTGTCATTATGGGGTATTGCAGCATACCAACCTGCATCCCACTGCTGGCTTGCTCCTGAAGCTAAGCAGGGTTGGTCCTGGTCAGTCCCTGGATGGGAGACCAGATGCGGCTGGAAGTGGTGTTTGAAGGCCAGTAGGAGGCACCCTTTCTTCTTGGGGACATTGCCCTGTGTAGGGTGCTGTCTTTTGGATGGGACGTTAAACGGGTGTCCTGACTTTCTGTGGTCACTTAAAATTTGTGCCACATCATTGTAAGAGTAGGGGTGTTAACCCCGGTGTCCTGGCTAAATTCCCAATCTGGCCTTCATATCATCATCGCCACCTAATCATCCCTAGCTTACAATTGGCTCATTCCTCTCGCCTGCAACTATTCCCCAGGTCGTTGCTGTAAATGAGAATGTGTTCCAGGTAAAATACAAAAATTGAAACAATTGTATGTAGATTGGGGAGGCGGTAGACAAAAACAACAATTGAAGACATTTTAGAAAAAGCCTGTAACGTAACAAAATGTGGAAAAAGGGAAGGGGTCTCTCCGAATGCACTGTATAGTTGGAGAGGGAGATAAGAGAAGCAGAGAGGGGGAGGTATGGCTCATATATTCCAGAGAGCTTTTTTTAAGGACGGCAGATTTGGAATCATATTGTGGAATGTGTGCAGCAGCCTTCATGTGACCACATCAGGACATTGTAGAGGAGAATGTAGTGTGAAATGAAGATCACGAGCTGTTAATGTATCCTTCCTCTGACTCTCTGATTTAGCCACTGTCTCAAAGGAGGCATCCCAAATGGCGCCCTATTTGCTATAAAGTACACTACTTCTGACCAGGGCCTATAGGGCTTTTATTTTGTATATTTTTTTTTTGGTCTGCTCTGTGCAGAGACTGTCTTTTGATACAGTAATGGTTTTGGGTACTGTCTATGTCAAGTAGGCTAGGCGTTGTTGCATTGTTTAAGGCACTACATAATAATAACAACATATAGGCTATATGCCCTCTTGTTTTCAGTTGATGAGATCACTAGTGTGCTTTGTGCAATATGCATTCTGACTTTGGCACCTCCTTCTCTACCAGCCTTCAGTCACTAGGTCTAGAGACTATAGTGTGTGTGTGTGCGCGCCCTCTACTCTTTTTGACCCTGTCTGTCTCTATCTGCCTGTTTTTTTAACTGTGCTGCTCTCTTTTGTGTGTGTGTGTCCTGGCTGTGTGTGTATGTACAGTACTGTATGTAAGTTTGTCTGAGGGCTGATGTCTGTCTGTGTGATATCCTATACACTGTCCTGACTCATCCCCCGCCCTCTTCAAAGGGAAAATATGGAGGTTGGCAGCTTAGGATGGAACATTTTCTTGGCGTTTTTCCCAAGTCGCACTCTCTCTTAACCCCTCCTCCCTCCCTTTCTCCTCTCAATCTTTCAACTCTCTCGCTCTCATGCATGTGTTCTCTGTCAGCTCTTTCTCTCTCTCGCACACACATGCGGTCTGCTCTCTTTCTATTTCCATCTCTCTCGCCCTCCCCCCATTCGCACTATCTATCTAAGTCTATCCATATGTCCCATCCCTTTCCACATCTATCCCTCTCTTCTCTCTCTCTCTCTTCCCCTCTCTCTCTCGTCTACCTCATGTCCTTTTCCTCTTTCTCCCCGTCTCTCCCTCTACCCCTCGCGCTCTAAAAGCCCTCTAAGAGGTTGATAGAATAATCCATTTCATATCTGGGCTGCAGCTGCTGAGCCAGTCTTCTTTAAGCATGCCGCTGATGGGGAGATAAGGTGTGTGCGGCACAGTGCGTTTCTTCTGGAATTTCCATTTGTGTGTACTTCTTTGTAAGCTGGATGATGTTTTTGTGTGATTCTGAGTGCATACGTGTCTCAGTGTAATCTTTTGTAAGAGCTGCCATGGTCTCCCTCATAGTAATGGGTTAGGTCATAGACATAAGCAGTGTTATGCAATTCTACCAGTGTCTAAGGGGCTAGCAGTTGTTCTCTGGACAGGGTCATATACAATACAGCGACAGCTCCCCATCTCTCCATCCATCCCTGTACGTCTCATCTAAACTCGTCTCCCGCTCCCTCCTCTCTTCATCCGTTCGTCTGATCTGAACTGTCGCTCTCCCTCCGTTTTAAACTCTCCTCCCTCTCCCTCCATCTCTTTATCCGTTCCTTCTAAGCTCTCGTCGCTCTGTCCCTCCAGCCCATCTAACCGTTCCCCTCTCTCTCACTCCATGTCAACTCCTCTCTCTCCTCTTCTCTCTGTCCAGGATGTCTCAGTTCACAGATGAGCCTCGCTTCACCATCGAGCAGATTGACCTGCTCCAGCGGCTGAGGAGGACGGGGATGACCAAGCCAGAGATCCTCCACGCCCTGGACACCCTGGACAGACTGGACCGCCAGCATGGACACAAGTTTGGACGCCGTCCCCAGACGCAGCCCCAGCCTGTCGATCAGGGACCGACGTCCAATAGCAGTGCTATTATGACGTCGTCTTCCTCGTCCAATAACGTTGTGGCGTCCTCATCGACGTCCACGACCGCCACACAGACTGGTTACCGGGGGAATGGGAGTGGCGGAAGTGGTCTGTCGCCATCACCTAGCAACAACTATGATATGTCGCCGCCCCCTCCGGCGGTTGTATCTGCCCCTGTTGCTTTGGCAGCGGTGGCTCAGAACGGGTGTGGGGTTGGTGGTGGCGGTGGCGGAGAGATTGTTGCCATGACGAACGGAAAGCTGTCTCCACCACGGTTTCCTATCAGTGTTAGTGCGGTTAGTGGTGGCGTGACTGGGAGAGGCTACGGGTTTGAGGCCAGCGAGGAAGAACTAGACGTGGACGACAAAGTGGAGGAACTGATGAGGTGAGGAGAAGTAACCTTGTTCACGTGCTAGTCGGAAATAGGAAACTCTGACTCAGCGTTTCCCACTTGAAAGTACCAGAATCAACCAATAGGAAGCTCTACGCAAAACAAAATGTGTTCATTTTAACGTGGAGGTCCCGAGTGTCATATAGCACGTGAACACAGCATTATCTGAACAGATCTAGATGCTAGTCAATAGGCACAAAATGGGAACCAAACTAAGGACCTTTTGTACTACCTGAACGAGTCGGTTTTCAATGTGTTTGTTTGTTCTGAACTAGACCCTCAGGCCCGAGTCTAATGAGTTAGGTGACATCTGTCTATAAACACAGACACCATAATCAGACACTGGCTGATGCTTTTCACATTCAAAAGTCAATGACTAGAATGGGATTTACTTAAAAGTATTACTTTTATTTTCCATAACTATAATAAATACAGACTTGAAACAGGCAGAGTTTAAATGGCTAAAAACAAAGATGCTCGCTTAAACTGAAAACCAGGTGCCTCTCCCGCACCGTTAACCACCTGCACGTAATTAGCAGGCCAAATTGGTGGGAGGGCAGTCAGTTATCAATTAACCAATGCCTGTCCAAAAACACATGAACACACAATACGTTATTAAATTGACAGTTTGTGTTGAAGTGGCTGGAAAGATATCAACTATGAATTGAATAATGGAATATTCGCTACATAAAATATGGGATCTCATACACACACACACACACAAGCGTGTCCTGTCAACCCTGCAGCTGCTCTTTTGTAGTGTGTGCCCAGTGATAAAGGCGGTATTGATTAGATGGAGTGATGAAAATGAAATGAAATGGAGGGAGAGAAAAGTAGCAGTGGATTTCTGTCAGCTCAGTGCTGATTCTCCCTTGCGTTCTCTATGATGGGGAACCAATATAAATGTAAATGAGAAGACAGTGTATCGACAGAAAGACTGTGTGTGTGTCTCCAGTGTTAAGCACACGCTCCATCACAACTAGGAGAACTGCTCTCTCTCCTCCTCTCTCGCTCTCTCTCCTTCTCTCTCGCTCTCTCGCCTTCTCTCTCGCTCTCTCGCCGTCTCTCTCTCTCCTTCTCTCTCGCACTCTCTCCTTCTCTCTCGCGCTCTCTCCTTCTCTCTCGCTCTCTCTCCTTCTCTCTCGCTCTCTCTCCTCTCTCGCTCTCTCTCCCCGTCTCGCTCTCTCTAGCTCTCACTTTGAATCGCTCTCTCTCTGCTTTTGTCACATTCACTCTTTCCGTCTGACAATCACACACACAGCGGCACTTGGTCACACACACACAGACACACATTTTCTCTGCCATCACCCCGATTCTCCTTGCTTTTCCTCAACCCCTCATATTTCCCTTTTGATTGGCTCTTTGCTTCCTCTCCAACGCCATTGTACTTGCTGATCATATCTCCCTCTATCCATGGCTTATCTTCATTCTCTCTTCCTCTCCATTTCTCTCACTCTTTCCACAGACATCTCTCTCACTTCTTCATTCGTCCCCTCTCTTTTCCTTGAACCGTCCTCTCCATTGATCTTCCTAGCAAAAGGAACAATGCTCTTTGTTTTCTCGCTCTCCTCCCTCACACTCACCACCTTTCCCTCACACTCACCACCTGTCTCTCTCCTCCCTCACACTCACCACCCCTCCCTCACACTCACCACCTGTCTCTCTCCTCCCTCACACTCACCACCTCGTCCCCCTCTCTCTCCCTCCAGAAGGGACAGTGCCATAATCAAGGAGGAGATCAAGGTGTTCCTGGGGAACAGGCGCATCTCTCAGGCTGTGGTGGCTCAGGTCACAGGTCAGTATGCCCCCTTGTGGCTATTACAGCACACTACATATGGCACTTGACTGTGGAAGTGGAACTATGGTCACTAGTGTTTGTGTGGATGTAATAAGAAACCGCAAGAACTTCACCCACTGTATATATCTGTGCTCTTTCTCTCTCTGGGCCATCCTCTCTCTCGCTCTTTTTGTCTGTCTGTCTCTCTATCTCACTTCCTCTCTCTCCCTTGCTCCACCTCTCTCCAGGTATCAGTCAGAGTCGTATCTCCCACTGGCTGCTCCAGCAGGGCTCGGACCTCAGTGAACAGAAGAAGAGGGCCTTCTACCGCTGGTACCAGTTGGAGAAGACCACCCCCGGTAATGCCCACCACCACCACCCCATGCCCAGCCCCCAACCCGGTCCCACCATGCCCCCCACCTCCACCTCCTCCACCCCTGGCAGACCCCCTCCTGTGCCCCCTGACCCCCCACCCTCAGCCTCCTCCCATCTGTCCAGTCCCTCTTCAGTTGTTCCACTCGTTCCATCCACTATTAGAGGACTCTCTAAGACCCTGCCCAAACTAGAGGGGTTATATGATGAGAGCTGATGGGTGAGTCTATGAACTATTTGTTGACATTCTCGGGCTAGAAAATAGTGATGGCCCTTCCAAACCCACCCTATGTATCACTGAACTGTTATTTTGGCCCAATGCAATGCACTTTTCTAGGGGGCACTCATGCCAAATGAGTGTGTTTATTTGTAGTCACTCCATGTGACTACACTACCCACATGCCGTCTTGTGCCCCCTCAGTTTCAATGGGCATACAGTGCTTTGCGAAGGTATTCAGACCCCTTGGATTTCTTAGCATTTGATTGTGTTACAAAGTGGGATTAACATTTATTTAATTGTTAGTTTTTGTCAACAATAATAAAAATGAGAACTACAATATAGTCCTTGCATAAGTATTCAGGCCCTTTGTTTGGACAAGCCTAAATTAATGACTTAAATGACAGAAGAAAAAAAAAGAATACAAATATACAGAATACAAATATTTCAAAGCATGCAACAAGGCACTAAAGGAATACACTTTTTGTCTTAAATGCACAGCCTTATGTTTGGGGCAAATCCAACACCACATCACTGAGTAACTGCCTCCTTATTTTCAAGCGTGGTGGTTGGTGGCGGCATCATGGTATGGATGTGCTTCACATCGGCAAATACTGGAGTTTTTCAGGGTAAAATGAAACGGGATGGAGCTAAGTACAGGCAAAATCCTAGAGGAAAACCTGCTTCAGTCTGGGAGAGGAATTCACAATTTCAGCAGGACAATAACCTACAACACAAGGTCAAATCTACACTGGAGTTGCCTACCAAGAAGACCAGGAAAGTTCCTGAGTGGCCAAGTTACAGTTTTGACCCAAATCTGTGGAAAGACTTGAAATGCTTTCTAGCCATGATCCCCAACATCTTGACAGAGCTTGAAGAATTATGAAAACAATAATGGGATAAAATTGCCCAATCCAGGTGTGTAAAGCTCTTTGAGAATTACCCAAGAAGACCCACGGCTGTAATCGCTGCCAAAGGTGTTTCTAACATGTATTGACTCAGGAAGCTGAATACTTATGCAACGACTATTTTAGTTATTTATTTTCGATCAATCTTTAAAATGTCATTGACATTAGAGTATTTTGTGATTGTTGACAAAAAAATTGCAATTAAATCCATTTGAATCCCACTTTAACACAAAAATGTGAAGAAATCCAAAGGGTATGAATACTTTTAAGGCACTGTAGCTACTCTGCAGACACGCCCTATGCAGTATTGAAGCCTCCCCCAGAAATGTTCCATTCAGTACTCATCCCGTCCAATTCTCTGAGCTGTTAGGTCACATTTTGAACCCCCCCGCAACCTGTTTCTTCCCCCACAACCCCATTGTCTGTCTATGACTCCTTTCTGTGTCCAGATGTGTCACTTCCCATGTTCTGTGTCCCTCCCTACCCACTGGGCACAGCAGCCAATAAGCTATCACAGCGGGCAAATATTCAAATACTCATTATTGGCTGGTGTATAATGAGTAGTAGTAGTACTTGTAGTTGTATCGCTACGATGTCGCTAAGACAATTGAGTAGAAATGTAAAGTGCTTTAAGCACTGTATAAACCTCATATGTTATTATGATGACTATAGCTAGGCCTTAAAGAGTACTGGTGTCTGACTGTATAACCATGGTGAAAAACTGATTTTTAATAAAAAGCAAACTTGTGAAATCACACCGGCCTCACCTCTCTGTCTGTGTGGAGGGGAGGGTGTAGTGACGCGCCGTGGTGGACTGTGTATGTCACAGCATCTATAGACTACTACTGTATTAGCTACGTACAGCAGGGCTATTCCCATCCGGGCCTCCAGCTCTGCAGTACTGCAGGTTGTTATTTTTCCTCTAGTCGTTAATTGATTGATTTGTCCCAAGAGTCCACACGAAGGTCTGAATCAGTCCCTGGTTAAAGGGCAAGACTGAAAACCAGCAGTGGTGTGGAACTCCAGGCCCAGATTTGAAAATTGTTGATCTATGTTGACTACATCTCTCGATCAGGTAAAGGCAACTGGCGGCCCCCTTTTTGTAGGTCCGCGGACCAATTTCACGCATTTAAAAAAATAAAATAAATGTCTTTATTTTAGGAACTCAGTCGGGGTCTCAACTTACTGTTGAGAGGTAGAATACACAAGGTGCAATTTCAAAATTTGGTTGTGCATCAGCGTTCACTCAATTAGCCCATGTCAACTAAATGTTTTTAGATTGGTAAATTAGTCTAGTGCTCAGGTAAACTTAAGCATTGTCGAATTACCGACCGGGGTGGGGCCCATTTTTGATAATCAGTTATCATATTAAAAACTGCAAACATTTGCCTCCACCCTATGGCAAAATTTGTAGAATTGCAGGAAATTTGCTGTAAAACTGCAATTTTTATAGTTTTTTTTGTGCTCCCCATCAAAGTTACCCATCCCTGATCTAGACAGCAGATTTCAACATTATTTTAGTTCCAATCAAAAGCATGTATAGATGTGAGTCAAATAGAATGGAGTCAGAAAAATACGTAGGTTCTAGTCCCAGGAAGCACAAGTAGCATTCAGGATGTTAGTCTTTTTAAAACACGCTAAGCAGGAACATCCATTGACTGTTTATGAGTTTCAACATCTTTATATGGACACACTCACAGTACCAATCCACCTCTCCCTACATCTCTACATTTATAATCAGAATGCTATGTGTGTTACAGCTATAGGCCGTATATAAGGGTTACAGCCGTCATTGTTCATTAGGTTAGTGCTGTTGATCTATGCCAAAAACACTACCGCTCTTTGTATAAATGAGTCCCAATTTCCATACATGCACACCACACAGTCGCAATATAGCACTATCTTAATTCTTCTATGAAATAAGGTGCTGAATCCTTTTTATAAATGCACTCCATCAACAACTAAAGGACAGCCCTCTCCAAATAGTAGATGTCTGATGTTCACTTGATACAATCTTGGTTACGTGAGGGTTGTCTCCATGGTGACATCACGGTTGTATCTACAGGTGCCACTCTGACGATGCGGCCCGCTCCCATGTCTCTGGAGGATGTGGTTGAGTGGCGGCAGACTCCGCCCCCTATAAGCTCCACCCCCGGGAGCTTCCGTCTGCGCCGAGGCAGTCGCTTCACCTGGAGGAAAGAATGTCTGGCTGTGATGGAGAGGTGAGGAAGAGACAGAAAGGGAAAGTGATGGAGAGAGAGTTGAGGAGGGAGGGAGGGAGATTTGGTGAGTTGTTCCTATAATCTAGATAAAGGCTGAGAGATTGGGGAAAGCAGCAAACTGGCCGGTACACTTGGAGGAATGTGAATGTTGCCTAATAAATGGTTGTGGTTATTTGTGTTATTTTCCAGTTACTTCAATGACAACCAGTACCCTGATGAAGCTAAAAGAGAGGAGATCGCTAACGCCTGCAACGCTGTCATCCAGAAACCAGGTGAGAACCAGCAGGAGGAAAACATGGAAAAACGAAAGAGGTACATATGTTTAATATTAATTATGGAGTAAGGACACTTGATTATGGTGTGGGCGTCTGTGTGTGCAGGGAAGAAGCTGTCTGATCTGGAGAAAGTTACGTCTCTGAAGGTCTACAACTGGTTCGCCAACCGCCGCAAGGAGATCAAGAGACGTGCCAACATAGGTAACGTTTACGACCCCTCGGGAGTGTGTATGAGAGTGTGTATGAGAGTGCACGCATACAGATATGTTATGGAGAAGTTTTTATTTTTTCGAAGAAGAAGCAGCAATCCTGGAGAGCCATGGGATCGACGTCCAGAGTCCTGGAGGGCACTCCAACAGCGATGACATTGAAGGGAATGACTTCCCTGACCAGGTAACCACGCCTAACAAGGTGGAATGGTACAGTTCTCTGCAAATCGTGTTGTATCTGACAGCCAAGACATTCTACCTTTTATAGGGGTGCTCTATGATACACATGAGAGAGAGAGATCATCCCTGAGAATGTGAAATGGTTTAGCCGACATCCACAGCGGTCGTTTTTGAGGTGTTAGAGGTGGAAATGCGATAGACCGGTCAAATCCACTATTTGACTTGGCACTATACTTAAAGCGTACATTGTCATTGACTGCACGGAGTCGCATTAAGAAAAATCCCAGTTCGAACACTAGAATATGAGATGTAATCTACACCTAGATTATTTATTTGAATGATTTTCAATTTGAGTGTCATTTCTATATAGGATAGTCTTTCTCGTTCTAAACTTCTAGCGTGAGTGGCTTCGTGACAACGATCAAGAGCAGCTGCGCACCAATTAGACAGCTCCAAAGCGGTTACACCTTCGACATCGCCAAAACATCAGCTATGCGGGTGTCGGCTATCGCCAGTTAACGCTTGATCTGATTAAATCTAGGCCCTAGTCTCATCCATTTTGTATCTTGTAGTCAAGACCATTCTGCCTTCATACGGGTGGTTTAACATATTGCCTCTTGTTTTCCTACAGGGCTGTGAAGTCCCTCTGTTTGAGAAGAGAGCTGTTACCAGACCCTTCAGTCGACTAGACCTGTCCTCTCCCACACAGGTATGTATACTGCTATGAGACATTGTATTGCATTACATATCCATATTGTACTCCATATTTGGTATAGAACTTTTTCTCTATACCAAATCTGTGAGATGGGTAGCTAACCAGGAAGTAGGGGGAAAGAACGCCTTATAATATATTTGTCCATGCTAACCAGTTGACTTCCGTAACCGAACAAGGGTGCATCTCAATAGTCTGAAGCGGATTCTCGATCTGAAAACACAGGATAGTGGAAAGCAACATCGTAGACTTTGCTTTACCTATCCATTTCTTTCAGGTCAGTGTGTAGGTCAGGGGTCTCAAACTCAAGGGTGGGCCAAATATGGTCTGTGAACCGATTTTTAATGCAGCCCGTGGTTTTGATTAGTAAATGTGCCCTGCAGTTGTCTCAGGGTGGAAGACCACATCTTTAGGCTAGTATGAAGTGGAAACACGACCCCTGACTCCTCCCCCTCTTGCGGTTGCAGGTGCCCACCCTGCTGCCCAGCTGGCTGGCGGCTTGGCCCGGCTCGGGCAGGGGGGGCTTGGCCGCCCAGAGGGCTAGCTCTCTGATTGGCCGCTCTTTGCTCTCTGGGTGGGGAGTCACTCAGGGGGCGGGGATGGAAGGTTCCAGACTGACAGGTGTGTCCTGGTCTCCCCCCTTCCCCCAGGATGACGACTCCACCAATCACAGCAATGCCCTGGAGCACCAGGATCCCATCGCCCTCGCCGTGGAGATGGCGGCCGTCAATCACAGCATCCTCGCCCTGGCAACGCAGGCGGGTGGAGGATTGGCCCTGGGCGGGACAGGAAGTGACATCAAAACAGAGGTGCTGGACGACTAGGGGGGTGGAAGACTAGGGATGAGAGAGAAAGGTGTAATTCTGTGTTCATAATCAAATGGGAAGGTGGTAATCACCAGTTGTGAAGTCGTAAAAACGTGTTGGATGCATTCACGCGCTTTGAACTCGTTGAGAAACGTACAGCTATAATGCTTGTAAACAAATTAGTGTTCAAAAAATATTAATAGATAACTATAAATAGCTATGTTTTGTTGCATTTAACTGCCGAAAATGCTGTTATCGAAGTCATTTCCTTAGGTTGACGTCAGAGTTCAGGAATGATAGACGGGCTTCCCATTAGCAACTACCAGTCAGTTGTATATGGTAAATACCACCTTCCCACTTGGTTATGAACGCAGCATATGTTTGTGCGTGCGAGATGACAAGAGTGAGTGCACATGAGGATGAGGCTATAGTAGAGTAGGAACATATTTGTTGGGTGCAAGTAGAGCTTGTTGGAACATTATACTGTAAATGATGACCAAAAGTATTGCATAGGCTTAGAGATGGTCAAAGCTAAGGTAACAGGCCTCCCCTTGCCTCTACCTCCCTATTTCCTAACCCGTTTAGACTGTTCTATAGGTATTGTGTTGGGAGCCCTGGCCCTAAAGTTGTCTATGAAACAGTCATACAGTGTATGTACAGTGTGTGAGGTATATTATGCTCTTGTCTGTGTGAATCTAAATAATCCAAATAGGTTATTATGGAACCCTGGACACCTCCCTCTAAGCATGGAGGGCTCATGCCTTGGCATTCTGATTTTGGCACCTTCTCCCCAACGTGCACAGGATGCTATTTGATTCCTTGACTCCTCTCTCACTCCATCGTTCTTCTCCACCTCACCCAGACAGATTCTCTTTCTATATGTGCTCTTCTTTTTCTTTGCCTCTTACCCTCTGTTCACCCCTCCCTTTTCCCTCTCATCTGTCTGTCCCTTTTTATTTGTCTCCAACTTCGCAGTATACGGGAGAGAGAGAGGTGAGGGTTCTCAACAGGCCTCTGTAATCCCTAAAATGTATAAATATATCCCCTTGTTGTAGCACTACCTAAGCTGGATAGGTTTAAAGCAAGTGAAAATCAGACATTCATTATATTATTGCTTGAGAGAGAGGAATCGTGCAAGCTAGTGAAAGGGGCCTTGTGTGGTTGTTATGGGGGTAACTATAAGCATATTGAAGCTGTACCCAAACCATTTGATTTTAGCTTTTAACCGTAGCTTAGTCTGTTCCCTTAAATTAAGGTGTTATGATCATGTTCCCCAGTTGAGAGAGAATGCGTTACGATTTTAAGGTTGCCAATCAGGGGTGCATTGGAAATGTCCCTATCACAGGAGGCCGCTGAGGGGAGGAAGGATCAATGGCTGGAATGGAGTAAATGGAAAGGTTTGAAACCATTCCGTTCCAGCCATTATTATGAGCCCATCCTCTCCAATTAAGGTGCCAGCGGCTGCCTGTGGTCCCTATTATTCTTAGTACTGGGAGTAATGCAAACACTTCTTTTTCTATCCTTTATATGCCATGACGTCTTCAACACAAGCTGTTATCCAAGATACTTGCTTTTAGATTGTATTTGCTCTTTTAAAAATAAGTCACTTTATGGAAGTAGCTACCATGGGGCTTGAGTTTCCTGCCCTCGTAGCTTATTGGTCGTCCTGAGTGATTGACAGACCAGGCAAGCAATAGGAGGAAGAGAGACTGATCTGTTGGCTGACACAGGTTCAAAGGTAAGGGTTTGTTTGGTGATTCCACAAACACCTTCCCCCCTCAACTCCCAGGTCGCTGCTTTTAATGTGAAATAAGTTATGTAGATGAATAACCTTGTTTTTTTACCTTAAAGGGGTAGTTCAAATTCAAGTTGACCAGACTCAAAAGTGATTTTGTTGCGTAGGTTACTGTTATGATGAAATCAGCAGACCTCAATCCCAAACTACTGAGAAACTTTCTCCTTGCCCGATCTACACAGTCATGGTGGGATATGGTCCCAGTTTATTGTTAAACCACTTCTGAGCAGGGCTTGGAACCAGATCAGAGAACAGAAACAACAAACAGAATCAGAACGAAATTGATCTATACTGTTATTTTAAAACCATGGGATCCGGCTAATAATGTTATTTTACGTTCTGTTCTTTTTTTTTTTCCTGTCGCGCAACAAACCGCCTATGCAAAGCCCTCACTCTGCCATTAAGAAACTCATTCGGGGGGTGCCTCCCTGCCAGCTAAACAATATTTGCCAGTGTGCGTGTAGGCTACCTGCCCCTCCCCATCCGAAGTATTGACGTTACAAGCGTGATTCAGAAATTAGGGAGAGCGATTTGTAATTAGAGAAGAATGGATTAACCTTTTCAATGCTAGTTTTCACATTGGATTTATTAATTTAACTACAAAAAGGTAAGATGTGTTTTTATTTTAATTCTGGTGCCGCTCTTCACACACAAGCTTGTTAGCTAGCTCTGGTCCAACATTAAGCCAACTCTCTGAAGTTCAAAGACATTAAACGTTCCTCCATAGAAGCCACTCCTCCACACGTATAATACTGTGGGCCTAATTCAGATAATGCATGTCATATGATGCCCAGTGCTTCAAGCCACCCTCTCTCTCTCCCCCCACTCGATTTCAGAAGATTAAAAAAGAACAGAAAGGAACGACATAAACCGTTACTTTTTCCCCCATTCAAACCTCTGTGGGAACAGAGGAACGCAACAAAAAATATGGTTCTGTTCAGAATGAAACCCCTGCTTCTGAGGTATTGAGATGTTTGGCAAACTTTAGTCTCTCGTGATATACTGTTAGCTGACCAAGTTGCAGAGATTACTCACGTTGTTTGGGTGAACTGTCCCTTTAAGTAGTTCAATATATATTAAATGACAGCCAAGCTGACCTGATGACGGTTTCTGCTGCTTTCGAGGTTCCACTAACCTAGTGCTTTGTTCTATATCAAACATGTATCTTACAAGATAAGACTATTCTAAAGACAGAGGCAGAAAAAACTATTTTATTTTCGATTTGTTACTTAAATCTTTCCATGTGTAATACTCTGCCAAGCAGAAATGTATAGTATGAGTTTTTTTTTTTTTTCCATTTTGATATGCAGTGGGCCCGATTCAGACTTAGTAAATGTACGCCTTTCCTAAGCACTTCTCAGTAGTTGGTATTCAGACTTACCTTTTATGCAGGTGCATAAAGGGCTTTTCAGGCGTGGTTCCCTTGTGCACGCTGAATACAACTCAACTGCTGAAAACCCTCCCACTTTCTGGCCAGCTGATTTTCTCTTGGAGTTTTCAGTACATTTATCTAAAGCCATAACTTTAAATTTGGTGTACCTTTTCATTTGAATTTGACACTCACTAGAACAGGGATGGGCAACTCCAGTCCTTGGGGGGCATGATAGGTGTGACACACCTGACTCCAATAATCAAGATCTTCAGTTTAGAATGCAATTCGTTTAATCAGCTTGTCGTGTTTGCTAGGGACGCGCAAAAAGTGACACCACTCCGGCCCCCGAGGAGCCCATCCCTGCACTAGAATATATGGATCAATGAAAGGCCATGTATATACATGCATATTAATCTCATTTTCAGCACCAATTGGTAGATTTAAAAATACTCTGACCTTGTGTATTTAGGGTTAGGAAAGTATTTATGAATAATAACAGGTTTGGAGAGCTTTTAAGCATGAAATTGGTTAGTGAATCAAAAATAGTCATTTGATTCATCCTGAAAGTTGCCATATTCAATTGTAGAATAGGGGGAATAAAGTTACATTTATGCACGCGTAACTCGGGTCTGAGTCGGTCCCAAACTACCGTGTTTTTCCATTGCCCTATTGTACTCAGTCAAAGGCAACTTATCCTTCAGGTTTCTGAGCTCTTTAGCCTCTCGAAACTGTTTAACGCCATATTGAGTAGCTAGCACACAAGATTTGGTTCTGCGTCTTTGGCATCACCCAGAATTTGATGAATCTGTCAAATTAAATTGGTACTGTATTAAAAAAACAGGTGAAACGTCTTTGCTAAAGGACTGCTACTCAATAATGACCATTAACCGCTGTGGGAGGGGCTTTGCCTTTGAAACTGCGAAGGAACAGCTATTGCCAGTCCTCATTCATACATAAAATGTGAATACATGAAATGAATATAAATTATTGAAATCACTGTTGTATCAGATTGAAATAGTTAAACGAGTCCTGTTATCTTCTATTTCAGAATTTAGTGCCTTTTTTGGACAGTAGACTGTTCTGTAATTAATATGTAGAAATCTATATGCCTTTGTTAAATTGTTGCATTTGTTTGAAAAACATTTTGTTAACTTGTTTATTTTAGTATTGTACCTACTAAAGAATAAAGAAAGATGAACAATTGGTCTGTGTTTTGTGAGCAACTAAAGTATAGCTCTCAGTGTATCAATTGGCCCAAATCTGCACAAACTAACTGCAATTGACATCAATGCATGACTTCAAGAGCTCAAATTAGCATTCTGCCCTTAATGATGGAAGATGGCACAGTCTCATAAAAGAAACCTGCAGATGATACAAATCTGTAAATCAATTCATTTTTTTAATTCTTTCCTTTACAGGGCGATTAATTGTCCAGACAATAAAAAAGAAAATTATAAATGCATTATAATACATGATTATTCTTTGGATTTCAGCAGAGAATTAAATTAATCAAAATCCAAAGTCTTTATATATACACATACATACATAGTCATGCCGACACACATTCGCTCCCACAGATATAGTGAAATAATACACTTCACGACAACCGGCAGAACAGAATCAGATACACAAATCATTGATGATGACTATTGATAACTCAAGACTCCAGGACGAGGCACAAAGCAGAGCTGGTCTCAGGTCAGTCAGTGTGTCTAAAATGGCACCCTATTCTCTACAGGAATAGAATACCAACGGGTGCCATTTCAGAAGCAACCGTTGTAGAAGAAGAGTTGTACACACAGTCTGAAGATCTGGCCCAATTCCATTTCAGCCTCTTCCTCCTACCGCTTTAGTGTTGAACACCTGAGAGGTGGGAGCTCAGCACAGAAGTGGAACGTGGCCGGTGAGAGTTGGGGGTAAAGAGGCTCTACTCTAGTTGATGTCTGTGTTGGGGAAAAACAGACAAGTTCCCCATTAGAATCCTCTACTGACATGAGCTTCCATTGGCACATAAGCCAGCGCCCGACTTTGTACAGTGGCAGTCTGATGTGGTCCACTACTGGCTACTGGCTACTGAGTAGTGTGAAGAAACAGTCTAATAGTACACAGGTTTCTCCGTGGCTGGAGTTTGAGGGCCTTGCCAGACTTGGTGGTCTGGAGAAAGCCGAAGATGGAGGTTTTTAGTTATTAAACCCAGAGGGACAGACAGACTGACGGGAAGACTAACTTGTAGACTGAAGGCCACGTAAAGGCAGGTGTCATATTGCTCTGAGCCTGTGTTTCCATAGATAGAGATATAGGAAATGCATATATTGGAAAGGAAGATAAACAAATATACTCTTAATCCCCTCCCCCCTTGGGCCTTGCTTATACTTTAAAACACAGAGCATGCCTTCTGTGGAATGATACGGTAACTGTATGGATATATCCTTAATCAGGTATAGACAGTCGATAACGGTCGAACTCAATAGAAAACGTGGTTCTGAGCGAGTACAGTCACAAGCATATATGGTCAAGTCCATGATGATGAAATTAAGTACTTATGCCACGTTCAAGTCTGAACTAGGAAACTCCACATCTCGTTAAAGAGCTAACAGTTGCAAATACAAACCGGTAAAAGCTACTGAATAATGAAATGTGTTTGAATCAGAGCTACTTGTGTGTCTCTGACTTCCTGATGAGAAAGAGCGAGGCACGGAAATAAACTAGATAAGCCTGAAGTGATCTTAACCACTTTTCGGTCTCTGTGCAAAAGAAGCGTGGACACGACAAAACCGAGGCCAAATCCATCCGATACACTATGGCTGCGTTTACACAGGCAGCCCAATTCTGATCTTTTTTTGTTTTCAGAGCTGATCTGATTGGTCAAAAGACCAATTAGTAGAAAAAAAGATTAGAATTGGGCTGCCTGTCTAAACGCAACCTACCTGCTATCACAATCTTCATATAACACACATATAGCACACTGTACGACACACGCACATACCCTCAAACTCAATTCCATTCCTTATATTAGCACAATGATGATCACTCTGTTAAAGGCATGACACCAACTCAACCATGACAAACAACTTAAAAAAGAAAAACACCCTAGCTCCGCTAACAGCAACGTAATGGGTCTGAGCGACTCGGGTAAAGTACTTAAAAAGGCAACCATGACAAATAAAACACTTGCTCATCCCATCTACTAGACTAGATCTCCCAGCTGGCCAGTCATCGGCCCATTGACAACCCCTCCTTACTCTGTCCCATCTCAAGTGGTGTTTAAGGCTAAAGATCAAGACTAGACTCAAGATTAACTCCCGATAAGGACTATAATACCAATGATCAGATCAATTTACAGTTATATTACAGTTGCTATAGCAGCATCATTCCCCATAGAATTACTTGTGCAATCAACAACTTTTTTCAGTATCATTTAAAAGGCTTAGTCTTTTTCACACGATAAAGGCATATGTCAACCATTACAATATAGATCTATATATCATAGCAAATTTAGACCTTTCTTAAATCCTCAGCGTTGGGGCGAAGGGATATATCTTACAGGTCCTTCACATATGTTGTGACTTCGCGCCATGCTTGCTGAATGGACTAGTGTTAAAGGTATAGTCATTACAAAATGACATTGTTCATGGACTGCTTGCAGGGTGAGGAAACAAGGTACGACAGCAATCCATGCACTGTTTCCACGTGCTAGCATTTTAGGATTTGTGGCACAAATTCCATTCAAGTCATGGGATCGATAAGAGCATTTGTTGCACATCATGTACAAAACATTTATAAGTGACTTTATTGAGCTTCACAATCAATTGTAGATACTGATGATTTGGACATGTGCAAAGAATGCTAATATCGGTCGAAGGACTTGAATGAGATTAAAGCATGGGTTGCTGTCATGCCTTGTCCATAGACTGCTTACAGGGTGAGGAAACCAATGTGTCATGTTGGAATTTGGGTGAAGTATCCCTTTAACACACATTGAGTCCTGTCAGAGCTTGTGACTCAGCTCACTAGGTGAGAGCGCACAGTTTATTTTAATGAAACTTCTGTCTAATAAAAATGATTTACTAGGGATCAATTAAACATAAATTAAAATTCCACAGTGTCCCTCAAAACACATCCTTCAACTCTCAACCTGGAATTTGCGTTCAAACAAATTTGCTCGAAAAACTTTGAAACTATATTTAAAAAAAAGATGCTTCCACATTCTTGATTCCCTTCATCTCCCAAAGCCATTGAGTCAGTATGTACATTTTGGACCCTATTACAGATCTGTATCTAGAAATAACAGGTGAACACATGCGTAGAAGACAGATTTTTTCCCCCAAACACAAATCAAAGACTAGCTTCCATCCAACCTCCGCTCCACACGTTACATGACGTTAACACATTGATACAACGTTACACAACACCAGCAGTCCAGTCCAGCACACACCATACATATATGCCACTGCTACTTCCTCAAACACTTCTAAAACCATAGACACCCATTTTGCTAACACAGATCACCACCAAACTCGGGATAAACCTCTACTGTGCAAAATCTCCTCCCTATGAGCAAGACACTGAAAATACATTGAAGAACATTTAGTTGTTGAAAATATGTATTTTTAACCAATTTTGCACACTGTGCTTCTCCTCATAGTGGAACCATTTGTCAACTGACTTCTCCACTTACAATTTAAAACCAACGCCTATGACTGTTGCAGAAACCACGTCATCATAACAACGATGCTTCACCTTTCAGATTAGCCCAAAACATGCACACACGCAGATAATTTTTTGTCCACTGTACAACATTGCCATGGGTAAAGTCAGCCTTTAAGGGCCAAACTTCTAAAACACACACACAGGCGCACCCACACACAAATCTTCTCACAGGCACGTTCATGTCCACTCTGCAGTCCCTGAGATCACCTCACACTTACACAAGGCATTCTCATCAAAGCTCAACAGAGGGAGAAAATCTAATAAAACCACTAAGAAATATATTACAACGAAAAATAAACTCATCATGAAGGCACATTCTGGAAGAATCGATCATTTCAGATAAATGACTCCACATGTGGGAAATGGATATAGTAACTTTTTAGTAATTTAGTAAAAATGGACAGTTCCATTGAAAAAGAGGAGGGGGTTCCAGTCCAAGTCCGGTGGAATAGAGCCTCATTCGTTCAGAAGGATTCTCGAGGTGACCAGTTTGATGACATCAGAAAAAGTTATCACTACGGATCCTGAACTTTGGCCCAAGAAGAAACATTCTCCATTGGTCGCCCTGTGCGTCACTTCATACAGACAGCAACACTCTGTATAATCACACTTCAGGTTCTGTGGAACCATTCAGGTGCTGTGCCCAATCCATGCCACAGGGGGCGCCACCAGTGCTGCGTCCAGATAGGGAGAGTGCACCAGGAGCAGGGGCCGGTTGAGTAAAAGTCTTCCCTATTGAAATGAATCCAGACAGATCCCTATGGGTGTTTCCCTGTAGTGAGACAGAGGCATGGCCAGTCAAGCCAACACAGGATCAGCCTGTATCAATCAAATGTATTCATAAAGCCCTTTTTATATCAGCAGATGTCACAAAGTGCTATACAGAAACCCAGCCTAGCATCTATTGGCCAGGAGAGGGCACAGTACTGAAGTAGTGTTGCCAAGCTGTGGTTGGATTGTGGGTAGGGGACAGGGACCATTGTTACATTAGATGTGGTAGTATTGCATAGTTAGGAGGAAATTGATAGGAGTCTGAGTGAGACGGAGGCTTAGAAACAGGATAAAAAGAATGTGTGGGTTTTCTAGTTGATCCGAGCCAAGAGAAAGTGGTGTGTGGAATAAAGGTCTCTCCGACCCAGGCCTGTTTCTCTCCAGTTCAACTGCTCCAGGACTTGCGGTTCTCCCCTCTCCTGTTAGTGGACTCTCCCCGTAGAACGGGTTGGTAGAACTCGCCGCTGCGCCGATTCTCCGGGTTCCGTTTGGTGGAACGCTCCCGTCTGAACACTCGGTCGGGACGCACCAGGACGCCGTAACCAGGGTTACAGCGGAAGTAGTGGTGCCCGCCTACGGAGCCGTCGTTCTTACCTGGAGAGAGGGGAAGGAAGGAGGGAGAAAGAGGAAGGTAGATGAGGGAATAAGGGGAGTTAGACAAGGAAGAGAGTTTGTTTAGTACTTTGAATTTCCTAAACTAAGCACTGCCTACTTTGATGTGTATGCGGACAAGGACAGGGCCCTCTACATTTTCAGGTTACTCCCTTAGATTCCATTGCTTATGGTGTCATGTTATGTCATGCGATTCCTTTGTGAACAGTAAACACACACCTGAGGGCGAGTCGAGCTCCACCCCGACCCACACGCCCTCTGCGAACTCCGTGTTGCCCACGTAGCGCACCGTCCCGCCCTTATTGGCTCCCACTGTCACGCACGCCCCCTCTCTCAGCCAATCAGGCAACACGAAGTCGCGACCGCCGTCCTCATCGTCCAGGATGATCTCCAACCTCTCCAGACTCCCTTGTCCTCCTCTTCCTCCCTCCTCCTCCCCCAGGACACGCTGCTGCAACGACTTCAGGTCCGATGTGCACACCCTCTGCACTGAGAAGGGCTTGTTGCCCGTCACGACGCTGTTGACGTTGGAGCCGGGACCCGTGGTGGCCATTTTGTTTTCGTACTGAGGAGATGCAGCAGTAACACCGTTCCGGTCAGCTCGCTGCTGCGGATGGATTCTGGGTAATGTAGTTTCAGGAGCATTACTCCCCTTCAGCCTCACCCCTGCCTCTAGGAGGGTGAGGGAGGAGGACGGACGGAGGGGGGTGGTGGGGTGGTCGCCACCGGCAGAAACCTCGGACAGAGTTGCCGTGGAAACGCTAGTGGAGAAGTAGCCACTGGAGGCCTCGCTGATGGGGCTGAGGGGGTAGTCATGCGGGTCATGCTGGGAGGACGGAACAGGAGTGGCTTCAGGGGACTCCGACCACCTGTCATTGGTCAGGGCCGGGATCAGGGCTGTCCTCACTACCATAGCAACCTACGGGGAATTGACGGCAATGGCAATCACACCTCAAAGACAGGGATTTAAGAATTATTCAACCCAACTCAAGACTGACCGGAGCAAACCATGACATCATACTGCCTGCCTATCACCACCACAATTATCGTTACCACCTCGACCACCACCATCATCCTCCTCGTAATGAGATCCTCAGATCCACTAGCTTACTACCAACCATAGCTTCATATTACAGTCAATACCATAGAAATATAATTAATTCACTCTATTTATATGGTCAATACACTGTCTCAGCCTGAAGAGTTGTTGTAAATCTCTAACCAACTCAAACTAGACTGATCTCTAAACAACTAACTACAACTAGACTGGAACTTACCGGTTCTATCCGGATCCTGCTGTCTTCAGGCCCTGTCGTCTGCATGATGATACGAGGCATGTGCTGCCAGGGAGCGAGAGAGAGAAACACAACTATGTTCAATGGGAAAGAAGAAACACTTCAGTGAAATACATCAGTATTCTTTCACATTATACATAACTAAGAGTTTAATATAAAAAGCCAAAAAGCTCAGCCGATTATATTCAGCTCTTTACAAAAATGTTTTTAATCCATACAGAATAATTTTTTTATCCATTGTGGTGTTATCTGTCTTTAAAGCGTGACTAACAAATGCAGCGTTGACAGAAGTGGAACCATGGCATTGCTACATCTTACTGCATTAGCAATACATCTAGTCTATATGGAAATTAAACAGCAAGCTTGGCTGGGCCAAGCCAACATACAGTGTTCAGCGACTTTAGACTTCACTATATAGGCTATAGACATAACAATGGTATTAAATAAGAAACCCATCAACTACTTTCCTGACAAGAGATGTAAGGAATCACTTCGCTATGTAAACCGCTCATGTTGTTCATCCACTTAGACAATTGCTTCAAGGTTCCAAAAAAAAGGCATTCTTGGAAAAAGATGTATAATTATTTTCTGTCCAACTGTTTTTTTGTTCCTCTACCTCAGGGTTTCCCAAACTTGGTCCTGGGGCCCGACCTTTGGGGCACATTTTGGTTTTTGCCCTAGCACTACACACCTGATTCAAATAACCAAAGCTTGATGATGAGTAGGTTATTTGAATCAGCTGGACAAAAAACGAAATGTGCAGGACCGAGTTTGGGAAACCCTGCACTACCTTAGAGCACGTGTGTGAAACTCATTCGACGGAGGGCCAAGTCTCTGCAGGTTTTCGCTTCCCCCTTGTAAGGAACTCCCCTCACCTGGTTGTCTAGGTTTTAATTGAAAGGAAAAGCCAAAAACCAGCAGACACTAGGCCCCCCCACGGAATGAGTGACACCCCTGCCTTAGAGCAATGCTTACGAGGCGCCATTATAACACTAGACAGCTCGAGAAGATGGGGAAAGAACCAAATTCTTGGAGAGATGTAGGGAGTAGTAGTTTGCCTTCTGTGTTAAACCATTCACATTTTACCTTTACCGAAGCTTAGATTTAGATTTTTATTGGGATCGCCATTAGCGACAGCTTGTCTTCCTGGGGTCCGACACAACGAAAAAGACATCAAACAAAAATACTTTAGAATTTACATATTTAAAAACAATAACGTAGACAAGCAAACTTACACGCAAACATACATTACTGCATATACGCTTACATGATCAAAAGTATGTGGACAGCTGCTCGTCAAAAATCTCATTCCAAAATCATGGGCATTCATATGGAGTTGCTCTCCCTTTTGCTGCTATAACAGCCTCCATTCTTCTGGGAAGGCTTTCCACTAGATGTTGGAATATTGCTGCGGGGACTAGCTTCCATTCAGCCACAAGAGCAGTAGTGAGGTCGGGCACTGATGTTGGGTAATTAGGCCTGGCACAGAATTGTCTAGAATGTCATTGTATGCTGTAGCGTTAAGATTTCCCTTCACTGGAACTAAGGGACCTAGCCTGAACATGAAAAACAGCCCCAGACCATTATTCCTCCTCCACCAAACTTTACAGTTGGCACTATGCATTCGGGCAGGTAGCGTTCTCCTGGCATGCGCCAAACCCAGATTCATCCGTTGGACTGCCAAATGGTGAAGCGTGATTCATCACTCCAGAGAATGCGTTTCCAATGCTCCAGAGTCCAATGGCGGTGAGCTTTACGCCACTCAAGCTGACACTTGGCATTGCACATGGTGATCTTAGGCTTGTTTGTGGCTGCTAAGCAATGGAAACCCATTTCATGAAGCTCCCGGCGAACAGTTATTGTGCTGACGTTGCTTCCAGAGGCAGTTTGGAACTCGGTATTGAGTGTTGCAACCGAGGACAGATAATCAAATCAAATTTTATTTAAGTATTTTTTATTTTTATTTTTTTATTTGTGGCACAGCCAGTCCAAAAGGTGAGAAGCCTGGATTATGGCTCTATATAACACTGTGCGTTGCCTTGAGACCCCTGGTGGCATGTCTGGTCTGTCAGAGCTATATACAGACAATTTGGTATCTTCAACACAATTTTTCTCACAAGAATTGATGCAGTCAATCTCTCCTCTACTTTGAGCCAAGAGAGACTGACATGCATACTGTTGAAATTAGCCCTCTGTATACATTGAAAGGCAAGATGTAGCTTTTCTATGTCATTCTTTGCAGCACTTGACCAAATCACTGGGCAGAGGTCAAGATTAGATAACACTTGAGCTGGCAGGACTTGTTTGGTCAACTGTGGTGTTAAAAATGCTGAGCATCTTTTAATCACAGACAGTCCTCTCCCCATCTTTACAACAATTGAATCAATTAGCCTTGACCATGACAATTTATAAATGTACAGCCTAAAGTGAAACCAAGAACAGCCACATCAGTTATTACCAGATTCAGCTCTAGAACTTAGGGAATGATTTGTACCAAATACAATGCTTTTAGTTTTAGATATGTTCAGGACTAGTTTATTACTACCCACCCATTCCAAAACTGACTGCAACACCTTGTTTAATGCTAGTGGTTGGTCATTAGTAAAAATAGAGAACAGTAAAGGGCCAAGAGAGCTGCCTTGCGGAATACCACACTTTACAGAAGCTTCCATTAAAAGAAAACCCTCTGTTCTATTGGATAGATAGCTTTCAACCAAGGATATAAAGCCATAAGACAGAAATGTTTCCAATAACAGATTATGGTCAATAATATGTCAGTGCAGTGCATGTTTAGTGCTCTTCTCTATAAGCATACTGAAAGTCTGTTGTTAATTTGTTCACAGAGACATAGCATTGTATCTGGTCAAACAGCTTTTTTCCCAAAAGTTTGTTTAGAGCTGGCAGCAAGCTGATTGGTCGGCTGTTAGAAGCCATTGCATCACAGTGCAATAATGACCATAATCCCACTAGACAGCTCCAGATCGCTCTACCCCCAGCTTCACCACCCCAGGTGTGCCTGTCTCTCACTGTGGAAAACAACTCTAAATCACAAGTGGCAGGTGGGAATCATTTCAGCGCTGCACAGTGTATCGAACAGTGTCTTTCTGAGAGTAGCTCGGCTTATAACCTGTAATACAAGAGTGTTTTGTCAGCTCTGCTGGAAGCTGAATGTAACTTTCACTAGTTTAGACAACTCTAAAAACCATCTCCACTTTACTCCATTCCACTCAAATGCAAATAATGATAGGCCTTACTGTGATAGCAGCACCTGGTAAAAGGCCTGATGGATGAATTGAGCAAATCATCATGTCATATTATGGGGAGAGAAAAAAAAAGGAAAAATAGGCTACATTGAAAAGAAGGCATGGATTAGAGCACTCATTTGGGAGTCAGAGGATGAGGAGACTGAACTACAGTGGAGTATAGACCCACATCAACCATACATGTTCTCTGGGCTACCAGTTACTGATTGGTGTTGTGGCTAGAAACATGGTTTGGTTTATTTGGGGGATCACAGAAAATGAGAAAGGCTTCAGTGGGGTTACAACAGGGTTTCCCAAACGCAGTCCTAGGCCCCCCCCACACGCCACCTGGGTGCACGTTATGTCAAATAACTAACTCATCATCAAGCTTTGATGATTTGAATCAGCTGTGGGGGGGGTGACCATTGGTGATAGTCCAAAGGTCACTTGGTTACCTTAGGTCAGTGGGGTGTGTGTGAGCCCTACCTGTAGGGAGTGGGGTGAGGGGCGCAGGGGCTCCTTCTTGTCCTCGCGGGCAGGGAACAGGGACTTGAGTAGCTTGGGCATCTGCGGCACCAGGGCTTTGACTGAAAGATAAGAGGCAGCAAGCCCTGAACGACCTGAGGGGAGAACCGGTGAGGGAGGAGGAAAAGAGAGGGTGAGGCGCAGAAAGAAAAGATAGGGGAGGAGAAGAAAAGGAGAAGCAGGAGGAGGAAAAGAGGAAGGGCAGGAGAAGGTTTGGAAGGTACGAGAGATTAAGACAGGAAGTTGAAAAGCAAGCCCAGGAAGTGACAAAAAAAAATAAAACATGGCTGGACCAGGTCAGAGAGATGACAAAGAATGAATTAAAATAACTGAAAATAATAAAATAAAGATGATTTCACCACGTACTAACATATTATAATCTCTGTATTATAATCATGAAGATTGCAAATTAATCTGAATGATTAACTCTCATTGGCCACATATCCATTAAAATGACATCGCTGAGAGAGTGAAATCAAACAAAGCAAAAAGAACTGGAAATGGTACTACTGTATGTAACACAGGTACACACCAGGGTTTCTGTTAGGAAAATGTGGTTCCGGACACTGTGACCGGGAAGATTTGAATTCAACGACCATTTGAGAAATGTATCGGACCCATAGGCATTGGGTGCGTAGCCCATTAGGGCAGGTAGGTAACTATACTGAAAAGATATATAAAGCAACAATTTCAAAGATTTTTCTGAATTACAGTTCATATTAGGGAAATCAGTCCATTTAAATAAATTCATTAGGCCCTAATCTATGGATTTCACATGACTGGGCAGGGGCTCAGCCATGGGTGGCCCTGGGAGGGCATAGGCCCACCCACTTGGGAGCAGAGCATGTGAGCGTTGTTGAGCAGTTGGAAATCCTTTACATCGCTCATGGAGCGCCCTGGCAAAAAAACACTCCGCCATCACAGGGGGGAAAAAACTGCAGCTCCAAATTCGCTCCATCCATTAAAATCACAATTTAACCAACACCCATCAATTTTTGTGACTACTTGGACCTTCCATTTGGTTTTGAAGTATTGAAACCAAACCATATGGATTTGAATGAAAATGATTGGAATAAACATGAAGAGGTGAATGTAAGAAGTGTACATAATTTCAAATAAGCTACATGTCATATTAAACAGCATATAACCACTCTAAATAGGTCAGGAGACAGACAGGGAGCCTAATGACTTATTTAGGCTATATTAGTTTGATTATTTCAAATCTTTAGCCTTCCAAGATATACATTGTGAAGCATTTGTGAGTGCGACAAAACAGGCTGGTAGGGACATAAAGCTCTCAGCATTTAAAACAACATTTAGTTGTATTAAATCATTAAAGTCTATAAATTGCGTATATAAGTATAAGCTGTGACTTACTTAGAATTATATACAAATTAAACAAAAAATGACTTTGTGCCTTTGAATTCCTTTTTAGAAACACGAGTTTGGCCAGTCTGTGGCTTTAGCCTCATGCGATGGTGCCTGGAGATCCAGCCAGCAGCGGAGAATATCCGGTCCACATTTGCATAGCCACTGCATTACCGATTCAAAGAAACCCTGGCACGAACACACGCACTAATTAAAACACAGGACAGAATCACACCAGAGGTCTACTGCACAGAAAAGAGAAGGATGACAGGAGAACAGAGAAAAAGAGAGAGAGAGTGAATGTCAAGACTGAGGTAGAGTCAGCCAGTTAACAGAGCAGTCTCAGGAGGAGAAAGATAGAGGGGCGAGAAGAGGGGAGGGGAGGGTAGAACAGTGGTGTAGAGTGAGGAGTCAGGGCCTTACCTTGCTCTGAGTCTTGGCTCTGGTTCTGTGGGGGCATGGTGGGGGGAGGAGGAGGGCGAGGCGAGGCAGAGTCCGGCTGAACTGGGGCGAGGTGATGAAGATGTCCTGCTGGCTCTCCCAGCGACTCTGGAGGAGAGAAGAGAGAAAATAACAGCAGAGAGAGAGCGAGAGAAGGGGCGGAGGGGGAGAGAGAATTAAAAGATGTGAGGATTGATCCATGTACTTTGGGCTCTGGAGTTGTTCAGTTTGAACACTAACAGTTGTATAGCTTCAACAGGGTTGTAAAATCACCTTGTTTTCCAGATTGCAGGTAGAGGACAGGTCCTGTCTGCTGCCAGAGAGCTGAACAAGAGAAAGAGAGGAAAATAAATAAAAGTAAATGTAATTAGGCAGACCTCTGCTGCCTAAACCTATTAAATAAATCAATATGGCAAGGACCCAGTACCCCAACAGACATGACTTTTGTAGAGAGAATGTGCCATTTACCCTGTGTACACTGGGGGAGCTGAGACTGCGTCTGTTGCCTTTCCCTTTGCCTGCCAGGTGCTCCTTCACCGTCACCTCCTACACACACACACACACACACACACACACACACACGATAAAACACAGTCAAAACCAGGAACATGCAATAGCAACAACAGTACTGAATTGTCCTGCGATGGACCAACATAAATGTTAAGTGCTATGTAGATGATCCCAGTGTGTAGTGGGGATGGGCTCGAGTACTCCATTCAAGGTTTCTATTGGTTTACTAATAATTGCATGCAAGTACTTGAAATGTGCAAATACAACTATTTAGCAGGTTAAACTTATAAGCACTGACATTTTTTTAAAACTCAACACAGACATTGAACACAGTCCATCCTCAGTGTGTAAGTGTGTAAGTGTGTAGTGACCTGCCGTAGTCGGTCCAGAGTGAGGATGTTCTCCACGGCCAGGACACTGCGGAGGTATTTCTCGATGGCCGCCTCGTTGTCGGCCGACTTGGGGTTCTCGGCGCTGGCAGCTAGACGAGCCAGCATCTCCCTGTCCTCTGAACCCTGGGCGTCCTGAGAGAGACGGGAAAGAGAGACCGGGGAGAGTTAGTAGAGCTGCCAAAATCTCCTCCCCTTCATCGGCACTGGTCGGCTCAGTTGGTAGAGCATGGTGCTTGCAACACCAGGAGTGTGGGTTTAATTCCCGGGACCACCCCTTCGTAAGATGTATGCACACATGACTAAGACGCTTCGGACAAAAGCGTCTGCTGAATGGCATAGATTGTTATTATACGGTATTAAAATACATTACTTGACAGAGGAAAAAAATATGGTGGAAGCCAATGGCATCATTAGGTTGGCTACGTGCAATGCAGGAGGACGCGAGGAGAGCACAGATTTTTAAACAGCTGAGAGCTATAGTGATTGTAGTAAGTTAGTACAAAAAAAGAGCCATGGTAACTGATTATAAATCACAACATTTCCGGTGTCCCTCGGGTATGGCTCACCCCGGGGATGTTGGAGACCACCTCGAAGGTGACCCCGCAGCCGGGGATGGTGGAGCGCGTGGACATCCTCTTCAGGAGGTTCTGGGCGAAGCCCTGTCTTCCCGGGTTCAGGTTGACGCAGATCCGTTTCCTCAGCACCAGCTGCATATCTGCCGGGTGGCTGAGCTGCACCACGCAACGTACCGTCAGATACACCCTCTGCTCTGGCCACGCTCCGCCGCGGCTCAGCTGGGGACACTCGTGCACTGTGGAGTCCCATGACGCCTCAGCTTTTACCTAGTGGAGAGGGGATGGGGAGGAGCAGGGTTGTGTTCATTAGGGAACATATGGAAAAGATCCGACAAACAGAGAGGGATTACTTGGACTTTCCCAATGAAAAACGCTACTTTTGGTTTTCCATTGCAATTTTTTTTTTTTTACTGTGTGCCCTAATGAATAGGACCCGGTGCCTACCTCTCCATCATAGTGTTTGACGATCTGCAGGTCGAAGAAGTCGTCCTCATCCTCTCCACTCAGAGTGGCATCCCAACCGCCTGCCTCCGGGACCTCCAATGCTTCCTGGGAACTGAAATCATCCACTGGAGAGAGCGAGGGGGGAGAGAGCAAGAGGGAGGGAGAGAGAAAGAGAAAAGAGAAGGTAAGAGAAAGACATGCGGTGCTAGATTAATTAAAGTGATGTTCTCAATGATTGACATAATGTTACTCTAGAACAGTCAGAAGAGAGAGAACGAAGAAAAGACGAGTAGAGAAAGAACTTACCACTAAGGTCCAGGAAAAGCACAGGGGTATGGGTCTCCATTCCAGGTAGGGGGGACCCTGGAGAAACAAAGAAACATGACTAAAGACACTTGTTGAATAATATGGACATTTCCCATATGAATTTTCTTTTGATCCTTCATCTATATCCAACTCTCTTGCAAACGCGCACACTCACACACACACACATTCCCTGTCTCTCACCACTCTGCGGGAGCTCCGGGGATGCCGCTGCCGGCTGAAGGCACCATTACCGCGTTCCTCTCCTCAGTCAGAGTCAGACGCCATTCCAAAAGCTGGGCCTCCCTCTCAATATCCTCCTCTGTCTTTTCTGTAAAGGGGAGCACAACAATGTCAATGTCTTTCTTCCTCAATTCCACACAGATGTTTTACACAGAGGCAATCAGAGGAATTTGTTTTCTGACACCACTTCCTCTACCTCATTTCCTGTGCCCTTTGACCTGCCGCCCAAACTTATACAGTACTTCCTCCACTACACACTGACTGTTGTGTGTGTGTGTGTGTGTGTGTGTGTGTGTGTGTTACCTGGCTTGCTGACCAGGGTCTGAAGGTGTTGGTCTAGGTACTCCTGTCTCTTGGTGAGAGCCGTCAGCCACTGGTGACGCAGACGCTCCAGATCACGCTCCTATTGGACAGAACACACACCAACCAATCAGATATAGCACCAGAAGCCATCATTGAGTCGTCCCACTGTCTCTCAGTAGAGATAATCTAATGTTATTTACCTGATAGCTGTCCATCTCATCAACCTCCACCTGTGAGACAAACAACAAAATACACAATAGTATTAGTCCAAAACACTTTCATAAATGGCAGACATTTATTTCTTCCAGTATAGTAATGTATGTGTATACAATACCAGTCAAAAGTTTGGACACATCTACTCATTCAAGGGTTTTTATTTATTTTTTACTATTTTCTACATTGTAGAATAATAGTGAAGATATCAAAACTATGAAATAACACATATGGAATCATATAGTAACCAAAAAAGTGTTAAACAAATCAAAATACATTTAAGATTTTAGATTCTTCAAAGTAGTCACTTTTTGCCTTGATGACAGCTTTGCACACTCTTGGCATTCTATCAACCAGCTTCACCTGGAATGCTTTTCCAACAGTCTTGAAGGAGTTCCCACATATGCTGAGCACTTGTGTACCGCTTTTCCTTCACTCTGCGGTCCAACTGATCCCAAACCATCTCAATTGGGTTCAGGTCGGGGGATTGTGGAGTTCAGGTCATCTGATGCAGCACTCCATCACTCTTCTTGGTCAAATAGCCCTTACACAGCCTGGATGTGTGTTGAATCATTGTCCTGTTGAAAAACAGATGATAGTCCCACTAAGCTCAAATCAGATGGGATGGCGCATCGCTGCAGAATGCTGTGGCGGTTGGAACCAAAAATCTCAAATTTGGAATCATCAGACCAAAAGACAGATTTCCACCGGGCTAGTGTCCATTGCTTGTGTTTCTTGGCCCAAGCAAGTTTCAAATTATTATTGGTGTCCTTTAGTAGTGGTTTCTTTGCAGCAATTCGACCAGTCTCCTCTGAACAGTTGATGTTGAGATGTGTCTGTTACTTGATCTCTGAAGCATTTATTTGGGCTGCAATTTCTGAGGCTGGTAACTCTAATGAATTTATCCTCTGCAGCAGAGGTAACTCTGGGTCTTCCTTTCCTGTGGCGGTCCTCATGAAAGTCAGTTTCATCATAGATCTTGATTGTTTTTGCGACTGCACTTGAGGAAACTTTCAAAGTTCTTAAAATTTTCCGGATTGACTGACCTTCATGTCTTAAAGTAATGATGGTCTGTCGTTTCTCTTTGTCTTTACTATTATTTTACAATGTAGAAAATAGTAAAAATAAAGAAAAACTCTGGAATGAGTAATTGTGTCCAAACTTTTGACCGGTACTGTATGTATGTGTGTTCGTGTGTTACCTGTATGGGTTCGTTGCTGGCCTTGGCCTGTTGGGTCTGTCTGATCTCCACACAGCCCACTGACACGGCCAGCAGCACCTCAGCTATCAGGGGCATGGTGCCGCTATCCTGCACGGACCTCACCTCCACCTGCAGACGCCTTGACTGGCCCTGTGGGTGGGGGTGAAAGAGAGGGATAGAGGGAGGAAGAGATTAGATATGAAGTTCTAACGTCAGTCACCTGTTCGCATCCTGTACAATGGATTAAAGTGAGCTCCTTTCTACCTCAAATTAGTCATTTTGGCAATTTTTTTTTTGGTAAGCCCCTTTCCATGACATGCCTTTGGACCCGAGGGACACAGATGGCATCAACAAGCCTTCGAGGCTTGTCCATTTCAATGGTAGGTGTACAGTGCCTTATTGCACATTTTGTTGTTCCAGCCCGAATTGAAAATTGATTAAATATTGTTTTTCTTACCCATCTACACACAATACCCCAACATGTTTTCAAAAAGGTTAGCAAATTTTTTGAAAAGAAAATACATAAATATCTCATTTACATGAAGTATTCACACCCCTAAGTCAATACTTTGTAGAAGCAGCAATTACAGCTGTGAATAAGTCTCTAAGTAAGTCTCTGGGTAAGTCTCTAAGAGCTTTCCCCACCTTGATTGTGCAACATTTCAACATAATTCTTTTCAAAGTTCTTCAAGCTCTGTCAAATTGGTTGTGGTTCATTGCTAGACAACTATTTTCCGGTCTTGCCATTTATTTTCAAGTAGATTTAAGTCAGAACTCGGCCACTCAGGAACATTCACCGTCTTCTTGGTAAGCAACTCCAGTGTAGATTTGACCTTGTGTTTTAGGTTATTGTCCTGCTGAAAGGTGAATTCATCTCCCAGTGTCGGTTGGAAAGCAGACTGAACCAGGTTTTCATCTAGGATTTTGCCTGTGCTTAGCTCCATTCCGTTTCTTTTTAATCCTGAAAAAAAACTCCCCAGTCCTTAACGATTATAAGCATACCCATAACATGAGCCACCACGATGTTTGAAAATATGGAGAGTGGTACTCTGTAATGTGTTGTGTTGGATTTGCCCCAAACATAACACTTTGTATTCAGGACAAAAAGTGAATTGCTTTGTCACATTTTTTGCAGTATTACTTTAGTGCCTTGTTGCAAACAGGATGCAGGTTTTAGAATATTTTTTATTCTGTACAGGCTTCCTTCTTTTCACTCTGTCCATTAGGTTAGTATTGTGGAGTAACTACAATGTGGTTCATCCATCCACAGTTTTCTCCTATCACAGCCATTAAAAACTCTAGCTGTTTTAAAGTCACCATTGGCCACATGGTGAAATCCCTAAGCAGCAACTGAGTTAGGAAGGACGCCTGTATCTTTGTAGTGACTGGGTGTATAGATACACCATCCCAAAGTGTAATTAATAACTTCACCATGCTCTAAGGGATATTTCATGTATGCTTTTTTAAATATTTACCCATCTACCAATAGGTGCTCTTCTTTGCGAAGGAAAACCTCCCTGGTCTTTGAATCTGTTTGAAATTCACTGCTCAACTGAGGGACCTTACAATTATCTGTGTGGGGTACAGAGATGAGGCAGTCATTCAAAAATCATAAACACTATTATTGCACACAGAGTGCAATAGTGTTTTTTGCTATTTATTATTTGACTTGCTACGCAAATCTTTTTTAAGCTTGCTATAACAAAGGGGTTGAATACTTATTGACTGAAAACATGTCAGCTTTTCATTTTTAATTAATTGTAAAAAATGTATTCAACTTTGACATAATGGGGTAGGCTAGTGACAACATTTCTTCAATTGAATCCATTTTAAATTCAGGCTAAAACACAACAACATTTGGAAGATGTTAAGGGGTGTGAATACTTTCTGAAGGCACTGTATGAAATGCTATTTACTAAGGTAAGGACTTGGGGTCCTGAATAGATATTACAGGAATACACTGGCAGGAGAAAAGAGGAATAAATCATCTTGTTTTAGATGGGTCCTGAATAGATATAAACTAAATTACAGCATTACATTGGCAGGAGAAAAGAGGAATAAATCATCTTGTTTTAGATGGGTCCTGAATAGATATAAACTAAATTACAGCATTACATTGGCAGGAGAAAAGAGGAAAAATCCTCTTGTTTTAGATGGGTCCTGAATAGATATAAACTAAATTACAGCATTACATTGGCAGGAGAAAAGAGGAAAAATCATCTTGTTTTAGATGGGTCCTGAATAGATATAAACTAAATTACAGCATTACATTGGCAGGAGAAAAGAGGAATAAATCATCTTGTTTTAGATGGTTCCTGAATAGATATAAACTAAATTACAGCATTACAATGGCAGGAGAAAAGAGGAATAAATAATCTTGTTTTAGATGGGGTCCTGAATAGATATAAACTAAATTACAGCATTACAATGGCAGGAGAAAAGAGGAAAAAAATCACGCACACACAGGTAACACCTACCTGTCGTAGTTGGAAAATGCCTCCAGTGTGTACGTCTCTGGCAGGTATGACCTCTACAGGCATGAAGTCTCCGTTCTCGTTGATCTCCAACACCTGGATACACATCTCCAGACGACGGGTTACCTCACTCCACCTGCAGGTGGAGACACAGACACAGAACATAATATGTCATTTACAAGGTTGCTTTTTTGTAGAAATGGAACCTCTGGTATATGTGTCAGTGTCACTTCGTGCTGTATCACTCTGTATGTGTGTGTGTGTAGTGTGTCTGTACTGTGTACCTGTCCTGTGTGTGTGTATAGCTGACCCGTACAGTGTACCATATACCCATACCTTGGGTGAGTGTGTACCCGTCAATGAGTGTGTGTGTACCTGTCCCGTAGTGTGCGTGTCTTGGCCTGTATAATGCTGAGGTCCCAGAGGGCAGGGTTCCTGCCGGAGTCTGCTTGTCTGTGCCCGTACACCTCGATGGCCAATGCCCCCTCTGTCAGATACTCTATAAACTCTTCTGTTACTGCCACACCTATCTCCTATATAGATAGATAGATAGATAGATAGATAGATAGATGGATAGAGAGAGAAAAACAGCATTAGAAAGGGCAGAAATAATAGCATAGAACACCACTGAAAGAACAGAGGTGAGTTAGCATTACATTAACACACTATAGTGGAACAATACACATGCTGTAAGGAAATAGGAAGGGTTCGGGTTAAACCAGACTGAATGCTGAGTTCACCACTAGTTTAACCAGGCTACCTGTTTCATCCTGAGATACATAAGCTATCTGCAACATGACTGAAATGTAAATGTCTTTTATGTCCTGTTCAACATTGTTGCTTTGGCAATACAAGTACTTTTAATTAAATGTCATACCTTGCAGCTGTCGAAAACCACCATGCAGTGCGGTTCCTTGCTGCTGGGGGACGAGGCGGAGGGGTCCACCTCTGGGGCCACGATGACAGGCTCCGCCTGGTCCCAGAACGAGTACTGGCAGAACACATAGTTGGACAGGTACTGGGGGAGACCTGTCGCCTGCAGGATCTTGATCTGGAGGAGAGGAACGGGTGATTAAATAGGATTCAAGAGAGAACAAGCTAAATATATTGCAGACCTGCCAACCCTGTCCAACGTTTTAGAATACCAGACGCGCATGGCAAATTGGAGATTCAATTCATGCGCGCGCTATTTGTGAGTCTGAACGCAATTATAGAATCGTACCAAATCAAGTGTATAAAAAGGTTGGAGTACTTTCTTCCTTGACAGCATTCCATTTACACAGATGGTAAAAGTCACTAACAAGATGTAATTAGAAAGAACACAAAGGGCCTTTATTCTTGGAGTTTTATTTTATTCAACAAATAATAAAGTTATTTGTTTAGGTACAAAATATACAAACGTCTTAATATTTTTTATTTTTTTAAACTCTGATTTGCTAAGAACAAATGTTTGAAGCAGAGCATCAGTATCAAATAAACAGTGGGTGAGAACAAATCTTCAGGAGACCTTCAAAATGTTCAGGAAATCATTTCCTAGACAGATTTGCCTGGAAGTTAGCCGATTTAGCCTCACGCAGCAGAGCATCAGGGTAGACTTCTCTGTGCCAAACAGTTCCTCTGGCAATCATTGAAACCTACTTGGTAACGAGGGCACTCAGCATGTCTGTACTGAGGGAGCTTTTAGTGAGGTGGATCATAACCAGGATGCGTGATCCTCGTAATGTTACGTGGAAAATACAACGAATGGGACACAGAATTAAAATGTATATCACACTCGCAGAAATGCGACCAGTTATTTTATTAGAGCCCACTGAATGTCCATCTTATGTTCGCTAACGTTAGCTTGAAACAATTAGTGTTTACCTTTCCACAACACACGGAGTCGAAAAGGGATTTGTCCACGTACAGCTGACAGTCGGCGAACTCAGCATCACAACAAACAGGAGGGGCAGACACAGGGTAGCTACGTCGAATAATGATGTATTCATCTCCATGTCCGTTGACACAAACTCCGTACATGTCGGTGTGTTGCAGCTCCACAATCGGGATGTTAGATTTACTCAGTGGATTTATTTTTTATTCAAATGTAAAAACAAAACAAAAAATAAATAAGGCCCTATTCATTTCTGCGTACTTTTAACTGGGATCTCGTACCTACGTACATGTACAGAGAATTGCGTAGTTGGTATGGAAAATGCGTGTGCATGTTGGCGGGTCTGATATTCCCTTTGAGAGCTAGAAGAGCCATATAACAAAGGGACTTTTCTGTGTGTGTGTACGAGTGTCACCCTATCCGAAATAGACTCACCATGCAGACCAGTTTCCTCTCTTGCACCTCTCCATCAGGGCTGGCCTCGTTGTCCTCTCCCCCAGCCATGCTGTCCTCAAACCCCCCCGCCACTCTCACCACCTCGACGTGTAATCTCCCAACCACCTACAAGAAAACCAACGGCACGGGTGAAATCATTTCATAACACGGGGAGATTTCTGTGCTGCATCATCACTGTTCCACAATATGAGGCTTTCGTTTTAGCACATCACCAAGACACCTTGTTCTTTCAAACAATCGACTTAGGGCAGTCATCAAGCTAGACAACTTTTTGTTTTATCAGGTGTGTTACTGCTGGGCTGGAACATAAGAGTTGGACATCATTGGTTGAGAAACAGGGTCGTATTCATTCGGCGACTAACGGAATAAACGGACTGAAACAAGGAGGAACTACCTTGACGTGTCCAATGAGAAATGCTTCGCTACACTGTGCCTAATGAACACGACCCTGGTGTTACGTAGCACTTGAAGCCTCTCTTTACCTCCCCCTTCTGGTTGATGATGGGTACTGCGTATTGCAGCTTGACGTCATAGAACAGACAGGACAGGAAGACGTTGGCCACGCCTATCAGACTGTGATTCTCCTGCTCGTCAAAGAACGGGTCGGCACGCTTAAAGTAGGAACGCATCACCTGCAGATGACAGAGCGAGAGAGAGGGGAGAGAAATTAACGACGTGTCCAATCCCAAATAGAGCCCTTCGACTTTACATAGCATTTGCGTATATCTGAATGGACTAGAAAGAAACACTACTAAACGCACTCCATTTGGATATCACGCTGTCAAAAACAATGACTTGTCTCTCAGGGTTCGTCTTCGTTGTAGTCCAAGTTCTCTCCCCACCACACACTCCAACACTGACACTGGCCTGGCTTGAAGGTTTACCACGTACACACACACTTGAACACACTCATGACCACACACACGAGTCGTTTGAACTCACAGGGTTGTCGTCGTCGTAGTCCTTCCACTCCTGGTAGAGTTCTCTCATGTCCACCATTCTGTTCTCCATCTTCTCCAGAGCCCAGATCTGTTTCCCTTTCCCCTTACGCCTCACCTGCACCGCGCGGGCTCACTCAGCACTGCATCACGCTACGAGGAGGGAGAAACAGCAGGGGGCTGGGGGTTAGATGTGAGTTTGAGTGAGTGTGAGAGAGAGAGAGAGTGAGTGTGAGAGAGAGAGAAGATATACATAGCACCAGGTGTGTGTGTTAATGCTCATGTGTGTGTACCTTGCGGTTGGCGTTGAGGTTAGCAGCAGGTATCTGCAAGGTGACTCTGTACTCGGTGCGTTTGTCCAGCTCCTCTGCTATGAAGCCAGCCTCCTGCACCAGCAGGTTAGCTCTCACTATCTGCTCCCTCAGCTTACGCAGGCTCCGGGTCAACACTGCCTCTCTGAGGGGGGAGAGCATCATCTTATTCAAATCAGACACCCACTACCTCTACAGAATGGAGACCAACATCACCACCACAACGGTCAATATCACTGACAATAAAACTCATTACAGACATTCCCAACCTCCCTCCCCCACCACTCACCTCTCCTCGCTCCACTGCCTCAGCCTGCTCTGTGCACTAGGTGAGTTGGACATGCCTCCCATGCTGAGTCTCTCCAGGCTGCGGTAGTGGGGCTGTCCCGGCCTGTCGGCCTGGCCCTGTGATTGGCTGGGGGCCGTGCCAGCCTGTCCTACAGACGGTCTGTCCGGGTGGAGCCGTCTCCTCAGCTGTTGCAGCTCCTGTTCATACATCAGCCTCTGTCTCTCCAGCGCCGAGCGCTTCTCCTCCTCGTGCTGCCTCTCTAGGGACTGGAGCACCGCCTGCATGGGGTCTGAAGGTGACGGACAGGGGCGAGAGCCAATCAAGAACGGGGGTTTTGGATAAGCAACCAATCGGGATTGCGATGTGACGGACCGTAGTTAGTCAATCGATGATTATCGACACATTTGTTTCTGTTTCTGAGGGCGTTTATATTCCTCCTTTCCCTCCATTCTCATCGTTGTTTACAAGGACCTGTACGTGTGTGTGTTTGTGTATGCTCACCATTGTTGCCCAGGGCCTTCATCATGACCTCTGTCTGGGCGAACTCGTAGGAGAAAGAGACCTCGGAGGACCCCTCACTGTTGGTGTCTCCGTCCCCCTCCAGCTGTTCACTACTGCTACTGTTCTTCATCAGGCCCCCCTCACCCTCCTCTTCCTCACCGCCACCCCGCGACCGCCGCTTAGGCAAGTTGATCCTGTGGGGGAGAGAGGAGGGGAAGAGAGGGATAGGAGGAAAAAGAAAGGGAATGGTTTCAGTACTACTCTTTCCAAAACGAGGACCAGTAGTTGAGCGAGACATTGTGATTCACAGTAGTCAGAACTGTCGGGACACAGACAGACACAGACAGACAGACACACCTGAAGAAGTGGTTGTTGCCCCACAGGATGCGGTCTCCGTGGTGGAGCTGCTGCGGGCTGGTGCAAGGAGAGCCGTTCACACACGTTCTGTAACGTAAAAACAACTTAAGTTCAACATAATAAAAACAAATGTGTAACCATGACATAAGACACATTCAGCAAAAGCGACATAACAAATGAATAAGAACATCTTTACTATTGTTTTGATTGATTCTATAGAACCAAGGACTCCCTGTAAAACATTGCCAAATGTTACTGAGTGGACAGTCCTGACAAAAAAAAAATCTAATAAAAATGAATGAATGATCCAGTTAGTTCGATTCTTGAGGGACCTTAAGGCAACATGACATCACCATCATCTGAAAGCAGGAGATCAGACTTGAGGCTAGAGGTGTGTGTGTGTGTGTGTGTGCGCAGTCATAGAGTGGGTGACTAGAGGCTAGAGAGAGGTGGGACCAAGTCACTACTATTTGAGTCACAAGCAAGTCTCAAGTCAAGTCACAAGTAGAACGGTGCGAGTCTCGAGTCAAGTCTAAGTCGTGCATTTCTAAGAGCAAGTCAAGTCGAGTCAAGTTTTTTCAAGTCAAGTAAAAAATCTACAAATCGAGACCTTAGGACTGTTAAGGTTCAATCTGACATTTTTGTAAAAAATGTGTTAGTCACATATAATAGATCTTTAGATGGTTCTTCATATGTCTGAAGTTTTTGACAAAGTAATTTTTTGTAAAAAAAAAATAACGAAAAACTAGAAAGTTCTTTCTGCATAAACCCATTTGAACTCGGCGCTATAAGGTTATATCTCCAATCCAATCACAAGCCTGAATAAATACAGATGGACCAATCAGAACACGTCTTTGCCATCTCCCTCTAAGTATGGTCTAGCTAGTCTAGCCAGCAATAATGGCACGCAAGCAAAAAAAAAAACACTGTCAGAAATCTTAAAGTAAATGATGTTGTCGCATCGTTGTTCAGTGATCACAATAATCTGTCTAATGACCATAATACCTGTCTTAATGTATTTGATGATGTGTTCTGACGATCTTGGTACAAATAGCTAGTATTCTTAAAAATGGAACATTGTCTAATTCAGAAGTGCCAGACAGAACCTTATGGCTCTGAAATGTCAAGGTTCTGTCTGGGATGGCAACCCCCTACAAAAACGGATTTACAAATGTCTCAGGATGTTGATACTTTAGGTACCAAAAAAAAGGAGTGGTTTAAAGCTTGTGACCCCCGCACAAGCACAGGGTGAACACGCGCGCACAATCGCAACACAAATGTAGCCCGTCATTACAGCTATAAACAGTGATGCATTTTAAAAATGCAAGATACATAAATAAACTGTGTTTTACAACTGCATTTTGAACTGGAAGTCATTCATGTTAGAAGTCAATATCAACTAGGGATATCATGTCACATTGACACTTCTCTGGAGTCCAGACCAAGCAGAGTCGTGTCCCAAGTCTTGAGGCTCCAAGTCAAAGTCAAGTCATTTTATTTTCTATCAAATGTTCTGTTTGTCTATTGTTGTGACAGATGAAGATCAGATCAATTTGTATGACCAATTTATGCAGAAATCCAGGTAGGCAATACCGGAGAAAATTAAACAAGCTCTTTCTGGTCACTAATCTGGATATGTGAACCCACCTTTGGCGCCAATGCTGATGACTGGTCATTGGTCAACAGTCAAGACACGCAATTTATTGGTTCTGAAACATGTTTTTAAAACAAAATGGTGTGCAATGCCGTAGGCCTGTGCATTTCACTAGCCAATCAGTTTTTTTTGCAAGTGCGATATGGTCTCTGGCTGCGTGGAGAGTAGCCTAATCCACTGAGACTCGGTGCCACAAACTGAGCGACAAAACCTTACAATACCTGGCCAGATCATTTCAGTCTCAAGTCAAAGTCGTGTCCCGAGTCATGAGGCTCCAAGTCAAAGTCAAAGTCATTTTATTTTCTATCAAGTCGAGTCTCAAGTAATCAAATTTGTGACTCAAGTCAGACTCGAGTCCAAGACATGTGAATCAAGTCCAGAGTCCAAGACATGTGAATCAAGTCCACATCTCTGGCTAGAGATGTGTCGCAATAATGATGATGTCAAGAATGACGATTTTAATGATGTGCGTTGAGATGATGATGATGATGATGATGACTGCTGGTGTACTGTGACATATTCTGCGGTGTGAGCTGGTGCTAGGGGGCAAAATTGGTAACAAGGACATTTTTAAAACCAGATTTTGGTTCTGGAAAGGCGTCACCTCATCCAGGTTTGTCCCCTTGTGGATTATACTGATGAGGATGATGGTAGAGATGAAGAGGAGTGTTCTATACGTACCGTGAGTTCCTGTGGGGAGTGAGCACCACCCCTTGGTCAGTTGTGATGTTTATGATGCAGTGTTCAGCCTGAATGCCCATCCCACACAGCTGGATGTCCTGGGAGTCTGCTGAACCAACCTTAGTGTGCTCCCTACAGTACACAACAATACCATGTTACAATGGTGTGTGTGTGTGTTATTGATCCGCGGGTTGACTCATAACCCGAAGTCCCCGCGGTTATATCCGCAGGGCAAGCGGGTTTAGGGTCATGAAATATTGTGTGTCTCAACAGTGGGTGGGTGGCAGGTTGAATAAAGAGAATACAATACCTTAAAATATCCATAAATATATAATTATTGTGCAATTTATATCTATAGGCTACGTTGCGGTTTTTCGTTCATTATTTTAGGCTATCTGGCATCAGTGCGTAAGCCTAAGCTTTAGAACCTAACTGTACACGTGCCAATCAGCCTACACGCCAACTGCCAAAAGTTTTCGGGAACAAGCAGAAAAAGTTATCGATCCACGGAGGCACCAACGACAATGTCGGAGTTTAATTCAATAAAAGGGTCGCGAAATGGAGTTGAAAATAAAGAGAAGGGAGGGCCAGAAAAGTCATGTTTGGGAAGGTTTTGGTGAAGTGGTAGAGGCGCTATAGAAATTCGACAGTCACAAGATGGGGACTTCAAATAGGCCCATGGCAGGTCAAGGGAACTGTAGCCTACATTTTACATTGGAGTCATTTAGCAGACGCTCTTATCCAGAGACATTTACAGTAGTGAATGTTAAATGGAAACTGAAATCTGGACACTGACTGTAGGTCTATAACCTGTCACATAGCCTAATATAATAATTACTCCTGCAGAATTGAGCAGTCCTTGCAGTTTTTTATTGCATTTTCTCCCCGGTCCCTAAACGTCATTGCTCCACGAAAGAAGCAGAGATGACAGCGAAAACTTTACCAATGTCAAATAGAGTGAAGTGTTCATTCTATCATTTATGACATTCTGGTGAGCGAGGGTTTATTTAGTCTTCTAGAGCAACATAATGACAGAAGAGAAGCTGTGTGTATCTAATTACAGACAAGATGACTAACAAATAGCCTACAAAAATGTCGGAAATAAGCAGAAATATAACAAAATCAGGCTAAACAAAATCCTGCACCCTGTCAAAAAATCTTTCCGCTGTCTGACTGTAGCCTACAACAAACAGTGTTTGTTTACATTTACAATGTTTTTTTATTGTATTTTATTTAACCTTTATTTAACTAGGCAAGTCAGTTAAGAACAAATTCTTATTTACAATGACGGCCTACACCGGCCAAACCTGGACGACACTTGGCCAATTGTGCGCTGCCCTATGGGACTCCCAATCACGGCCGGTTGTGATACAGCCTGGAATCAAACCAGGGTCTGTAGTGACGCCTCTAGCACTGAGATACAGTGCCTTTGAACGCTGCGCCACTCGGGAGCCCAAGTGTGGGTTCGGGTCGGGTGCGGGCCTCAGATTTTCACTTTATCACATATAGTCATGTGGATGGGTTATTAGCAATTGCGGGTGAACAAACAGCTGACCCGTGCTCCACTTGTGTGTGTGTGTGTGTTTTTTTGTGTGTGTGTGTGTGTGTGTGTGTGTACACCTTCAGGTAGTAGACCAGCAGCTCATTGAGAGCGGGGTCAGCGTTGAGGTTGACTAGGAAACACTTGTCTTCTCCCACTCTGATGCCAGACGACTGGAGAGAGATGCCCAGGGATTCCAACTGTTTCTGACGCTCCTACAGGACACACAACAAAGGGAAACAATACATCCAGACTGGTTGTTTTAATAAGGGCACACAGAAGCAAAACATTTCAAAATGTTGTGCATCAGAAAAACAACAAAAAAAGCGTGTCTAATTGTACAAATTTAGAAAGTCCCTGTTTCACTCAGTTTCAGACCTTTTAATTTTTTTGTGCCTAGTGAGCACGACCCAGGACAGAAAGTACAAGTGTGTGTGTACCTGCGCGATCTCCTCCGTCTTGCGTAGTTTCTCCTCCCAGGTGACAGTCATCTCTTGGATGAGTTTCTCAGACTCCTCCAGCCTTTCCTTCAGCTCTGGGGCCTTCATAGACTGGCCAAGAGACAAGAAAAACACACTCTTACTTTTGTTCCCTCTCCCCGTCTCCCAGCAGACAAGATGTGGTAGTTGATGTCATTTGTAAACGGATGTTTCGGATGAAAAAAAGTCTTCATATAACCAAATGCTCTCTGCTACACCTGATGAAGCCTTCATTTTCCTGATGCAATTTCCAAACAGAACGCAACCAATTTTGCCAGCTGGTGTGGGCCCTCTTCTCCCATCCATCCTTACCTTCGCCTGTCTCAGTTGATCTCCCTCATTCTCTGATCTCCTCCCCCTATCCTCTCTTTATCCCTTTTTCCTCCTCTCCACCTCCCTTTTCCTTCTCTCTCCCCCTCCACCCCTCACCTCTGCCTGTGTCAGCTGGTCCCGTAGTTTCTCCACCTCCTCGCGGAGCTCCCTGATGATGCGTGCGTTGGGGTCTTCGTTGACGACGGCGTGGTTGACGATGCTCTTGGCCCGGTCGGCGTAGCGCAGCGTCGACAGCGTCTCGTCGTAGTTGTCGGCCGCCGGGCTCACCGTGGCCACCATGGCCGTGCGGCTGTTGCCGCCCAGGCTGTCCTGGTGACAGGGGGAGGAAGAGAAAGGAGTGTTAGTAAGAGAGGGAGAGGGTGAGGGTGAATGAAAGAAAGACAAAAGGTTGCCGGAACCAAATCGTAATATGATTCTGGGGCAGAAGTGTTCAACTAATTAAAGGAAACAAAAAAGAAATGGGAACGAGAGGGGGAAAATAGGACGAGATAAGTTATATTAAGAGCAGGGAAAAAGACGAAAGATGTGTGTGTGTGTGCGCCTTACCTTAAGCAGCCACGTTAGTACAGAGTCTCTGTAGGGGACAAACTTGGTCTTGTTCTTCCCACACCCCTGTTCTGCCAGAGCAGATATGACCAGGCCTAGAGTGGTCAGAGACCTGCAGAGACACCCAGAGAACACACCCTCCGTCAGGGAAAATATTGTAACACACACACTGGCCCGCTATCATAAGTGGTGGCATGTTTTCTGGGTGTAAAGTGTGTATCATCGTTTCATTTGGGAACTTGAAGCTAAAACTAGAACACTTGGAGCTGTGTGTGTGTGTGTGTGTTTTCAGTGACATACTTGTTGATGTTGCTGCCCTCCTTCATCCTCTCACCGGTAGCACCAGTCTTAGCAGCTCTCTCACTGCCAGCCAGGTCCACCAGACTCAGCTTACTCACCTTCTCACCACTCGTCTACAGAGAGGATAGGGAGGGAGCGAGAGAGAGAGAACAAGGGGGAGGTGGGTGTGAGGGGGAGGTTAAAAGGGGAAGGTTAGGGGGGAGAGGGACAGGTAAGGATGGGGAGGGAGAGAGATAGAAGAGGGGGGAGACAAAGAGGGAGGGAGGTTAAAGGGGGTGGGAGGCGGTAGGTTTAAGGGGGGGAGAGAGAAAGGAGGGAGGGAGAAGGGGAAAATGAAAGGGAGTGAGTGAGAACGGATGGAAGTCATTTTAGCAGATTTTCTTTCAATTCAAATAACATAATTCGTGTTCGAATACATGCTAGAAGGACTCCCGGTCCTGCACACAGTGCTTATTTGGGATGTAAACTTAGACAGATTTCAGTGAAATTGACAACAAAAAAATCCATCCTATCATTTCCATGCAGTACACAACCATGTTTCCTTGCACTAACATAAAGGGGGGGTGATGATGATGTGTGTGTGTGCGCGAGCGCATAATGGGGTCTTTATCTTAAATAAGGTATGTGTGCATTAAGGACTGAAGCTTGACTGGGAGACTGAGAGATAATAGACAGATGAGAAAGGAGGGGTGGGAGGGAGGGAGGGGAAGAGAGGATGGGGAGGAAGGAGAGAAATAAAGAGGAAAGCGTTCTGGGAAGGAGAGATCATTTAAGACAGAGGAAGAACAGAGAGAATGCAGGAATGTAGTAGCGGACGGAAAGAATGTAAGAGCGAGAATGTCAGAGAAAGGTGTATAAAAAGAGTGAGAGAGAATGAAAGTACGTGAAAATGTGAGATGGGGTGAGTGAATGAGTTGAGCGAGAAATGAGAGAGAGCGGGGGGAGGGTAAAGAGAGCCAAAGGGCAGTGGGGGTGAATTATGTACGGCGTTGTGCTGAGTGGGAATAGAGCAGGCAGAGACTACAGTGTGTTGTGAAAACAAAGACCGCTCTTGTCCCCAGAGAGAGAGAACAGAAAGAAGGAAAAAGACTGCATGAACTGGGGTGAACCTAGGTCAAAAAGGATTCCAAGTATTTGGCTGGTACCTCAAACTGTTTTCACCAACTGGATTCCACAGGAAATATTTTGTTCTTTCCTATGACTTAGTTATTGCGTTATCACCCTTTTATAAAGATGCTATACTAAACTTCCCTCTCTCATCTCAGACACACAGGCTTAGCTTACACGCACTGTCAGCAGGCCCCTGTGAATTTGCATTGAACTGAATTTCCATGGAGATATGCAAACCCTCAGTAAAGGGAAGATAAAGCATATCATCAACTGCAGAAAAAGGAGGTCCAATGATTCTCGATCACTCTTTCTCTCACTGTGTGTGTGTTTTTCTTTAACTATCCTTGTGGGTACCAGAAGTCCCTCACAAGGATAGTAAAACAAGGAAAAGTGGGGACATTTTGCCGGTCCCCACAAGGAAAAATGCCATTTTAGGCTTAGGGGTTAGGTTTAGGCTTCGGAGTTAGGTATAGTTTTAGGGTTAGGGGTTAAGGTTAGGCTTAAGGTTAGACTTAGGTTAAGGGTTAAGGAAAATAGGATTTTGGATTGGAATCAATTATTTGGTCCCCACAAGGATAGCAATACAAAACTGTGTGTGTGTGTGTGTGTGTTGAAGCGTGGACAGTCAGTTTCAATGATCCGGCTCAGTCTATATTTAGCTTTGTTTCCATTCCAGCATGTGCACCTGGGGTTGCGTTCAGGAACACAACCAACAAGGTATCAAATTGTCCGTCTGCAACAATGGGCAACACTTTAGATCATTGACTTGAATGCAGCCTTATTTGACCTGGACTAGAATCAACTGTTCCACTCCTGCATTATTCAAATCTGTGTGCTTCATACATTGTGCCAGAATACCAGGGTTGGGTGATGATATCCCACACATACATGTATGTGTGGGATGTAAATACACAGTCAGGCACAGGCATGTGCGCGCGCGCGCGTATACACACACACACACACACACACACACACACACGGTTGGATGAGCAACCAGGTGTTGTTGGGATAACAAAGGAGCAGGCTGACACAGCAGCAGATCAGCTGACATCCAGACAGAGAGAGAGCAGCTCATTACTTATTTAAAGGTTCTCTTGGAGGCTAACATCACTAGTTAGTTCCTGAACAATGGAAACTGAGGCTCACTGACCAGACAGTCTCCCTGGGACAAGCTTAGGCTGCGTTTACACAGGCAGCCCAATTAAAATATATTTTTCCACTAATTGGTCTTATGACCAATCACATCAGATCTTTTTCATAGCTGATCTGATTGGTTAAAAGACCAAGTAGTGAAAAAAAGATCAGAATTGGGCTGCCTGTGTAAACGTAGCCTACACACCCAGTGCCCCAGATAGAAAGTGCTTAAGTAGAGCAGTGGTACTCATTGCGCGGCCCGCCAGCCCGTATCGCGGTGATTTTCCATTCATAATACATAACAATGATACAATTTCAATTCAATGTAGGCCTGAATCACTTCCTTGAATATATCTATTGTTCCCTGGATGGCAGATACATGGCAATATAGCACAACTGTTGAACAGAAAGGCTGAAAATAAAAAGCAACTGCTCAGCTACAGTGACTGACACATATCAGTTTGCTACTAGCTAATTTTGCAGTCTGGTCGATATGGATCGATTTATTGTAAAAAAATAAACGTAACTCTATTGACAGTGAAGATGAGGGGAAAGAACTGGAGAACAACGTGACAGCTATGAACGAACTACCACGGGAGAACCAGGAAAATCAGGAACATGGCGGCGGGGAAATGCAGCTAGCTAACGTAGCTTCGGTGGCTAAGAGAAGCTGGCTACGGTCGATTCAAGAAGAACACAAAGTTCCAAGAGAAATTGACAGACAATTATTTGTTTATACTGCATAATGGGACTAGCTCACTTTGTCTTGTTTTAAACTAGCAAATGTAGAGCAACATTTCCAGTCACACCGTGCCCACTTTGACAAAACATATCTGCCACAAATCAACCTCAGAAACAACAAAATAGTGCAACTCAAAGGACAACAAATAGCAGACAGATCTAGCACTGTTGCAGAGAAAACGACAGATAAGATTGCTTGGATGTTCGCGAGAAACAAGAAGGCCTTCACAGACACGGAGATAGTCAAATACTGTTTTTTGGCCTCAGCCGAAATACTGTATGCTGATTTCACAAACAAGGAAGCTATTTTAAAGCAAATTACGGGCCTGCAACTCTCAGACTAGACCATAACAAGATGTATAAAGGACATAGGTAAGCAACTGATTACAGACATATCCGTGGCACCGTGTTTTAGTATTGCACTGATTCAAATGACATTGCCCAATCATGTGTTTGGGTCCGCTTCCCTCAAATTGAGTCGTTCAGAGAGGAGCTTATGTTTACTATCCCTTCAGGATAGGATAAAACACGAGAGGATATTTTGAAAGCCCTCATTACATTTTTTGCTGATAATAATATTGACCGGTCAAATCTGGCATCTGTGTGCACTGACTGCACCCCAAACATGCGAGGGGAGGAGAAGAAACTCAAAGGCCTGATGAGAAAGAGGATATTCCCGAATTTGTTACGTTTCATTGTATCATTCATCAGGAAGCACTTATGGTTAAACTCAATGACTGACTTACAGAATGTGATGCAGCAAGTCGTGCGCGTGGTGAACATTATTATTGCGAGGGCACTGAATCACCGGCAATTCCGCAAGTTGCTGGAGGAATACCAGACAGAATACGGGACTTGATATTTCACAATGAGGTGAGATGGCTGTCTTGTGGCAGTTTTGGAAAGATTTCTCTCTCTCTTCCCTTCAAATCTGTGAATTTGGTGCAAGCAAGGGGAGAGTGGAGCCAGAGCTGGATGATCCACAGTGGATATTAAAGCTGGCCATTTTACCTGACATCACCTGCCACCTGAACCCAGTGAATCTCCAGCTCCAAGGGAAAGCTAAAACTCCGGGCAAAATGCTGCGTGTGGTCACAGCATTTCACAATAAAATCACCACACTGTTGATACCTGACAGTTTGTTAATTTCCCAAAACTCAGCAGTCACCACATCCAACCCAGACATACAGCAACATTTTAGCTATGATGCATTTGTGTGATGGAAGAGTTGGGAGTTTGAGTCAAGATTCAAGGATATCATGGAGTACAAGGAGTTTTTCAACATCATTGAGAACCCCTTTCATGTGCCAGTGTCATCTCTGACCCCAGTCATCACAGCCCTCTGTCCTGACCGTGCTGGAATAGAGTGAGATAGTGGAGCTGCAGGCAAATGACACATTGCAAGGTGAACTAAGATCAGGTGTTACCCATTTCTGGAGCCTTGTGTCAGACACAGAGTATCCACTTCTGAAGCAGTGTGTGCAAAAGGTGATATTTTTTGTCAGTACTTATTCCTGTGAATCAACATTTTCAACAATGAACATTGTGAAACAAAAACAGAGAAACTGACCAATGCACACCTGGATTGCCTCAATGATAGCAACAGACTATACATTTAGAATGAATTCAGTCAAGGAGCAGAAGAGACATTTTCGCTCATCCAACTATTGTGGTAACCCTTAATATGGGTCTTATACATGTGATGTAGCCTATTTGATGTGTGTGTATGTATATATTTGATGTGCTGCATCATCAATTGCATGTGCTCTATTGCTCTCAATTGCTAATATTGGAAGAAAAAGTACAACAAATTATGTGCAGCCCTCTGAATGATTGTCTCAACCCAAAGTGGCCCTGTTACAAAACAATTGTGAGTAACACTGAAGTAGAGTGAGGGGATTTTAGATAACGACAAATAACATGCAGTCTTCACAAAGCATTACATCAGTCGCAGTGTTTCCACTGCAGCGTGGCGCTGCGCCACGGCAAAACCATTGCCACCACGCCAAAACAATCATTTGAAAATGCTAGAACAGTCCACATTTACTTTCCCTCTGCAAACAAAACGAGTAACTAATAGAAAAATCAGACCACCCCATAGTAGAATAGTTTATAATATTTACCTAGTCGGCTTGTTGTTGTGCGTTCTATGCGGGATAAATATTCCTCACAGGCGCATTCAAGTTGCGAGTGCCATAGGGAGGGAACATACATTCTGACAAGCAGTCAATGCACAACAATTCATAATGCAATTGCAGGGCAAACAGCAGTTTTAATTGTCTTTGTTAAAAAGAGGGGGGTCCATTCCTACTTGATTTATTTTCTCAACTCCTAAATATGTGTGAACTGCACCATTTAAAACCCAGAGTTCTAAGCAGCAGCATGGTTAAGCACCTTATCGTATAGGGAAGAGTGGGGCTGGATGTTACACGGGTCAATTGTAGGGTAACTTGGGATAAAACACCACCCTACCTCAATCTTTTTTTTTTTGGAGTGACTTAAGAAATTGTGATTAGCCAGATTACATTTTAGCAAGAGTAGTGGTAACCAGGGAAAGTGTTGTGGGAAAATGTGTGACATGAAGTGGTTTCTGAGAGAAGTACAGACAGGGGGTGTATTACCCCTGGTGGCGGATTACCCAAAGCTACCTTAACAGGTAGGCCTACATTATACTGTGTTGTAATTTTTGGGGGGACATAAAATGCATCAATATGCATAACTAGTTAAAGAATCACATTTGGGATCTAGCTAATGATTAGCGCATTAGGGTAAATGCAAATAGGCAACCCCATGCTTCAGCCTATTTATTTATAGATACTATGCTGCATCAGTTGGGCTACAGGTGATACTGCTTATTGCTAATAGGATACCCGATAATATAGACCAGGGGTGTCAAACTCATTCCATGGAGGGCTTAGTGTCTGCAGGTTATTTGGTTGTTCTGTTCAATTAAAGACAACCAGGTGAGGGGAGTTCTTTACTAATCAGTGACCTTAATTCATCAATCAAGTACAAGGGAGGAGCGAAAACCCGCAGACACTGGGCCTTCCGTGGAATGAGGTTGACACATGATATAGACCCGGGCTGCCCAACCCTCTTCCTGGAGATCTACCGTCCTGTGGGTTCAGCCCAACCCTAATTTAACACTCCTGATTCTACTAATTAGCTGCTCAACAAGACCTTAACTAGCTGAATCAGAACTGCTAAATTAGGGTTGGACTGAAAACCTACAGGACAGTAGATCTCCAGGATGAGGGTTGGGCAGCCCTGATGTAGACGATGCATAGGCTATATGCATGGACCTCTACAGTGCATTCGGAAAATGTTCAGACTCCTTCACAAAATCGCAAATGTATTAAAAATTTAAAAAACTGAAAAATCACATTTACATAAGTATTCAGACCCTTTACTCAGTATATTGTTGAAGCACCTTTGGCAGCGATTACAGCCTCAAGTCTTCTTGGGTGTGACAAGCTTGGCACACCTGCATTTGGGGAGTTTCTCCCATTTGTCTCTCTAGATCCTCTCAAACTCTGTCAGGTTGGATGGGGAGCGTCGCTGCACAGCTATTTTCAGGTTTGATTGGGGTCAAGTCCAGGCTCTAGCTGGGCAACTTAAGGACATTCAGAGACTAGTTCCAAAGCTACATCTGCGTTGTCTTGGCTATGTGCTTCGGGTCGTTGTCCTGTTAGAAGGTGAACCTTCACCCCCAGTCTGAGGTCCTGAGTGCTCTGGAGCAGGTTTTTATCAAGGATCTCTCTGTAGTTTGCTCAGTTCATCTTTCCCTCGATCCTGACTAGTCTCCCAGTCCCTGCCATTGAAAAACATCCCCACAGCATGATGCTGCCACCACCATGCTTCACAGTAGGGATGGTATTTGCAAGGTGATGAGCAGTGCCTGGTTTCCTCCAGACGTGATGCTTGGCATTCAGGCCAAAGAGTTCAATCTTGGTTTCAACAGATCAGAGAATCTTGTGTCTCATGGTCTGAGTCCTTTAGGTGCCTTTTGGCAAACTCCAAGCGGGCTTTAATGTGCCTTTTACTGAGGAGTGGCTTCCGTCTGGCCACTCTATAATAAAAGCCCTGATTGGTGGAGTGCTGCAAATATGGGAAAACCTTCCAGAAGGACAACCATCTCCACAGATGAACTCTGGAGCTCTGTCAGAGTGACCCTCAGGTTCTTGGTCACCTCCCTGACCAAGCCCCTTCTCCCGCGATTGCTCAGTTTGGCCAGGCGGCCAGCGCTAGGAAGTGTCTTGGTGGATCAAAACGTCTTCCATTTAAGAATGATGGAGGCCACTGTGTTCTTGGGGACCTTCAATGTTGCAGACAATGTTTGGTACCCTTCCCCAGATCTGTGCCTCGACACAATCCTGTCTCTGAGCTCTAAGGACAATTCCTTCGACCTCATGGCTTGGTTTTTGCTCTGACATGCACTGTCAACTGTGGGACCTTATATAGACAGGTGTTTGCCTTTCCAAATCATGTCCAATCAATTGAATTTACCACAGGTGGACTCCAATCAAGTTGTAGAAACATCTCAAGGATTATCAATGGAAACAAGATGCACCTGAGTCTCATAGCAGAGGGTCTGAATACTTATGTAAATAAGGTATTTCAGTTTTTCTTTTTATAAATGTGCAAAAAATGTATATTTGTCATTATGGGGTATTGTGTGTAGATTGATGAGGAAAATGTTTAATTTAATCAACATTAGAATAAGACTAACGTAACAAAATGTGGAAAAAGTCAAGGGGTCTGAATACTTTCCAAATGCACTGTATATAAAGATTTTACCAATATGTTATTGGACTCATTTCTGGAGGTGGAAATTATATTTTAGATGGTGTCAGCGTAATTTTATTTTCAGACATCCCAGTCTGGGGGGGGGGGGTAACCTCCAAAACAAAGGGGGGAGGGACCCCCCCTTAACCCTCAGATGGAGGGTTTGTGGAGGGTGTGTGTTTGTGTCCATGTGTGTTTCCATGTTTGTGTATGTCAGTGTGTGTGTGTTTCCGTGTGTTTTTCCATGTTTGTGTATGGCAGTGTGTGTGTGTGTGTGTGTGTGTGTGTGTGTGTGTGTGTGTGTGTGTGTGTGTGTCAGCATGTCTTACCCCAGACTGCAAGTCTTTGAGTGTGTGTGTGAGGATGATGTTGAAGACTGCGTGAGATCTGCTGCTCTCCTCGTTCATGTTGGTTGCGGCCACCGTACGAGACTTATTCCCCTCTGACATCAGAGACTCGATGTCCTATAGGAGAGATCGGAGAGGGGTGGATGGAGGGAGCAAGAAGAGGAGGGGGGTATCGGAGAGGATGGAAGGACAGTGAGAGATGTAAGGAGAGAGAAGACAAACGGGGGACGGAAAAAGGCCGGAGAGAAAGGAAGAATGGAGAATAGAGAGAGGAAGGGAGATGCTATAAATAATTCATTAGTAAACAAATAAATACTTATATCTTGTCTCCAGAGAAACCATCCCTCTTGGGCAGGGCAGCATGATACATTTACAAAACCTTTTTTTGCAGGTGCTCGAGTTTTCAGTGAACTCCGCACAATGCTGTTCATGCTCCCAGGTGATTTTATCGTTACAACGTTTCGACCATTAGGTCTTCATCAGGCATCCTGACCTAATAAAATCCCCTGGGAGCATGATCGCCCCAGCATGGTACATTACCACTGATATGAGAACAGCTAGCAAACCTCTCAGCTGACACACCCCTCTCTCCTCTCCAACCCAGACCATGAATATCTCATGGAGATACCATATCATCGTATCAATTCTGTTGCTTATGAATATTGAATAAAGCTTGTATCATCAGTAGCATGGTCATACCAGTAGTCAGTCTACTAGTGGTGGTAGTGGTACAGCAGTGATATTGTGGTGTACCTTGTAGCTGGCCACAGCCAGACGAGACAGGCCGTCCACATATGGCCCCAACACCTTGTGTTCCCTCACTCTCAGAGCCTGTCTGCTCCTGGGGGGGAGGGGGGAATGACAGATATGAATGTGGTTTACTATGGAAGAAATCCAGTCATCATGCTTCCATGCTCTATCAAAAAATGATAGAAATGTATAAATGTATTCATTTATTTATATCATTTTTTTATTTGTAAATGAATAAAACATTTATTTATTCATTTATTTGTAAATAAATTAACCTCAAATAGTGTTCTATTTTGAGATGTATCCCTATACACTCTCCTACGTTCTGTGTAAAAGCAACAGTTCTCCAAATATAATCAGAAATAGCCAGATCAATACAAGTGGTATATCATTAGGCCAAGTTCGAGCATCCATATAATGTGGCAGACTGACTCCATATGGCCGTCAGATGTCGGACCTCCCACTCCTGTGGCACGCAGCTCTGCTATTCTATTGATTGTTTTAGCCGGGGTCAGAGGTGACGGGGTCATAACCTTTGGGGTCAAGCGGGGTGCCATAGAAACTGTGAGCAGACAAACAGGTGCAAATGTGTGCAAAACCATTGGGGCCCTGCTTCGAAGCATGTTTGGAAACGTACTGTATAGGTGAAAGCTACCAGTATGTCATGGAACAATTTGAGTTATTAGTGACTACATCAAGGAAGGGAGGAAGCGTGTTTAAATTATTTGAAAATGGGGCCACAGACAAACTGTAGTATATTCAAACAAATAACTAAAACAAGAGGTCAGGAGGTCATGTGGAGGTTAAAGGTCGTACCCTTTGGGGTCAAGGAGGTCGCGGACCTTCTCGTTGTATATCTCCATGTAGGAGACCTCTATGGTGAAGCCTTCCCCCTCCCGCTGCTCCAGCAGAGTCCGGTCAAACAGAGAACTGCACAGCCGCGGGATCAGGCCTGGAGAGTCCACCGAACCCATCATTGTGTACGACTTCCCCGAACCTGGAGGGACACACACATACAGCCAATGGGTGAGCACGGATGTGAGGAGACAGCCAATGGGAGAGCAGTGAGGTGACAGATTAACCCCTAAGGATCTGTTACATGCTAATCAGAACAGCCAGTAGTATCATAGCATATGTCGTAGGGAAAAACTAAATTGCATTTCCTTGATTCCTCACCTCTTTCTCCTAACCCATTGGATGAGATGGTGACCTTCTGACCTATCCAATGGGTTTGGAGAAGGAGGCGAGAGGCCGCAAGGAATAAAGGAAATGCAATTCAGATTCTCCCATAATGTAATACCATACCTGTCTGTCCATAGGCAAAGATGCAGGCATTGTAGCCCTGGAAGGCATTGTGCAAAAGACTCTCCCCAAGGCACTGGAACACCACACCCTGACCTGGAGACACCACACATTATTATACAATATAAAACAGTACAAAAGGACTTCATTGATCCCTTTAGGGGTGATTTAGAAAATGATCTGGAGCACACAGACAATTACAAAATAAGCTACAAGCTATGCATGTTAATTTAAAATAGGACCTTCAGACTGTATCCATGAACAGTGCGAGAAACAATCACCTACAGATTCATCCAAGCGAGTAAACGACAGAGAAAATTCCTTAGTCACTGTAGAGACAAATGTTTGAAAAAAATACCTAAAAACCACCTGAACAGACCTATCCCATTGAGCAAAAGATGTTGAAAAGACCGTTTCAACGTCCTTTCAACCAAAAATACACTGTTTCAACGTACTTTCAACATCTTGTGCTCACTGGGACACCTGTAGATACACGAGGTGGAGGAAGAAGAGGGAAGGAAGGGAAGTGAGGAGGGGTTAACGTGAGGAAAATGAAAACTGACCCGCAAACTTGTCCTTTTCCGACTCATCCATGGACCAGAAACAGTAGTCGTAGGCAAAGGTCTGAGGGACGAGACATAGAATGAAACAAAACAGTTTAGAACTGATTTAAAACAGCTGTTATTTAGCGGGAATGATCAGTTGAAATGGCATTGTTATGGTGTCATTTCAACCCATTTTGCCAGTTTGGTTGTTTCTTGTTGAGCACTGGCAATGATAAACATGCCATACAAATTAACAGTGTGTGTACATGTCAACATAAAAGTACAATGATTGCTTTATAAACACATGCATGTAGAATGTAAACACAGAGACATTAACAGCATTGCCAACCAAACATTAACACAATCAATAGTAATAGCAGCCAGTCACAGTACTGGACTTACCTTGGTCTGATTCCTGATGAAGTTCACACGAGGTCACATGGGTAGAGGGAGAGAAAGAAAGAAAAGGGGGACATTTAGACTCAAGCATCATGTCTCCGACACCCCGTAAACAAACACCAGGACATACTGGACCCCGTATTCACAAAGAGTCTGAGTAAAAGTGCTGATCTAGGATCAGGTCCTCCATGTCCATATAATATTATTAATTATGATCCAAACAGAAAAACTGATCCTATGTCAGTACTCCTACTCTGAGGTACTTTGTGGACACTGGCCCTGATGTACTGTAGTGGACACCGAGACAGACAATCACACTCTGTAACAGTATTTTTTTTTAGACAGGTCCAAAAACTAATTATTCTGGCACTGCGTCAAGGGTACACACAATTTGGTGAGGGCTTTGAGATTATTCTCCATCAATAACCCTGCTCATTTTAATAGGCCCCACTTTGTGATCTTAAGGAGCATACTTTGAGTATAATGATGTGTATTCAGATTACATTCTACTATCAGTGATCATCACTAAAGAAGTCAAGAAAAGCCTGCTGGTCTATTTCAATGATGAGCTACAGATCATGGAGACTACAGTAGTTAGTAGTTAGCTAACCGATAGCTGCAGCTGTACATAGTCCATCTGTAAATATCCCACCCTATCTAACTACCTCATCCCCATACTGTATTTTATTTACTTTTCTGCTCTTTTGCACACAAGTATCTCTACTTGCACATCATCATCTGCTAAATTGTAATTTACCTCGCTACTATGGCCTATTTATTGCCTACCTCCCCACGCCATTTGCAAACACTGTATATAGACTTTCTTTTTTTTCTCTATTGTGTTATTGACTGTACGCTTGTTTATTCCATGTGTAACTCTGTGTTGTTGTGTGTGTCGCACTGCTGTGCTTTATCTTGGCCAGGTCGCAGTTGTAAATGAGAACTTGTTCTCAACTAGCCTACCTGGTTAAATAAAGGTGAAATCATTTTTTTTTTTTAGCATTGTTTGCTGTTTGTCTGAGACAGGATGCATGGGTAATAAAGCTAACATGAACCTATTCACAGGAATGCACACTAGCTTCCACTCTTCCTGCTCCCTCTCCCCTTCTCTCAGTCTTTCACACTATCTCCCTTGCTCTAAAATGTTCAATCCTGTGGCTGCCGAGGCCTGGAGTTGATAAACCCTTGTTTACGACAATGTTTTATTACTGTTTCCAACCCCTAGGTTGGGAAGGGGGTCCTGGCTCCCGGCTCCCTATGCGAGCAAAACCCGAGAGAGAGTGTGAGAGGGGGGTCTATGGGACACAAAGCCCCTCTCTTGGTCCATGTCATCAGTTGGACTTTGTTCAGTGGACCTGAACACAAACAGAGAGAGCATCACTCAATGGCAGAGGAAAGGATGGAGGAGGGGGAGCTAGGGATAGAGGGAGAGAGAGAGGGAAAGGGGGAGAGAGAGAGAGAGAAAGAAAGGAAGATTCACATAATGACAAGAGAGCGAGAGTCGAGCAGAGCAGCAGGGTAAATATGCATTTAAGGACTCCCTTATCTACCCTGTGGCTGAGCAGAAGCTTTACACAGCACTGCATGAACACAATGACCTATATAAACATTACACTCCAACACACAGGCCGTGGGAGAGACAAGGAGACACTCAGTTTCAACACTGCATTCACAAAATGCTGGGGATGTTACTCTCTTACACAAACACACTGGCTCCCATCAGAGAACATGCATGACACACGTATTTGCACACACACTCTTTCAGACATTTTGTGTGTTCTTTGAAGGTCCCACACACTGATTGTCCATTAGTCAATTAGTTTAATAATAGATTACACAGCAACAGTACACACACAGTTTATATCTCAAAAATCGCCATGTGCGAGAGCACACATCATGACATGGAGTCACACACACGAGAGACCCACTGGAGCATATGCGGCAATGTTAGTGACAACAGCGGAGAGCTGGCTAGCACAAAGACAGGGAGAGAGATAGGAATAAATACGGCCTCAGGCTGTTCCAGTGACCTGGGGCTGGGCTTGTCGTGAGGAATCAGCTCAACTGTATAACAAGCAGCGCCACAGGCAGAGAGTGCATGTGTGTGTAGGTATGTGTGTGTGTCACATCTCCAGAAACTGCAGGGAGGATTGGAGACCCCTGGGGTACTAGTTAACATGTCAGGGGGGTGGGCCTCCATCTCACAGGCCCAGGATAGACAATGCTGGGTGATGGACATGGACCTCCAGGATGGGAACAGGATAACCAATCATGCTTTAGTGACTGGGCCAGCTTAGCCAAATCAGGCTTCAGGGACTGGACCAGCATAGCCAATCAGAGCTCAGGATCAAGACCAGTGCATCGATCGGAAGCTATGCTGACTAGGGATGTGACAAATAGACAATTTATGTTCATGTTGAATTTTCCGTTCAAACTATAAGAAAAATTCATACAATTCCAGGTGAATTCATAATGCAGCTCTGCTGCTGCTAGCATCGGTGTGGGTCTCAAGGTGGCTCCCTTTCATATAGTTAACTTCTTAGGGAGTAGCGCACGAGGTGACCGTTTTGGAGAGCCTGGCGTGCCCAAAGTAAAATGCCTCCCATTCAGGCCCAGAAAATAGGATATGCACATATTTAGTACCATTGGATAGGAAACACCCTGAATTTTCTAAAAGTGTTAACATTTGTGAGTATAACAGAACGGATATGGCAGGCGAAAACCCGAGGAATTTCTGTCCTGGAAAAAGTGGTTTTGACACATTCCCTCATTTGGAACCCATCCCTTATGAAAATGCCCATATAAGGGCATATGAATGCAGTACCTATCGCTTCCTCTGGATGTCAACAGTCTCGAGAAAGTGTTCTGATTCTTTTTAGATGCTTTTAGAGCAGAGAAGAAGAGGAATAAGGAAGTGTCCACTAAGATGTCCTTACAAGTAAATGCGCGCTCCCGGCTTGCGCATTCTTTGTTTTTTTCCTTTCTTATCGCCCAGTTTCTTTGCCGGTTGAAATATTATACAACATTTAATTAAAGTGTTCCTAAGGATACAATAGTAATGATGTTTGATTGTTCTTGGACAAGTTTATAGGTATAAGTTGAACGAGTTCTCTTCACGTTTCAATGGACTCTATTTTCTCATTCTAACGTGCCAACCAAACGGCGATTTATGGATATAATACATGACTTTTTCTAACAAAAGAACCATGGATTGTCTTCGTTGGACACTTGAGAAGCCCTCAGCAGAAGTTCTTCAACAGGTAATTGATTTGTTTTTGCTGTGAAATGTGTTTTATGTGAACCGTGATGGCTTATGAATTCATGGTAATGGAAAAATATTGAAGGTGCTACCCTCAAACAATCAAATGTGGTGCTTTCGCCGTAAAGCCTTTTTGAAATCTGACAACGCTGTGATATTGCCAAGAAACAGAGCTTTTGATGACTATGCAACACTTGTATATTGATGCATGTTTAATAATTCAACTTTTGGATTTTGAATTTGGCGCCTTGCATTTCACCTGGTAGTGTCGGGAGTGGGGCGCTAGCGCCCCAGCGCACCTTGCTGCTCCTTAAGTTAAGCCTTGCACCTGTACTACCATTACTGTACCTCAATTCTACCTTGCAAAGTTTGCATTTCCTTCTCATTTCGCTGCTGTCACTTTCCTTTCCTTTCTCCCATTTTTCCAACTGTTAACGACAATGTAGTGGAGAGTCGACTCCAAAATAATTGATTCCTTGCACATCGACTTCCAGACTCGACTCCAATTCCTGCTGTTAAGATTCTGATAGGAATCGACTCCTAGATTAAGTATTTTTGGAACGGAGGAGACTGATTAGTTGCCGTACTTCAGAGAACACAAACATCTTTCATAGCGAGCTAGCGAGGGACGGAGAGAGAGGGGAGGGGCACAGTATAGGCAGTTCGGGCCCCAGGCAGACGTAGTCAGAACCGTGCACTAGGCCTTACTATCAGAAATCAAAAGCAATGGAGTGCTGTATCTTGCAAGACATTGCAAGCCAAGAAATTGCAACTTCAGTAAAGCAGTAAAGGCTTCTTCCAAAAAGTTGAGATTGGTAACGGCAAGAATCCCCTCCTGGCTCAATCACCTTGCTGTCTCAATCACCTTGCTGTCTAAATAAATAAAAAATAAATGTCCCTTTTTCAGGACCCGGTCTTTCAAAGATAATTCGTAAAAATCCAAATAAGACAGCGCTACAGGTAGACAGCACGGACAGCTGATCGTCCTCGCAGTGGCAGACCACGTGTAACAACACCTGCACAGGATCGGTACATCCGAACATCACACCTGCGGGACAGGTACAGGATGGCAACAACGGCCCGAGTTACACCAGGAACGCACGATCCCTCCATCAGTGCTCAGACATTCCACAACCGGCTGAGAGGCTGGACTGAGGGCTTGAAGGCCTGTTGTAAGGCAGGTCCTCACCAGACATCACCGGCAACAACGTCGCCTATGGGCACAAACCCACCGTCGCTGGACCAGACAGGACTGGCAAAAAGTGCTCTTCACTGATGAGTCGCGGTTTTGTCTCACCAGGGATGATGGTCGGATTCGCGTTTATTGTCAAAGGAATGAGCGTTACACCAAGGCCTGTACTCTGGAGTGGGATCGATTTGGATGGGGAGGGTCCGTCATGGTCTGGGGCGGTGTGTCACAGCATCATCGGACTGAGCTTGTTGTCATTGCAGGCAATCAACGCTGTGCGGTACAGGGAAGACATCCTCCTCCCTCATGTGGTACCCTTCCTGCAGGCTCATCCTGACATGACCCTCCAGCATGACAATGCCACCAGCCATACTGCTCGTTCTGTGCGTGATTGCCTGCAAGACAGGAATGTCAGTGTTCTGCCATGGCCAGCGAAGAGCCCGGATCTCAATCCCATTAGGCACATCTGGTACCTGTTGGATCGGAGGGTGAGGGCTAGGGCCATTCCCCCCAGAAATGTCAGGGAACTTGCAGGTGCCTTGGTGGAAGAGTGGGGTAACATCTCACAGCAAGAACTGGAAAATCTGGTGCAGTCCATGAGGAGGAGATGCACTGCAGTACCACAGCTGGTGGCCACACCAGATACTGACTGTTACTTTTTTTGACCCCCCCTTTGTTCATGGACATATTATTCAATTTCTGTTAGTCACATGTCTGTGGAACTTGTTCCATTTATGTCTCAGTTGTTCAATCTTATGTTCATACAAATATTTACATGTTAAGTTTGATGAAAATAAACGCAGATGACAGTGAGAGGACGTTTCTTTGGTTAGTCTGTGCAGCAAACTGTGAGTAGCATTTTTGAGTTACTTGTATAATTTAGGTCAGCGCTCGTTATCATTTAGTTAGGATTCTCTATGAGATTTTACATATACTTGTTAGCATTGCTAACCTTCAGGTTAGTGGGGTTTACAGAATAACGGTATGAAGGTCGGTATGAAGGGATAACAATCTGTATACCACCCAAGCCTAGTTCTAAGTCCACAACAATGCCTAAACGACATCAGGAGACCACTTTTGAGGTCTGGGAAAAATCTAAGAAATTGTAACATTTTGGGTAAAGTTACCCTTTAACGCAAGTGCATACCAGCCAGAGACCTTTGCTTGGTTAGCGGTGTTTCTGTAGTGCACGTGGGATTGCACTTAGCTAAAAACATTGACACTGGATTGATGCAAATAATCCTAATATTCTGCCAGGTAGGCATAGGCTACTTTGTAGTTAACAGTTCATTTAGAAGGTTTTTGGGAAAGCCTTTCTATCTACCAGCAGACGGTTATCATTAGCAATATCGCTAACGGCTCCACAAAGTACAGACATACGCACGGACCATCACAGACAGGGGCATTCCTATACCGTTTCAGAAAGTCGAAGGAAAATACAAATCACTGATGCATTTTGTTAAAGTCTTATGATTAACTTGGGCAAATGTATACATTTTCTAATAAGTTCAATACATTTGGTTGATTTCCAATTAGGTTCAATACATTTTCTAATATTGTTGAATTCTGTTTTTATGTCTAAATTCCGTGATTCAGTCTGGCGTTTTCCACAAAGCAGATTTTATAGGGTCCTACTTCTTCAACACACACATCACCCATTGGCACAGGCAACTCCCTTCCTAAACAATGTAGCCTAGATAGAGTTACTTTGACCTTGTCCCAGCACTGTGGCTGCTCCCTCTAGCCCAATGCCCTGATCTGTTCTTATCAGACCAACCCACAACACCAACACATGGCCAGAGCCTAAAAACATTACACAGCAAGGTGGACTACCACATCTATATGGATGGTTAGGTAGGGGAAACACTAGACACGACTAGGTTCAGGTGAATTCTATAAAGAGACCGTATCAGGGCTCTCAAACCCTGTTCCTGGAGAGCTACCCTCCTGTAGGTTTTTGCTCCAACCCTGGGCTTAACTCTGATAGCCACGGAGGGAGGGAGGAAGGCGTGGGCGATGGATGGATGGTCGGAAAGTGGAAGAATTTGGCAGCTGCTTCCCAGCCCTCACCCCTCCACTCCACCACCAACCTTCCCTCGCCCCACTAGCTTGCTCATCTCATCCCCTGGTATTCCCACCTCCCAGCCAGGCCTGGCTCCAGCAAGCTGTTACAGCAGCAGCAGACTGACATGTTGTCTCAGCCTGCCCGAGTCTGGGTACTGAGGGTAGAGGACATCTGCTCTGCCAGCTTAGCAGCATGCCAGTAAGGCACACCACCTGCACCCATAAAACATTAAACATTATGGCCTTATGGATGATGATATGTGGGGTGGAAAAAAGGTTGTCTGATACGGGCTGAGAAATCATTGTTAATGGTTCCATCCAAGTTGCTGTGTGTGTTTGTTTACTCCCACTGGCAGAGCGGTGACAACCAGGTAGGCTAGACATACAGTACCAGTCAAAAGTTTGGACACACCTACTCATTCAAGGGTTTTTCTTTATTTTTACTATTTTCTACATTGTAGAATAATAGTGAAGACATCAAAACTATGAAATAACACATATGGAATCATGTAGTAACCAAAAAAGTGTTAAAACAAATTCAAATATATTTTAGATTTTAGATTCTTCAGTAGCCACCCTTTGCCTTGATGACAGCTTACCACACTCTTGGCATTCTCTCAACCAGTTTCACCTGGAATGCTTTTCCAACAGTCTTGAAGGAGTTCCCACATATGCTGAGCACTTGTTGGACACTTTTCCTTCACTCTGCGGTCCAATTCATCCCAAACCATCTCAATTTTGGTCGGGTGGTCGGTGTTTGTGGAGGCCAGGTCATCTGATGCAGCACGCCATCACTCTCCTTCTTGTTCAAATATCCCTTACACAGCCTGGAGGTGTGTTGGTTCATTGTCCTGTTGAAAAACAAATGGTAGTCCAACTAAGCACAAACCAGATGGGATGGCTTATCGCTGCAGAATGCTGTGGTAGCCATGCTGGTTAATTGTGCCTTGAATTCTAAATAAATCACTGACAGTGTCACCAGCAAAGCACCCCCACACCTCAAAGACACAGAGGTTGGAACCAAAAATCACAAATTTCTACCGGTCTAATATCCATTGCTCGTGTTTCTTGGCCCAAGCAAGTTTCTTCTTATTATTGGTGTCCTTTTGTAGTGGATTCTTTGCAGCAATTCAACCACGAAGGCCTGATTCACACAGTCTCCTCTTAACAGTTGATGTTGAGATGTGTCTGTTACTTGATCTCTGTGAAGCATTTATTTGGGCTGCAATTTCTGAGGCTGGTAACTCTAATGAACTTATCCTCTGCAGCAGAGGTAACTCTGGGTCTTCCTTTCCTGTGGCGGTCCTCATGAGAGCCAGCTTCATCATAGATTGAGACAATGTCAAGAGTGTGCAAAGCTGTCATCAAGGCAAAGAAAGGGTGGCTACTTTGAAGAATCTAAAATATATTTTGATTTGTTTTACACTTTTTTGGTTACAACATGATTCCATATGTGTTATTTAATAGTTTTGATATCTTCACTATTATTCTACAATGTAGAAAATTGTAAAAATAAAAATGAGTATGTGTCCAAACTTTTGACTGGTACTGTAGGCAAATGGCTCAAGCGAACTTCCTTGATCCTGTAGTAGAAAATTCTTAGAATCAAAATGTCTTACAATCAAACTCGGGAGACTAAAACAGAGGATTGTCGTGTCACAAAAGACCTACCATTCACAGGGAGAATCTCAATAGCATTTCCATGATTCCTTAAGTCCTCGCCTCATCGAGATCGTTCTCCACTGGGAGCCGAGGATAGAAGCGAGGAATCAAGGCAATGCACTCAATTTGTGGGCTTTCACACCGAATTGGTTTGGAGCGTTTTTTCTGAACTCTGGTGTGTTTGCCCCTTAGATCGGTTCATTAGGACTTCTCACTTGGGAGCACACTACACAACAACATACAGTGGTTCACTCAAAAAGTGTGGATTCAATTTGTACGGTAGTGCGGTACGCTGCAGGTGAGAACGCAGTCCGGACCAAACAAAGGAAAAGAACCAGAGTCGCACAGTATCATTGGTTGTTTGACTGCAAGCATTTTATGAAATGCACATAGCATCATAACTTGATATCTCTGAAACATTCTGTGAGTAGCAACGCATTTATGAGCGCATCTGATGCAGATTAGAGGAGATGGGGCTATCTGATGCAGATTAGGGGAGACGGGGCTATACCGGGGATATAGGCTACTGAATAAAGCCTATTCACGTAGCAGTTTGAGTGGCTATTCCCACATGTTGTTGGAAGACCAAAGCGAAAGTAATATGACGATTGGGAGTGATGCTTCACGATAATCATAGATGGATGTAACACCAGCATTTTTGTCTAATAAACAAATGACTTGCATGGACAGAAGGTTTTGTTTAGGAATTTTTGTTTGTTTGATATGTGAAAAAAATGAAAAAACTACAACGTAAAAAAAATATCTGATTCGAACTATAGCTCAAAACTATGTGTGGGAGTTTATTGGCCGGGCCGTTAAGTTCAATTCATGCCCCAATTAACCCAAACACTGGACTGGTCCAAATGAAGCCAGGCATCGACTACTGGAGGCAAGGGGGAAATCCTCTCTACTCTCCTGTGCAGTGCTTTGTTTACTGTCATTCAGGCCAATAGATTTCCTCCTGTCACAGAGTCACTGTAAAACTGTCAGTGTTTTTTTTATCCTCAATTTGGGATGGGGCTCTGCTTTCACAGCAGCTGCTGGGCTGGCATTCCCCAACACACAACATTGCGCACGCACACACGCAGAGCATGGTTTATATAGGCCTGGCTACATACCACCGAGACAGCCACAGGGTGGAAGACATGGGAGTTGAATGTAATCCTCTAGGATTTATTCCAGTACGTGATAGTTTAGATTGTACAGCTGTAGTAATAGGACTATCGGAAGAATCTTCGACGACTGGCCTTGGGCCTAGAGTTGTATATCACTTCTAAAGCCTCAAAGTAATCTAGAGGCTACGCACACACCACAGCCACAAAACATACCACAACAGTGTGTCATGAATCTCTCACTACCCAATCTAAAAAGGATGCACCATAAACCACAAAACGTTTTTTTTACTGGCTGTCAAGAAGTCAGCGTTGCCATTTCTTAATTAGGTTTATGAGATTAAATACAGTAAATCTAAAAGGCTCTGCTCAACTGAAGCCAAACAAGTTAGCATAGTTCTAGTGGAAGCTACACCACACTGCGTTGTATGTCATTGCCTCGTGAGTAAATCTGATCTGAAAAAACAATGTAGGCTATTCCATAAAAAAAAAATCTAATCTTAACTGGCGGATTTCAAATTACCCCTTTGTGAAGTGCAACCGGGAACTCTGTCGATGGCGAATGGTGGGATCGATAAACCAGAATTGGAGGATACTAATTCATTGTTTAAATCTACCGTTTGGGAACTTTTTGGCTTCACAGTCAATAACAACAGTGATGGAGAGAGAGCTGTGGATAAAACGTTAATAGTATGTTCTCCACTGCTAAACTAAAAAAGCCCAGAGTTGTGCGTGTAGCTTGTTGTTGTCGGCCAATCACAAGTCACCAAAGCGCCACTACAGTCATAGAGCCTCCACGTGTGGCAAAGCAAGTTAGGATATTATCTAAACAACGGCTGATATTAAAATGATAGAATTAAAAGTTAAATGACAAGTACTGTATATGGTACCACAACCAAGAGCCAACAGGTAAGCTGCTATTTAATCATCTGAAGAGGTGCTGATATTTGTAATTGCAGAGCAGGAAGAAAGTGCATGCTCAATTAGCCTAGCTAGCTAGCTACACTATATACAGTACCAGTCAAAAGTTTGGACACAGCAACTCATTCAAGGGATTTTCTTTATTTTCACTATTTTCTACATTGTAGAATAATAGTAAGGACATCAACACTATGACATAACACATATGGAATTATGTAGTAACCAAACAAATCAAAATACATATCATATTTGAGATTTTTCAAAGTAGCCACCCTTGATGACAGCTTTGCACGCTCTTGGCATTCTCTCAACCAGCTTCATGAGGTAGTCACCTGGAATGCATTTCAATTAACAGGTGTGCCTCATTAAAAGTTAATTTGTGGATTTTCTTTCTTTCTTAATCCATTTGAGCCAATCAGTTAGGGTTGGTATACAGAAGATAACCCTATTTGGTAAAATATTTCAGAGGCAGTTTGGAACTCGGTAGTGAGTGTTGCAACCGAGGACAGATGGTTTTTCCACTTCACAATAACAGCACTTATAGTTGACCAGGGCAGCTCTAGCAGGGCAGAAATTTGACGAACTGACTTGTTGGAAAGGTGGCATCCTATGACGGTGCCATGTTGAAAGTCACTGAGCCCTTCAGTAAGGTCATTCTACTGCCAATGTTTCTCTATGGAGATTGCATGGCTGTGTGTTCGATTTTATACACCGGTCAGAAACGGGTGTGGCTGAAATAGATGAATCCACTAACTTGAAGGGGTGTCCACATACTTTTGTATGTGGAAACAACGTCAGCACAAGTACTGTTTGTCGAGAGATTCATGAAATGGGTTTCTATGGCCGAGCAGCCGCGCGCAACCCTAAGATCACCATGCACATGCCAAGTGTCGGCTGGAGTGGTGTAAAGCTCACCACCATTGGACTCTGGAGCAGTGGAAACGCGTTCTCTTGAGTGATGAAGCACGCTTCACCATCTGGCAGTCCAACAGACTAATCTGGGTTTGGCGGATACCAGGAGAACGCTACCTGCCCGAAAGCATAGTTCCAACTAACGTTTTTTGGAGGAATACTGGTCTGGAGCTGTTTTTCATGGTTCGGGCTAGGTCCATTAGTTCCAGTGAAGTGAAAAAATCGCCCAACATTAGTGCCCGACTTCACTAATCCTCACGGCTGAATGGAAGAAAGTCCCCGCAGCAATGTTCCAAAATCTAGTGGAAAGCCTTCCCAGAAGAGTGGAGGCTGTTATGGCAGCAAAGGGGGACCAACTCCATATTAATGCCCATGATTTTCAACGAGGTGAAGAGAGAGGAAGTGAGGAATCAAGGAAATGCAATTGAGATTCTTCCTAGTGTCCAACAGAAATCAATCTTCTCATTCACAAGTGTTATGTCAAACTGCCCCTCCTCCTCTCTACCTTTCCCCTACAGCCTTGCACTTGCAGGCTCAATATAAAATCAGCCCTCTCCTCTCCTGGGGTCGCGTTAACGCACAATTCTGTTTTTCAGGCTGTTTTTTGTTTGTTTGATAAAACACATAAGAAATATCTTGCTGCGTTTTTTTAAACGCAGATTTTAAAATGCTTCTTATTGTAATTTCTGCTCGGCCTCACGCGAATGTTGTGCCTCAGTTGCACTTCTCCACTCGAATGAGAATTCACAAATGGGCATTCTATCAGAACAGTACTTTTCTCGGTCTAGCCTACTTTTCTCCAGTAAAATGCAAGACTTACTTCAAGTAAAGCATTAGAAAATGTAGCTGGCTACATTCTTTCTATGATAAACATTAATATGATGGCCAAGCAAAAGCTCATTTACTTGTGTGGCTGCTAGCCAAATAGCGTTGCACTTCTGTTGTCATCTGATGTGAAGCTAATGAAAATGAAGCTATATTCTGCCGAATGTGTTGCAGACATGTATTTTCTGTGAAGGATAACTATAGTTGCCCGTCCCTGATCACTCTGTTGAAGCAAAAAAACACTTGACTTTCAATATAAAACGCGAGTGAAATGGTTAAAAAAAAACGCAGATTTTTCCGATGGTCTGAAAATGACGATTCCTCTAACACCACCCCTGCATATCTACCCCTCACCCCGCCACTTCTCTCCTCCTTCATAGTGCTGAAGGCTCAAAACATCAACCTCCATCTCTTCTCCTCTATTTCACACATCCCTCCATACCCCCATGGCACCTGTCAGACCAGGCAGGATGGAACCAGACTCATATGATGAGCACTACAGGCAAAACAACCTGAAGGCATAGGCTAGACACACACACACAACTAGGACTTTGACAGTCATGGAATTTTGAATGCCGGTTATTGGTCAGCCAAATGACTGTGGTTACAGTAATAACCGTTTGTTTAATTCTTAAAGGACACACATTTTCCTCTCCTCTGTTCCTGACTGCATGTGCTGCTGAAGGGAGGGGGCCGTTGCCTAGACAACCCAACTCGTTTGCTACAACACCTTACTTGTTTCAGCCAGAAGTAAAAAAAAAGTTTCATCACGTTGTAGAGTCCATGTTACAGCAGAAACGGACTCAACCGCACAAATGCCCAGCCGTTCTGTCTTCAGTCAGCTTTTCTTTCCACCAAAAAAGTCAGAATAATAAAGATGTATTTTTTTTATGGTTATGACGGTTCTTTTTTTCATGAGTTTTCATACATAACTGTCAGTTACACCGCTATACAGTAAGTGTACCAGACCTAACACACACACACACACACACGCTCAAAGCGGCACACACACAAACACTAAAGGGAAAAACAAACATAATTGAAGCAAACGATTGTCTGTCAACAATCTAAAAACACACACACACTGAGTGGGAGTTAAGAGTGGCATATCACTTTGTGACATGCCCAACAGCAGTAAACACACAGACACCCGTTTCCCTTTATCCATGAACATTCTTCCATTGAAAATGCTTCAGCTGCACTTCTTCAGCTCTTTATTAAAAACACCCCAAACTCTGACAGCAGGTATTGGACACGTCATTTGACTGACACTAGGCTACATAGAACAAACTGACATCGGCCTATTTCCCCAGTGACTCGAACTGTCATAGCATTCTCCTATAAAGAGAGCTACATCACTGTGTGATTTACACTGCAGTTAGGACTGGGCCTAACTGGAGTGTAAGTAGGTAGGGAGGGTTTGAATGTCTCTTCCATCAGGTCTCTCGCTCTTCCATCCTTCCACTACCACCCTTCCTTTCATCTCCAGCTTTGCATTTCACACTCGTTAAGGGTGTATTGGTTCACCAAACCCACGGTTCGGTACGTATAGCGGTTTTGGAATCACGGTTCGGTTTCGGTACGGTTCGGTTTCTGTACAGCGGGAAAATTAAATGCTAACAGTTACTGTAGTTCATTTTTGTTTATTAAAGAAAACACGAAGTGTTGCTATTCCTGATTCCATGTACAATATGATCATGAGTCATATGATGGCTTATGAGAGCACAATCAAGAACACTTTGTATTTTCTTAAATGAAAACACACGATTACTCATCAACAACAACACTGACTTATTTATTTATTTATTAATTCGGGTTTACAGTTCGGAGCCGAACCGAGGTCCACGTACCAAACGGTTCGGTACAAATACGTGTACCGTTACCATGTATACACTCATGTTACATACACATATGCAGGCGCCACGTGTGCACATGAGTGAGAGAAAACCCACAGCAAAGCCCAGCATTTCCACTCACCCAATTTCTTCCAAGAGTTCAGTGAAACACTGTATAGTGCAGTGAGTCAGTAAAAAACCACAGCACAGCTCGATCTAACCAACCCTCCCCAATGCATTGCTACTATGAGTCTTTCTTGCCCAATTTCTTCCAAGAGCTCAACGAGTGTTGAACCACTGCATGGTACAGGCCAGAGAATAGAACCCTCCCTCCCCACAGCCATAACCAGCTCGCTGACAAGTTGACATTCGGCACACTGACATCTGTCACAGCAAATCAGGGGCTGGGAACCAGCGCTAAGTTTGGGGGGGGGTTAGACTCCAGAGGGCTGCGAGTGTGCAACATGCCGGCCAATAAGAGAATGCGAGGCAGTCAGGAGACCCTGCGCACGCCTGCTCTCTTCTCTCTTTCGTTCTCTGGTTCTCTCTGTTGCGATCAGCATCGATTAAAAAATGAGTTTGCGCGTGGATGCGCATTGCTGGCCATTCGCTCCCCTTCTGTACTGTGAGTATGGAGAGGGACGAGGTTTAGCCTGTGCTACAGCCTACTAGAGGTAAGGGTTAGGGGACAAGGCTGGGGAGGGCAGGGGGTGAGGAGCACTAGGGAGTGGGGAGGAGGATTGGGTATTTTTTAATTCTCCTTTATTTAACTAGGCAAGTTAGTTAAGGACAAATTCTTATTTACAAAGATGGCCTAACCCGGCCAAACCCTAACGACGCTGGGCCAATTGTGCGCCGCCCTACGGGACTCCCAATCACGGCCGGTTGTGATACAGCCTGGAATCGAACCAGGGTCTGTATTGACGCCTCTAGCACTGAGATGCAGTGCCTTAGACCTCTGCACCACTCGGGAGCCTAACTGGGGAGGGGTAAAGAAAGGATAGGGCAGGGGGCAGGGTGAGGAAGCATCGGGTAGGGATGAGGATGGAGGACCGGGGAGAAGGGTTAAGGAGGGCTATATGGGGACTGTGAAGCCAAGAGGGGGGCTGAGGGGACTGTACAGTACTATTTACCTAAATAGTAATCCCACGGCTACAGCAGACACATTCTAAAACAACAGAGTGGGGCCCGCCTGTCTCGGGTGGCTGATCATAATACTACTGTAAATAACCACCAGCAGTCAGGGGTCATAGGTCAATGGACTAGGCCTTTAAGGATATCATCAACTTTAAAGCTCACCCACTCAGGAGAGGCCAAGCGAGTAAGTGTTTACAATAGTTTCCAAACATTTTGCCTAAATTGTGCTTTTAGATTAATTCTACTCCATACAATTAAAAAGAGGACTTATGTGAACAACACTTCAATATGGGGACATCATTGTGTTGGCTAACACAATGAGGCCAGATAACAGATAAAGCAACACCTCACGGACACCCCCTCTCACCTATTTGACCTTGACTGTTTGTGTGTATTGATATGTAAGCCTTTTTTGAATTGGATTAGTTCTGTCCTTGAGCTGTTCTTGTATATTAATGTTCAGTATTATGTCATGTTTCATGTTTTGTTTGGACTCCAGGAAGAGTAGCTGCTACTTTCAAAACAGCTAATAGGGATCCTAATAAAATACCAAAAATACTTCTGGATATTTTTCCATACAGAGCTACGTTTGTCCCATGTGCAATAAACAACTTGTAAATATAATAAGAACAATGGCATCTTAAAAGTTTGAGCCAAGGTCTGACTGAACGAGTAAACACTGAACTCTGACACTTACGCAACTAAAACCTTACGTTACTATGCAAACTACACACACACACACACACACACACACACACAATGCAAACTCCAACGGCGGCAGGATATGAGTGAGACAGCCAACCATCCACCCAGACAGGTGTTCAACAATAGACAGTGAGCCAATCTTGTTATCAGCACAGAAAGGGAGAGATGAGTCTGGAGCAGTGGAGCCAGCACGTCGTCAGCGGCCTGACGGTCTCCGAGTCATTTATGACACGATGTGCAGCTGGTCGGCCATATTGGATCAACAGTCACCCTCCCATCAGAGGTCCTCTGGCCTCGCTGCTGTGTGTTAGGGCTGGCACAATTATCGTATAACCGACGGCTATGGATGAAGACCATCATGAAAATAAATTAAAAAATCGGCATAAACCGTTTATGCGATAATATGGACGTGTGAGTTCCAAATATCTCTAACGGTCGCCCCAGCGTGAGTTTTTTTTTATGCACGTGATGTCAGAATGCACTCACTGTTCCAAAATGTGATTGTTACGCAACAGGACAGTTAACCCGCGCTGCCCTCAAACCAAGGCACGCTGCCTGCTAATTATCTATCGGCTGTTTCACATAAGTAGCCCATTTCACTGTTGCAGACAACTTATGTTTTGTACTTTTTACCCCTTTTTCTCCCAAATTTCGTGATATCCAAGTGGTAGTTACAGTCTTGTCTGATCGCTGCAAACTCGAAGGTCAAGAGCCATGAGTCCTCCAAAACACAACCCTGCCAAGCCGCACAGCTTCTTGACACACTGCTCACTTAATCCGGAAGCCAGCCGCACCAATTTGTCGGCGGTAACCCCATACAACTGCTGACCAAAGTCAGCGTGCATGCATCCGGCCCGCCACAAGTAGTCGCTAGAGCGCGATGGGACAAGGTCATCCCAGCCTGCCAAACTCTCCCCTAAACCGGACGACACTGGGCCAATTGTGCACCGCCTCATGGGTCTCCCGGTCGCAGCCGGCTGCGACACAGCCTGGGATCGAACCCGGATCTGTAGTGACACCTCAAGCACTTCGATGCAGTGCCTTAGACCGCAGCGCCATTCGGGAGGCCCGGATCATAATGTATTTACTGTTTTATTCACATTTTCAAGTACTGATGACATGCATAGATTGTAATAGACACGTGTGTAAATACTTTTTTGAAGGATGTACTGATTATGATGAGCTAATGCAAAGCTATTTGCCGGCTATGTATAGCGCCATGTTTGTTGAGGTCATACAATGCATTCTGGTTGTCACGTCAGACCAAAGACGTTATAACAAGGGATAGTTCACTCAACTGACTTATGGTACTTTCAAGACAACTGTGAACTCTGAAAAATACTAGGTCAAATCATGACGTCAATGCTCTTCAGGTCAGAAAGTCAGCGCTCTAGAAAGAGGCCCGAGTTCTTGAGTTGGAATTCCAAGTTGGATGACCGTTCAAAATTACTTTTCCCAGTCGGAGCTCATTTTTTCCCTGAGTTCCCATCTCCACTGAAGTCGGAGATTTCCCAGCTCAGACCCCCCTTTCCAGGGGATTTATTTTTATTTATCGTATCAACTTCTGTGTTTGCCCCTCATTTATTGATAAATCCCCCATCATAGTAATATTTCCTACATTATATCCCCCCACGATACCTTCCCCCATTTCTACCCCCCATAGGCTTGAAAACCTCCCACAAATAAAAGTCATGTGCTCCTGTTATTGTATACACTAACAAGTACATTGAAGATTTGTAATATGGTGAAAAGTGGCTAAACTAAGTTCATGTTGGCGCAGCTATCTTTGACTATTTGCGTCTCATAGGGAATGGCATTCTGGGATTAGGGAGTTTTCGCCAACGCAAACATGAACAAACAAATTCAGCTGCTGTTAGCTTAGCTGACACGCATCTCTTTTCTAAACAATATTACATTTAAGATGGCGCCGACCGAGGGCTGCCTCGCTTCTAGTTCTTAAGAAACTTTTAGGTATTTTGTTTTTTTATTTCTTACATTGTTAGCCCAGAACATTGTGCTATTACATACCGCCGCTCTGATATCCAATAGTTCTTCCCGGCTGTAACTCACCAGCACTACGACCAGGAATAAGACTTTCCCAAAGCGGATCGGTGTAGGTGTCCTGGAGGGCAGGTAGTTAGCCCCCGGTGATGCGTTGTGCAGACCGCACCACCCTCTGGAGAGCCTTATGGTTGTGGGCGGAGCAGTTGCCGTACCAGGCGGTGATACAGCCCGACAGGATGCTCTTAATTGTGCATCTGTAAAAGTTTGTGAGTGTTTTTGGTGACAAGCCAAATTTCTTCAGCCTCCTGAGGTTGATGAGGCGCTGTTGCGCCTTCTTCACCACACTGTCTATGTGGGTGGCCCATTTCAGTTTGTCCATGATGTGTGCGCAGAGGAAGTTAAAACTTTCCACCTTCTCCACTACTGTCCCGTCAATGTGGATAGGGGGGTGCTCCCTCTGCTGTTTCCTGAAGTCCACGTGCATGGCCACGCAGTCATGGGTGAACAGGGAGTACAGGAGAGGGCTGAGAACGCACACTTGTGGGGCCCCAGTGTTGAGGATCAGCGGGGTGGAGATGTTTCCTACCCTCACCACCTGGGGGCGGCCCGTCAGAAAGTCCAAGACCCAGTTGCACAGGGCGGGGTCGAGACCCAGGGTGGGTACTATGGTGTTAAATGCGGAGCTGTAATTGATGAACAGCATTCTTACATAGGTATTCCTTTTGTCCAGATGGGTTAGGGCAGTGTGATTGCGTCGTCTGTGGACCTATTGGGGTGGTAAGCAAATTGGAGTGGGTCTAGGGTGTCAGGTAGAGTGGAGGTGATATGATCCTTGACTAGTTTCTCAAAGCACTTCATGATGACGGAAGTGAGTGCGACGGGGCAATAGCCGTTTAGCTCAGTTACTTTAGCTTTCTTGGGAACAGTAACAATGGTGGCCCTCTTGAAGCATGTGTGAACAGTAGAGTTCTAGTGTAGGATAGCCATAGCCAGCTAGCTAACATAGCATCCCTCTCTGTTTGAGCAGGGTGTTTGAGTAGGATAAACTAGATAGCTGCATTTGCTAGCTAAGTGAAAGTAACACTGTGTACTACTCCCGTCACAGAACAGCGCACACTGACTCTAACCAGAATAGAAAGAGTGGGAGGCCCCGGTGTACAACTGAGCAAGAGGACAATACATGAGTGTCTACTTTGACAAACAGACACCTCATAAGTCCTCAACTGGCAGCTTCATTAAATAGTACCCTCAAAACACCAGTCTCAACGTCAACAGTGAAGAGGCGACTCCGGGATGCTGGCCATCTAGGCAGAGTTCCTCTGTCCAGTGTCTGTTCTTTTGCCCATCTTAATCTTTATTTTTATTGGCCAGGCTGAGATGTCTTTTTCTTTGCAACTCTGCCTAGAAGGCCAGCATCCCGGAGTCACCCCTTCACTTTCCACATTGTTACGTTACAGCCTTATCCCCCCTCAAATCTATACACAATACCCAATAATGACAAAGAAAAACTGATTTTTATACATTTTTGCTAAAAATAAAACACAGAAATATTACATTCACATAAGTATTCAGACCCTTTACTCTGTTGAAGCACCTTTGGCAGCGATTACAGCCTCTAGTCTTCTTGGGTATGACGCTGCAAGCTTGGCACACCTTTATTTGGAGAGTTTCTCCCATTCTTCTCTGCAGATCCTCTCAAGCGCTGTCAGGTTGGATGGGGAGAGTCGCTGCACAGCTATTTTCAGGTCTTTCCAGAGATGTTCGATTAGGTTCAAGTCCGGGGTCTGACTCGGGCCACTCAAGGACATTCAGAGACTTGTCCCGAAGCCACTCCTGCGTTGTCTTGGCTGTGTGCTTAGGGTCATTGTCCTTCTGGAAGGTGAACCTTCGCCCCAGTCAGAGGTCCTGAGCGCTCTGGAGCAGGTTTTTACCAATTATCTCTCTGTACTTTGCTTCGTTCATCTTTCCCTGAATCCTGACTAATCTCCCAGTCCCTGCCACTGAAAAACATCCCCACAGCACGATGCTGCCACCACCATGATTCACCGTAGGGATGGTGCCAGGTTTCCTCCAGACGTGACGCTTGGCATTCAGGCCAAAGAGTTCAATCTTGGTTTCATCAGACCAGAGAATCTGGTTTCTCATGGTCTAAGAGTCTTTAGGTCCCTTTTAGCAAAGATGAAGCAGGACGTCATGTGCTTTTTACTCAGGAGTGGCTTCTGTCTGGCCACTATCATAAAGCCCTGATTGGTGGAGTGCTGCAGAGATGGTTGTCCTTTGGGAAGGTTCTCCCAAGCTCTGTCAGGTTATGGGGTATTGTGTTTAGATTGATGAGGAAAAAAAGGATTTAATCAAATTTAGAATAAATCTGTAACGTAACAAAATGTAGAAAAAGTCAAGGGGTCGGACTACTTTCCGAATGCACTGTATATATTTTAATAATTTGGGGGCTATTCAAACGGTTACGGAGACCTCAGTCATGTGGCTGGCCAATTACAGCCATCCAAAATTCTGTGTGTGTGTGTGTGTGTGTGTGTGTGTGTGTCTGGCCTGTGTGCATGTATGGTGGTCTTCATCTATTGAAGGTTGTTGAAGGTAGTGCTAGATAGGCAGTCCTTGTACGGTCTGAGCGTGGCCAGTTTGTCTCAATGGAGGTGGAGCACAATCAGTTCCAGCCAAGGACATTCAGGGAGTGTCAATGTAGTGTAGGCCTACTGAACATTCATTAGACAGGCCCAATCTGACATGATCATTTTCCACTCATGAATCATGATGCAGCGGATCAGCCAACACAGAAGGTACAGCACGTATCGACACGACAGAGGGCTATCCTTGATTCCAACTATTGCTAGAGGAAAGAACACCGAGAGAACAAACCGAAATCGGCCATTAAACTTTAACAAGACACAGGAGCAGAGACAAAACATTAGCAGTTCAACGTTCCACTAGTCACAATGGAGAGAGAGAGAGAGAGAGAGAGAGAGAGAGCGATATCTGTCAGACAGGCAACACGGTCCCACCCTCCACATGCTGGGAGCAGGAAAACGACAGGGGAGTAGATGGATATTATAGGCCATATAAAATATCTGTTTTGTTTTTTCCCCAAACTCTGTTTAATTGTTTTTCAAGGGTTAAGATTTTCGAAGCTGGTGTACAAAATTGAAAGAATTAAAACGCAAAAACAAAACTTAAGAATGGGAAGCATAGAAACACCGCACATAGAATAGATCTACCGCTTCTTAGACTTCCTTTCAATTAGACTAAAAGATCAATAACTCACATTTCTATGTGAATTTGGTCAAGTCACCCAAAAAGTTACATTTTATTTAACCAGGAAAATCCCATTGAGAACCAGTCCCTCTTTTTTAAGGGAGACCTGGCCAAGGCAGCAGCAATCTATACATTACAGAATTAAAAAAGATACAACAATACAATTTAACATGATCCAGCATTTAAAAAAAAAGCAAAAACCAAGCCATGATGTCAAAAGAATTGTCCTTAGAGCTCCGAGAAAGTATTGTGTCAAAGCACAGATCTGGGAAAGGTGAAATTTCTAAACCTGTTTTTGCTTTGACATTACGGGGGTATTGTGTGTAGATTGATAAGGGGAAAAAAACTATCAATTTTAAAATCAGGCTGTAACTTAACAAAATACGTTAAAAGTCAAATGCACTGTAAATGTCCTGGGGACTTTAAGTAGCAACCACCTAGCAGACCGGATATGGTAACTGCTGATGGTGAAGGAGACTAGACTACAGATGTAAAGAGGGAGTTTACCCAAAATGGCTTTGTAGATGAACACATACAAATGTAGCTTTCTGCGCATATAAAGTGAGGTCCAAACCACCATTTGGTACAAGGTGCAATGGTGGGTGAGTGACTTGGCATTTGTAATACAGCGCAAGCATGCATGATAAACAGAGTCCAGTCTCTGTAAGACAGAGGAGGCTGCTTGCATATACAACAAGTCACCATAATCAGCTTTAACAGAAAAACATTTTTGGGTGTAGATACGCTTTAATTCAAGTGGCACCAGCAACTTGTTTGGTTAGCAGCGTTTCTGTAGCACGCATTCGATTGCAGAGTTTGCTAAACAATTGCCACTGGATTGATGCAAATTATTACAATGATATTCTGCCAGGTGGGCATAGGCTACTTTGTAGTTAACCTCTTTGGGTTAGGGGGCAGTGTTCGGAAGTACGGAGAGTCTGACGTGCCCAAAGTAAACTGCCTGTTACTCAGGCCCAGAAGCTAGGATATGCATATAATTGGTAGCATTGGATAGAAAACACTCTGAAGTTTCTAAAACTGTTAAAATAAATGTCTGTGAGTATAACAGAACTGATGTGGCAGGCGAAAACCCATCCGGAAAATGTGTTTTTTTTTTAGGTCACAGTTTTTCCATTGACTTGCTATTGACTGTAGAGGGAATTAGCTCCCAGATTGCAGTTCCTATGGCTTCCAATAGATGTCAACAGTCTTTAGACATGGTTTCTGGCTTTTTTTTTGAAAAACGAACAACTCGTTATTTTTCTTTCCTATTGAACAGAAATATTATCGTTTATTTAGATATTTGACAACCTGAGGATTAATTAGAAACATCGTTTGACTTGTTTGGACGAACTTTACCTGTACTTTTGGGATTTCTTTGCATGTTGAACGACTGGATTACAGAACTCCATGGCGCCAACTAAACAAAATGACCATTCTTTGTGTTCCTGGGACCCGTGGGATTGCAAACAGAGGAAGATCTTCAAAGGTAAGTGATTTATTTTATCGCTATTTTAAATTTTGTAACGCCTGTGCTGGTTTGAATAATATGTTGTTGTGGGGCGCTGTCCTAAGACAATCTAATGTTCTGCTTTCGCCGTAAAGCCTATTGTAAATCCGACAACGAGGTTCGATCACGAAGATTCTAAGCCTTTGAATGGTGTACAACACTTGTATTTTCATGAATGTTTGTCAATTCCACCCACCCACCCCAAACTCCACCAAAGATAAACTAGGTAAAACACTGGGCAGTCATGTGAACTCGTGCCATTGGAGGCATCTGGGGCCCTGGGAGTCTGTAGAGGCTCTATGGGAGTGAGCGAGGAGGGCCTCTACTCCATTCATCTCTTCAGCCCAGCAGCAGGTCCCACAACACGAACCCAGCTCCACCATTAAAGTGTCTGCAGTGTGAGGGCAGCAGCCAGCTCCGTCTTTCTCCTCCAAGTTTAAAACCTGGTCCACCCACCAACGCTCACACCATTGTCATCCGGAGGAAAATAAAGGGAAATAAAGAAAAGAGGCAGAGAAAGAGAGTAATGATAGCGCTTCCCTTGTTTACCCCCATAAAAGTCAGCCGAGGATCTTTATGGCCGACAGATGCTAAAGCAAACATGCTTTTTTCCTTTTCATTTTCCTTATTCCCTAGCTTCTTCAAATGTAATGGGGTTCCATGGTCGCAAGGCGTTGACCCCGCCGTGACCTCCCCGTGCATTGTCAGGGCAACGGAAGGGTTGAGATAAAGAGAGGAAGTCAGCCGGAGGAGAGTTATGCTCCAACACACGGAAGGATGAGGAGAGGAGCAGCAGGCAGCCTGGTCTGTCTACTGACATACAAACACAGAGACACACACCCACAGACACACACTATCAACACACACAAACACAGACTGTTCAACCCCTCCCCACCCACCCACCCACCCAAATCATTGTTCACACAGCAGGTGACACTTTCGACACGCAAACACAGTCATGCCACATTCTCTAAATCCCTTTACTGGACTCTTAAACTCTTTCAACAGCTGAAAAGGATTCCCATGGGCACACACAGAAACACACACCAACCTGGAATCTCCCTTGCCCAGGTTTCCGCCACCTGGGTGAAGGATGGTCTGGTTGCCTTCCATATCCACAATACATTTTGTGTTCAGGTCCTTTTCTGTGAGAGGGAGAGACGAAATGGAAAAGGTTCAGAACAACTTCCAGGTGCAGGGTAGGTCCATAATCATTGGACTAGAAAGGAGAATACCTCTACACTGTTTTACTTGCCCCAGACCCAGACAGAGTTTAATGCAGTCACATTACATCAACAGGATCATCGTCAAACTTGAAAGCATCGAAGTAGTGTGAAGACAGAGAGATGCACATATAAGCAATGTATAAGATAGGGTTCTGCCAAGAAAAAAAAGCCCTTGTTAAGTGATTGGTGGGTACTGGGTAGGCATAGGCCCAGGCGTGTTGCCTTTTATCTTGGAGTTGAGCTGTAACTCAATTGATAACTGTAGACCAGAGTGTCTAAAACCATTAGTACTCCTCACACAAATGCCCTCATCACGTGACTTGGGACACTGACTCAACCACACTTTGACCCTGACCCTCTCCAAACCATGACTTAATACTTGGCCTTGGAGACAACAGCTATCACTCACACAACTCAGGTTTGGCCAATACAAGAAAGGAGAGAAATGGCCAAGCAATGCTGGTCCAAATGGTTTAGTACTACTTAGTAGACTGGACATACTGCTGACTATGGCAAAACAAAACAAGGTTGTGGGGTCAATTCCTGCAAGGGTCACACAAAGGCTACTAACGGATAATGTAGCAGGCCTATATTGCATTAAGTCACTTGTGAGTCACATTCACTGTAAACGTGTCTGATGAATGACCATGTAAATGTTACTTTATCAAAACTGGAAAGTGATAACTTTTTTTTTCATCATAGAAAACACATTAAATATAATTTGCTGAATTCCAAAACTGCTCTGTGGGCACAATGGGTGTGCCATTATTTTTGGCTGCCCTGTTAGTTAGCACATTGTAGCTAGTGCAGCCCAGCGCTGCCATATGGAAGCCTAATAATAGCAGCATTAATTATTGGGCTCTCCAGCTGTACTGCTAGCCTAAATGTGGGCTCGTCCCCTTTCCACACTGTCAGTTTGCTCATTTCAAATTGTGCTAGGGAACAAAAACACACTTCAACGGTATTATGATTTAGCCTATAGATTTCCTCTGTACTTGCGGACTGTGTCTAGAAAATGATTCCTCACTGACTGCATTCTTATAGACTGGTTAATAATAATAATAACAACCAGTTCATTATTTTCAAAACCCTTTGTTTGCTCTTGGGGTCTAATATTCACAATTCCTAAAATGTTTAGCATTGACAGGAATGCACACAAACAAAGAGGCCAGTAGACAAGACAAACTCACACCCAAACAAAACATTCACTACTTGGCTATGTAAACAACCACACTCATTCAATTTCAAACACATCCATGAAACTATAAGTGTGTCCAGAGGAAAGGCTAGTCCGACATTATGTTCATTAGGACACACAATGGAAAATGTTTTAAAACCTTGAGTGTTTCTATTTGACACGTCCAGATAGTAGTCCCTCACATTTTGTCCATTTTCTTCCATTGCTTCTTACTGAACATGATCCATGCCCATGTCTATGCAAACTTTTTTTTTTTGCATAGGGAGTCGCATGGAGAGGTAGCACTGCCCTATGGAGGCTGGGGGGGTGGGAGGGACCTTCGGGTGAGTAACTCCGGCTGGCTGCAACCCTCCTCCCTCAGAGGAAGCATGGGCTTCCTCCCTCTCTTCCCTTCCTCCCGCCATCCTTCCCCCCTCAAGCACTGGTGACCAGTAACCACTGAAGCAAAGAGGTAAAGAACGTGTATACTTGTTGGGGTCAAATTGGGTTTAATAGTCAGTGCTGGTACTGTGAAGGAATCCAAGGACTTAGGCTTCAGTCCAATCCCAAATAACAATACGTGATCTTGAGTGCCTTGCCAGTGTCACAGTCCCGTGCTTCCCTGAACCGAGTCACTGAGCGTCTTTATTGGGCACACTGTGTGTGTGTGTGTCATCATCACACGGGTTTGAGAGCCATCACACCATTTTCACTGCCACTGGTATGGATCAACCAGTTCGCCTGTGTGTGTGTGTGTGTGTGTGTGAGAGAGAGAGTAAGCTCCAGCAGCCTCGCATACCAGACTGGTAGTACAGATCAGTGTGTGTGTGGTCATACACCTGCTAATGTTCTAACCGGTTGACTATTCTGTGACTTTCGGTAATAGCATTAGATCTGCTTTTTTCTCGAAGGAAATTAACGAAGAAAAAAAAAAAAGATATATCTTAAGTGAAATGCAACAGAGAAGTGACGGTAATATCCTAGTATTCTTTCATCAGATTCTCTCAAGTACCAGCTTTTTCCATTGGCAAATTAGCTTTCTTCCGTGCAGTAAGTGAAACAGCACCGGGCTTAGTTGGTGGTACAATAGGCATGACATCAATGTGGAAATGGAAAGGCAGTGTATATGATGTGACTGGGCTGGAGCAGATGGGGTTGTTCTTCGAAGACCTGGCCTCCCACCAGTAACTCCTCTACGGCCATGAGAACATGGTCAGTTATGCAACGCTAGCAAATAGTCCTCTCAGACTGACTCCCTTCCTGCCTTTGTCCAGCACAGCCAGACCAGCTCAGAGTCTGACTAGTGCTGAGCGATTAACCGAAATGTTAGTGGTTTTATATCCGAAAAATAAACTAATTGACGACGTCGGATCAATTACTTGAATTCCACTTAGTTTTTTCGGGGTGAGCCCAACGTGCCGTTTCTCTAGAGGGAAATCAAATAATTATTGAGAGAAATCAAGTCAAGAAATATGTGGGACGCTGGGCTGAAGGGAGTTGTAGTTTTCATTAAGCAAATATTTAACCTACTTCAATGCAGATATGTGGTAGATGACTACAACGACAATCCATTGAGCCTGTTCTTTCCGGCTCGTATAGAGATGGATACACGTTAGACACACACAGACCGCATGAGAAAGGAATGTACACAACAAGAGTGAATGATTGAGACAGTTTGTGAAAGTATGCCTTATCTACTTTGAAGAACTAGTAAAATGATTGTCAGACAGCTCCGCAGCATACTTAGGCAGGCTTGCCTAGCTAAATAGGGTGACTAAAAACAGTACAGTATGGGGAGCACAAAGATAACGTTTTATGGCTGTCTGGCTACTACTGCCTGAGCAGAGATGCGATTAGGACTTTAAGGAATGAAAAATAATTAAGTAATCAAATAAAAAACTAAGTAAGATAAACTGAAATATTTTATTTCATAGTAATTTTTCTATTGACGTCAATGTTTTGGCAATTGAATGTGCCTACTTTTATTTCATAATATATTTCATGTTTTGAATTATCGAAAACTGAAAGAAAAAAAAACTGAAATGACCTAAAATAAATAAATATATACACACATATATACTAAATCACTCAGCACTAAGTCTGATACACTTAGGTCCCAAGATAAATATGAGCCCTTGCCATAATACATTTGAGATGTCAGTAACTTAAATCAAATGTACAGTTACATCAGTGTGAAGCAGAAAATGAAGTTGTGTTCTGATTTGTGGTTATTAACAATTGTATTACAGTGTATCTTCAAAGGAGAAGCTTCAGTCTAGGGTCTGTTTTGGTGGAAATCCAATTACATTTGCAGACAGTAAGCTACTATCAAAATGGACAAGGATAGGTGTAGTGCGGGATATAACAGTGTCGAATGGATACTGCCCTGGGCTTGTTTCATTGCATGATTGGAGGATACACGAGAAAGAGCGCTGGTCAAATTCCCTGTCTTGTAACCGATTTATACGCTCTGTGAGAAGGAACACGTGACATGGCCCGCTACATTGTAGCTAGACTCAGTATTTTCCACCTCAGACTCTCCTACTTCCAGACATGTTCTCCTATTGCTAAATTCGACTGGGGGCACACGGCTAAAATATCCTTTCGTCCCTCCAAGCGGCATTCATAGCCAGCATTATAATTGACCGAATCATTTGAGTGTGTGCACAGATTCATTAACGGGAGACATGTCACTGCACTCATTACTGCGGCTTATGTTATGAAAGGGTGACTACACCTGTTCAGGCCGATCACACCGTTTAACACTAAATCCATAACTTCTTGAATAGGCAGCTCGTTTGTGCATTGTACCCCTGGATTATTTTCAAATCCATGCTATCCCACCCAATAGTCTGGCCTGATCAAGCAAAAAGCCAATGGATGTCGTTGGCTGTTGAAATTCCGTGTATTATTCCATATCATCAAGCAAGTGTCAAGACATCTTTAATATACAGTATCAGTCAAAAGTTTGGACACCTACCTCATTCAATTTTACTATTTTCTACAACAAAACTATGAAATAACACATATGGAATCATGTAGTAACCAAAAACAAAAAGTTAAACAAATCAAAATATATTTTAGACTTGAGATTCTTCAAAGTAGCCACCCTTTGCTTTGATGACAGCTTAGCACGCGCTTTGCATTCTCTCAACCAGTTTCACCTGGAATGCTTTTCCTACAGTCTTGAAGCAGTTCCCACACATGCTGAGCACTTGTTGGCTGCTTTTCCTTCACTCTGCGATCCAACTCATCCCAAACCATCTCAATTGGGTTGAGGTTGGGTGATTGTGGAGGCCAGGTCATCTGATGCAGCACTCCATCACTCACTCTCCATCACTCAGCCTAGAGGTGTGTTGGGTCATTGTCCTGTTGAAAAACAAATGATAGTCCCACTAATCATAAACCAGATGGGATGGTGTATCGTTGCAGAATGCTGTGGTAGCAATGCTGGTTAATTGTACCTTGAATTCTAAATAAATCACTGACAGTGTCACTAGTAAAGCACCCCCACGCTTCACGGTGGGAACCACACATGCGGAGATCCATTCACCTACTCCGTTCACCAAAAATCAAAAATTTGGACTCATCAGACCAAAGGACAGATTTCCACCAGGCTAATGTCCATTGCTCATGTTTCTTGGCCCAAGCAAGACTCTTCTTCTTATTGGTGTCTTTTAGTAATAGTTTCTGTGCAGCAATTCAACCATGAAGGCCTGATTCCCACATCCTCTTAACAGTTGATGTTTAGATGGGTCTGTTACTTGATCTCTGTGAAGCATTTATTTGGGCTGCAATTTCTGAGGCTGGGAACTCTAATGAACTTACCCTCTGCAGCAGAGGTAACTGGGTCTTCCTTTCCTGTGGCGGTCCTCGTGAGAGCCAGTTTCATCACAGCGCTTGATGGTTTTTGCAACTGCACTTGAAGAAACTTTAAAAGTTCTTGACATTTTCCATATTTTCCATGACCTTCAAGTCTTAAAGTAATGATGGACTGTTGTTTCTCTTTGCTTATTTGAGCTGTTCATGCCATATGGACTTGGTCTTCTACCAAATAGGGCTATCTTCTGTATACCAACCCTACCTTGTCACAACACAACTGATTGGCTCAAACGCATTAAGAAAATAAATTCCACAAATTAACTTTTAACAAGGCACACCTGTTAATTTAAAAGCATTCCAGGTGACTACCTCATGTAGCTGGTTGAGAGAATGCCAAGAGTGTGCAAAGCTGTCATCAAGGCAAAGGGTGGCTACTTTGAAGAATCTCAAATATATTGGTTACTACATGGTTGTGTTATTTCATAGTGCTGATGTCTACAATGTAGAAAATAGAAGAAAAAAAACATGAAAAACCCAGGAATCAGTACATGTGTCCAAACTTGGTACTGTATGATCATGAAAATATAGATAATGCGTTTACTACAGACACTGCCCCAGGGAGTGACCCATGGCAGGCAAGGGTCAGGGCTTTGATTCACTAAGAGGTTATCGATTAGACCCTTTTCAAAGCAACTGAGCAGAGTGTCGAGTGTCAAGCTTTGTGTCATAAATTTAGCGATAACCCAGCTAATGTTACTTACCTCTTCTGTTCATAGGACGAACACGGACTGCGACCTTCACGTTCGAGTCGTTCAGACTGGTGTCGCCCATTGTGTCCACTGTCAGACGGAGAGACAGTGCGTCTGTCTCGGTGATAAATTAGAGGCGCTCTCCGGATGATAATAATGATGCCCAGAATCCTTGAGATATGTGCTGCTAGCTGCCTGGTCAGCCAGCTAGCTACATGGGTTCGTCCTAAAACATGGCATTTTCCATCATTGCACAATGGCTTGCTGGGAGGAAAATTCTCTCTCCTTCAACAAATCTTCAATAAACAGCTATCCTCCAGTTACTGTATGTCCCGAGGGGATTGAGCTGTAAAATACAATCCAGAAAATGCATCAATACATGCTGCAAAACAAGCAAGAAATCTATTTAGCGTCACACTGGATCCATTTGATTGTTTTCGCAAAACAAGACCAGAGGCCAAACGTTAACTTAGTGTGCCAATATAACGGTTGTTTTTATGACGCAGACATGCATTTGGTATTCACATATTATTTGCATTTAAGACTCAGCTCAACAGTATCAATTAATAGTTAATGAATTGGCTATGGAGTCAGATAAATTGAATAGTCGAAGCTACCTTGGATTTGAGCTAACCTAGCTAAATATGATTAACCTAGCTAGCTAAGACTATTTTCTGTATTCAAACATTGATTAAAGGACACGCCCAACAAGCATACATCATATAATTTAAAGTGTATATACCAACCAAGATAGTTTAAATAAGCAAATAACATATGTGCTTTGCGACCAAACACCTTGCCTTGCATTGGCTGACAAAATTAGCTAGCTAACGGGCTGGGTCTAGCGGACTCAACTTCGCGATTTACAAGAAAGTGCGGGGCTCAATCTACCGGCTAACGACGCTGCTCCGTGTTTTAAAATCCAGTCTTCGGAATGGTGCTGTGCGGTTTCAGATTCGTATCTCCTGCCTAATGTTCCACCTGTTCGGCGAGCAAATCCCCGTCAGCACAGTGTCCCGTTAATTCTGTTCGCGAGCTCTCAACCTGGGATAACCTCGTGCACGCCCTTTCCGGCAGGGAAGGTCGGGAGCAAATTATATTATGCTTGAACCAAATTCCACTGCCATAACATTGCGGAGAAATGTGATTTTATGTTCGAAAACAGTCAGGTCGTGATTTGTTATCCATTACTTGAAACAATGTAACGGTTTATTTGACGTGAAATACATTATATTTCAAAGTGCAACGTTGAGAATCTAGCACATTGTAGAAAGTAAGTAAGAAATACTCCTAAGCCATAATAGTAAGGTCAAACACATCAAAACGTTTTGTTTAGGTAGGCTACACAACCCTGTTTACAGTACGCACGTCGCACGGGCACAATGGATTTGAAAAACATCACTGTTTTTTCACACTCGGTAGTCTAATAAGTCTAGTGTGAGGAAGATTTAGCCTGGCCTCATAGGCTAGACGTAACAAAGTAAACGTAAATCCGGGAAACCCAAATTAGTATGACACAGTATGTTATGTTTGGTATGGTTACATCAGACAAAATGTTACTTAAAGTAAAGATTCACCTATTTGAATGTCATATTGTTTTGTGCATCTCTGAGCGATGTTCTATTGATTCCCTGGGTCAATTCACGTTTTCACGTGTATCTGAGATATTGGCATTCAGTACGATATAGCATTAAAGATTAAGCCGCTTTCACTACAGTGGAAGTTAATAGGAAAATGACTTTTAGATCAAGAAAATGTCTATCATATATGTCAGATTTAAAAAATGACCGATGTCATAACGCGGTAGGTTGTCTTCTCTTCAGTCCAGGGTGCATTGCATTGTGCCGTTGTGAATGTCAGACTCCATTCTGAGGTACATCGATCTGCAGGTTGAACATGGTGAAATTGTAGACACCTAAATTGATAGTGCAGTTTGTTTAGGTGATTTTACAACTAACTAGTTACTTCACATGCTGATATTGACTTTGGTATTATTGTGTGTAGCTACGTATGCTAGCTAGCTAGCCAGCCAGCCAGCCAGCCCATAGAGAGAGCATTACATTGTGGTCGACTTGAGCTGCAACAGATTTCCACGTTTTGCTACCAATCTTATTATAACAACAAAATTAAATAGGTGTTCGCAAAAAATATTGTTTTCACATATCAGTGTTATCTAACACTGTAAATTATAGAAATTAGTGGTTTTGGATGGATGTTTCCTTTTAAGTCCAAATCAAAGGGAGGGTGGATGTGTGGACGTGAATGTCTAGCAACCCAAAGGTTGCATGTTCGAATCTCATCAGGGACAACTAATTAGCAACTACATTATACTTCTTAGCTACATTGCAATTACATGTTAGTTAACCCTTACCCTCACCCTAACCTTAATTAGCTAACCCTTCCCCTAACCTTAACCCATTAACCTAACTCCGAGCCTAGCTAACGTTAGCATTAGCCGAATATCTAACGTTAGTGCTAGCCACCTAGCTAACGTTAGTGCTAGCCAGCATACGTTTTTGCAAATTCGTAACATATCATACAAATTGTAATTCATAACATATCATACGAAATGGATGATTGACATCCACAAATGAATGCATACCATACTATACCAAACAACACATACCATACTAAATACCAGATTTACACACAGAATAATAAGAAATGCACTGAGACCAGGTTGCAGCCCTGCACCTTGGAGCCGGTGTGAGCTATTGGTTGGAAAAGATACCTCAATGCAGGGATGTACCCTAAATTGTACCTTTATCCACACTGATACACAGAGGAGAATTAAATACTGCTAATTTTCCAAGAATATTGACCTTTTCATCCCCGTGCTAGCTATTAGTAGCCACCGCAGCCATTTTGGAATGGCAGTGTCAGCCAATCAGCTCCTTTGTTGTTCAACGCAAGTGCCATTCCATAATGGCTGCTGTGGCTACTGCTAGTTAGCATGAGGACGGGAAAAATTGTAGTTTTCCAGGAAAACTAGCAGTATTTCAATCTTCTCCATGGAGCAATGTGGATAATTGTCAAATTTGGAGTACAGTGGCATATCCCATCCCTGCATTGAGGAACGTTTTCCGATCCATATCTCGTGCTGTCTCCACAGTGTCTTAATGTAACCATGATTGTGTTCCGACCCCAGTGCAGCTCAGTGTAAAAAAGCGTAACGGTAGGGTCGGTATCTTCTGACAAAGGCCTACATGGTCCCCCGTATTGTTTGTACATTGTAAAGTCAGAAGTTTACATACACCTTAGCCAAATACATTTAAACTCAGTTTTTCACAATTCCTGACATTTAATCCTAGTACAAATTCCCTGTCTTAGGTCAGTCAGGATCACCACTTTATTTTAAGAATGTGAAATGTCAGAATAATAGTAGAGAGAATAATTTATTTCAGCTTTTATTTATTTCATCACATTCCCAGTGGGTCAGAAGTTTACATACACTCAATTAGTATTTGGTAGCATTGCCTTTAAATTGTTTAACTTGGGTCAAACGTTTTGGGTAGCATTCCACAAGCTTCCCACAATAAGTTGGATGAATTTTGGCCCATTCCTCCTGACAGAGCTGGTGTAACTGAGTCAGGTTTGTTGGCCTCCTTGCTCGCACACGCTTTTTCAGTTCTTCCCACAAATTTTCTATAGGATTGAGGTCAGGGCTTTGTGATGGCCACTCCCATACCTTGAATTTGTTGTCCTTAAGCCATTTTGCCACAACTTTGGAAGTATGCTTGGTCCATTTGGAAGACCCATTTGCAACCAAGCTTTAACTTCCTGACTGATGTCTTGAGATGTTGCTTCAATATATCCACATAATTTTCCTTCCTCATGATGCCATCTATTTCGTGAAGTGCACCAGTCTCTCCTGCAGCAAAGCACCCCCACAACATGATGCTGCCACCCCGTGCTTCACGGTTGGGATGGTGTTCTTTGGCTTGCAAGCCTCCTTTTTCCTCCAAATGTAACAATGGTCATTATGGCCAAACAGTTCTATTTTTGTTTCATCAGACCAGAGGACATTTCTCCAAAAAGTACGATCTTTGTCCCCATGTGCAGTTGCAAACCGTAGTCTGGCTTTTTTATGGCGGTTTTGGAGCAGTGGCTTCTTCCTTGCTGAGCGGCTTTTCAGGTTATGTCGATATAGGACTCATTTTACTGTGGATATAGATACTTTTGTACCTGTTTCCTCCAGCATCTTCACAAGGTCCTTTGCTTTTGTTCTGGGATTGATTTGCACTTTTCTCACCAAAGTACGTTCATCTCTAGGAGACAGAACGCGTCTCCTTCCTGAGCGGTATGACGTCTGCGTGGTCCCATGGTGTTTATTCTTGCGTACTATTGTTTGTAGAGGTGAACGTGGTACCTTCAGGCATTTGGAAATTGCTCCCAAGGATGAACCAGACTTGTGGAGGTCTACAATCTTTTTCTGAGGTCTTGGCTGATTTCTTTTGATTTTCCCATGATGTCAAGCAAAGAGGCACTGGTTTTGAAGGTAGGTCTTGAAATACATCCACAGGTACACCTCCAATTGACTCAAATGATGTCAATTAGCCCATCAGAAGCTTCTAAAGCTATGACATCATTGTCTGGAATTTTCCAAGCTGTTTAAAGGCACAGTCAACTTAGTGTATGTAAACTTCTGACCCACTGGAATTGTGAGGCAGTGAATTATAAGTGAAATAATCTGTCTGTAAACAATTGTTGGAAAAATTAGTTGTGTCATGCACAAAGTAGATGTCCTAACCGACTTGCCAAAACTATAGTTTGTTAACAATAAATTGGTGGAGTGGTTGAAAAACAAGTTTTAATGACTCCAACCTAAGTGTATGTAAACTTCCGACTTCAACTGTAGGTCTAGTGCAGTGTTGGTTGGTGCCGTTTAAGATGAGGGAAGACGATTATAATTTTTTTCATCAGCATGTCCTCATTTCTATTACAGCATATTGGATGACTGTCATTCATAATCCTTTCACCCAGCTCAATGTAACATTGATAGGTTTAGGCTACTACATGATACTAACATTTACCCTGTACCCATCATGAGATTGCTACAACCTAGCCTATGAATGAAAGTTTACAACGTAGGTGCACAGTTTGTGAGAAATTTGAGTAATAAAAGTGACAGACATTGACACATTCAATACCGCCTTGCACACTCTTTCCTGCATCTAGCTGATCTAGAGTATAATCAATAGTCCAACAATTGCAAACAAGAGTTTCTATTGGACAAATGAAAGTATGTTTATCCCCTTTTCATTCTGTTTGCTTCCGTTTAAGAAACATTATTCAACAGAATCAGCGGAATGAATACACCCCTGATCGTTGTATAATTCCTTTGTTCATCTATGCGCTCTCCTCTTCTCCTCTTTTCCCTTCGTTTGTGGACTTCAGTGCACAACACATCAGCTGTCTCTAACCAGGCAAAAAAATCTTTCCAAGCCAAACCTTCATATCATAACCACTAACCGCTTTTCACAGCCTACATTGATGTTACCATATTAATTAACTTCATAGTCAACATAGCTACTAGAACTAACACGTTAGTAAATCTACTACAATCATGCAGTACAGTGTACAGTCAGCAAGCAGTTTAGCAGATACACCGGCGGGCCCCGTGGCAATAAATTAATGAAACCAAAAGCTTACCTTGACTTGGAAGAGTTCCAGTGTTGGATAGCCATAGCCAGCTAACTAACACATCATCCCTCTCTGTTTGAGCCTGGTGTTTGAGTAGGCTAAACTAGCTAGCTGCATTCACTAGCTAAGAAAGTGAAAGTGAAAAAGATACAACAAAATATAGCTCTCTCTCTTCTCCTTAATTTTTGACGAAATGAATTGTCTTTCTCTCTCTTTGAGTCAACTACTCACTATATTTCATGCACTGCAGTATTAGCTGACTATAGCTTATGTTTTCAGTACTAGATTCCTTCTCTGATCCTTTGATTGGGTGGACAACTTTAGTTCATGCTGCAAGAACTCTGATAGGTTGGAGGACGTCTTCTAGAAGTTGTGATAATTAATGTGTAAGTCCATGGAAGGGGGTGAGAACCACAAGCCTCCTGGGTTTTGTATTGAAGTCAATGTACCCAGAGGAGGATGGAAACTTGCTGTCCTCTGGCTACACCATAGTACTACCCTACATTGTAGACCTTAATTGCAAAACAGTATGTTTTAATCAATTATTTGGTGAGGTATAGTTTTAGAAACGAAGATATCTAGTATAGTTTTATCTAAAAATGATCACTTTTTTATGTTTCACTATTTTTATGAAATTCACTGTGGAGGATGCTCTTCCCCTTCCTCCCTTGAGGAGCCTCCACTGCTCTAATGTTGTATTTGACCACCACATTCCTCTACTCTATCTTTACTGGTTTTATTTTATTAATGTCACTTGCATCAAATGAAATTATTGACTGTTTTCAGTATTCAGAGATTGCCTTTGTATAGCATCTTTCCGTCAGTCACTCAGTCAATCTACCAACCAACCCAACTTCAGTCAGTGTTAGCTGGCTGCCAACCAAACAATGCTGTCCCCATTCCCCAGTGTCGATCATAAAACACCATTCCATGACCACAACAGTTAATAATATATTATAACCAGCTGGCACCCTAATTAGGACTGAATCAACTGACCTATAAAAGAGGGATCCCCCTTCCAACATGTCTATCACTCATCAATGCAGATTTATGTCAGGTTCCAAAATATCATATTTTAAAAGGGCCCTGTGCTGCTGGCCTTTGGTGCTTCCTGGTTCAATTATAAAGCACATGGGGAGAATCTCAATGGCAGAGACATCTGTCGGTCTCTTCCAATGGGTTTTGAGAAGAAGGCGAGGAGAGGACTCAAGGAGTATGCAGTTGAGATTATCCCAAAGTCTGGCAGCTGGGACCGCTTAAAGGGAAACTTCACTGCTAGACACTTTTTCCAGTCTCCTTACATAATTCTGAGTGATGAAAGGTGTTTTAGACATAATTTAGCACTATAGTGGTATTTTTACATTTTCACGCCCGGAGAGTTGAACCAATGACATCATCGGTTGATTGAGCCTGCTGTCTGATCTAAAAACGAAGAGTTGTCATGTTTTGTAGCTTTTGTTTTTTGCCGATTGCATGGTTATGCTAGCAGCGAGAAGATATGGTTGTCCTTGTTCAGTAGAGCCAATGGACCTGTTCCTATCTACCAGGACATTACAGGATATCTAGGTATATTTTTTTGTAAAGACTACAGCCTGACGGGAGCCCTACTTCCTTGTCCAATTGTGTTCCCACCCTCGAAGGCATTCTTTTAAAAACTGAGGCAGTACCAGTTTCTACTGGTTCACGGGATTTACAGTGTGTTAGTGCACTGTCTATCAGAGATGGCTAAATAATTACAATGGCTGCTTCTGATTACTCTTTCCAAGAAGTGCTGGACAACAAAACATTTTTTTTATGTTTGTTTATATAGGAACATACAGACTTTTCTTTTAATTTGAGAAGGAATACACTGAAGAGGATTTGAGACAGCGATTTTTTTTTGTGAGACCAGCAAGCAGCGGTCGGCAGCCCAGACCAGGGCTGCGTTCAGTATGTTTTTATGCTCTGGAACATTCAATTGAACGGAAACGGTGCTGTACTGAAAGACCAGTTGAAAAATGGGGAGGGGTTGGGTTGAGGATTGCTGTCAGCATGGCCAATTCCCTTTAAATACGTCACTCATTGCTTCAAGCCACACCTCGCCACACTCACCAAATGGTAGGAATACAGAAAGTACACAACGATCGGCCATGAATGTCTAATGGCATTTTCATCTTTCTCTCACAGACAACACCGCTTGGATACTCTCAAGAGTAGATGTGAAAGGTCCCATAACATCAATCTCCCCTTCTATCGAAGAGACTCCAAACACCTCACTGCACCCCTAAAACACACCATGCAATTGTTGCCTTTGTAGAACTGTAGTATTTATTATAGGCATAGTATATTTTTCCTCTACTGTATACTTTATCATACATTCCCATAACTGTTGCTTCATACTGCTGTGTAAACTCAGCTCGGTCTCCAGAGCAAATAAACTGTCTGGAATACAAGCCATGTCTACTTATTTGCTATATTGACAGACTCATTTATTATTTTATTGAAACAGGTTTAGTTGCCAACAAATGGAAGTCTAAATGATACACCTACTCCCTGCACCATTTCTTTTACTCAGTAAGATTGTAGCTAGTTTATCCAAATACATTTCATGAATATAGCAATGAATTGATTCAGAAGTTGAAGTCAACATTTTATTGGTTTCTGATGCAGCTGGAATCACTTAGTCAATTGTCAGTACACTTGCAAAAAACATTATATAAAACATTTGTTCAAACACCATTATATATATATATATATATATATATATATATCAATTATGTACAAGAGCTAGCAATATTTATACCACAATGCAGTTGTGAGCATACTGGGCATTCTATATTATACTACAACATCAGTATAACTGAATATGGATTTTGTGTTGTTTGAATATTTCAGGTAAGTTCCAGAATGTTCTTCAGCAGGAGAACCCAATCTTGTGTTCAGTAACGGCAGCTGGTTTAGCAGGCTTTGGCGATGTTGGCAGGGATATTGGGTTTGGACAAGCCTCAGGTGGACAAGCCTCTCCCTGAAATGGTGGGTTCTGGGCTTGTACAATTTCTTCACCACCCACTGCTTTGACGTCTTGTAGAAGATTTGTTTGACCTCTTGTAGAAGTCTACTGGAAAGACACAAAGACTGATCATGAGGATATGTAAAACATCCAATACAAGAAACCATGTTCATCTGTAAACAAAAAAGGGTACTGTAGACTGGTATGTGTTTTGTTACACTCAGCCAATGATGGGGCATTGAGATGGGGGCCAATTCCACATTAACAAAATTGCTCTGAAACTGATTTTTCACTTAAAATGTGTGCCAAACAAAAACCATTAATTTCAAAGTTTAACAAACCATACAACTCTATGCACAAGGACTATTTTCTACAATTTACACTGAACATTTTACAAAAACAGATTCACTGGAAGAACTGTGCAGATGCAAGGTTTGGTAACAGAATTTCAGTAAAATCTACCTCCGTTTTTTGTGTTTTGATGTATTTCTTATACCTTAACTTTATGTTTATGTTTTTATGTTTTTAAGACCCTTTTTACATCTGTTTGACCAGAAATGAAAGCCTGTGCTTATTCCTAATTCCAATTTTTATACGTTTTTATACAGTGCATTCAAAAAGTATTCACACCCCTTCACTTTCTCCACATTTTGTTACGTGACAGCCTTATTCTAAAATGTATTAAATACAAATGTTCCTCATCAATCTACACAAAATATCCCATAATGACAAAGCAAAAACAGGTTCAGACATTTTTGCTAATTTATTGAAAAAACAAAACAGAAATACTTTATTTACATAAGTATTCAGACCCTTTTCTAGGACTTGAAATTGAGGTCAGGTGCATCCTGTTTCCATTGATCATCCTTGAGATGTGTCTAAAACTTGATTGGAGTCCACCTGTGGTAAATTCAATTGATTGGACATGATTTGGAAAGTCACACACCTGTTTATATAAGGTCCCACAGTTGACAGTGTATGTCAGAGCAAAAACCAAGCCGAGGTCGAAAAAAACTGTCCGTAGAGCTTTGAGATAGGATTGTGTCAAGGTACAGATCTTGGGAAGGGTGCCAAAAAATGTCTGCAGCATTGAAGGTCCCCGAGAACACATTGGCCTTGGAGTTTGGAACCACCAAGACTCTTCCTAGAGCTGGCTGCCAAACTGAGCAATCGGGGGAGAATGGCCTTGGTCAGGGAGGTGACCAAGAACCCGATGGTCACTCTGAAATAGCTCAATAGTTCCTCTGTGGAGATGGGAGAACCTTCCAGAAGGACAACCATCTCTGCAGCACTCCACCAATCAGGCCTTTATGGTAGAGTGGCCAGATGCACTCCTCAGTAAAAGGCACATAACAACCCGCTTGGAATTTGCCAAAAGGCACCTAAAGGACTCTCATACCATGAGAAACAAGAATCTCTGGTCTAACGAAACCAGATTGAACTCTTGGCCTGAATGCCAAGTGGCACATCTGCAGAAAACTCGGCCCCGCTCATCACCTGGCCAATACCATCCCTACGGTGAAGCATAGCGTGGCAGCATCATACTGTGGGGATGTTTTTTAGCGGCAGGGACTGGGAGACTAGTCAGGATCGAGGGAAAGATGAACAGAGCAATGTACAAAGAGATCCTTGATGAAAACCTGCTCCAGAGCACTCGGGACCTCAGACTGGGGCGAAGGGTAACCTTCTAACAGGACAACGACCCTAAGCACACAACCAAGACAACGCAGGAGTAGCTTCGGGACAAGTCTCTGAATGTCCTTGAGTGGCCCGGGCTTGAACCCGATCGAACATCTCTGGAGAGACCTGAAAATAGCTGTGCAGCGATGCTTATCCAATCTTTAGCTTGAGAGGATCTGCAAATAAGAATGGGAGAAATACAGGTGTGCCAAGCTTGTAGCGTCATACTCAAGAAGACTTGAGGCTGTAATCTCTGCCGAAGGTGCTTGAGTAAAGGGTCTGAATATTTATGTAAATGTGATTTGAGTTTTAGATTTTTAATATATCTGCAAAAATGTCATTATGGGTTATTGGGTGTAGATTGATGAGGGGGATCATTTAATCAATTTTAGAATAAGGCTGTAAAGTAACAAAATATGGAAAAAGTGAAGGGGTCTGAATACTTTACAAATTCACTGTATATGCCTTAATAAAATAAAAAAATATAGACATTTGACACCCAATTTGATATGCTCCTATGAACTTCACATATTGGTACTCATGGGCCCTTTTAAATGACCTCGGCTGTTAGCAAAGATGTAAAAAGTTTGAGGGGGGCTTGACTTGTATACAGTCTAGTGTATTTTTGTCTTCAAATCTAAAATATTTATAAAACCCTTTTTACATCAGCAGTTGTCACAAAGTGCTTATAAAGAAACCAAACCTAAATCCCCAGAGCAATGCAGATGTAGAAGCACGGTAGCTAGGAAATTCTCCCTAAAAAGGCTGGGACCTAGGAAGAAACCTAGAGAGGCACCCGGCTCTGATGGGTGGCCAGTCCTCTTCTGGCTTCTTCTTGACTAGAAGGGGTAGATCGATGGAATAGTATCACTTTTCAACGTTCGGCAATCTGGCAACCCCATCTGTTGAGACTTTAGGTCCATAGAACATATCTACCGCTTCTTAGACTTTCTGTCAATGAGAATGACAGATCTATATCACAGATTTCAATGTGAATTTGGTCAGGTCGCACAAGAAGTTACATATTGCAGCTTTAGGAAGAGAAATTGTAGAAATAGGCAGGGTTTATGACTTTGTGGCTGTGGTAACTAGTGACGACAGGAGTATTCACATCAACTGGATCCATCTTCACCAGGGCAGTACTACCTCCTGAAATAACTATGAATTGTGAGTATTTTGGTTTGCTTACAACCAGGAAATGTAGATAGCCGTTTCTACCGGTGTGGTGCAGAAACGCTCATATTTACGTGTAGTGAGGAAATTCTCGATTTTTATGACACATATGATATGTTAATAACATATTGATGGACATATACAGTGAAATAGAGCAGCAGTGACATTTCCCTTTAAGCCTTGTTCACACTGCAGGCCTTAATGCTCAAATCGGTTTTGTTTTTCAAATCCATTTTGGAATACTGACTGTCCACACGAAAAGTTACAAGTGGCCAAATCAGATTTGTTTGTGTTCAGACAGCAGTCATTTGCTGACATGGCTATGCTAGTTGTCATGGTAATGACGGGTGTGTGTGCAGTGGTGTAGGCTGATTGGTGGTGGTGCTTGTTGCTTCCTCTCACTCAGAAGTTGTTGTATAGCAAACTCAGGTGACAGTAACGCCTACAATTGAAGTTTCCCAGTTGCTTTGATCCAACTTTCAAAACAAGTCCTTTTTGGCTAATCACAACAGTCAACTAGCTAGCTAGTTTTTTAGTTTGCTAGTACATTCATTCAGCTAGTTAGCTTCCAAAATGTTCTTGTCAAGCTGTCAGAGTAGCTACAGTAGCAATAAACAATATATGCTAAATAACAGTCTAAAAAACACTTAGGGGGAAATAAATCAGACTAGATATGGCCAGGAATCAGCTTTTTATCTGATTTCAAACCACCTATTGAGGTGGTACAGGGAATGGTGTCGTCTGAATAGAGGTGGATCAGGGAATCACCCACAGCAAGAGCGACATCATTGATATATACAGACAAAAGAGTCGGCCCGAGAATTGAACCCTGTGGTACCTCCATAGAGACTGCCCGAGGTCCGGACAACAGGCCCTGAACTCACTGAACTCTGTCTGCAAAGTAGTTGGTGAACCAGGCAAGGCAGTCATTTGAGAAACCAAGGCTATTGAGTCTGCCGATAAGAATACGGTGATTGACAGAGTCGAAAGCCTTGGCCAGGTCGATGAAGACGGCTGCACAGTACTGTCTTTTATCTATGATGGTTATGATATCGTTTAGTACCTTGAGCGTGGCTGAGGTGCACCCATGACCAGCTCGGAAACCGCATTGCACAGCGGAGAAGGTACGGTGGGATTTGAAATGGTCAGTGATCTGTTTATTAACTTGGCTTTCGAAGACTTTAGAGAGGCAGGACAGGATGGATATAGGTCTATAGCAGTTTGGGTCTAGAGTGCCACCCCCTTTGAAGAGGGGGATGACCGCGGCAGCTTTCCAATCTTTAGGGATCTCGGATGATACGAAAGAGAGGTTGAACAGACTGGTAATGGGGGTTGCAACAATGGCGGCGGATAGTTTTAGAAAGAGAGGGTCCAGATTGTCAAGCCCAGCTGATTTGTACGGGTCCAGGTTTTGCAGCTCTTTCAGAACATCTGCTATCTGGATTTGGGTGAAGGAGAAGCTGGGGAGGCTCGGGCAAGTAGCTGCGGGGGGGGGGCAGAGCTGTTGGCCGGGGTAGCCAGGAGGAAAGCATGGCCAGCCCTAGAGAAACGCTTATTGAAATTTTCGATTATCATGGATTTAACGGTGGTGACCATGTTACCTAGCCTCAGTGCAGTGGGCACCTCGGAGGTACTTTTGTTCTCCATGGACTTTACAGTGTCCCAAAACTTTTTGGAGTTAGAGCTACAGGATGCCAATTTCTGTTTGAAAAAGCTAGCCTTTGCTTTCCTGACTGACTGCGTGTATTGGTTCCTGAATTACCCTGAGCATTTTAAGCCCCCGCCCACCCAAACTCGTGATTTGTTGGAAGAGCTGTCTGTCTGAAGAGGACTCTCGACGGAACACATTTTTTTGCCCCTTTCGAAACGACGGAGACAATCCGACATCCTCCCCAGACTTTGTGCCATTTACAATGCTCCAAGGTCTTGTATATCAGAGACTAGGGACTGCTGGGATCTTGTGCAACCAGGTAGTTGACCTGCATGGATCAGTGATGAAGAGCTTTGCAAACTAATGAAATTGTGTCAAAACAATTGGACATGGGGGAACTGCTGCTTATGATTATAAAGTTGAAGGGAATCTTCTACAGTGATGTGGCAACACCTGCTGGTGATAACCATACAGTGAAATATGCACCCCTTCGCTAATTTTAAAGGAATTAGATTGGAGTGGAAACTCTGTCATTTACTCCTTAAGGGCGATGTGTAGGCGACGGTTGAGAATCAGATTGAAACCAGCGGATGAATCTCAATTGTATTTCCTTCATTATTCGCATCCTCTCTTCTGTCTTCCTACTCATAACGCATTGGTACTACCACTAGTTAATGAAAGATGTAGTGCTACACAAGTCTGCACTAGAGGGCGCCATGCTACCAGAATCAGAACAGGGCTATTATATTGCTTTCATCTTCAGAGAAAACTATTGTGGTCATCCTTCTTATTAGTTCAAATGAAATGTTTGTGTGAAGGTGCTAGACACTCCCATAACCAATACGGGGACTTCCATCATCTTACAAAGATTTGAATTATTGGATCATGATCTCCTAAGTCTTTAGAAAACCCCTCTTGCCCTTTCCCATTCAGTGTTGACATATTTGAAGAAATTGGACGTGTGGAAGTAATGGCGGAGGCTTGTTTCTTCAAGTCTGCAAACAACAAATTTGAGATAAGTGATTATTTTTTTACATTAGTCTCTCTCTCGCTCTCTTGCTCGCTCTCTCGCGCTCTCGCTCATAAATGCCCTTGCTGCTACCTTGTTCCTTGGTCTACCATAGAGCAAAAGGCTGTCGGTTCAGTAATATGTTGAAGGACCTTTTCATTGTGTAATGCGAGCGGCTTAGAGCTCTACAGACCCACTAATAGACGGAAATTACAAGGGCAGACAGAGCTGTGCAGTAAGTTAATGCAGTGTGTGTGTGTGTGTTATTGCGATAAGGTGTCTCCATCCTCTCCTCCACTGCTTATGACTCACAAAAGCCTTTTGAATCAAAGTGAAGTTCTGCCAAACAAAGTTGGTCTGTGGAACTCCACTAACAAAGACCTACAGTCAGTCAGTGGCTTTGTGTAGCTGCAGTGGTTGAAGGGTTCAACTCCCTTTCTTGCAAAAATGCTGCAATAAATCTGTTACCGCCGTCACCTGAGGGATTGATTAGAGATTAGACGTGTGAAATGTCTCTCATCACATTAGTGTGTGTGTGTGTGTGTGTTTACAGACGGTGTGTGTAGAGACTGTCTGAGTCTTTGAAGCTAGCTAATTTAATGTAAATGTTATGACTGCCGTAGCCGGTGGTAACCGCGACCCCCTGGCAGGACCTGGGAAGGAGAGGCTGTGATGTGGGCAGCCAAGCATCGAGGGGTTTCCCCGGGCAAAGGGCAAGGGCTTTGAACCCAGGCTCCTTTCCACTGTCAGGCCCTCTACCTCTCCCTCTCTGCTTACCTCTTTTCTCTCTCTCTCTCTCAGGCCATTTCAGCAAGCCAGGTACTATATTTATTGATTATTCCATGAATCCTATAAATTAAAATGGCCAATTTGGATACACTCAATTAGCGTAATTTCTCAGAGATCAAGTTATATTTCAACAAAATAATGTTGCAGGAATGCTAATCTTGTCTGTTTCTAACAACAGAAACAATTCCAGAACAATTTGAGAATCCTCTTTCTAGTGCTTTTTATAGTGGAACGACCCTCTCGTCTTCTCCCTCAAAATGACTAGACAGAATTTGTCCCTTATGTAGATGTTTTTTCTTATCAAGTTAGAGTGGACATGGAGTCTCAGGACATCCTAAGTGTCTGTGTATGCATGTGCTATGATTTTGCATCTTGTTTGTGCGTGGGTGTCCACGTGTGTGCGCTTATGTGTGTGTGAGATGATAGCAGCTGAAATTGGGAGTAGGCGAAGGTCTCCTGGATTAGGAGGCCAGCACAGTCTCTACTTATCAGTTGCTTTGTTAAGATGACACGATTAGAGTAATTGTTCCGGCCACTAATCAGACGGAAGCATGGCAGCGGACGTGTGTGTGTGTGTGTGAGTGAGTGAGCTGTGCAGAGAAAGGGGCGGTGTTGATTGATTTTAAGAATGGCCCTTATCTTTCCTTTGACAGTCCAGAGAGCAAAGGACTGAGATTTCAATATTACTCAAAATTCAGCTACAAATCAGACCCAAATATAGCATGCTGTGGGATAAGGAATAGCTATCTCCCAGTGGATAACACACAGGTGAAAATGTATGATTTTTTAGCACTGTACGGTCAGCGTTGGGTAGGCTACTTTCTAAAAGTAATCCGTTACAATTACTAGTTACCTGTCCAAAATTGTAATCAGTAATGTAACTTTTGGATTACCCAAACTCAGTAACGTAATCTGATAACATTCAGTTACTTTTAGATTACTTTCCCCTTAAGAGGCATTAGAAGAAGACAAAAATGTATGTTACCAATTGAACGACATCTATTGCAGGATAAATCAATGTTAAAGGTTACATAGCTGGCCATATAGATGTTACATTTTACTTTATGGGTTTGTTATATAGGCTTCTTCTAACCCATCGCTTTCTACTGCATATAATAATACGATTAAATTATATCTTTACATTAAAAACCAAAGTCTATCAGAATTCCAGTCATTCCAATAAATGTTATACCCCTTGATCTTCAAGAATAGGACTTGGAAATATGGAAGTATAGTTTAGCCAAATTGTTTTACCTGAGCATAACCCCAAAGCTAAGTACTTTTTAGCCAGCCCTACTATGTTGTTTATGATTTTGTTGTCATAGAGGACTGATTGGGCTCATTGATTTGAGTTGAAAAATGTATTCTGCGCTCATGGAATGGTATGCTTTGAGCACTACTGAAAAGTGCTATTTACATGTGAAAAATGAATGCCATATGCTGCATTTGCTATAGGATTATTGTTTACAGCCATCCAAAACGACCACAATCCGTAAGGCGCAAATAGTTAAATGAGAGAGCAGAAGTGTGATTCACATCAATGCGCAATGTAGATGTCAATAATAATTGATATCCGTATCGCCATAGACTACACTGCTGTCATCCTTACCTCCAAGCGTTTGGATGCCGACAGCAGTCGCACCATTGGAAGACATAGCTTGGATTGTAGCCTACAAAAGCCTATTCCTGCTTTTTCCCCGCGATCCATCAAACACATTTGTGTGCCATCAAAGTGGTCTCTGATTTGTGCTCAGAATCGCTCGGGTGCAACAAACTTACATTTGGGTATTTTTTCAATGCTGATTTGAATGTCAAATATTTTTTTTCGCCAACATCCTTTCTACATTTTTAAGTAATCCTCAAAATAATCATCTAGTTTTTCAAAAGCATCTGTAATCTGATTACAATATTTTTGCTGGTAATGTAACGGATTACAGTTACCGTTTTTTTGTAGTCCCTTAGATTTTTGTAATCCGTTACTCCTCAACCCTGTGTATGGTTCCAGCAACTATGGTGGGATCCGGAACCAGGCCAGGCCAGTAAAGCTTGGCTTGGCTCGTCCCTACATGTGAATCAGGCCAAAATTTTGCCACTACTGGTTTTCTTTGGATATCTTTATCCCCTTAGCATGTGAAGGGCAGTGAATGCAGAACCACTTTCTCCCACTTATGAACCATTCAGCCTCAACTGATGCACCTTCAGATCAATGGGGAACCACATATACAGTGGGTATCAGTATTCACCCCCCTTGGATTTTTTCACATTTTGTTGCGTTACAAAGTAGGATTGAAATAGATTTAATTGTATTTTTTTTCAAGCAAAAATAAATACTTTCTACAAATGTATAAAAAAATAAATAACTAAAATCTTGTCGTTGCATAAGTATTCACCCCTTTTGTTTAGGCAAGCCTCAATTAGTTCAGGAGTAAAATGTGGCATAACAAATCACATAATAATGTCACACCCTGATCTGTTTCACCTGTCCTTGTGATTGTCTCCACCCCCTCTAGGTGGCGCTTGTTTTCCCCAGTGTATTTATCCCTGTGTTTCCCGTCTCTCTGTGCCAGTTCGTCTTGTATGTACAAGTCAACTAGCGTGGTTTTCCCATGTGCATGCCTTTTATAGTCTCTTTTTTGCTAGTCTTCCTGGTTTTGACCCCTGCCTGTTTCTGGACTCTGTACCCACCTGCCTGACCATTCTGCCTGCCTTGACCACGAGCCTGTCTGCCACTCTGTACCTCCTGGACTCTGAACTGCTTTTGACCTTTTGTCTGTCCATGACCATTCTCTTGCCTACCCATTTTTGGATCAATAAACATCTAAGACTCCAACCATCTGCCTCCTGGGTCTCACCTTGTGCCCTGATAAATAAGTTGCATGGAAATGTGAAATAATAGGGGTTGACATGACTTTTTATTATGACTAACCCTTCCTCTGTCCCCCATACATACAGTGGGGAAAAAAAGTATTTAGTCAGCCACCAATTGTGCAAGTTCTCTCACTTAAAAAGATGAGAGAGGCCTGTAATTTTCATCATAGGTACACTTCAACTATGACAGACAAAATGAGGAAAAATAATCCAGAAAATCACATTGTAGGATTTGTTATGAATTTATTTGCAAATTATGGTGGAAAATAAGTATTTGGTCAATAACAAAAGTTTATCTCAATACTTTGTTATATACCCTTTGTTGGCAATGACAGAGGTCAAACGTTTTCTGTAAGTCTTCACAAGGTTTTCACACACTGTTGCTGGTATTTTGGCCCATTCCTCCATGCAGATCTCCTCTAGAGCAGTGATGTTTTGGGGCTGTCGCTGGGCAACACGGACTTTCAACTCCCTCCAAAGATTTTCTATGGGGTTGAGATCTGGAGACTGGCTAGGCCACTCCAGGACCTTGAAATGCTTCTTACGAAGCCACTCCTTCGTTGCCCGGGCGGTGTGTTTGGGATCATTGTCATGCTGAAAGACCCAGCCACGTTTCATCTTCAATGCCCTTCCTGATGGAAGGAGGTTTTCACTCAAAATCTCACGATACATGGCCCCATTAATTCTTTCCTTTACACGGATCAGTCATCCTGGTCCCTTTGCAGAAAAACAGCCCCAAAGCATGATGTTTCCACCCCCATGCTTCACAGTAGGTATGGTGTTCTTTGGATGCAACTCAGCATTCTTTGTCCTCCAAACACGACGAGTTGAGTTTTTACCAAAAAGTTCTATTTTGGTTTCATCTGACATTCTCCCAATCCTCATCTGGATCATCCAAATGCTCTCTAGCAAACTTTAGACGGGCCTGAACATGTACTGGCTTAAGCAGGGGACACGTCTGGCACTGCAGGATTTGAGTCCCTGGCGGCGTAGTGTGTTACTGATGGTAGGATTTGTTACTTTGGTCCCAGCTCTCTGCAGGTCATTCACTAGGTCCCCGTGTGGTTCTGGGATTTTTGCTCACCGTTCTTGTGATCATTTTGACCCCATGGGTGAGATCTTGCGTGGAGCCCCAGATTGAGGAAGATTATCAGTGGTCTTGTATGTCTTCCATTTCCTAATAATTGCTCCCACAGTTGATTTCTTCAAACCAAGCTGCTTACCTATTGCAGATTCAGTCTTCCCAACCTGGTGCAGGTCTACAATTTTGTTTCTGGTGTCCTTTGACAGCTCTTTGGTCTTGGCCATAGTGGAGTTTGGAGTGTGACTGTTTGAGGTTGTGGACAGGTGTCTTTTATACTGATAACAAGTTCAAACAGGTGCCATTAATACAGGTAATGAGTGGAGGACAGAGGAGCCTCTTAAAGAAGAAGTTACAGGTCTGTGAGAGCCAGAAATCTTGCTTGTTTGTATGTGACCAAATACTTATTTTCCACCATAATTTGCAAATAAATTCATTAAAAATCCTACAATGTGATTTTCTGGATTGTTTTTCCTCATTTTGTCTGTCATAGTTGAAGTGTACCTATGATGAAAATTACAGGCCTCTCTCATCTTTTTAAGTGAGAGAACTTGCACAATTGGTGGCTGACTAAATACTTTTTTCCCCCACTGTATCTGTAAGGTCCTTCAGCCAAGTATTGAAGTTCAAGCGCTGATTCAACTACAAAGAGCAGGGAGCTTTTCGAAAGTCTCGTAAGGAAGGGCAGTGATTGATAGACGGGTAACGATAACAAAGCAGACAGTGAATATCTCTTTCAGCATGGTCAAGTTAATAATTGTACTGTGGATCATGTATTAAACCATCCAGACTCATCAAATATACAGTCGTCCTTCTGATCTGAGCTGTAGTACAGGAAGGAAACTGCTTAAGGATGTCACCATGAGGCCATTGGTGATTTTAAAACAGCTACGGAATTCAATGGCTGTGATGGGAGAACTCAGGATGGATCAACAACATTGAAGGGACTCTTCAATAATGACCTAGTGAAACAGAGTGAAAAGAAGAATACGAAATAAAGATACAAATATTCCAAAACATGCATGATGTATGCAACAAGGCACTAAAGTAATAATGCAAGAAAACACTGCAAAGGAATACACTTTCTGGCCTAAATGCAAAGCCTTTTGTTATGGCAAATCTTACAGATCACTGAGTAACTGCCTCCTTATTTTCAAGCATGGTGGTGGCTGCATCATGATATGGGTATGCTTGACATCGGCAAAGACAGGAGTTTTTCAGGATAAAACCTGCTTCAGCCTGCTTTACACCAGACACTGGGAGAGGAATTCACCGTTCAGTAGGCAAAATAATCTACAACACAAGGCCAAATCTACATTGGAGTTGCTTACCAAGAAGATAGTGAATGTTTTGACTTAAATCTGCATGAAAATCTGTGACACGAATTTTGGGCCAATATTGCACAATGCAGGTGTTCAAAGCTCGAAGAGACTTACCCAAGAAGACTGACAGCTGTAATAGCTGCCAAAGATGTTTGTTACATGTATTGACTCGGGGGTGAATACTTATATAATCAAGGTACATTAGTACATTAGTGTCCATTTTTGCATTGCACTGTATTTTGTGTTGATCATTGACAAAAAATGACAATTAAATCCATTTTAATCCCACTTTGTAACACAATAAAAAGTAAAGAAAGGGGGTGAATAACTATGATATCCACTGTAGAGTTGGCCTTGAAAACCAGGTTTGTAATTGGTAAGTAACTGGGTCAAAGGTTTGATTAACCTTTGAGAAGTAAATAGAAACCGCAGTCTATTTGTGGTCCCGAAACAGAAACGGAGAGGAGAGAGCATAATTTAAAGAGAAATCTCATTCAGGCAGTGCAATGCTATGCTATTTTGTTCCACTGCAATTACAGAAAGGGGGATACCTAGTCAGTTGTGCAACTGAATGCATTCAACTGAAACGTGTCTTCCGCATTTAACCCAACCCCTCTGAGTCAGAGAGGTGCGGAGTGCTGCCTTCATCGACATCCACGTAATCGGCGCCCGGGGAACAGTGGGTTAACTGCCTTGCTCAGGGTCAGAAGACAGATTTTTACTTTGTCAGCTCGGGGATTCGATCCAGCAACATTTCAATTACTGGCCCAATGCTAACCTGCCAGACTACCTGCCACCCTACAGATGTGTGTGTGTGTGTGTGCGCGCATGCGTGCCAGCATGTGTGTGTATGTGTGCAAGCGAGCATGTATGTGTTTGTGTGTGTCAGAATGAGTTATGCAGGCCCAAAATGCTATTGTTCAAAAAGAGGATTAGTGTTTTGGAAGCAGAAGCCTGGAGATTCAGAGGTGAATGCTCATCTTCTAACGGTGAGGAAAGAATCAAAAAGAGTGTGTGTGTGTTCATTGTGATAGAGTGAGTAGAGGTCTAGCATTTTTGTATGGGTCTCAAAGCACTTTACATTATTTGAGGGTTACTTACAGTTTACATACACCTTAGCCAAATACATTTCAACTCAGTTTTTCACAATTCCTGACATTTAATCCAAGTAAACATTCCCTGTTTTAGGTCAGTTAGGATCACCACTTTATTTTAAGAATGTGAAATGTCAGAATAATAGTAGAGAGAATGATTTATTTCAGCTTTTATTTCTTTCATCACATTCCCAGTGGGTCAGAAGTTTACATACACTCAATTAGTATTTGGTAGCATTGGCCTGAAATTGTTTAACTTGGGTCAAACGTTTTGGGTAGCCTTCCACAAGCTTCCCACAATAAGTTGGGTGAATTTTGGCACATTCCTCCTGACAGAGCTGGTGTAACTGAGTCAGGTTTGTAGGCCTCCTTGCTCACACACGCTTTTTCAGTTCTGCCCACAAATTTTCTGTAGGATTGAGGTCAGGGCTTTGTGATGGCCACTCCAATACCTTGACTTTGTTGTCCTTAAGCCATTTTGCCACAACTTTGGAATTATGCTTGGGGTCATTGTCCATTTGGAAGACCCATTTGCAACCAAGCTTTAACTTCCTGACTGATGTCTTGAGATGTTTCTTCAATATATCCACATAGTTTTCCTTCCTCATGATGCCATCTATTTTGTGAAGTGCAACAGTCCCTCACGCAGCAAAGTACCCCCACAACATGATGCTGCCACCCCCGCGCTTTACGGTTGGGATGGTGTTCTTCGGCTTGCAAACCTCCCCCTTTTTCCTCCAAACATAACGATGGTCATTATGTCCAAACAGTTATATTTTTGTTTCATCAGACCAGAGGATATTTCTCCAAAAAGTCTGATCTTTGTCCCCATGTGCAGTTGCAAACCGTAGTCTGGCTTGTTTATGGCGGTTTTGGAGCAGTGGCTTCTTCCTTACGGAACGGCCTTTCAGCTTATGCCGATATAGGACTCGTTTTACTGTGGATATAGATACTTTTGTACCTGTTTCCTCCAGCATCTTCACAAGGTCCTTTGCTGTTGTTCTTGGATTGATTTGCACTTTTGGCACCAAAGTACGTTCATCTCTAGAAGACAGAACGCGTCTCCTTCCTGAGCGGTATGACGTCTGCGTGGTCCCATGGTGTTTATACTTGCGTACTATTGTTTGTACAGATGAACGTGGTACCTTCAGGCATTTGGAAATTGCTCCCCAGGATGAACCAGACTTGTGGAGGTCTACAATTTTTTTTCTGAGGTTTTGGCTTATTTCTTTAGATTTTCCCATGATGTCAAGCAAAGAGGCACTGAGTTTGAAGGTAGGCCTTGAAATACATCCACAGGTACACCTCCAATTGACTCAAATGATGTCAGAAGCTTCTAAAGCTATGACATCGTTTTTTGGAATTTTCCAAGCTGTTTAAAGGCACAGTCAACATAGTGTATGTAAACTTCTGACCCACTGGAATTGTGATGCAGTGAATTATAAGTGAAATAATATGTCTGTAAACAATTGTTGGAAAAATTACGTGTCATGCACAAAGTAAATGTCCTAACCGACTTGCCAAAACTATAGTTTGTTAACAATAAATTGGTGGAGTGGTTGTAAAACGAGTTTTAATGACTCCAACCTAAGTGTATGTAAACTTCCAACTTCAACTGTATCTTGAAAAGCAGCACACAGATGCCATTTTGTGGAAGAGACACAGTTCCTAATTCTCTATTTAAAGGTCCAAAGCAGACGTTTTTTCTCAATATCAAATCAATTCTGGGTAACAATTAAGCACCTTACTGTGATTATAATCAGTTAAAATGGTAAAAAAAAAAAATACATGAAAATAGCTTCTTAACAAAGAGCAATTGGGAAGGGAAAACTGAAAGCTAGCTGTTATTGGCAGAGAGATTTGGAACTCTTTCTTATTGGTCTATTAACTCATTTACCGCCAAGGCAGACCAAAACTCCATCCCACCAGAACAGGCAGAAATTTCAGGTGGTTTTTTCGAGCAGCTCTTACACTAAAAGGGCATTATCATCACTTGCACAATTTCACAGTATTTTTCCAACCTCATAGTATGGAAATATACTCTCAGATGCCAGTTTATTGGGTACTCCATGTTCACGCAAATGGTTCACTCCTACAGACAGTGAGTCACGTGGCCGTTGCTTGATATATAAAGCAGGCAGACAGGAATCGAGGCATTCAGTTACTGTTTGATTGAACTTTAGATTGTGCAAAACCAGTCACCTAAGCCAGTCACCTAAGCGACTTTGAGCGTGGTGTGTGGCACCGACGATCATTCCAGAACCGGCATCTCAGAATGCACAACTCGTCGGTCCTTGTCACGGATGGGCTATTGCAGCAGATGACCACACCGGGTCCCACTCCTATCAGCTAAAACAAGAAGAAGTGGCTCCAGTGGGACCAGGCGATGGAAAAACATTGCCTGGTCCGATGAATCCCGGTTCCTGTTGCGTCATTCTGATGGCAGAGTCAGGATTTCCCGTAAGCAGCATAATTCCATGGCCCCATCCAATCGGTCCCTTGATACCAATTGAGCAACATTTGAATGCCACACCTTGTAGAATCCATGCCCCGAAGAATTCATGGAGGCAAAGGGGGTCCAACCCGGTACTACACTCTAAAAATTAGGGGTTCAACAAGGGTTCTTCTAAGATCCTCGAAAGTTCTTAGAATAATCTTAGGGTTCTTTGCACTGAAAATTGCCCCCTAAAGGTTATTCCAATAACCCCATAGGAGGTGGGGTTCATCAAGGAACCTCATTAGTTGGTGGGGGTTCTTGCAGGAACCTAAATGTCCAAATGGAACATTTGGATTTTAGTTTGAAAGGACAGCAGGTGCAAGCACAATTATAAGATCTCCTCAATTTAAGGTAAGGTTTGTCCCTTGTATGATCTCAATTTATATTGTTGTATGATGATACCATCTATCTTTTCATATTTGTGCAAATCTTTCTAAAACAGAAAATGGACACAATTAAATGGATATCAATCAACAAAGAGGTAAGAATATGTAGAATATGTTGAAGGCTAGCTGTATTGGGTGCAGATGACTGAACTGCTCACTTTTGTGTCTGTGTCTGCAGGTAAACAGACGAGGAGGCACAGAAATGTATGTCAATTGTTATTGGTATGTTATGCAGATCACATTTACCATCTTCCTCCCTTACCTCTTCAATATATATCCCATAAGCCTCATTATGGACAAGGTATGTGTATGAAAACCATTATCAAAACAGTTTTCTTTTCATTCATATTTACCACAAAAACCAAGGTATGAATACTGTCGTGTGCATATTTTGTTAATCATCTTTATAATTACTATTTTTGGGATTCACAGACTTCACCCTCCCTACACCTCCCTACAACCAGTTTGATCACCGTGCACTGCAAAATCATTCTGGCTATGGATACGGAGAACATCAACACCCCACAGTTTCAATTTGAAGAACCCCTAAAGGATACTCCAGGAACCATTTCTTTTTAGAGTGTAGATGGGTGTACCTAATAAACAGGTCACTGAGTGTATATAAAACACAGGAAAATCAGGTCTTTGACTGCACTGGGCCTTTAAAGCTTAGATGGCAACTTCCCTCCACCCTTCTCTCCATCATCATCCCCTATTTCCCTCCCTTTCCTCCATCCATCCTAATCGCCATATCTATTCCATTCATGGCCCAACTTCTGATTGCAGCTCCATTCCATTTCAATATGAAAGAAGAAAAAAATGAAGCCATTTTTTTCAGTTACCTCAGAGTGGCTAATATCCTAAATGTTGGGTGATCGAGACAGAGCGGTGTGATGCAGACGATAGTCTTTTATGGCCTTTCGCTGCAGCCAGCGATGACCGTATAGACTCCCATTACCCAGGGTTCTATTAAGACGGATGAATTGAGAGGGTTTATGGGTAGGGGGTCATTACTTAAGCAAGGGAATCAAATCTGTTGTCTCACCGCTGCCCGCGGGTCACACAGAATGGCATTGTGGGTACATTTGTCCCGGAGGTGTCCCCTGTAGGTTTAGAGGCCGGGGAGATGGAAAAAATAGACACATGCTGACCATATTTTTCATCTGCTGTGAGAGATGTATTTTAATATTCATCATGTGGAAAAAAAGTGGTGAAAAATCTCCTCAATGAAAACAAAGGTTGTCCTTTTGTTTGTGAGTATAACACTGCATTGATTAGTTTCCTTACCATGGATGGTTTGCCCTCTTTCTCTATCTCTCTGTCGTCCTCTATCCTCCCCTCATCCTCTCTTCCATTCCCCGTCTCCGAACCTCTCCGCAATTCTCACCGTCTCTCCCTCACTTCAGTGTCATAGTGTCATTCAAAACAGTGGTAGTGCCCTACAAAAGAATACTCGATCCAATACTGCACTGTAACAGCGACTGGAGAATTTTCTCAGTGAGTGACAGTCATTAGACAGCAAATCATGTGAAAATACATGAATTCACAGAGTAATTATCAAACTAATTAGGCATCACCTGTATGTTGTTGTCTTGTGAGACTTGAGCATAATGGAAGAATAAAGTTGTGTTGTAGCCTGGCTAGTAACAGTAACTGATTCCATAGGGAACGCAGATAACACACATGCATTGCTCCTCTCCTCCTCCTATTCTGTTATCAGCCAATCACGCACTACAGTGCGCTTTTAGGGGATGTGTGTGTTGTGCCAGACTTGTGGTATTGGGATGAGGAGTGACACTCAACATGTTCACTGTAAGATGTGTGTGTGTGCGTGCGTGCGGGGACGAGGGGTTGCAGCATGAGACAGATTGTGATAAGGCAGCATCGACATCCAATTGATCTTTCGTATTGAGTCGCCAGCCTGCCCCATCGATTCGCCATCCTGCCATATCCTGCTCACACGTCACAACTTAGACAGGAGCCGTGCTCTAAGAGAGAGATGGAGGTAGAGAGAGAAGGAAGGGGAGAACAGCAAGAGAGGGGAGAGAGAGAGAGAGAGAGAGAGAGAGAGAGAGAGAGAGAGAGAGAGAGAGACCGGGAAACAGAGAGAAAGAGAGACACAAAAGAAAGAAAGAATGGAGCTTTAACTGGGAAAAAACCTTATGTAATGTCTTTACAAATATTGAAATCCAAAGTCCAGGACACCCGTGGTAGATCCTTTAAAAGTTTTCTATGTTGCCTTCCTTCTGAACACATGGTAATCGTCACGCTTGGAGAATAGAGATTTAACTTCATATTAAACACTGTCTGCTCGCCTAACTCAGGTAAGCTGTTCCACACATGCACTGTGTGTGGCCCCGTACCTCCTAACCTGTCTGTGCCTGTAAGAGCGTGTGCGCGTGTTTGTATGTGTGAGGAGCTGGACAGCCACCCAGCTATCGAGGGAACGCTCAGAGATAAGAGAGCAATCACTTCCTGTAGCTCCGATAAGGACAGGAAGGAAGGACGAACTGTGTGTGTGTGTGTGTGTGAGAGACAGAGAGAGAGTGTGTGTGTAGTGCTGAAAGTGTATGTCTCCTCTTCCTACCACTCCATCTTCTCTCCTCTGTACTATTCTCCTTTCTCCACTACTCTCCTCCTATTCTTCTTTCTCTCCTTACCCCTCTCCTGTCCTCTCTTCCCTGACCTGTTCTCTCCTCTGTGTGAGAACTACCAGATACTGGGCACATACAAAATTCACTCCTTATTCAAATGTGGTAGAACGCTCTCATCAAATGAATCGCATTTGTCTCAAACTCTGAGTTTAACCCCATCTGTTCAGATGACTGGGAAAACAAATCTGGCCTCTATCACACTTCTTCCTCCTCCACTCCACTCCTCACCTCCCCATCCCTCGTTCTGCCCCCACCACCTGTGCACCATTAGTGGGGTTAGCTAGGCCAACTGAGGGGGCGGTGATCTGTGTCGCCAGGTGTCTCTGTGTCGACAAGTGTAGCATGTCTCGCTCCAACGCCCTCGCCCTATCCCCTGGTAGCAATGATAGCTCTAATGAGAAAGATGACCAAAGCCAGGATTACGGCATTCCATATCAGGAAGTCATCAGGACGTTTTGTGTGATGACTTCCTAATATGGATGCTGTGTTTATAGGGCCTCACCATATGTTTTAGGACAGTTAAGCTTAAAGAGCGATTGAACTTGATCTGGCCTCATTTTAATGCTTGGTCATTAAGATATGGTAGCGGCCATGACTGAAGCCAAACGAGAGTTGTCTTGGGAGTGTGGTTTTGTATGGGTGTTTCTTGGGTGTGTCTTTGCCATTCAATCACAACAAACAAGAGCAGTAGCGAGTACAGCGAGGTAAGCTAAAGTTTTGAAGTTCAGGACTTCTCCCCTCCTGACCACTAGCGTAACGCAGTGTCTCTGGACCCCTCACAAGGTCGGAGTTCGCCCCCCACTCCCCTCCCTAAAATAAAAATAGAAAATCGAATGTGTCAGACAGCCACTCGCAAAGTATAGACTACCGATCGTTGTCCATGGTGCTGAAATTGTGACACATCTATGCGGCTGCCTATCGAATCGATGCCTTTCAAATTGCTTTAGCTAATGGATAAATGTTTATTGCTGGGCCTATTTGGTCATCATTTTCTCATTTTAAGCCTAACATTTCACAAAGATATAAAGGGTGTCACTATGCTGACATTTAGACTGCTGGCTGGCAGCAATTTATGTAACTACTTGTTCAGTAATTAAAGTTGGAAATTCAAACAATGCAGATTGTAAAATGTATTTGGGATGCAACAGCATACTAATCAGTTACCAATATATATTTTTAAATATACAACTGTCCTTTATGGCCTACCTGAACCTGCGTGACATGAGCCGTCCTCGCGCTCTCTTCCAGCTTGGACAGAAAGTTGTTGTGCATAAAAACCAGTCTATTAATGCCAAATAATACAGCCAGTCCACCCTCAAAACACTAGCTTCCTCAGGATTGTTTCATTATGCAGTGTAGCCTACTATATAGCTACAGTATGAAGCTGCTATTTAGCTGCTATCTCTAAACTTTTTTATAAAAAGTACACATCAAATAGCCTAACAATTCGCTTGAAGTATTCCTTGCTGCATCGTTCTGTGTCTCTCTTTATATTAGAAAGAAGTTTGTGTCTGTGCTTCTCTCATTTTTGTGTGGAAGTTTTCCATCACGGCCTGTAGACCTAGGTTGTGGCCCGTCTGTTTTGTATACTAAGTATTGACAAGTGTTTCCGTTGAAGTTTAGGGAGGACAATAAAACATTTTAATGAGCATGGCCTTATTTCTATTACATGATATTGGATGATTGTCATTCATACTCCATTCACCCAGTTCAATGTAACATGAATAGGTTTAGGCTACTACATGATACTTGAATTTGCTCTATACCATTATGAGTCTGTAAGGTCTATAAGGTGCACAGGCTGAGAGAAATGGCGGCGGAAGAAATGTCAGCAGTTTTACGGGCGCCCAACCAATTGTGCTATTGTGTTTTTTGCACGTTATTTGTAGCTAGCGGGATATACGCTGCACCGGCAAGATAGAACAGCACACTCCGGTAAGACGAGGGAGGGGCGGTCTGTGCATAGTTGTAAACAGCTGGTGCACGAAATCTAAGGAAGTCTCTAGATTTAGAGTATATTGTGATAAATTGCAGGCCACACTACTTGCCTAGAGTTTTCAGCTATACTTTTCGTGGCTGTTTATTTACCACCACAGACAGATGCTGGCACTAAGACCGCACTCAGTCAGCTGTATAAGGAAATAAGCAAACAGGAAACCACTCACCCAGAGGCGGCGCTCCTAGTGGCCGGAGACTTTAATGCAGGGAAACTTAAATCAGTTCTACCAAATTTCCATCAGCATGTTAAATGTGCAACCAGAGGGAAAGACATTCTTCATCACCTGTACTCCACACAGAGATGCGTACAAAGCTCTCCCTCGCCCTCCATTTGGTAAATCCAACCACAATCTATCCTCCTGATTCCTGCTTACAAGCAAAAATTAAAGCAGGAAGCACCAGTGGCATTTCGGATGGCATTGAGGAGTACACCACATCAGTCACTGGCTTTTTCAATAAGTGCATTGAGGACGTCATCCCCACAGTGACTGTACGTACATACCCCAACCAGAAGCCATGGATTACAGGCAACATTCGCACTGAGCTAAAAGGTAGAGCCGCCGCTTTCAAGGTGCGGGACTCTAACCCGGAAGCTTACAAGAAATCCTGCTATGCCCTGCGACAAACCATCAAACAGGCAAAGCGTCAATACAGGGCTAAGATTGAATCGTACTACACCGGCCCCGATGCTCGTCTTATGTGGCAGGGCTTGCAAACTATTACAGACTACAAAGGGAAGCACAGCCGTGAGCTGCCCAGTGACACGAGCCTACCAGACGAGCTAAATCACTTCTATGCTCGCTTTGAGGTAACCACACTGAGGCATGCATGAGAGCATCAGCTGTTCTGGACGACTGGGTGATCACGCTCTCCGTAGCCGACGTGAGTAAGACCTTTAAACAGGTCAACATACACAAGGCTGCGGGGCCAGACGGATTACCAGGACGTGTGCTCCAGGCATGGGCTGACCAACTGGCAGGTGTCTTCACTGACATATTCAACATGTCCCTGATTGAGTCTGTAATACCAACATGTTTCAAGCAGACCACCATAGTCCCTGTGGCCAAGAACACAAAGGCAACCTGCCTAAATGACTACAGACCCGTAGCACTCACGTCCGTAGCCGTGAAGTGCTTTGAAAGACTGGTAATGGCTCACACGCAGGGGTGCGTGCTCAGTCCCCTCCTGTACTCCCTGTTCACTCACGACTGCATGACCAGGCACAACTCCAACACCATCATTAAGTTTGCAGACGACACAACAGTGGTAGGCCTGATCACCAACAACGAAGAGACAACCTATAGGGAGGAGGTCAGAGACCTGGCCGGGTGGTGCCAGAATAACAACCTATCCCTCAACGTAACCAAGACTAAGGAGATGATTGTGGACTACAGGAAAAGGAGGACCGAGCACGCCCCCATTCTCATCGGCGGGGCTGTAGTGGAGCAGGTTGAGAGCGTCAAGTTCCTTGGTGTCCACATCACCAACAAACTAGAATGGTCCAAACACACCAAGACAGTCGTGAACAGGGCACAACAAAGCCTATTCCCCCTCAGGAAACGAAAAAGATTTTGCATGGGTCCTGAGATCCTCAAAAGGTTCTACAGCTGCAACATCAAGAGCATCCTGACTGGTTGCATCACACCTGGTACGGCAATTGCTCGGCCTCCGACCGCAAGGCACTACAGACAGTAGTGCGTACGGCCCAGTACATCACTGGGGCTAAGCTGCCTGCCATCCAGGACCTCTACACCAGGCGGTGTCAGAGGAAGGCCCTAAAAATTGTCAAAGACCCCAGCCACCCCAGTCGTAGACTGTTCTTTCTACTACCGCATGGCAAGCAGTACCGGAGTGCCAAGTCTAGAATAAAAAGGCTTCTCAACAGTTTTTACCCCCAAGCCATAAGACTCCTGAACAGGTAATCAAATGGCTACCCGGACTATTTGCATTGTGTACCCCCCACCAAACCCCTCTTTTACGCTGCTGCTACTCTCTGTTTATCATATATGCATAGTCACTTTAACTATACATTCATGTACATACAGTACTACCTCAATTGGCCCGACCAACCAGTGCTCCCACACATTGGCTAACCGGGCTATCTGCATTGTGTCCCGCCACCCACCACCCGCCAACCCCTCTTTTACGCTACTGCTACTCTCTGTTAATCATATATGCATAGTCACTTTAACCATATCTACATGTACATACTACCTCAATCAGCCTGACTAACCGGTGTCTGTATGTAACCTCGCTACTGTTATTTTTCACTGTGTTTTTACTGGTGTTTTTATTTCTTTACTTACCTATTGTTCACCTAATACTTTTTTTGCACTAGTGGTTAGAGCCTGTAAGTAAGCATTTCACTGTAAGGTCTACACCTGTTGTATTCTGCACACGTGACAAATAAACTTTGATTTGATATTGGAGTAATCAAGGTGACAGACAGTAACACATCGCCTTGCACACACTTGCCTGCGTCAAGCTGATCTACGGTGTATTCATTAGTCCAAACTAAAATGAGAGTTTCTATTGGACAAATTCAGGTAGGTCCATCCCCGTTCGTTCTGTTTGCTTCCGTTTAAGAAACATTTTGCAACAGAATCAGCTGAATGAATACACCCTTGATCACCTGCACACACAGTTCACTTTCATAATAGCCATACAAACAGCATCATCACATCTACGCGCTCTCCTCCTCTCACATCACTTGTGGGCTTCAATGCACAACACCTGTCTGTGACCAGGCAAAAACACCTATCCAAGCCAAATCTTCAAACCATAACCGCTACACTGTAACGAGTGCGCTGAGAGTCGGGAAGCAAGTTCAGGGAGTGAGTTTTTTAATAAATAAAAGCACCAATAGCCACAAACCAACATGAAAACAGAGTCAATAACACCTGAGGAAAGAACCAAGGGGAGTTACAGATATAGGGAAGATAATCAAGGAGGTGATGGAGTCCAGGTGAGTGTCATGAGGCGCAGGTGCGCGAGACGATGGTGACAGGTGTGTGGGATAATCAGCAGCCTGATGACCTAGAGGCCGGAGAGGGAGTATACATGACATAAAAGTACACATGACCTAAATCGTCGTCACCATATTAGCTAAAGTAACGTCATAGTCAACATAGCTTCTACACTGAACAAAAATATAAACGCAACATGTAAAGGGTTGGTCCCATGTTTCATGAGCTGACATAACAGATCCCAGAAATGTTCCATACACACAAAAAGCTTATTTAGCTCAAATTTGGTGCACACATTTGTTTACATCCCTGTTAGTGAGCATTTCTCCTTTGCCAAGATAATTCATCCATCTGACAGGTGTGGAATTTCAAGAAGCCTGATTATTACACATATGTGCACCTTGTGCTGGGGACAATAAAAGCCCACTCTAAAATGTGCTGTTTTGTCACAAAACACAATGCCACAGATGTCTCAAGTTTTGAGGGAGCGTGCAATTGACATCCTGACTGCAGGAATGTCCACCAGAGCTGTTGCCAGATAAGCGGTTTGCTGATGTCAACGTTGTGGTACAGAGTGCCCTATTGTGGCATTGGAGTTATGGCATGGGCAGGCATAAGCTACGGACAATGAACACAATTGCATTTTACAGTGATAAGATCCTGAGGCTATTGTGAGGCTCTTTTTTTTATGAGTTGATATATAAAACAACGCAAGATTCAAGACTTTGTGCTTTCACCTAAAATTATTATATAGAATTCTTGCCACCAACAAAATGTTGAATATTTGTGGCATAAAATCATCGAAGCTCTGCAGATTTTGTTGTGAGGATACAGAATCAATAGACCATTTGTTTTGGTATTGCCCTCAGGTTGCCTGTTTCTGGTCTCAGGTTCAGGAATGGCTGAAAATGCATAGCGTTGATCTAAAATTGAATGGTTGAGGGACAGCTATTGGGGAACTGTGGGGGGATCTTGGAGGGCTGGGTTTCACGTTTTTTGGCCTGGTGGGAGATCTGTCGATGTGCCCTTGAGCAGGGCATTGACCCTGGATGCTTCTGTGTGTCGCTCAGAATGGGAGTCTGTTGGATGACTGGTATGATGTAGTTGTTGAGCGGCTTCACTGCAAGTATATTGTATGTTTCAGATAATAATAATAAGCAAAAATTATTATAAAAAAATTATTATTACTATTATATTAAAACAATTTCATAATAAATAAAAAAAAGACCCTGCAAATTACATTGGTTGTCCCTAAACAATTAAAGCCTATGATTTGACATTGTAAAAGCCATTTTACAAGCACTGTTTCAAATGTTAACTTTTTTGCATTTTCACGCTTCATGTCCGTATAGTCTTTAAATATCTAAACACTGATTGGGTAACTCAAGGATGTTACTTATAGATGGATATGAAGCTCAAAAATGCTAATATAGGTACCATTAACTTGCAAAAAATGCTAAAAAGTTAATATTTGAAACAGTAGCCAGATAAACAAAACCAAAGCATGGGTTGCTGTCATACCTGGTACATAGACTGTTTGAAGGGTGAACTGTCCCTTTAACAATGGGGATTCTTTAAAAAAAGTATAACATAATAGCGGGAACAGCACCATCTAGTGGTCAGAACCTGGTAATATCAGGATGTAGGATGGGACATAAACCCAACAACTTCAATGGTTAATTTATCCAAACAGGGGGGAAAAAAACATCACCAAATTCACAGATTTTTTTTTTACATAGGATGAAGAAACAATACTCCATACTAATTGTCAAACACAGGGAACTGATACTATACCCGTTGTTGGGGTGGGATTGGTGTGGAGGGTCCGTGGGTGGCTTTTGACCACTTCTTTGATTCCTCATGTCTCTGTTAGAAAAAAGTTTGTTCCATATCAGATGTTACGTACTATAATTATTTAATATTACATGAATCCTACACATTTAAATGGCCAATTTGGAATGCTTATCTTTTCTTCAGAACAGTCTGAGGTGGGTGTCATGGCTTGTTGAAATGACATGGAACGACCCAACAGGCATGTTGATTTGGGTTTGCAGACGAAGCCTCCGAATGCTAGCAGTTACCTAACTTGCAAATCAGGGTTAGCTATCGATATCTTTGTCCGAGGTGAAATTAGTTGGCTAGCTTGCCAATTCTAGTTGAAACAATATTGAAAGCAAACTGGCTACATGCTATGATTAGCTAGCAAGCCAGTATCCAATGCCTGCCCTGTATTGACCCTAAATGCAAATGTATACAGTTAGCGGTTGTTAGCAAGGTAGCTAGCTAATGTGAGCTATCCACATCTTGCTCTGACATGACATCACATTAAACAGGGATTAAAGCACGAAAAAATATCCCACGACTGGAACTTAAAGGGGGGCTGAACTTCCTGATTTGGCCTCATTTTTCAACTTCTGTCATGCAGCGAGTATGACTGAAGCCAAAGGAGAGTTGTTTTGGGGGTTGGTTTAATGTGGGTGTCTCTTGTGTGTTGTTCGCACATGGCAAGCGTTTTGTACATTCACTCTGCCAAAACAGTACACAGTTAGTTATTCACCCTACTAGATAACTTGTCTTAAAGTCACCTAGGCTAGCTAGTGCTAGCCAACTTCTTTTGCCAATTGGCTACAGCCATGGTAAAGTTGGTTTGACATTGGATAGTCTATTTCTGGGGCTAGAAAAGGGCCGTCAATAAATTACACAAAGTGTGTGTGTGTGCATATGCGTGCGTACGTGTGTGACTTATGTTGGAGACCAGCCCAGGTTTCCCAATTAGCCTCAGCTCTTCCTTTGGTAAGAACAGAATACTCTCTCTCTCTCTCTCTCTCTCTCTCTCTCTCTCTCTCTCTCTCTCTCTCTCTCTCTCTCTCTCTCTCTCTCGTCTTGTGCCCAGATCATAAATCTAATATTAATGTAATGTTTCCAGTCCTGCTCTTCATCTGTGACCCCTTAAAACACTGTCTTACATAATGATCACCAGGATTAAACTATTAATCTATTCAACTTAAACTATGGATATAGAGTTGATAATAAATAAGTTATGGTTATATTGGGTCATACAGAAGAAGACGAGAGCAGGGGTCGACGGCATGTGTGTGTGTGTGATGGGCTTCACTACCTGTATCTCAGTTTGTATCTTCTTCCACAGATGTATTTGGTTGAGAAACCTCTGCATGAATGTGTAGTGGTAGTATTTATTAGGATCCCCAATTACTCCTCCTGGGGTCCAAACAGGAAACAAAAAACATAATATCCTGCCCTGCTTCACTCCTGCCCTGTGAGCCTCACTCTTGCCCTTCTCCTGCCCTATGAGCCTCACTCCTGCCCTGTGAGCCGTTCCAGCTCGGACAAGCCAAGGCACATGCAAGGCCACCCACCTACAAACTACAATGCAAAATACAATACTAAATATATACAAATGTCTGTCTCCCGTCGTGCCGTAAGGTGTTATTTTATACATTTTCTTATTCTGGTTTTATTGCTAGCTTGAGTTACCTGGGGTGGCAGGGAGTTCCATTTAGTCATGGCGCTATTAAATAGAGTACTGTACATTTCCAAGCCTCTGTTCTGGACCTGGAGACTGTGAAGAGACCTCTGACTGCATGTCTTGTGTGGTACCGATGAATGTCCGAACTGTGTGCCAACTGCTTGAACAGACAGTTTGGTAACTTTAACCCATCAACACCTCGCACAAAGACCAATAGTGATGCAGTCAATCTCTCCTCAACTTTGAACCAGGAGGGATTGACATGCATACCACTGACATTCACCCTCTGTGGACATCTAAGTGCCATATGTGATGCTCTGTTCTGGACCAACTGCAAATAACATTGTATTTGGTCAAACACCATTTTTTCAAAAATATTTTCTCCAAAAGTTTGCTATGCACCAGCTGATTGACGGGATGGTTTTTCAAAACTATAAATACTGTTGAAATTATTTATTTTAAGTTTTTCTATAAATGTAAATGTTTGTATCTACTTTTTAAGTAAATTCCGGCTGTCAACTTGTACAATACGTTAGGAGATAAAGCAGATCGCTGTCACGTCCTGGCCATAGAGAGCCCTCGGGGATCTCTATGGTGTTTTGGTCAGGACGTGACTAGGGGGGGTGTTCTAGTTGTTTTAGTTCTATGTTGGTGTTGTGTATGGTTCCCAATTAGAGGCAGCTGTTTTTCGTTACCTCTAGTTGGGGATCATACTTAGTGTGTTCCTTTCCAACCTGTTTTTGTTGGATATTGTTTCTTGTTAGTGCAAAGTGAGCGCTACGTATATGTTACGATCAGTTGTTTTCATTATTGTTTTTTACGTTTCACTCGAAATAAAGAATGTGGAACTCCACGCACGCTGCGCCTTGGTCCCTTTATCATGACGATCGTAACAATCACGTTCTTAATTTCACCTGACACATTATTTACCATTATGAAGCTTTCATAGTTCCCCAGAACAATTGAGCCAGTCAAGGGGTTTGTAAATAGCAAAACGGGAGAAAGCAGGAATATATGGCATGGGGTCGCATTTTATATCAAAAGTCAACAGTGTTTTTTTGCTTCAATAGAGTGATCAGGGACGTGCAACTATAGTTTTCCTTCACATAAAATGCATTAGTGTAACACATTCGGCAGAAAATAGCTTAGGTTTCATCAGATGACAACAGAAGTGCAACGCTATTTGGCTGGCAGCCACACAAGTGAAAAAGAAGGACTTTTTTGTAAAAACGATGCATGGCTATCATATTTCTAATGTTTATCATATAAATAGTATAGCCAGCTACATTACCTAATGTTTTACATTTTACCTGTGAAAAAAGTAGGCTGGCTACACTGAGGAAAGTACCAGAGAAAAGTAGCTACACGTCAGTCAGAGAGCTGTCTGTTTGATAGAATGCCCGTTCGTGAATTGTCATTGGCGTGGAGAAGTGCAACTGAAGACCAAAATGTGTCTAATGCCAAGCAGAAATTACAATAAGACGCATTTACAAAATGCAACAAGATATTTCTCATGCATTTTATATTTTCTTCCTGCATGAAAAACAGAATTCTACGTTAACGTGACCCCTAAGTTTAACTTGCTAGTTATCGAAGTACTGTGGGTGGTTGAATTAATAAGGTGATTGGGCATTATATTGTGTTAGCTTTTTGCCATGTTTGAAAAGTCAAAGCCATTTGGATGAGTTATCTCTACAGCTGCCACTGCCATCTTTTGATTTCCTTGCGTTTTTTCTATTCTCCATTCTCGGCCCGTCTGCTCCTCCCCATATTCTCCAAGCAGAGCAGGCAGGACCATTGCCCTAGCGACTCCACACAGACACAGTGTGTACACATGCTGCTCCAGAGCCAGTACTGTTCTTCCTTCAGACAAGCATGCGTCAAAACTAATTTGCACAATGTCTCTCTTTCACATTCGCTTGTAAATGTCCAAACTCACCAAAAATGACATTCGGGAGCTTCTTTCCTATATAACTTTATGAGCTGGATTGCCTGTCTTTGCAATTTGTTTATTTTTGTTTGCGCTCGTTAGCATATTTAGCTAGCAGCCTCCATGGAAATTCGCTATTACTTGTGCTAATTTTGTTAACATTCTGGTAATAGATGTCCAATGTTTTTTTGTTTTTTTTTGGCGCCCCCTTGTGTATTAAGCCAGTAATACCGTAAATCCCGGGATGAGAGAAGGACGGTATGACGATATGGAAATCTGGATACTGCCCAACCCTACATTAAAGGGTGCTTTGCTATTATTCGGCAGCGGAATTACCTTTGCCTCCCTCCAGGTCTGAGGGAACACACCATCTTCTAGGCTTAAGTTGAAGATGTGGCAAACAGGAGTCTTTCATCTGTGGTATTATAGCTAGCCTGGCTCCCTAGAATTATCAAATAATGTTGTATAAAAAAAAGCAGCTAGCTATTACCAGCTATCTACTTAGCTAACGTACTCACCAACAGATGTAATCCATTCCTGGCCATGGCATCTGGCAATATTGTGAAATTCATTGGAAGTTTGCACCAACTTTATGGAAGCTGATTTTCACTCCTATTTGCTGAGTGAAATGTGTTTGCGTTGCACCTATATGCAGACTGGACAGCATTGTCTGCATGGCAGCTGGGGCGGACCACAGTGTGTTGTCTCTGGGCAATTGGGCATCATTGGCAAAAAGTAATTCTTACCCAACCCTCAAGTAAATAATGACGAATTCACTTTATGACCAAAATTATAATATTTACACTTTGTAGTAAATTTTGACGGTAGAATAAATTGTTCTGACTCATATTGATGCCACATAGGCTGTGTTCTAAGAGTGAAGTTGTTTATTGCCATCATTTGCTTTTTACATGTTAATTTTGTCTCTATACTCCAGCATTTTGGATTTGAAATCAACTGATCAATATGACATGATAGTACAGAACGTCAGCCTTTATTTGAGGGTATTTTCATACATATTTGTTTTACCATTTAGATATAAAAACACTTAATGTATCTAGTCCCCTCGTTTAAAGAAATCCGAAGTATTTGGACAAATTCACTTATAGTGTATTAAGAAGATGACCCGTTAGGTGCAGTGAAATGTGTTATTATACAGGGTCAGCCATAGTAGTACGGCGCCCCAGGAGCAAATTAGGGTTAAGTGCCTTGCTCAAGGGCACAGACAGATTTTTCACCTTGTCGGCTCGGGAATTTGAACCAGCGACCTTTCAGTTATTGGCTTATACTCTAGCCGCTAGGCTACGTACACCATAAAGTACTCTAAAGGATAGTATTTGGTCCCATATTGCTTGCCCCCAATGACTACATCAAGCTTGCGACTCTACAAACAAAAATGACTCCTACCTCACCTGAAGCTTGTCCTAAAGTCTTACACTTTTTTCGCTTAAGTCAGAGTTTCCTCAACTTATATTTTCGATCAAAGCTCCTTAACTCTGCTCTTTAATTGTGGTGGTGAGCCAATTAAGTGGAAGTAATAGTTGATTGCATTAACATACTGTACTTGTTTAATCAAGTGATAGGAATCATGTAATCACAATGAGGACTCTTTCTGTGGCACTAGTGTTATCGTCCCGTTTCCTCTGTCTGAGGGGTGTGTTTGATTTGGGATGCTCTGCACCTGCCGTCTTGTCTATCTTTCGTGCTTCCCTGTATTCTCTTCCTCCTTTCCTTCTCTCTTCAGCTCTCCTCTTTTCTCCATCTCTCCCTTTTCACTTAGCTTTCCCTATCGACCTCTTACTCTCTTCTCTCCCTCTTGTCCTATACTTCTGCTCGCCTACTCTGCTCCTCTCCTCCTATTTTAGCTGGACTTAGGGCCAGAGTGTCTTGCTAGGCAGAACCCAACGATGGCTGACCTGATGATCCGTTGATCAGCCTGAGGGAACTGTGATGTCATAAGGTCTCCCAGCTCTTCAGTCTGTTTTCTTACTCTCTCGCTGATCTGTCGGTCACTTTGGTCATTATAGATCTTCTGAAAGACAACCCGTCACATGATTAGATGACAGATCAAGAGCTGAGCCTGACTTGTTATCGCCATGACGACATTTCCCAAAAAGTATACACGCGGGCCCAAACACACGGAAGCGTGATGCCCACATTTGCCTGTTTTCCTCATGGGCTTCTCTTGGTTCATTTGGCAAAAGCAATAGCCAATTAGATTTCAATCCCGGCCTGCGCCCGCGTCAAATATACAAATGATTTACTGCTCTGTAAACGGCACAGTGTAACAAATGCTACTGATGACAAATGGTTGGTAATAAAAGGGATATGTACATTTCTATAACTGGGCGGTGCGTGTGTGTGTGTGAGAGAGGAGCCCCTCAGGTGGTAATGATGACAGATAATATGAGCGTGATAGTAAACCCTTACCCAGAATTCAAAGGGTGGCTTTATAGTGAACACACACATCAGCTGGTCAATGACCAATATGTCATCCTCTCCATAGGTTATCTTATAGAACGATGATGATCATGATAACCGCAAGGCATAGGCAAAGAGAGGAGGAGGCTGGGAGGAGAAGAGGAGGGGAGAGGAGGCATCTGATTATTTTCACCCATCGGCCAGTTCGGAAGGACATTACAAGGCCGTGAGCTAGAACGCCAGGCTCGCCAGTGCTATGGCTCCTAGGATTTGTGTACGGATGTGGGACTAATGGCGCCATTCTCCCCGCATTGAGCTCAGTCCCAAATGGGAACTGGGAAGAGATGGTTATCGTGTTCGACTGAGATAGTATCGTCCAACAATGTCTCCCACTTGACTGATTCACATAGCTTTGTGATCAGTGCTGTATTGTCTTTTATAAGAAAAGAGAAAGCAGCGAGTTGGGAGAGAACAATAGGTTGAGAGCCCCTATCCCGCCCCTCTTCCTCATTCTTTTGTCCATCTATCCATCCTAGGTGAGTTGAAAGGTATAGCATATTATGTGTTTACTGAAACATCACTGGCAACCATAGCAACACTAGTGGTAGCAATCATATGATTATATGATTCATCTGATTTATCTTTGAGCAGATTGCTGTTTCTATTTTGAATAATTTTTAAGGAAGAAGTTATGCCCCTGTGCTTTGCAAGGGAAAGAATGACTGTGACTTGGCCTGATTCTTAAAGTGATAAACAAGATCATTTGCCATATTTCTGTAGTTTAAGGCTATGCGTTGGTGTTAGTATTAATCAAATCAAATTCTTCAAATCAAATTGGAACGGTTCCCCTTTCTGAGTCAAATATTCAAATGAGGGAAGCCCTCATCGGTGGGCATTCAAAGTCGTAGATAAGAGAGGGAGTCACGACGGGGTTTACCACACTCCCAACCCTCTGGAACAAGGTTGAAACGAGGACACTGTACATGTTTATATAAATCCATGAAATGAGGACACATGTCTCTAAACCAGCGTTTCCCAAACTCTGCCTAGGGGACCCCAAGGGGTGCACATTTTGGTTTTTGCCCTAGCACTACTAAGCTGATTCAAATAATCAACTCATCATCAAGCTTTGATTGTTTGAATTAGCTATGTAATGCTAGGGGAAACCCCCCCACCTCTTGGGGTCCCCAGGACCAAGTTTTGGAAACGCTGCACCAAACCCTTTCTAGGTCATGCCTAGCTATAGGGGAGAGTAGGGTAAGTTGAGCCCATTTTTACATTCAGCATCACTCCTTCAAGGGAAATAAAGTATTCTTTCTAACAAAGATATCTATATATATTTCAGGACGTTGTGTATCCCTGGAAATAATTAGAATTAATGTAAACATTACAGTTTTGAAAACATAGCTTGTCCAAAAAAAAGTGGTCTCTTGCACAACTTACCCCAGGTTTTTAAGAGCATATAGCCACTCGGATGATTGAAAGATGAACAAAGTCCACACTACAGCCAGTTGGTGGCGGTAATGCACTATAAAGTTGGTTGCCATCCGCAATGTTAAATCCACAGAAGAAGAGGAAGGAGGAAAAATGAAGATGAGATTAATCAAAGAACTAACAAAAAACGAACTTGTTTATGTGTGGATTAATTGTCGGAGTAGAGAACTAACAACTCAATGTTTATCTCCCAGGACAAATTAGCTAGCAACAGCAAGCTAGCTAAATGTCCATGAAGGTTTCATGTGTGTTTCGACCTGTCCCCTAATTAATATAGTTGGTTTTGGTATTTTAATATGTGTGTCATGAACTCGTCTGGTGGGGATAGACAAAATCAACATGCACATGCGCTGAGCCGGGTTTGATCCGCATGTTACCAGTGATTAAATGTTTTCCACACGCATAGCTCGTGTAGCCTTCTTGGACACTGGGCCCCCACAATTTCCCACTCTTCCACACCAAATAACCTGAAGCCACATGGCTCTTCTAGCAGAATCTATTTTCCAATGCATTGCAAACCATAAGTCAGGATTTTCCACCTGGTTACGTGTACATTGAACAACACAGCAGCTTTTTGGCATGTTATGTTATTTCTGTATAACTAAAAATCAACAATGAAGTTGGCTCTTTTATAATGGGGTGTCAATGGGAATGAATGTTTGTTTTCCCCAATTTGTGGGCGTGGTCGAAGGGAATTCCTTCTTATGATGTGAATATCGACTCTGTTATTATGCTGTGTTGTTTCTTATAGAATCCCCCTACAGTACCTATTCATCACCTTCCTGCCGTCACTCCTGACCAGAAATATAGCCGCCGTCAGCAAGGAACTATTAACCTAATCGAAAGTGGGTTGTTGAGACAGAAATAGATGGGAAATGTATGGGTGAGGGAGGAAGGGGCAGGGACACCTACCTTTTGGGCTTTTGTGATGCCTGGTGGAAGATGGGAAGATGACACACTTGGGTGCCTTTTAAATTAATCACACCTGTGACATTTGGTCCTGAGAGACGAGAGAGGCTTGGCCTTTTCCACTGTACAGTAGTCTACCTACACCTCCCACTGGGCGGCCAACGCAACACAACTTTCCTCTTCTAACCTACACGCATGCAGGAACGAGGGCACATACACACACATACACTCCAGAACTCTTAGCATTGATTTCTGTTGTCTTTTAGCGAATGTTGTCAAAGTTTTACCCTGCTGAAACAATGTAGAACGAAGGAGCAACACACCAAAGTCTCACTGTGATTAAACACTTCTTCGGGATCGGTGTCCCTTCCACAGGAAGGTTGAGCTAACGTAGGCTAATGCGATTAGCATAAGGTTGTAAGTAACAAGAACATTTCCCAGGACATAGACTTTTTTTAAACCTTTATTTAACTAGGCAAGTCAGTTAAGAACAAATTCTTATTTTCAATGACGGCCTAGGAACAATCGGTTAACTGCCTTGTTCAAGGGCAGAACGACAGATTTTTACCTTGTCAGCTCGGGGATTCGATCTTGCAACCTTTCGGTTACTAGTCTAACCACTAGGCTACCTGCCGACATATCTGATATTGGCAGAAATTTTATATCCTTGTTAATCTAACTGCACTCTCCAATTTACAGTAGCTATTACAGTGAAAGAATACCATGCTATTGTTTGAGGAGAGTGCACAATTTTGAACATGAAAAGTTATTAATAAACAAATTAGGCACATTTGGGCAGTCTTGATACAACATTTTGAACAGAAATGCAATGGTTCATTGGATCAGTCTAAAACTTTGCACATTCACTGATGCCATCTTGTGGACAAAATCTAAATTGCACCTGGGCTGGAATAATACATTATGGCCTTTCTCTTGCATTTCAAAGATAATGGTACAAAAAAACAAACAATGTTTTTTTTTTCTTCTTTGTATTATCTTTTACCAGATCTATTGTGTTATATTCTACTACATTACTTTCACATTTCCATAAACTTCAAAGTGTTTCCTTTCAAATGGTACCAAGAATATGCATATCCTTGCTTCAGGGCCTGAGCTTCAGGCAGTTAGATTTGAGTATGTCATTTTAGGCTAAAATTGAAAAAAAGGGGCTAATCCTTAAACTAAATGTCTTTGGGTCGTTCTTGAATTGCGGTGGCATTTGCGTCTCTTGCCTTTGCAACCATGAAAAAACACTTTAAAATGACAAATAATTACACATCATACATGTTTTTGTGTTTAAATGCCTTAATGTTTAAATGTTTAATGATAAAACATAATGCAAGTCCTTTATACTGCAAAACTGTATGTTTATGCATTGTTTTAATGTACTTAGGGTAAGCAAATTGGCCTATCCCAGAGGTGATGTGTAGAGTTGTAGTGACATATTTTGGGGATTTACAGATGTCATCTATTATTTTGGATTCTAGAAAGTGAACAAAAGTATTTAATATAATGTATAGATCAAAACAAACAAAGAAGGTTATAAAATATGTTTTATTAGTGTAATGTGAATCCCTCAGTTTATTCATTGGTGTTACCGCCTCAAACATCACGCATTACAAAGATATACACAGTGTACAACGCATTAGAAACATCTGCTCTTTCCATGACATAGTGAATCCAGATGAAAGCTATGATCCCTTATTGATGTCACCTTTTTAAATCCATTTCAATCAGTCAAGATTAAAGGTGAGGAGACAGGTTAAAGGATTTTTAAGCCTTAAGACAATTGAGGCATGGATTGAGAGGGTCAATTTAGAGGGTGAATGGGCAAGACAAAAGATTTAAGTGCCTTTCAATGGCATATGGTGTTAGGTGCACTGGTTTGAGTGTGTCAAGAACTGCAACGCTGCTGGGGTTTTTCACGCTCAATAGTTTCCCATGTGTATCAAGAATGGTCGACCACCCAAAGGACATCCAGCCAACTTGACACAACTGTGGGAAGCATAGTCAGCATAGCAAAAGGGGGTGCAACTCAATGTTTTGTACACTCAGTGTACAAGGACCTTGAGCATTCTCTCCGGTGGCAAACTGTTATAATTCAATAATAATTACATTTAATTTACATGTAATTATATTAAATACAATTATCTAATCACACCCTTTTAGTATGTCATACATTTTAGGATTCCATTGATCATTTGTTGTGTCTAAATCCAAACTGTCACTTAGTGTTACTCAATTTAAATGAGGTGATATAACAATGTTCGCAAAATGATTAATTATATAACTTTAGTAAATTATTTTTAAGGACTTATGACCTTAGATTTGAGGATTTGTGGCCTCCATTTCAGAAAATCTTAATTTACCAAACATTTCTCATTGGTGTTACCATCATTTGGTGTTACTCCTACTGGTAGCACAATATTTATTTAAAGTCATTAAGCTACCATATTAGTTGATTTAGAATGGGAAGATGTACCCAAATACATTTAAATATGCCATGCCCAAATTCCACCGTAATTCAAGAACGACCCCTTTCCTTCTTACTTGAATTATAATTAGTTGAAGTAACTCTGCCCTGCAGCCCAGCAGCCATGTGTAGCCTAGAGAAGGCCTGAAGTGGATAATGATTTAATCGTCATTATAACACACTACCTCTCAAGCCTTGCAATTCACCGCACTGCTGCACTCTACTGCAATCGGCCGCCATTGTGCCGCCCACCAACCAGACCTAAATTGGTGTTAGTATTAAGGCAGTGATAACAGCCTCCGAATCAGGAGTTCTTCTCTTCCTATATTAGAGGAGGATTCATGAAAGTGACATAAATGAGGAGAGGAAGCTTAGAAGTGAATTATCAGACCTGCACAGATGGGTTTATAGTTGGACAAATTACATAGGGTGGGGAAGAGCAGTGCAAAGCAAACATTGGGTCCTGGATACTCAGATGACCAATTACAGGTAATTCGGGGTTCTTGTTGAATCCTAGATTTTACATGTAATTCCATAATGTTCCTTGAGTCCATATCAGGAAATTCTTTGGAAACTATTTGGTGAAATCAGAGTCCCCTGAATCAGATTGACTTGTTTATTGTTCTCTGTATGTTCAATGTTCTAATGTGTTACTTTTCTGTTGCTTATCTAGCATGTCCATTCACCACAAAAACATCAGGATTTATGTGGAGAGGGGACAGGAAAGAGAGAGAGAGAAACATGGAGAGACAGAAGCATAGAAAAAGAGAGAGAAGGGAAGAGAGAGAGTGAGAGAAATAAAGACAGAGATCCATCCTGGGAGAATCTCTCTCCTGCGTCAGCGGAGTGATTTGTCACTGTAATTACTGTCAGTGGAATCAGAGAGGGGGAGAAGTTTTATTGGTTGGATTGTGCTGAGCGAATGGCCATTCTTTCCCCAAAGCGTCAAACCGTCTCAGGAGCGTCTCTCTGGCTCTACATTAACACTTTCTGCATCACTGGCTCTGATTGCATCTCCAAAGCCAGCTAGTGCCAGGCCTACGGTATTATCTACTATTATAAACTTAGCAGTGTATGAATGACTTTCAGTAAAAAACGACAGTGTAAAACTCCTCACTGGGCACAGACGTCAGTTTTAACATCTAGTATTGATTTACATTTGATTGAGTTGTCAACTAATGTGAATTCAAAGAAAAAACAACAAACATATTAACCATCTCATTGGATTTACAGGAAAAGATGGGTGAAATAAAATACAGAAATTCAATAAATTCCTTTACATCGATGATGCTTTGCAAATCCAATCCGTTTTCCATGTTGATTCAACGTCTTCACATTGATTTAGATTTTTTGAAATGACAACATTGATTCAACCAGTTCGTGCCCAATGGGTACAGTCATATTTCTGGAAAGTTTGGTTTACCTTGGTCTCTGTTAACGCAGAACTAAAGTCTTGCATACTTGGTCAGATGCTTGATTAAGTTCTGGGCCCATATCAATCAATCATTCAAATGTATTTATAAAGCCCTTCTTACATCAGCTGATGTCACAAAGTGCTGTACAGAAACCAGCCTAAAACCCCAAACAGCAAGCAATGCAGGTGTAGAAGCATGGTAACTAGGAAAAATTAAGAAACGCCAGAACCTAGGAAGAAACCTAGAGAGGAATCAGGCTATGAGGGGTGGCCAGTCCTCTTCTGGCTGTGTCGGTGGAGATTATAACAGAACATGGTCAAGATGTTCAAATGTTCATAGATGACCAGCAGGGTCAAATAATAATAATCACAGTGGTTGTCGAGGGTACCTCAGGAGTAAATGTCAGTTGGCTTTTCATAGCCGATCATTCAGAGTATCTCTACTGCTCCTGCTGTCTCTAGAGAGTTGAAAACAGCAGGTCTGGGACAGGTAGCACGTCCAGTGAACAGGTCAGGGTTCCATAGCCACAGGCAGAACAGTTGAAACTGGAGCAGCAGCACGGCCAGGTGGACTGGGGACAGCAAGGAGTCATCAGGCCAGGTAGTCCTGAGGCATGGTCCTAGGGCTCAGGTCCTCCGAGAGAGAGAAAGAAAGAAAGAAAGAAAGAAAGAAAGAAAGAAAGAGAGAAAGAGAGAGAGAATTGGAGAGAGCATACTCAAATTCACACAGGACACCGGATAAGACAGAAGAAATACTCCAGATATAACAGACTGACCCTAGCCCCCCGACACATAAACTACTGCAGCAGAAATACTGGAGGCTGAGACAGGAGGGGTCGGGAGACACTGTGGCCCCGTCCGACGATACTCCCGACAGGGCCAAACAGGCAGGATATAACCCCACCCACTTTGCCAAAGCACAGCCGCCACACCACTAGAGGGATATCTTCAACCACCAACTTACCATCCTGAGACAACTTACCATCCTGGCCGAGTATAGCCCACAAAGATCTCCGCCCCACAGCACAACCCAAGGGGGGGCGCCAAATCCGGACAGGAAGATCACGTCAGTGACTCAACCCACTCAAATGACACACTCCTCCTAGGGACGGGATGGAAGAGCACCAGTAAGCCAGTGACTCAGCCCCTGCAGAGAATCCCAGTGGAGAGAGGGGAACCGGCCAGGCAGAGACAGTAAGGGCGGTTCGTTGCTCCAGTGCCTTTCCGTTCACCTTCACACTCCTGGGCCAGACTACACTCAACCATAGGACCTACTGAAGAGATGAGTCTTCAATAAAGACTTAAAGGTTGAGACCGAGTCTGCGTCTCTCACATGGATAGGCAGACCATATAATAAGCCTCCAGCTGTTTGCTTAGAAATTCTAGGGACAGTAAGGAGGCCTGCGTCTTGTGACCGTAGCGTACGCGTAGGTATGTATGGCAGGACCAAATCGGAAAGACAGGTAGGAGCAAGCCCATGTAATGCTTTGTAGGTTAGCAGTAAAACCTTGAAATCAGCCCTTGCCTTAACAGGAAGCCAGTGTAGAGAGGCTAGCACTGGAGTAATATGATAACATTTTTGGGTTCTCGTCAAGATTCTAGCAGCCGTGTTTTGCAGTAACTGAAGTTTATTTAGTGCTTTATCCGGGTAGCCGGAAAGTAGAGCATTGCAGTAGTCTAACCTAGAAGTGACAAAAGCATGGATACATTTTTCGGCATAATGTTTGGACAGAAAGTTACTTATTTTTGCAATGTTATGTAGATGTTATGTAGATGGAGAACAGTCTTGATATGTTAGTCAAAAGAGAGATCAGGGTCCAGAGTAACGCCGAGGTCCTTCACAGTTTTATTTGAGACAACTGTACAACCATCAAGATTAATTGTCAGATTCAACAGAAGATCTCCTTGTTTCTTGGGACCTAGAACAAGCATCTCTGTTTTATCCGAGTTTAAAAGTAGAACATTTGCCGCCATCCACTTCCTTATGTCTGAAACACAAGCTTCCAGGGAGGGCAATTTTGGGGCTTCACCATGTTTCATCGAAATGTACAGCTGTGTGTCATTCGTATAGCAGTGAAAGTTAACATTATGTTTCCGAATGACATCACCAAGAGGTAAAATATATAGTGAAAACAATAGTGGTCCTAAAACGGAGCCTTGAGGAATACCGAAATGTACAGTTGATTTGTCAGAGGACAAACCATCCACAGAGACAAACTGATATCTTTCCGACAGATAAGATCTAAACCAGGCCAGAACTTGTCCGTGTAGACCAATTTGAGTTTCCTATCTCTCCAAATGAATGTGGTGATCAAGGGTATCAGAAGCATCACTAAGGTCTAGGAGCACGAGGACAGATGCAGAGCCTCGGTCTGATGCCATTAAAAGGTAATTTACCACCTCCACAAGTGCAGTCTCAGTGCTATTATGGGGTCTAAAACCAGACTGAAGTGTTTTGTATACATTGTTTGTCTTCAGGATGGCAGTGACAGCTTTTTCAATTTTTTTTGAGAGGAATGGGAGATTCGATATAGGCCGATAATTTTTTATATTTTCTGGGTCAAGGTTTGGCTTTATCAAGAGAGGCTTTATTACTGCCACTTTTAGTGAGTTTGGTATAAAGAGGATAGAGGATAGAGAGCCATTTATTATGTTTAACATAGGAGAGCCAAGCACAGGAAGCAGCTCTTTCAGTAGTTTAGTTGGAATAGGGTCCAGTATGCAGCTTGAAGGTTTAGAGGCCATGATTATTTTTATCAATGTGTCAAGAGATATAGTACTAAAAAACTTGAGCGTCTCCCTTGATCCTAGGTCCTGGCAGAGTTGTGCAGACTCAGGACAACTGAGCTTTGGAGGAATACGCATTTAAAGAGGAGTCCGTAATTTGCTTTCTAATGATCATGATCTTTTCCTCAAAGAAGTCCATGAATTTATCGCTGCTGAAGTGAAAGCCATCCTCTCTTGGGGAATGCTGCTTTTTAGTTATCTTTGCGGCAGTATCAAAAATAAATGTTGGATTGTTCTTATTTTCCTCAATTAAGTTGGAAAAATAGGATGATCGAGCAGCAGTGAGGGCTCTTCGATACTGCATGGTACTGTCTTTCCAAGCTATTCTGAAGACTTCCAGTTTGGTGTAGCGCCATTTCCGTTACAATTTTCTGGAAGCTTGCTTCAGAGCTTGGGTATTATCTGTATACCAGGGAGCTAGTTTCTTATGACAAATGTTTTTTGTTTTTAGGGGTGCGACTGCATCTAAGGTATTGCGCAAGGTTAAATTGAGTTCCTCAGTTAGGTGGTTAACTGATTTTTGTACTCTGACGTCCTTGGGTAGGCGGAGGGAGTCTGGAAGGGCATCTAGGAATCTTTGGGTTGTCCGAGAATTTATAGCACAACTTTTGATGATCCTTGGTTGGGGTCTGAGCAGATTATTTGTTGCGATTGCAAACGTAATAAAATGGTGGTCCGATAGTCCAGGATTATGAGGAAAAACATTAAGATCCACAACATTTATTCCACGGGACAAAACTAGGTCCAGAGTATGACTGTGGCAGTGAGTTGGTCCGGAGACATGTTGGACAAAACCCACTGAGTCGATGATGGCTCCGAAAGCCTTTTGGAGTGGGTCTGTGGACTTTTCTAATTCAATATGAAAGTCACCAAAAATTTGAATATTATCTTCCATGACTACAAGGTCCGATAGGAATTCAGGGAACTCAGTGAGGAATGCTGTATATGGCCCAGGAGGCCTGTAAACAGTAGCTATAAAAAGTGATTGAGTAGGCTGCATAGATTTCATGACTAGAAGCTTAAAAGACGAAAACGTTGTTTTTGTAAATTGAAATGTAGCAACACCTCCGCCTTTGCGGGATACGCAGGGGATATGGTCACTAGTGTAACCAGGAGGTGAGGTCTCATTTAACACAGTAAATTCATCAGGCTTAAGCCATGTTCCAGTCAGGCCAATCACATCAAGATTATGATCAGTGATTAGTTCATTGACTATAACTGCCTTGGAAGTGAGGGATGTAACATTAAGTAGCCCTATTTTGAGATGTGAGGTATCACAATCTCTTTCAATAATGGCAGGAATGGAGGAGGTCTTTAATTCCAGTGAGATTGCTAAAGCGAACACCGCCATGTTTAGTTTTGCCCAACCTAGGTCGAGGCACAGACACGGTCTCAATGGGGATAGCTGAGCTGACTACACTGACTGTGCTAGTGGCAGACTCCACTAAACTGGCAGGCTGGCTAACAGCCTGCACCCTATCTCATTGTGGAGCTATGGGAGTTAGAGCCCTGTTTATGTTCGTAGATAAGATGACCCCTCCAGCTAGGATGGAGTCCGTAACTCCACAACAGGCCAGGCTTGGTCCTGTTTGTGGGTGAGTCCCAGAAAGAGGGCCAATTATCTACAAATTCTTTTGGGAGGGGCAGAAAACAGTTTTCAACCAGCGATTGAGTTGTGAGACTCTGCTGTAGAGCTCATCACTCCCCTAACTGGGAGGGGGCCAGAGACAATTACTCGATTCCGACACATCTTTCTAGCTGATTTACACGCTGAAGCTATGTTGTGTTTGGTGACCTCTGACTGTTTCATCCTAACATCGTTGGTGCCGACGTGGATAACAATATCCCTATACTCTGCCCCCTGGTAAACAGTGTATGATCACTGGATGATTCGTTTTAAGTCTAATACTGCGGGTAATGGAGTCACCAATGACTAGGGTTTTCAATTTGTCAGAGCTAATGGTGGGAGGCTTTGGCATCTCAGACCCCGTAACGGGAGGAGTAGAGACCAGAGAAGGCTTGGCCTCTGACTCCGACCCGCTGCTCAATGGGGAGAACCGGTTGAAAGTTTCTGTCGGCTGAATGAGCGACACCGGTTGAGCATTCCTACAGCATTTCCTTCCAGAAGCCATGAGAAAATTGTCCGGCTGCGGGGACTGTCAGAGGGGATTTATACTACTATCTGTACTTACTGGTGGCACAGACGCTGTTTCATCCTTTCCTACACTTAAATTACCCTTGCCTAACGATTGCGTCTGAAGCTGGGCTTGCAGCACAGCCGCCCTCACCGTAAGGCGATCGTTCTCCTGTATATTATGAGTACAGACTGCAATTAGAGGGCATCATGTTAATGTTACTACTTAGTTTCGGCTGGTGGAGGTCCTGACGAACCATGTCCAGATAAAGCGTCCGGAGTGAAAAAGTTGAATGAAAAAACTTGAGCGAGGGAAAAACTTTAAAATATAAACGATAATTAAAAAGTAAAAACCATAAAGTTGGCTGTTAGCAAAGTAAGGTTAGCAAAAAAACAGATCGGAACTGGATTGAAGAGCTCCACCGTTTTTTTTGCCCACGCTACAGACTGCTATATCGGTCTGCTAATACAGGACTAGTAAAGCACTACTAGTAACGCACTACTTTTGTGAAAAAAATATTAATAATTTATTTTGTTTTATTCCGATTTTTCAGCACCCTCAGCACCCCTACTTCCTGCGGCTATGAGGAAAACACCCAAAATGAAGGCTGCTCATTATCTAGTGCATCGTTGTATCATGACAGATCTATGATGTCATTTATGTTCACTTAGTCTGTCCACGAGAGATTTAGCTTTTCATAAGGTTTTAATGAAGAATGCAGAACGGTTTTAGGAATTCTGTTGAGAATTATTGAGCAACACCTATTCTGTTCTTTGAGAAACCTGAACAGTGTTGTCTGTGGAAGTGAGTTTGGAATTCTTCCCCAGCTAACTAGCATCTTCATTGTTTCCTAAGATGACCCACTTCCATTAACTTAAGACTGATGTACTTATTCCCAAAACAACACCTTTTGACGTCAGTGAGTGTTTGGCCAGGATTCTAAATTTGTTTCTAGATTTTAAATGCATTGTGTACTGTTGAGTCCCTGGGTTCAGGAGTCAATTAATTCCATCAGCAGCACCTCGATTGGATCACGACTCTCAGCACCTGCAGAGACAAAGATAACAGCTCTTATCTTCACACACTAACCAAGCCCACTGATTTCTCTGAGTTTTCTCTCCATTTTCTCCCAGTTTTCTCGATCCCATCCCATTCCCCTGTGTATGGAGGAGAAGAGAGGAAAACAGGCCGAATGCATCAGTAACTACTGTCTAGGTTCAGGTTGATTAAAACCATGAGAAGGCTTGCAGACAGGGAGCAGAAATTAGCCTGGGAATTTCTAACAAACCGGTCTATTTTTGTCCTCAAGGTCCCGACACCAGTCAATTTTTTTCATTGAGGCCCCAGTTATTAGCCAGATAGTTGTCATTCTGCACACAAAAATGAGGTGCTCAAGAGGGTCTCTGTTTCCTATAATTCTTTGGGCTTCATTTAGAGATTGGCAGACTGCTTCGTCATGATAGAAATACTGTATATTGTGGAAGAAAATGTTTTATTTTGTATCTTTTACTTGAATTTGTTTGTTTGTTGTTCACTGGCGCAACCTTGGTTTTAGAAGTGCGGGAGACATAACTTGGCGGGGGGGTCTGGGGGTCCTCCCATTTTTTCAGGCATCTAAAGCACATTTCCTGAATTTCTACACAATCTAATATGACCCATGGCCCCTTTAGTCATCTCTATTTAGAACAACGAAATGTAAGCAAAAATGCCCACAGTCATCAAGCTAGGTAAGAGATGATTAGATATATTTAAGTGATTGATAAATCTGAACTAGATCAATGATAATTCAATAATCAATATTGTGTTGCACCTTTAACCAATAGCCTAACAAATGAACATCTCCTATAAATAAAGTACAAAAACTTTTGATTGTATTTAGTAAGACATCCTCTATATCAAATTTCAGCCAGACCGCCCAGCCAACCCAAGCCGCTTCCACGCCTAACCCCTATCGGTTTAGTCAATAACTCAACTCCTTCCTTCCCATATTTTTGTTTATGTCGCAAGGGAAAGGTTTGGATAACAAAAGTGAATGAAAACACACATACACCTACACATTAACACAGAAACAGTACACCCTCCATATGTTTTCAGTACAGTCTCCTTCTGTCATACTGTATTCCATATAAGGCTTCCAGGCCGTGTGAAAGTTGTACAGTATGCCCTTAATCTTGTAATAAATCAAATCTAATGATACATAACTTGACATTTCTCCCATACATTGTGGGAGGATAGCCAACCTTCCAATTAAAGGCAATGCATTTCTTAGCCGCTATAAATGCTAGGTTAGACAGTTTCTTCTGATAAGTCTCCAGTACCAACATTTCCACGCAAACAAAAATAGTGAGAAGGGAGAATCTGTAGACATTCTGAGATAAAATAACATACTCTTTGACAGAATTCAGCAAGCCTTCACAAGACCATAACATATGCAAATATGTCCCCTTTTGTGCTTTACACCTCCAGCAGATAATACAATATCTGCATGATATTCAGTTTCCCTGGCAAATAGTACATTCAATGGATGGTCTTCAACTGCACTAATTTATGTCTGAGAATATATGAACATTACTTGTCATTCTAACATATCTGTATCCATTCATCATCATCAATAGTGTCTCCCAGGTCTTCCTCACATTTTTGTTTGATATGTTTTGTGTCATCGGGGAAAAGCCTCTATCAACCCTTGATACAGTTTGGAAATCAACTTTTAGAGGTTTGTCAGAATGCCTTAAAATAGTTTCAATCTTTGAAGCTTCTTGCTTGTCCAGTGTTTGTATCGGCAAAAGTATTGTATCGGAAAAAGTTCATCTCTAAGCTGTCACAGACTGGTCTTCCTTGGCTGCCTGAACCTGATGACACCCTGTCACCATCTGATCCTGCTCAGATGAGGCATGACAAAGAATTACCTTGGTGTACGTTTATACATTATATTAACCATGAATAGCGTCAATGGTTTAATCATTGAAATTACCATTATTCACAGATTCCAGACTGTAGACTACCCATCAACTCAAGATGGAACTTTGTAGCCATCCACTAATTGTTATAATATACTGCAAAATCCATCTGAGCTCCGTGGACTAGTCTTCCCTGGTTGTCACCATCTGATCCTGCAAAGACATGATGAGCATAGTGTTGTGTACTGAATGTGCACCATAACAGTGAAGCCTGTAGAGCTGTTTGGTACATCATCAAATTACTTCTCTTGAAACGGGACAAAACAAAGGCTACAAAACATTTCCATACACACAACAGCTGTTAGATACTGCTACCTGACAGGTGGCTAGAGGCTAGCTAGAGCTGAACTGGCTGTGGTAGCTACTAGCTAGCTATCTAGCCGCTAGTAGTCCATTCACTTCAGTCGAGAGGGGATGAAACATTCTCTAACGTAACGTCAATTTCTACTAGCTCAGCATTGGGAATACATACAGCAGTTACCTTTCCAGCTAGATCAGTCAACTAAAGTAGCCTGTTTCTGCTCTGCTTGCTTTTACAACTCAGAGAAAAAGCGCAACACAGACAGCAGCTGCCTCTGTTCATCTCTCCCGTGCTGGTTCTATACGCCAGCCTTTCAGAAGCTTTGCCTTCACACAGCCTGTCAGCACGATCTGTAATGTAAATCCAGCCGGCTGAAACCAGAAAACAGCCTACCCGACCACTCTGAGGCATCTGCATAGTCCTAACGCACACCTGCGGCGTGTTTTGTATCATAGTACAATGATAAAACTGGGGGGGACAAATATGCAATTTTAGAATGTGTGGGGGGGTCATGTCCCCCCGTCCCCAGTGAAAGTTGCGCCCCTGGTTGTTCAAATAAAACCTAAGGGGATGGACGACTATAGCCACTGTAGTTATCTGTTCATTGAAAGTTTGCAATCTACATGCTCACCTGTGTGGTTTATATCACTGTAGCTAGATTCTCTCAGAAACAAGGCTCTGCTTAAAATCTTCTCACAACTCAATCTGTAGGTTCACTTTTCATTGGAAACTGCAAGTGAAATCAATATCACTTTTCTCAGTCTTCACATTTTGTCTTATGATTCACCAGCATAGAAATCAACACATTGTTCGAGTTCACATTGTATCCAAAGAAAAGTAAGTGTATTTTTAGACGCCATTCATTCTCTCTAAATAACTGTTTACCTAGCAGTAATTTCCCCCAAAGGTAATTGTTAATGGCTTTCAACTCTTTAATTAGCGACGTTGATTAATTTGCACGGCATGCCTTTAAAGCAGACGTTATGACTGACACACACACGTGCATGCTCACATCCACTACAACACACACACAGACATACGCAGACACACGTGCACACACGAGCGAACACGCGTATGCACGCACGCATGCACACACACACATCCCCCTTTTCATCCTATGGGCCTTTGCGAGAAGAGAAGTTACAACTGTGAGACAGTAAGGAAATGTTATTTCGTAGAGCACCAAAATGTCTGTGCTCAGGCCTTGTCAAAACTAATTAGAGTGTAAATAGTGGTTGCTGCCAGCTTCACAAAGAGAGCTAATTGCTAATTTAACGTTTTGTGTCTCTTCTGAGACCGTCAACATCACAGAATGTGTCATCAGGCACACAACAGTCAGCTTTGTTAGGGAAAACATGGCGTCGTGAAGTGGACTAGATAGCTTTTCCAATGGGGAAAAATAGATTATAACAGCTGCTATAGTTGTTCTTGAAGGTTTAAGGAGAGGGTTAACTCAAGAGTTCATAAGTATGGACCCTGTAAGTTTAGTCTGCGAGTTTGGTCTGTTTAGTGATATTTGCTGATGATGCAATGTGGTTTGAGCCACTTACGTACAGTTATGAAAAATGAATACAGTCCTTGACAAATGTACCGTAGGTGGTGGACACAACTTGTAATAGTGTGGATCCAGCATTTGAAGGGGAAGTTCAGTATTTTACTAATTAATGTGAGATGGTTACTCATCTTGAAAGTAGGCTATGCCTTGAGAAACTGTACACTGCAAAAAGTGAAATCTAAGCTAGCCAAATATCTTATATTGATTAATAATTAACTTTTTTTTAAACAAATATTTTATCTTATTTTGAGAATATGATTAAGGTAAAATATCTTGAATAATATCTTGAAATAAGATAAATTACATGTATTAAGCCTTTTTTAGGTTAAAATAAGTGAAAGTATCTGTCAATTACATTAAATAATTTAGCTTGGTAAAAAAATATAATTTTAAGTGAATTATCAATCAATATAAGATATTTAGGCTGACTTAGATTTCACTTTTTGTAGTGTAATCCATGGTTCATATTTCTTTAAACAGTCACTACAAATTTCCGGTAACTTTAGCCACCGCTAACAATCAATAGAAGTGATAGCGACAATTGGGAAAGGGAAAGGGGGATACCTAGTCAGTTGTATAACTGAATGTATTCAATTGTGCAAGTTTAGTTTGGTTTGTGGTTACTTAAAAAGGTGATTTTCCTTTATGTTTCCCAAACTATTTTGCACTGAGACACAAAACGTTTTTTTTTTTTTAAATGTCTTGATCCATAAACAATATGAATGTTTCTGGCCACTATCTAGCTGTCGTCTGCAACTCATAAAGGAATCAGCTGCCATCCAGCCAGTGGTTCCAGAGAATCAGACCCAGATGGTCTGTTTTATAGTCCAGCTGTTCAATATGGTTGAACTTGCCATTCATCATGCAATCCCCATCATAAAAATAGATATTTCAACACATCGTAATTCCAGAAAAATCATCGACATCTCCCTCCATATATGTCATTCTCATCACTGTATTGTGCAGCAACGCGCCGCCTGTCGTAACCTTAGTATTGAACAAGCAGTAAAGCCCTGTATGTCCCTGGGACAAGAGCAATGAACCCTTTGGTTTTTATTCACCCATGAAATATCCTCCATGGTCCTCCTCCAGACCTCTACAGACCCCTGTGTCTGCCCTGGAGAGTGTAGGGCGACTGGGGCATGGCCTCAGGGTGAATAGGGGGGTGACCAGAGGCTAGAGGGAATAGCTGAGTGGGGACAAATGGTATTCTTATGCTAAAACAGAATGTACATTTTTGTGTTACATATTTACCTTGATTTCCTTACCTCACTAAGATTGTCTTCGTGTGCACGGACACACACACACACACACACACACACACACACACACACACACACACACACACACACACACACACACACACACACACACACACACACACACACACACACACACACACACACACACACACACACACACAGTACACACAACAGAGAAAAAAAAGTAAGATGGGAAAATCAATGGCCAATGAATGGAGAAACGTATAACACACCACCCAGCAGACTGTCGACCAATTGGGTTCACGTTGTCATGCTGCGTCACGCAGTTGCTAAGCCAATTGTCATGCAATCCCTTCTAAAAGTCAGGGTATGAGTCGAGACACATAGCTATTTTCCTTGGAAGTAGGCAAGGTCACGATTTCAAAGCTATACGATATGACAGAGAACAAGTTCATTATCTCAAATCTCTGAAAAGATGTGTAATCTTGCTGTTCGTGTAATTCATGCTAATGTTGGGTTTTTGACTCCCATTGACTCCTTGAAGGAGTGCACTCTTTGTGGGAGATCACCCAGAATGCACCACGTGGCCCATTGACGACAAACGGGCAACTTACACAATGGCCGTTAATGCGTGTCGAATAGAGTTTCCCTATCTCTTTTCTTAAAGTATTTCTGCACACACATATACACACATACGCTGGCGTGAACCACCTAGGGACCATAATGATCTTGTTCTAGTTCATTCTCACTTTGAGTGCTGGCAAAAGTAACAGCTCTTTGTTGCACAGGTGTATGCGCGTTTGTGTGTGCGTCCATGCGTACGTGTGTCAGAGAGAGAGTTTTGAGTTTAAAACATGACTTTCAAATCGAGTCCCCACCCAGACATTTGCAAACATATCAACGCATTATGCTAACATAATTAATTCCATGCATATACATTGTTTTTGAAATACCCTATCTTCATGTAAACTAACATTTGAAACCACATAAACTTTAAACTTAATTTATGAATGTCCCTTTTGGTATGAAAACAAGTTTCATTATGTTTCCAGGTAACTCATGCCTTTGTATAATCAGAGGTAGACTTAATATGTATTACGTTGTACTAGAGTACCAAAGCTTATCATAGTTTTCTCTTTTGTAAGCAGGCTGTATCACAGCATTTTAGCTCTGCAAATTACCCTTATTGATTTCCCTTGACGCTAAACCAACAACACTGACGTATATGAAAATGTACAGGAGTTGCAAGGCAACACAAAATCTAATGAGAATATGAGTTTAACATTACTATCTGAATTTACCATCTAAATATGTGTTTTTAACACTATTACAGAGACATACACCTTAGCCAAATACATTTAAACTCAGTTTTTTTAATCCTAGTAAAAATGTCCTGTCTTAGGTTAGATAGAATCACCACTTTATTTTAAGAATGTGAAATGTCAGAATAATAGCAGAGGGAATGATTTATTTCAGCTTTTATTTCTTTCATCACATTCCCAGTGGGTCAGAAGTTTACATACACTCAATTAGTATTTGGTAGCATTGCCTTTAAATTGTTTAACTTCGGTCAAACGTTTCGGGTAGCCTTTCACAAGCTTCCCACAATAAGTTGGGTGAATTTTGGCCCATTCCTCCTGACAGAGCTGGTGTAACTGAGTCAGGTTTGTAGGCCTCCTTGCTCGCACACACTTTTTCAGTTCTCCCCACAAATTTTCTATAGGATTGAGGTCAGGGACTTGTGGTGGCCACTCCAATACCTTGACTTTGTTGTCCTTAAGCCATTTTGCCACAACTTTGTAAGTATGCTTGGGGTCATTGTCCATTTGGAAGACCCATTTGCGACCAAGCTTTAACTTCTTTTCCTTCCTCATGATGCCATCTATTTTGTGAAGTGCACCAGTCCCTCCTGCAGCAAAGAACCCCCACAACATGATGCTGCCACCCCTGTGCTTCACGGTTGGGATGGTGTTCTTCGGCTTGCAAGCCTCCCCCTTTTTCCTCCAAGCATAATGATGGTCATTATGGCCAAACAGTTCTATTTTTGTTTCATCAGATCAGAGGACATTTCTCCAAAAAGTACAATCTTTGTCCCCACGTGCAGTTGCAAACCGTAGTCTGGCTTTTTTATGGCGGTTTTGGAGCAGTGGCTTCTTCCGTGCTGAGCGGACTTTCAGGTTATGTCAATATAGGACTTGTTTTACTGTGGATATAGATACTCTTGTACCTGTTTCCTCCAGCATCTTCACAAGGTCCTTTGCTGTTGTTCTGGGATTGATTTGCACTTTTTGCACCAAAGTACGTTAATCTCTAGGAGACAGAACACGTCTCCTTCCTGAGCGGTATGATGGCTGTGTGGTCCCATGGTGTTTATACTTGCATACTATTGTTTGTACAGATGAACGTAGTACCTTCAGGCTTTTGGAAATTGCTCCCAAGGATGAACCAGACTTGTGGAGGTCTACCATTTTTTTCTGAGGTCTTGGCTTGTTTTGATTTTCCCATAATGTAAAGCAAAGAGGCACTGGGTTTGAAGGTAGGCCTTGAAAGACATCCACAAGTATACCTCCAATTGACTCAAATGATGTCAATTAGCCTATCAAAAGCTTCTAAAGTCATGACATCATTTTCTGAAATATTCCAAGCTGTTTAAAGATACAGTCTACTTAGTGTATGTAAACTTCTGACCCACTGGAATTGTGATTAAGTGAAATAATCTGTCTGTAAACAATTGTTGGAAAAATGACTTGTGTCATGCACAAGGTAGATGTCCTAACCGACTTGCCAAACTATAGTTTGTTAACAAGAAATTTGTGGTGGTTGAAAAACGAGTTTTAATGACTCCAACCTAAGTCAAAGTAAAATACCAAATTCAACTGAATCTATCTATACCTACTGTTTAAAATCCATGCAGGTCATGATGCGCTCTGATTTGGAAAATAACATGGAATAATGGTACAAGCTATCAACCAAGGATCAAAGAGTGAAAGCAAATGCTTGTTGGGTCCATTTCTGCTACACCAGAAGATGTTAAGAGCTCTCCATGTTTCTGGACTGGTTGGCTAGGAGCTGTCCATTATGAAGGTGTTGAAAATACTAGCACTTTCAAGATGCACCCTTCCTGCTGCCCCTTCCTCAAGGTAATCATTGACCTGGCCCGTTTAATCCCTTTTCACCCATCCAACATTGTCAGTTTGGTTTTGAAATGTATTTGAACGAGGCCATGGACTCTTTTCACTTTGCATCTCCCCCAGCCAAGCCAGAGTCTCCCTCCAGGGAGAGGTAGGTAACATAATATATGCCATTTAGCAGACACTTTCATCCAGTCGTGTTTGTCATTCTTTTTTTTTCCTTTTTTATTTTTATGACATAAGGGTGGTCCCGGGAATCAAACCTACTATACGCCATGCTCTACCAACTGAGCTACAGAGGACCAAGGATAGCACAAGGATATCTGGCCTAGATTTCAAAAGAACATTGATACTGTACTGCCCTAGAAATATTTATTACACTGAAAGTGTAATGGGGAAATCTCTCAAAGCCTTTATTGTTATACTGTAATTCTGTACCGTGATTGGTGCATACAGTGGTATAGCCTCTTCTGTATCCTGATTAGTGTGCCTTGTTCTAATTTTGGTGTGTTTCGTGGGTTCTATTTGTCCTGTAATTGCAAATCAATGGCCTTATGACTCATTCTCGTCATCCACCATATCAGTAATATAACTCAATTATACATGTCTTGTTTTGATTCAACCCCCTTCAAACATTTGTCTTGTCTAAGTGTCTGTCCTCATAAAGGGCCAGGCCCCCGTGCCCTCATACATCTATCTGCCTATCATGGGTGTGTGTGTGTGTGTGTGCATGTGCGTTTATGTACAAGCGTGCAAATGTGTGTATACTCGGCCCTGTGAGTGTGTGCGTAGCGTGCGTATGTAAGCAATTATGTGTTTGCTCACGCCTGTGTATGTTGGGCCTCCTCTCAGGGCCGGCCCGGCATAAGCTACATAAGCGGTGGCTTAGGGCCCCCGGCCACTAGGGGGCTCCGAACAAAAACAAAAAAGGAACTCAGTCGGTGTCTCAACTTACTATTGAGAATAAGAATAGTAGAATACACCAGGTGCAATTTCGAAATTTGCTTGTGTAACAGCAGTTTTTTTATCAGACACCAACAGTCACTCAATTAGCCATGTCAACTAACAATATCTAGATTGGTAGTTAGCCAGCTATCATTGATTTGTTATTCATTTGTTTTTCATTCTCATTAAGACAACCGCAGGGCTCTCCAGAAGGTGGTGCGGTCTGCTCAACGCATCACTGGGGGCAAACTACCTACCCTCTATGACACCTACAGCACCCGATGTCACAGGTCAAGGCCAAAAAGATAATCAAGGACAACAACCACCCAAGCCACTGCCTGTTCACCCTGCTATCATCCAGAAGGCGAGGTCAGTACAGGTGCTTTAAAGCTGGACCGAGAGAGTGAAAAACAGTTATATCTCAAGGCCTTCAGACTGTTAAACAGCCATCACAAGCACAGAGAGGCTGCTGCCTACATACAGACTTGAAATCATTGGCCACTTTAATAAATAAAACACTAGTCACTTTAGTAATGCCACTTTAATAATGTTTACATATCATGCATTACTCATCTCATATGTATATACTGTATTCTATACTATCAAATTGCATCTTAGCCCATGCTAATACATATTCGTATTCCATTCCTTTAACTTATACCACCCCTATATTGTTAAAGGTTAGTTTGTGGAATTTCTTTCCTTCATGCATTTGAGCAAATCAGTTGTTTTGTGACAAGGTAGAGGTGGTATAAGGAAGATAGCCCTACTTGGTAAAAGACCAAGTCCATATTATGGCAAGAACAGCTCAAATAAGCGAAGAGAAACGACAGTCCATCATTACTTTAAGACATGAAGGTCAGTCAATCCGGAACATTTCAAGAACTTTGAAAGTTTCTTCAAGTGCATTCACAAAAACCATCAAGTGCAATGACGAAACTGGCTCTCATGAGGACCGCCACAAGAAAGGAAGACTCAGAGTTACCTTTGCTGCAGAGGATAAGTGCATTAGAGTTCCCAGCCTCAGAAGTTGCAGCCCAAATAAATGCTTCACAGAGTTCAAGTAACAGACACATCAACTGTTCAGAGGAGACTGCGTGAATTAGGCCTTCATGGTCAAATTGCTGCAAAGAAACCGCTACTAAAGGACACCAATAGGAAGAAGAGACTTGCTTAGGCCAAGAAACTCGAGCAATGGACATTAGACCGGTGTAAATCTGTCCTTTGGTCTGATGAGTCTAAATTTGAGATTTTTGGTTCCAACCGCCGTGTCTTTGTGAGACACAGAGTAGGTGAACGGATGATCTCCACATGTGTGGTTCCCACCGTGAAGCATGGAGGAGGAGGTGTGATGGTGTGGGGGTGCTTTGTTGGTGACACTGTCAATGATCCATTTAGAGTTCAAGGCACACTTAACCAGCATGGCTACCACAGCATTCTGCAGCAATACGCCATCCCATCTGGTTTGCGCTTAGTGGGACTATCATCTGTTTTTCAACAGGACAATGACCCAACACACCTCCAGGCTGTTTAAGGGCTATTTGACCAAGACGAGTGATGGAGTGCTGCATCAGATGACCTGAACTCCACAATCACCTGACCTCAACCCAATTGAGATGGTTTGGGATGAGTTAGACAGCAGAGTGAAGAAAAAGCGGTAAACAAGTGCTCAGCATATGTGGGAACTCCTTCAAGACTGTTGGAAAAGCATTCCAGGTGAAGCAGGTTGAGAGAATGCCAAGAGTGTGCAAAGCTGTCATCAAGGCAAAGGGTGACTACTTTGAAGAATCTAAAATCTAAAATATATTTTGATTTGTTTAACACTTTTTTGGTTACTACATGATTCCATGTGTTATTTCATAGTTTTGATGTCTTAACTATTATTCTACAATGTAGAAAATAGTAAAAATGAAGAAAAACCGTTGAATGAGTAGCTGTGTCCAAACTTTTGACTGGTACTGTATATTCTTTGCTTAGTAAACTTGGGGGGCCAAATAAAACCACCCGCAGGCCAAATTCGGGCCGCCAGTTGGGGAACCTTGGTATAGTGCCGTAAGCATATAGCACGTAACGTAGTAGTCACTGAGGGTAAATTGAAGACTGTAACCAAGGAATTTGTGGACAATGGGATGTAATTGTGGGTAAACAGAGGCAATATCTTCACACCCATATTTAGAAGCCATTTTAGAGAGGCTCTGTTTGCTCGATGAGGCTAAACATGATGCGTCATCAGCATCACAGGAGATTCAAACACAGTCCAGATATACACTGGCGTTTAGTTCTGAAATGAATGAAAATATACTTTTCAGATTACATTTTCATTTAGCCATGTACTTATACAGAGCTCTTACATATAGTATGTTTTGACTTTTATAATTGGCTTTTCTTGGTGATAAGAAAGCACATTTTTATGACAAACTGGCTTCTCCTTGCTATGAATTCCCTCCTGTGAACCAGTCAGGGCATGTACCTTCCCAGTGAGCACAAGATGTTGAAAAATACATATTTTCAATCCCAAAAATATGTACACGGAACTAAAATATAAACGCAACATGTAAGTATTGGTCCCGTGTTTCATGAGCTGTCATAAAAGATCCCCAAAATGTTCCATAAGCACAAAAAAGCTTATTACTCTCAAATTTTGTGCACAAATTTGTTTACTTCCCTGTTAGTGAGCAAGTCTCTTTTGCCAAGATAATCCCCCCACCCCCACCCCCTACAGGTGTGGTATATCAAGAAGATGATTAAACAGCATGATCGTTTACACAGGTACACCTTTTGCTGGCAACAATTAAAGGCCACTCTAAAATGTGCAGTTTTGTCACACAACACAATGCCAATGCTGAACTGCCACCCCCGTGCTATGACTATCGCCCCATAACACTCACTTCTGTCATCATGAAGTGCTTTGCGAGACTAGTCAAGGATCATATCACCTCCACCTTACCTGTCACCCTAGACACACTTTTATTTGCGAACCGCCCCAATAGGTCCACAGACGATGCACTCGCCATCACACTGCACACTACCCTATCCCATCTGGACAAGAGGAATACCTATGTAAGAATGCTGTTCATTGACTACAGCTCAGCATTAAACACCATAGTACCCTCCAAGCTCACCATGAAGCTTGAGGCCATGGGTTTCAACCCCACCCTGTGCAATTGGGTCCTGGACTTCCTGACGGGCCGCCCCCAGGTGGTGAAGGTAGGAAACAACATCTCCATTTTGCTGATCCTCAACACTGAGGCCCCACAAGGGTGCGTGCTCAGCCCCCTCCTGTACTCCCTGTTCACCCATGACTGCGTAGCCATGCATGCTTCCAACTCAATCATGAAGTTTGCAGACAACACAACAGTAGTATGCTTGATTACCAACAACGACGAGACAACCTATAGGAAGGAGGTGAGGGCACTCGGAGTGTGGTGTCAAGAAAACAACCTCTCACTCAACGTCAACAAAACAAAGGAGATGATCGTGGACTTCAGGAAACAGCAGAGGGAGCACCCCCCTATCCACATCAATGGGACAGCAGCGGAGAATGTGGAACTGTTTAAGTTCCTCGGCGTACACATCACGGACAAACTGAAATGGTACACCCACACAGACAGGGTGGTGAAAAAGGCGCAACAGCGCCTCTTCAACCTCAGGAAGCTGAAGAAATTTGGCTTGTCACCTAAAACCCTCACAAACTTTTACAGATGCACAATTGAGAGCATCCTGTCGGGTTGCATCACCGCCTGGTACTGCAACTGCACCGCCAATAACCGCAGGGCTCTCCAGAGGATGGTGCGGTCTGCACAACGCATCACTGGGGGCAAACTACCTGTCCTCCAGAAAAACTACAGCACCCATTGTTACAGGAGGCCAAAAAGATCATCAAAAACAACAACCATTCGAGCGACTACCTGTTCACCCCACTACCATCCAGAAGGCGAGGTCAGTACAGGTGCATCAAAGCTGGGACCGAGAGATAGAAGTTATTTTTCAATCTCAAGGCCATCAGACTGTTAAACCGCCATCACTAACCCAGTGAGGCTGCTGCCTACATACAGACTTGAAATCATAGGCCAATTTAATAAATGGATCATTAGTCACTTTAATAATGCCACTTTAATAATGTTTACATATCTTGCATTACTCATCTCAAATGTACAGTTGAAGTCGGAAGTTTACATACACCTTAGCCAAATACATTTAAACTCAGTTTTTCACTATTCCTGACATTTAATCCTAGTAAAACTTCCCTGTCTTAGGTCAGTCAAGATCATCACTTCATTTTAAGAATGTGAAATGTCAGAATAATAGTAGAGAGAATGATTTATTTCAGCTTTTATTTATTTCATGACATTCCCAGTGGGTCAGAAGTTTACATACACTCAATTAGTATTTGGTAGCATTGCCTTTAAATTGTTTAACTTGAGTCAAACGTTTCAGTTAGCCTTCCACAAGCTTCCCACAATAAGTTGGGTGAATTTTGGCACATTCATCCTGACAGAGCTGGTGTAACTGAGTCAGGTTTGTAGGCCTCCCTGCTCGCACACGCTTTTTCAGTTCTGCCAACACATTTTCTATAGGATGAGGTCAGGGCTTTGTGATGGCCACTCCAATACCTTGACTTTGTTGTCCTTAAACCATTTTCCACAACTTTGGAAGTATGCTTGGGGTCATTGTCCATTTGGAGGACCCATTTGCGACCAAGCTTTAACTTCCTGACTGATGTCTTGAGATGTTGCTTCAACATATCCACATAATTTTCCTTCCTCATGATACCATCTATTTTGTGAAGTGCACCCGTCCCTCTTGCAGCAAAGCACCCCCACAACATGATGCTGCCACCCCCGTGCTTCACAGTTGGGATGGTGTTCTTCGGGTTGCAAGCCTCCCCCTTTTTCCTCCAAATGTAACGATGGTCATTATGGCCAAACAGTTCTATTTTTGTTTCATCAGACCAGAGGACATTTCTCCAAAAAGTACAATCTTTGTCCCCATGTGCAGTTGCAAACCGTAATCTGGCTCAAACCTAAGTGTATGTAAACTTCCGACTTATATACTCTATTTTATACCATCTATTGCATCTTGCTCATGCCGCTCGGTCATTGCTCATCCATATATTTATATGTACATATTCTTATTCCATTCCTTTACTTAGATTTGTGTGTATTAGGTAGTTGCTGTGGAATTGTTAGATTGCTTGTTAGATATTACTGCACTGTTGGAACCAGAAGCACAAGCATTTCACAACACTCGCAATAACATCTGCTAACCCTGTGTGTGTGAACAATAAAATTAGATTTGATTTTGAGATGTCTCAAGTTTGGAAGGAGCGTGCAATTGGCATGCTGACTGCAGGACCTGAAAAGGTCCCAGTTCTTCTATGGCCTGCACACTCACCAGACATGTCATCCATTGAGCACGTTCGGGATGCTCTGGATAAACGTCTATGACAGCATGTTCCAGTTCCCGCCAATATCCAGCAACTTTGCACAGCCATTGAAGAGGAGTGGGACAACATTCCACAGGCCACAATCTACAGCCGGATCAACTCTATGCGAAGGAGACGTGTCGCGCTGCACGAGGCACCACCAGATACAGACTGGTTTTCTGACCCACACACCAATTTTTTTTTAAGGTATATGTGACCAACAGATGCATATCTTTATTCCCTGTCATGTGAAATCCATAGATTAGGGCCTAATGAATTTATTTCAATTGAATGATTTCCTTATATTAACTGTAACTCAGAAAAATCTTTGAAATAGTTGCATGTTGTGTTTATTTTGTTCAGTGTTTTCAAAGTATTTTGCTAATTGGGTTGTTTGCCTTGTAGACGGAAGGGAAATTATACGGTGCATGTATTTTGTGAAGTTTTTTGTAACCAAACACGAGCTAAAGTTTAGTGGTTTGTGAGGTTAGAAGGAGGGTCAGGAATAGACAGTGGCCTGGAGTGTTTAATTGGACCCTAAGGTAATAAAGTCAATGTAAGGTGCAGACTGACAGATCTTAAAGGTAGAAAAAAACAAATAGCCTAAATAGAGTCACAGACTCTAGAATTCTCCATGTTTTTTATACTGGAACATCATCATTGACTTGAATGGGGAGGCTCGTTCTATAGTCTATTTCTATGGTCATGTCAATTTGCAGGCAGCCCATGATGTCAATTCCTTCAGTGACACGTGTGAGAGAAGGGTACCCCCTGCAGAAACGGGAGGTTTTTGACCAGTGAGGGGTGTGGCTGCAAAGTGAGAGATGAAGTTACAGATTCAAAGATGAGCTGACAGCTCAACACGTGTCCACTATTGAAGTGTACAGTAGGCTGTCACACCGACCACTCCAACTCCACGTGTCCTCCTCTATAATATCCCACACCGCCACACTGACCTCACACACCCAGGTCCACCATTGAAATATACACGTGTCCGGGTTTTCCAGGGTTTTAAAAAGCAATAGAATATCATATCAATCGAAAATAGTACTTGGACAACATTGTCATACGTTTGATCAAATTTTATTAGTCGTATGTACTGGTATACACCGTCCAACAAAATGCTTACTTGCAGGTTTCTTCTCGACAATGCAACAACAACAAGAAATAATATAAGATTAGAATACAAACAAAGTAAATGGCTCAGTAGAATAGAATAAATGTTTTAGCATAACTATACTGGACAAAATATAAACACAACATGCAACTATTTCAACGATTTTACTGAGTTACAGTTCAGATAAGGAAATCAGTTAATTGAAACATATTCATTAGGCCCTAATTTATGGATGTCACACGACTGGGAATACAGATATGCATCTATTGGTCACAGATACATTTTTTAAAAAGGTAGGGGCATGGATCAGGAAACCAGTCAGTATCTGGTGTGACCACTATTTACCTCATGCAGCGTGAAATCTCCTTTGCATAGAGTTGATCAGGCTGTTGATTGTGGCCTGTGGAATGTTGTCCCACTACTCTTCAATGGCTGTGTGAAGTTTCTCAATATTGGCAGGAACTTGAACACGCTGTAGTACACGTCGATCCAGAGCATCCCAAACATGCTCAATGGGTGACATGTCTGGTGAGTATGCAGGCCAATGGAAGAACTGGGACAATTGCATTCGGCTTCAGGTATAGAAATTAACATTGAATTCTATGGCAACAGCTCTGGTAGACATTCTGTTAAATCAGCTTCTTGATATGCCACACCTGTTAGATGGATGGATTATCTTGGCAAAGGACAAATGCTCACTGACAGGGATGTAAACAAATTTGTGTGCAAAATTTAAGAAGAATAAGCTTTTTGTGCGTATCAAACATTTCTGGGATCTTTTATTTCAGCTCATAACATTTTGGACCAACACTTTACATGTGTTGTTTATATTTCTGTTCAGTATATAATACAGGAAGCCACAATTTATAGTTAAATATTTACATGTGTTTTGGGAGAAGGGGCGATTGAGGGGCAAGTGTGCCAATTGTGCAGTATTTAAATTGCTTGATGGACTAGTGTCTGGTAGGAGGGATGCGTCCTGACGTAAGACAATGATTTGGACCGAACATCAGTGGAGTTCACAGGACCTAAGACAGTCTAAATGAGCTGCTTTTTGTTGTACAGGAGATGACCTGTGATTCTGATGCACTCCAGGGTGGAGCCAGCCACCAGTTCGTCACAGGACAAATGGACACACCAGCTAAATCTGTCTGGACATTGGACAGCTAAGTGGCTAGAGTAGTACAGTCATTAGGTCTTGAGTGCAACATAAGGATTGTATTTACTTTGTCTGTGAGGGAAGTAAAAAAGGTCAAGATGATGAGTTTGTGACGGTGGTGGTAGTAGTGCCGGGAAATGGGGGGATTGTGTGTGTGTGTGTGATTGTGTGTGTTTGTTCTAAACAAAAAAAATCCTATAGATGCACAGTGCAGCAAGTGACAAACACACACAAACAGGAAAACACAACTACTTGAATTGGTGACGAATGGTCTTAATTAAAGCCTTGGGACTGTGAGCCATATAGAAATCTCCATCTATGGCTATGTTGGGACTGTAATAACTATATCCCAATGGGATGATTTGATTGACTCTAACCTACTTAAAGGTTGTGAATCATTGTGGTAGGATTTCTCTTCTCTGGCTAAATGAACCAAGGCCATGTCAGTAGCTGTCCAGATAAGGCTGAGAGATTAATGGATTGGAACATTGATTCAGACCATGGTTAAGAGATAACAAAATGAGATTAAAAGAGATTGCCATGGCGCCATGAGGTAGCCTAGGCAGAGAGCTCTGTAAATATTGTAAATATTAAATTTTTTTGTGTTTTTATTACATTTTTTTATCAACTTTTTTTGTTTTTGATAACTTGATAACTAAATGAACTGAGATATCTGGTGGTGGCCCAAAGAATTGCAGGACTGATTATAGCAAGTCAGTTTATATTTGGCTTGGCAAGCTAGCTACCTTGCTTGCTAATGTGATTTGAATGAGGCAGCAACACCAGATCAACAGCATCGGCCTTTTGGTCCTCCTGCCCCAGTTTCTAGAGGGAAGTGGACTGCAGCGTGAGGTGATTTGTTGGACCACTGCTGAGTGTGTTGGTCTTAGTGGTGCTTTTACAGCCGCCGAAGCATCACCCAGGTGGGTGCTACATTTCAATAGTGGACGATCCAGCATACTTACGGAGGAGGAAGAGTTGTATCGAAGACGACGAGGTGCCCTGAGCTCTGTGTCCTGTCTGTCAGATGTCTCTACATCCCTGCCCGGCTGTATCATCTATGCTGCCTCCTCTTAAGAAACAACCTTTCCAAGCTGCCTATTATCTAAAGCTGTGGAAGACCATCGCTCAAGAACTGCCAGATCCCTTCAGTTGTTTCGTTAAATAGTTGTTTGTTTATTTTGTTTTTAAAGCGAATTTGAAATTCTACTTGTAATGAAAAGCTCTATAAAAAAGAAATATATTATTATTAATGTTACTGGTTCCAGGGTTGAGACCAGGAAAACAGATTTTATGTTTCCTGAGCCTTTATTTAATAAAATAAAGTCATCAGGAGCTTAGAAATGTACTTTTACAACTTATAAAAGTCTGTGACGCCATTTTGTTAGGTTCACCTCCATGTTAAATCGTTTCCACCTCACATTCCTTAGAATTTTCAAGCTTCGACAAAAACATCACACAACCCATGAAACATGTTATCTTACTATTCTGAGGTATATTTTGTATAGTTATAAATTGCAAACCTGTAAAACGAGAAAATCTTAGATGAGAAATTTGTCTGGTTTCAGAAAAAGTTAGCTCAGTAGAATGAGGAAGTAAGGTCACGATCACCAGTGTCAAGGCCACCAACCAACAGATCTGCTGGCTCCACCTAGTGGTACTAATACCTTTCAGTGCATATTAACCTAGAGGACTCCAATAATTAAATGAAAGTAATAAAAGTTATGGCTCACAAACAATATACTGAACAAAAATATAAACGCAACATGCAACAATTTCAAAGATTTTACTGAGTTACGGTTCATAGAAGGAAATCAGTAATTTAAATAAATGAATTGAAATACATTCTTTCCCGACAATAGGGCTTTATTACAGACAGAAATACTCCTCAGAACTATCAGGTGGATGGATTATTTTGTCAAATGAAAAAATACTCACTAACAGGGATGTACATTATGGGGATCTTTTACTTCAGCTCATGTAACATTGGACCAACACTTTACATGTTGTGTTTTATATTTTTGGTCAGTAAAGAGTGTGGCAGGTAGCCTAGTGGTTAGAGTGTTGGGTCAGTAACTGAAAGGTTGCTAGATTAAATCCCTGAGCTGACAAGGTAAAAATATGTAATTCTGCCCCTGAACAAGGCAGATAACCCACTGTTCCTAGGCAGTCATTGTAAATATGAATTTGTTCTTAAAACCTCTGAAGGATCCGCCCCATTTCTTTCAATTTTCGCCTAAAATTGACATACCCAAATCTAACTGCCTGTAGCTCAGGCCCTGAAGCAAGAATATGCATATTTGAAAGGAAACACTTTGAAGTTTGTGGAAATGTGAAAGGAATGTAGGAGAATATAACATATTAGATCTGGTAGACGATAATACAAAGAAAAAAAAAACATTATTTTGTAAAAAAAGAAGATCAAGAAAACTGATTTGACGTGTATCAGATTGCATAGTAAATCTCAAATGTTCTGAACATTTGAGACTTAATATGCAATCTGATACACGTCAAATCAGTTTACTTGATCTTCTGATCTCGTGTGAAAATAATGTTCTATACACTGATCTTTACAGGAAACCTACTGATAGTAACAGTTTGTTTTTCCTTGAAAAATAGTTTGCCCTACAGCCAATTCTGTCAAATCAAAAGAATTTGCAAAAGGCAATCAGATTTCGACAGAAATATGGCTGAGACGGAAAGAAAATTCAAGGAGAGGGGGTACAAAAATGATCAGATTAATATTGCCATTGAGAAAATTCAAAACAAAACGAGACATGACCTTTTTCAAGGTCAGTCTCGTAAAAAGAAGCATTCTTGCGTTCTAACCACCCGCTATTCAAAGTGCTCTGAACAAATTAAGGGAATTGTTCACAAGCATTGGCACATTCTAAAATCCGATGATAGTCTCGGTAATGTGTTTTCGGAACTTCCCTTGGTCATATTCTCGCGGGGCAGAAATCTCAGAGGCCAATTGGTAAATTCTGATTTACCACCTCAAGATATTCCTGAACAACGTCTATTTGCGCCCCTACTGGATGGAAATTACAAGTGTAATGGCTGTGCTCAATGCAATGGCACTTATAAATGTAGATCCTTCAAACAGGGAAACAGATCCCAATCAAAGGTGTTATTACGTGTTCCACTAAGGCAGTTATTTATCTTATAACTTGTCCTTGTGGTAAAAATTATGTGGGTAAAACAAAGCGCGAATTAAAAGTATGTATCTCTGAGAATCGTAGCACCATTAGGTGCAAAAACTTGACTTACCCAGTTGCGGCCCATTTTTTGGAAGCAAACCACTCGATTTCGTCTCTGCGTTATATTGGCATTGAACATGTCACCCTCCCTAGGAGAGGGGGTGACCTCGATAATTTATTGTTAAAACGAGAGGCTGCCTGGATCTTTAATTTAAAGACCCTCGCTCCCTTCGGTCTCAACATCGACTTTGATCTGAAACCATTCTTGTGATTGTGACTGCCATTGTGATTGTTTGTAGGCTTATGTAGCCTAAATCGAATCTATGATCGTATGCTATCCATTTGTTTTTTGTATGTTCTTTGTATGCCATTTTAATATTTCAGAATTAACCAATGATATTAGGCCACACTTGGCCATGATTACAGACACCTGTGTGTGTCCTTTGACACTATATAAATGAGTCACCCCGCAGTGTTTGTGATTATATCCTGATGAAGACAGCTTGCCTGTCGAAACGTTGGACATAAAATATTTTTTGCATCTGAGCTCCTAGAGTGTGCGGATCTTCTTTATTTTCAGGCATTGAGGAGTACACCACATCAGTCACTGGCTTTATCAATAAGTGAATCGAAGACGTTGTCCCCACAGTGACTGTACGTACATATCCCAACCAGAAGCCATGCATTACAGCCAACATTCACACTGAGCTATAGGGTAGAGCTGCTGCTTTCAAGGAGCAGGACTCTAACCCGGAAGCTTATAGAAATCCCGCTATGCCCTCTTATGAACCATCAAACAGGCAAAGCGTCAATACAGGACTAAGATCGAATTGTACCACACCAGCTCCGACACTCGTCGGATGTGGCAGGGTTTCAAACTATTACAGACTACAAAGGGAAGCACAGCCGAGAGCTGCCCAGTGACACGAGCCTACCAGATGAGCTATTTAACTTCTATGCTCGCTTTGAGGAAAGTAACAGTGAAACATGCATGAGAGCATCAGCTGTTCTGGACGACTGTGTGATCACGCTCTCCGCAGCTGATGTGGGTAAGACGTTTAAACAGGTCAACATTCACAAGGCCGCTGGGACAGACGGATTACCAGGACGTGTACTCCAAGCATGCTCTGGCAAACTGGCTAGTGTCTTCACTGACATTTTCAAACTCCCCCTGTCTGAGTCTGTATTACCAACATGTTTCAAGCAGACCACCATAGTCCCTGTGCCCAAGAACACTAAGGTAACCTGCCTAAATGACTACAGACCAGTAGCACTCACGTCTGTAGCCATGAAATGCTTTGAAAGGCTGGTCATGGCTCACATCAACACCATTATCCCAGAAACCCTGGACCCACTCCAATTTGCATACCGCACCAACAGATCCACAGATGATGCAATCTCTATTGCACTCCACACTGCCCTTTCCCACATGGACAAAATGAACACTTATGTGAGAATGCTATTCATTGACTACAGCTCAGCGTTCAACACCAGTTTTTTTTTAAAGTAAGTAAGAAAAATTTGCTAAATAAACTAAAGGAAAAATAGTAACACAATAAAATAACAATAACAAGGCTATACACAAGGGGTGCCGTTACCGAGTCAGTGTGCAGGGATATGGTTTAGTCAAGGTAATTGAGGTAATATGTACATGTATTTAGGGGTAAAGTGACTATGCATAGATAACAAACAGAGAGTAGCAGCAGCGTATGTGAAGGACTGTGTATGTGTGTGTGTGTGTGGCATCAATATGCATGTGTGTGTGTTGTGTGTTTGTGTCTGTGTGTGTTGGAGGGTCAGGGCTCACCCGAGTGGAGCAGCGGTCTAAGGCACTGCATCGCAGTGCTTGATGTGTCACTACAGACCCGGGTTCGATCCCAGACTGTGTCACATCTGGACATGACCGGGAGTATCATAGGGTAGCGCACAACTGGCCCAGCGTTGTCCGGGTTAGGGGAGGGTTTGGCCGCTAGTGGCTCATCGCACTCTAGTGACTCCTTGTGGTGGGCCGGGCGCCTGCAGGCTGACTTCGGTCGTTAGTTGAATGCTGTTTCCTCTGACACATTGGTGCAGCTGGCTTCCAGGTTTAGCGGGCGGGTGTTAAGAAGTGCGGTTTGGTGGGTCATGTTTCGGAGGACGCATGACACAACCTTCGCCTCTCACGAGCCTGTTGGGGAGTTGCAGCAATGAGACAAGATTGTAATTGGATCACAACTGGATATCACGAAATTTAAAAATATATACACAAATAACAGAAATATACAAAAAAATAAGGGGGTATTGCAAATAGTCTGGGTAGCCATTTCATTAACTGTTCAGCAGTCTTTTGGCTTGGGGGTAGAAGCTGTTAAGGAGTCTTTTGGTCCCAGACTAGGCACTCCGTTACCGCTTGCCGGACTTGGGTGGCGGGACTTTTTTAGGGCCTTTCTCTGACACCGCCTGTTATAGAGGTCCTGGATGGCAGGAAGCTCTGCCATACGCACTACCCCCTGTAGTGCCTTGCGGTCAGATGAAGAGCTGTTGCCATACCAAGCGGGGATGCAACCTATCAGGATGCTCTTGATGGTGCAGCTGTAGAACTTTTTGAGAAGTCCCATGCCAAATCTTTTCAGCCTCCTGAGAATAGGCATTGTAGTGCCCTCTTCACAACTGTCTTGGTGTGTTTGGACGATGATAGGTCCTTTGTGATGTGGACACCGCTCTACTACAGCCCTGTTGATGTGAATTGGGGAGTGCTCGGCCCTCCTTTTCCTGTAGTCCACGTTTAGCTCCGTTGTCTTGCTCACGTTGAGGGATAAGTTGTTGTCCTGGCACCACACTGCCAGGTTTCTGACCTCCTCCCTATAGGCTGTCTCATTGTCGTCGGTGATAAGGCCTACCACCGTCATGTCGTCGGCAAACTTAATGATGGTGTTGGAGTTGTGCATGGCCATGCAGTCATGGTTGAACAGGGAGACTAAGTACACACCTCTGTGGGGCACACTGGCGGTTCTGGGGGGGGGCCAGGGGCCAGTGCCCCTGTGACAACAATTTTGGACCCCCTTGTGGCCCCCCTAAATGTGGAGTATGAAATAATTTTTGCATAACTAATTTTTGCTATCGTTCTTTTTTTACATCCGTTATTAGACAGTGGCAACACGGAACACTAATTAAACCCACACATTTACTAGAGGGACATGGTATTTTGCCTACTAATGCCTGCAATGAAGTGAAGAAAATGATATGACAACAATAACGTCTAATGTAACTGGCCCCTCTAACAGTACAACTGGCCCCAGCTTGGCCCCCCCAGTTGAAAGGGTCTAGAACCTCCACTGGTGGGGCACCTGTATTGAGGGTCAGCATGGCGGATGTGTTGTTGCCTACCCTCACCACCTGGTGACAGCCAGTCAGGAAATCCAGGATCCAGTTGCAGAGGGAGGTGTTCATTCCCAGGGTCCTTAGCTTAGTGATGAGCTTGGAGGGCACTATGGTGTTAAACGCTGAGCTGTAGTCAACAACTTTCTCACGTAGGTGTTCCTTTTGTCCATGTGGGAAAGGGCACTGTGGAATGCAATAGAGATTGCTTCATCTGTGGATCTGTTGGGGCGGTATGCGAAATGGAGTGAGCCCAGGGTTTCTGGGATGATGGTGTTGATGTGAGCCATGACCAGCCTTTCAAAGCATTTCATGGCTACAGATTTGAGTGCTACGGGCGGTCGTCATTTAGGCAGGTTACTTTGGCATTCTTGGGCACAGGGACTATGGTGGTCTGCTTGAAACATCTAGGTATTACAGACTGGGTCAGCCAAATTTGGAAATGTCAGTGAAGACACTGTATTTTATTATTTTATTTGCTACTTGGCCAGGTTCAATGACAATGTTCTGTGACCTGACTGAATCAGTCTGTACACAGTTAACTATGGTCTTACCTTTGTCATCTTGAATTGCCCTAGCCCCACTGATCAGATTAACAAGGGTTGGCATGACTCGATCTTGTTGCCCTTTAACCAGTTCTTTAATCACATTGAATCCAAGCAGCGGACTCTCAAGCTCAATGCAAATCACCAGAAACGGGACCTGGATGGATAGTTTGGGGTCCTCATTCCCAGGTAAGTTTACAGTGATTTCGACCCAACCATCAAATGGTATAATGTCTCCATTCATGGCATACACATCAGGTCTTCTGACGTCATGCCCAGGTAGGTATCTGTCCTTCCAGGCATGGACTATGATGCTAACTTGGGCCCCTATATTGAGTAAGGCACTGGCTGCAAGTCCACTCATGTAACATTGAATGAGGCACTTATTCCCTATGAGCCAGACTACTTTATCATTCTTCACAGCTGTTTGACCTGTAGAGTGTGAAGTAGAAGTTTTCCTTGGCTTGCCTCTCTTCTTGACACTAGCTGCTTCTGTGGATATGCATGGTGAGGCCATACTGCTGAAGTGCAGTCTCTGTGCCTCGGCCCCTTGTAAACCTTCAGCTTGCTGCGGCCCGGTCACTGGGCAGCAGTGACCGGGCAAAGCTAAGCCGGGCAAAGCTAAGGAAAGCTAAGGTAACTGAGCTAAATGACTATCGCCCCGTAGCACTCACTTCCGTCATCATTAAGTGCTTTGAGAGACTAGTCAAGGATCATATCACCTCCATCCTACCAGACACCTTAGACCCACTCCAATTTGCTTACCGTCCCAATAGGTCCACAGACGACGCAATCGCAATCACACTGCGCACTGCCCTAACCCATCTGGACAAGAGGAAAACCTATGTAAGAATGCTGTTCATCGACTACAGCTCAGCATTTAACACCATAGTACTGTCCAAACTCGTCATTAAGCTCGAGACCCTAGGTCTCGACCCCGCCCTGTGAAACTGGGTCCTGGACTTCCTGACAGGCCGGCTCCAGGTGGTGAGGGTAGGAAACATCATCTCCACCCGCTGATCCTCAACACTGGGGCCCCACAAGGGTGCGTTCTCAGTCCTCTCCTGTACTCCCTGTTCAGCCATGACTGCGTGGCCAAGCACGCCTCCAACTCAATCATCAAGTTTGCAGACGACACAACAGTGGTAGGCTTGATTACCAACAACGACGACACGGCCTACAGGGAGGAGGTGAGGGCCCTCGGAGTGTGGTGTCAGGAAAATAACCTCTCACTCAACGTCAACAAAACAAAGGAGATGATTGTGGACTTTAGGAAGCAGCAGAGGGTGCACCCCCTTATCCACATCGACGGGACAGTAGTGGAGAAGGTGGAAAGTTTTAAGTTCCTCGGTGAACACATCACGGACAAACTGAAATCCATCCACCCACACAGACAGCGTGGTGAAGAAGGCGCAACAGCGCAACAGCGCCTCTTCAACCTCAGGAGGCTGAAGAAATTTGGCTTGTCACCAAAAACACTCACAAACTTCTACAGATGCACAATCGAGAGCATCCTGTCGGGCTGTATCACCGCCTGGTACGGCAACTGCTCCGCCCACAACCGTAAGGCTCTCCAGAGGGTAGTGAGGTCTGCACAACGCATCACCGGGGGTAAACTACCTGTCCTCCAGGACACCTACACCACCCGATGTCACAGGAAGGCCAAAAAGATCATCAAGGACAACAACCACCCGTTCACCCCGCTATCATCCAGAAGACGAGGTCAGTACAGGTGCATCAAAGCTGGGACCGAGAGACTGAAGAACAGCTTCTACCTCAAGGCCATCAGACTGTTAAACAGCCATCACTAACATTGAGTGGCTGCTGCCAACATACTGACTCAAATCTCTAGCCACTTTAAATATTTGAAAATTGGATGTAACAAATGTATCACTAGCCACTTTAAACAATGCTTTATATAATGTTTACATATCCTACATTACTCATCTCATGTGTATATACTGTACACTATTCCATCTACTGCATCTTGCCTATGCCGGTCGGCCATCGCTCATCCATATATTTATATGTACATACTCGTATTCATTCCTTTACACTTGTGTGTATAAGGTAGTTGTGAAATTGTTAGATTACTTGTTAGATACTACTGCATGGTCGGAACTAGAAGCACAAGCATTTCGCTACACTCGCATTAACATCTGCTAACCATGTGTATGTGACAAATAAAAATATATTTGATTTGATTTGGTCGTTCCTCTGCCATGACCTGCTCACATTTCCCAAATTCCTGAGTTTCTTAAGACAGCCTAACACCCTGTGTCCTTCCTCGCCATAGTAGAGCATTGTTCGAAACATTTCACACAGCCATATAGTCTCTCTCATTTAAGCATAGGAACACTACCATGTGTGTTCTGGCTGTACTGGCTGTTTCAGGGAGTCTATTGTGCTTGCTAGAGATTCAACCTCTGCACTGAGTTGTTGTGTTTTTGCTTTTACGGTCGGGGACCTCTTCCTTAGCATTAGGATCTTTACCAGGGTCTTCCTCAAGTTGCAAGCATTTGTAGGTTTATGGCAGGGTGTTGATCCTACCTACATTTCCTCCTGCTTTCATCGTTAGTCATTTTCATTACATGCCTCAGCATAGCTTCATCACTTGAGAGGAGAGGTTTCAGCTCCCTGCGAACATCACCATGTCTTTTCCCTAGTCCTTGGTAGGAATACACCTTGGACTGTCTCTGAGCTGTCCTTTATGTCAGCATTGGCTTGTTTTGATGTGAACAGGATTCTTTGTTTTAACCCTAGAACTCGGTAGAGGAACTGTTGTGGCGTCTCATGCTTGTTTTGTTTGGTGCATATTAGCTCTTGGAATAGTTATGTGCTATTATTTTCGCCCATATGAGACTGGAGAAACCCCTTCAGCTACTGTGAGGTCATCCTTATTTATGAGCATGTCCTTTAAGTTCCCTGGCTTTATTATCCTTCTGACTATCTATGGATCACTGAAGTTCAGCACCTTCTTGTTGGCAAATATTGTTGTAGCTTATGTTGGACGCATGGTCGCCTATTTGACCCCCCTGTATTTTTTATTCCCTACGGTGGAGGGAGGAGAGATCTCTTAGGGAGACCACTTTCTCATGTGTCTGGTGTGATACAGATTCAGAATGACTACTACTGTGTGGTAGATTACTGTGTGGTTCTGTGTGCCGGGTCTCAACAAGCTGTAGTGTAGGAGTGAGTTTACATTAGGGACGTTTCTTACCTAGCTCCTCATAGCCTGAGAGTAACCTCTGGTACTCTGTGTGTGGTATGTCATGGGCTACATTAGCTGTGGTTACATTAGCTGCATCAGTGGATAGAGAGAGTGTGTTGTGTGACTCGTGTGACTCGACATTAACTTCTGTGCTCGCAGGTGGTGTAACAGTTACACTACGGGCCTGGATAAGAGCATCAATGGAATCTTTCAACCATCCCCATATCCTCAGACTCAAGAAAAGGATTACTATACATAAAAGCATTGATAAAATCAAAACCCTCCTCATTACCCACTTTGTCTGGTATCTGACCCACGGTGTTGGCGACCTTAAAGAGTTCCTTAACCCGACAGAACGTGCAGACACTTCCTGATGTCCCACACTAGGGCTCTTCCTCCTGTTGTCTGACATGGCAACCTCTTCCTTTATCCCTCACACAGTCCCAGATGTCTGATTTATAGCCTCAACTCTCACTCTGATGTTTTGGAACACAGCCCCAGCTTCTGCCTGGTGCCAGATGTCATAGATCAGTGGATCAGGTCCCAACCAGCATGTGTCGCCGATCCCGGACGAGCCCCCCAAAATCTGTTACAGGTCCCAGATAATATGTTTCCTGAGCCTTCATTTAATAAAATAAAGTCATCTGGAGCTTAAAAATGTCCTTTTACAACTTAAAAAAGGTTCACCACCATGTTAAATCATTTCCACCTAGCGTGACTTCATTACTTACAATGGGGAGTCTTAGCATTTTATAGCTTCAACAAAAACTACTCCAAAATGTACCTTAAACATCACACAACTCATGCTGGCAAGATTGCACCGACAGACATGGCAGCTCTACTTCTAGCTCCTAAGCACAAGCATTTCGCTACACCCGCAATTTGCTAAATATGTGTATGTGACCAATAAAATGTGATTTTAAATAGATAGCAAAGCATGTTATCTTACTATTTCAAAGTATATTTTGTATAGTTATATATTACAAACCTGTAAAACAGGAGAAATTATGAGACAAGATAAAGTTGTCTGGTTTCAGAAAATGTTTTCCCAATAGAATGAGGAAGTAAGATCACAATCTCCAGTGTAAAGGCCAACCAACAGATCTGCTGGCTCCACCTAGTGGTACCAATACCTTTCAGTGCATATTAATGCTAAACCTGGAGGACTGCAATAATGAAATAAAGTAATACATGTTATGGCTCAGAAATAATAAAAAAAAAACACATCAAATTAACATAAACTGTGGCCAAACATTTTGGACTCGTCACATTAAAATGATTATGACTTTGTCATCTGGAAACAACTCAACGAATACACTTTAAACAAATCTATCTGAAGATGTTTTTATCCTGTACTAAGACAGTGGAATTACAGTAGATCTAGACCTGTGTTCCTTATCTTGTGGGTATCTTTGAGGAGGCCTGAATAACGACGAGAGAGGGATGGTGATGAGAGAGAGAGCGAGATGCAGAAAGAGAGAGAGAGTTGCGAGAGAGAGAGAGAGACGCAGAGAGAGAGAGAGAGATGGAAGAATGGAGGAAGAGATGGTCTTGGGGTGATATTGGTGCTGAGTACATAGTTTGTCTGTATTTTTAGCCCATCACAGTTTGTTCCCAGGAAGTGTGTTGGTTAGATGACGTAAGAGACCGCAGGTTAGATAGCCGCATTGATACACTGATGCTTCTGTCCATCATAAATGATAAGCCCCCCTCTCTTCTCTTTCCCTCTGTCTTTCACCCTCTTTCAATTGACCCCCTCTCTCTTTCCTCATCCACCCTCTCCCTCTCCATCTCTCCAGCCCCTCCCTCTCTCTCTAACTCTCAAGCCCTCTCTCTTTCCACCCTCTCCCCCCTCTCTCCAGCCCCCCTCCTCTCTGTGATGAAAGTGAAAGAGGGATGCAGGGGGCTGCACCAAAGGGAGGGGTGTGTCCCTCTATAAGAGGTCTGAGCAACAGCCTGTATGTATAGATGAAATACACTGAGATAGAAGACAGGACACTTACTAGAGCTACTGTACTGTAGACCTAAATCACCCAAAAGACCTACGCCCGAACGCCTCATACACAGGTAAGTCTGACCTTAGACCTTCGGGCTTTGGCTTAAGGTGTGGGGGTGGAGGAGAACTCACCTGGCTTGGTTTGAGATGGGACCCTTCCCTGACTGCCACTGAAGGAGTTTGGGTTCAGCTTTAAACCCGAGAAGTTGCCAATGGCTTAGTGCAGTTTGGCATATCTTATGGTGGCTAGTATATTTATAGTATTGCATGTGTTGGGAATTGGGTTATTAGGGTTCGTTAGTTTTGTGCAGCGTATCATTTCTCTCTGGGTTTTCGTTGAAGTTGGGTGGACTTTTCCACACTGTCATTTAAGTGCAAGGCATGTACATTGCACCTGAAACAAATGAGAAGAACTGAGAAGAGGGAAATGGAAAAACAACAACAATAAGTTGGTTGAATTCGTTGGATAAATGTATCTGACGTGATACAAACAAATTGGGTTGTACGGTATATACCTCGGGGAGTTTTGCGATGTGTATCAAGAGTAATTGCTGGAAAACACTCAAGCCAAGCACTCTTTCTCTTGTATTCCCTCTTCCTGTGCTCTCCTCTTTGGGTGCACCCTTTTCTTTCGCTGCTTTCTTTCTTCAATATCTTTCTGTGTCGTTTTTCTTTCTGTGCTATTTCTCTCTCTTCTCGGTGCTTGTGGCACAGTTAAAGTCCTGACCCATGACAGGAGCATATTTCTCCCATTACTCTCACTGTTATCCTACTGATCCCCTGGTCCTCAAATCAATGCATCTCCACTGAGACGATGGAAGACTATTATTTTACACAGTTAATACCCGAGGGAGAAGATTAAAGGTTCAACCTTTATACTTAGGTGCAAAATACTAGCTGCAAATGCGTTTACTGTTGATGATCTAATGACGGTAGAGAATGAACCACATAGCTGCCCATAACGCCTGCGAAAGCTTGGGGTCAGTTTCTGTTGCTTCCAAGACTCGGTTTGTGTGTTCTGTCAATGGAACACCACCACCACTTAAATTAGTGGCTATCTACAATTTATTAATTTCTGCCTTTTAATTGGCTTTGATTAAACTTGATAATTTTAAAGGTTAATTCCAAACCTGGTTTAACAGTGGTTTGTTTAATGGAGGGGTTTCCCTTTGAATATCAGTCAATATCAATTTGGGTTTTTTGTTTAAAGGAGTCAATCAGGATTCCTGACTCTTAACTAGCTTTTAACTGATTATTGGCTTAAACTGTACATGGCTAGCAGCCTCTTGGGTGATAAAGGCTAGTTGGTGTGATAATGCTGGTGTTTCAAACGAGCGGTGAAGGCACAGAGGGACCCAGGAGGTCAGATTTAAAGCTGCACATCGACCAGAGCTGCTATCGGTCAAATTTCATTATAGGCTGGTATTTGAGAGCACAGCGGGACTCTACTTAATCAAATGATATTTTTCTTTTTCTCAAAAGATACTCTATATAAACGCTGTGTTTCAAATAGAATTTTAACATAATCCAAATAGGCTTTTTTAGGATTTATTTTCATTTGTAATTCCTCAAATTAATGAAATAATGTATTATTTCCTTTTAGCATATTCCTGAAGACTTGCGTTAGCTCCCCAAGCATATGCTTAGGCTTTAGCTCAGTGGGCGTGTACAGCGTTATGGAGCACAGACGACCCTGGTTAAAAATCCAGTCGGTCACATACGAGCTCCGTGACCAATATCATCGTCTCAGGGACCTGGTTTTCTGCCGTTACCCTACGTCTTTACTACACCGATTAAACTCAGAATGTGTGTGTGTGCGCTTGTGTATCCTTGCTTGTGTGTGTGTATGAGTGTATCTACGTACTTGCTTGTTTGCCCCCGCGCGTGTGTGTGTGTGTGTGTGTGTGCGTGCATGACTGCATGGATATTTGCTTGCCTGCGTGTATGTGTAAGAGAGAGCGAGATGAGTGTGTAAATGTCATTTTAAAGGGATTCCAAGACAATTAAACGCTGTCTCCTCAGACCTGGGGGCAGAATAATTCGAAGCGTTCCCCATCCGGCACGACACAGATTTGGGGAAACTGTGAAATTAGCCCTTGATTAGCTCTCTTGTTGTTCTTCTGTGCAGCTGTTTGAATGGGCCTCAGCATCAGATAGAGAAGCAAAATACGTTCTACTCTTGAGTCATGTTAATGACACGGTTTATGTTGTAATAGTTGAAAAGTTGTTGGAAACCCTCAAGTATAGTTGTGGATGAGTTGTGTAGTACTACCGGCAGTACTAGGCAGCCACTCAGTCTGAGGAAAAAAGAGAGTCAAGACTAACGGCATCCATATTAGGAAGTCGTCAAACTGCATTCCTAATATGGACGCCATCAGTGATGCAGTGGTAAAAAAAGATAGGTGGTTAAATGCTGAACGCATTGATGTGAAAAAAGTAACACTCCCTGTACTTCATTTTCATGTGTGATTTTTCTTTTTTTATATACAACACATACAACACAAAAACAAAATGCCCATTAGAAAAAACATTCTCTAAGATTGTCAACAGACAATTTACAAATTCTGTCAAATGTGTCTGGTTTATGTTTGATTTTGTAATGTATATTTAGTCTAATGGGATGTGCAGTACCAGTCAAAAATGTGGACACCTACTCATTCAACGTTTTTTCTTAATTTTTTACTATTTTCTACAATGTAGAATAATAGTGAAGACATCAAAACTATGAAATCATGCATGGATTCATGTAGTAACCAAAAAAGTGTTAAACAAATCAAAATATATTTTAGATTTTAGATTCTTCTAAGTAGCCACCCCCCTAAGTAGTCATCAACGCAAAGGGTGGCTATTTTGAAGAATCTCAAATATAAAATATATTTTGATTTGTTTAAAACTTTTTGGGTTTCTAAACTCAGCAAGAAAATAATCTCATAAAATCATAATAAACGTCCCTTTTTCAGAACCCTGTCTTTCAAAGATAATTTATAAAAATCCAAATACCTTCACAGATCTTCATTGTAAAGGGTTTAAACACTGTTTCCCATGCTTCAATGAACCATAAACAATTAATGAACATGCACCTGTGGAACGTTGGTTAAGACACTAACAGCTTACAGACGGTAGGCAATTAAGATCACAGTTATGAAAACTTAGGACACTAAATAGGCCTTTCTACTGACTTTGACAAACACCAAAAGATAGATGCCCAGGGTCCCTGCTCATCTGCACGAACGTGCCTTAGGCATGCTGCAAGGAGGCATGAGGACTGCAGATGTGGCCAGGGCAATAAATTGCAATGTCCATACTGTGAGACGCCTAAGACAGTGCTACAGGGAGACTGGGGGAACAGCTGATCATCCTCGCAGTGGCAGACCACGTGTAACAACACCTGCACAGGATCGGTACATCTAAACATCACACTTGCGGGACAGGTACAGAATGGCAACAACAACTGCCCGAGTTACACCAGGAACGCACAATCCCTCCATCAGTGCTCAGACTGTCCGCAATAGGCTGAGAGAGGCTAGATTGAGGGCTTGTAGGCCTGTCGTAAGGCAGGTCCTCACCAGACATCACCGGCAACAACGTCGCCTATGGGCACAAACCCACCGTCGCTGGACCAGACAGGACTGGCAAAAAGCGTTCTTCACTGACGTGTCGCGGTTTTGTCTCACCAGGGGTGATGGACGGATTTGCGTTTATCGTCGAAGGAATGAGCATTACACCGAGGCCTGTACTCTGGAGCGGGATCGATTTGGAAGTGGAGGGTCCGTCATGGTCTGGGGCGGTGTGTCACAGCATCATCGAACTGAGCTTGTTGTCATTGCAGGAAATCTCAACGCTGTGCATTACAGGGAAGACATCCTCCTCCCTCATGTGGTACCCTTCCTGCAGGCTCATCCTGAAATGACCCTCCAGCACGACAATGCCACCAGCCATACTGCTCGTTCTGTGTGTGATTTCCTGCAAGACAGGAATGTCAGTGTTCTGCCATGGCCAGCGAAGAGCCCGGATCTCAATCCCAGTGAGCACGTCTGGAACCTTTTGGATCGGAGGGTGAGGGCTAGGGCCATTCCCTCCCAGAAATGTCTGGGAATCTCACAGCAAGAACTGACACTTCTGGTGCAGATTTGAGGAGGAGATGCACTGCAGTACTTAATGCAGCTGGTGGCCACACCAGATACTGACTGTTACTTTTGATTTGGACCCCCCCACCCTTTGTTGAGGGACTCATTATTCAATTTCTGTTAGTCACATGTCTGTGGAAATAGTTCAGTTTATGTCTCAGTTGTTAAATCTTGTTATGTTCATACAAAAATATTTACACATGTTAAGTTTGCTGAAAATAAACGCAGTTGACAGTGAGAGGACATTTCTTTTTTTTGCCGAGTTTACATGATTCCATTTGTGTTATTTCATATTTTTGATATCTTTTCACTACTATTTTAAAATGTAGAAAATGGTCAAAATAAAGAAAACCCTTGAATAAGTGTCCAAACTTCTGACTGGTACAGTAGATAGTTCAGTCCTCCAGTTTTCTATTCTTGGCTATAATTTTTTTGCAATTAGACTTAGATTACAAAACTTTCTCTGATATTGATCACCAGTATTTACATATCCAACAAACATAATCATGAAGATGGATATAGATTCCTAGACACAATGAAATGATAGCACATACATTATCCCAGAATGGTGTCCGTTTGTCACAGGACCACAGCATATGTAATGGGGTTCCTTTGTGCTTTTTGCATCTCCAACAGAGATGTGACATTTCTGGGTGACATTACATGCCTTCTGGCAGGAGTGTAGTAAGTCCTATGAATTATCTTAAATTGCGGTAGTTTATGTCTTGGCTTTGGATAATCCAAATCTTTCTTGTAATTGATTGAATGAAAATAGAGATCCATCATAGTACACATGTAAAAAATGAATGATACCACTTTGGAACCAGGACTTAAAGGTGTTGTCATTAAACTCTAAAGGTAAGGTGGGGTTATTCCAAATAGGGGTGCCTGTGTGATGTTGGTTCTTTCCACCTCATGAATTTGTGTACATTTTCCCAAATACAAATGGAATTGAGAATCATTTGGATTGTATTTTTTCTTCAATGCCTTGGACCCGAAGTCGTAAATATATAGTATTTTAGATCATACGGTATTCCATTTGTGGCTTCAATACTTTCAATAAATTTTTTCACGAAAGGTGCGTAAAAGCTCACGCAAAAATACAAAAGTGTGTAAACGGCGTTTACATGTTTTTACCCTCCCCTACACCACTGGATGCCATACTAGACACGTTTTACACGTTTTATCAATTGAGGGAGAAATAAGAAATTAGTTCACTGTTTTTTCAAATTTTAGTTTTCAATTGCAAATGCTTTGTTACGTTGTGCCCTATGGAACATTGTCCTAAATCTCCCTGAAAAAAAATTATTAAAAAAGCATTGTTCCTCTTCTTTCTAAGTGGCTCATCCTTGCTGGATAAGATGGGAGCTGAACAGAATGAAACGCAATGACATGTGTTTGGAAGAAAAATAGACATCTGTGTCTCTCCATTCTCCTCATTATTGACAGCTCATGGGGTGTTCTTTGATAAGTGGACGGAGGTGGTGTGTGTGGTGGTGAACACCTGGTGAGGACTAGTCTAAACTCACAGAATTAGAGTGTGTGTTAATCCAATCATAATGCCACAACTCAGTTGGGTTCCTCTCTCTCTTTATGTGTTTCCAGGATCTTATGAGATCTCTCTGTCCCGTTTATTATCCCTTTCTACAGTCAGGGACGAGGTGTTTGCAAATGTGTATGCTTGTGTGTGGCTGTGTGCGTGCGTAGGTGTGGACATGCATATACACATTTGTGTGCATGTGTTTGCATATATGTGCGCATGTGTGTAACACACCTCTGAACTGCCTCACCTCTACTCCTAACCTCCACTGAAGTGAATTCCTCTCAATAAAGAGAGAGATTGATTTAGGTCCATGTGTATCTCTTAATGCCTTCTCCATTAGATCAGCCTCTGCCACGTCATGGTTGTCACAGCAAATCAACTCTGCTGCTGCCTCTCACTGCAGCACAGGTTTGAAGTGTGTCATGCTACTTTTGATATATACACTCACCGGCCAGTTTATTAGGTACACCCATCTAGCACCGGGTCTAGTACCTTTGCCTCCAGAACAGCCTGAATTCTTCAGGGCATTCTACAAGTTGTTGAAAACACTCCACAGGATGTTGGTCCATACTAATACGATGGCATCACACAGTTGCTGCAGATTGGACGGCAGTACATTCAGGACTGCCACTGACTGGATATTTTTTGTTTGTTGCACCATTCTCGGGAAACCCTAGACACTGTCGTGCGTGAAAAGCCCAGGATGGTGGACATTCAGACCGGCGTGCCTGGCACCGACGATCATACCACGCTCAAAGTTGCTTAGATAATATTCCAGAGCTAGCACACCTTATTACCTTGTCAACAAATTATCAAGTTTTGAGAACCACTGGCTCAGGTCACTCGTTTTTTGCCATTCTAGCATTCAATCAAACAGTAACTGAATGCCTCAATGCCTGTCTGCCTGCTTTATATAGCAAGCCACTGCCACATAAATCACTGTCTGTAAACACAATAAATTTTCGTGAATTGGGTGGTGTACCTAATAAACGGTCCGGTGAGTGTATAATTATATTAGGGTTTATTAGTCAATGTTCACATTAGGTTCACAATGTTCTCTCCTTGGCATGGTCATTTTGAGTCAGTGTGACCCAAATATAAAGAAGATATTCGTCGGTCTGTTCAGATTGTGGGTTCATCTTCATCAACTTTTAGCGATGTTTGACATTTCCCACCCAGGGGATACCTGTGGTGTCAATGATGGTCAATGATGGTGTCAATGACGGTGAATGATGGTGTCAATGATGGTAAATGATGGATGGTTCGGCAACAGTGTAAACAGTGTGTGAGTGAATGGTGTGGTGAGCTTTGATAGATCAATGTTTCCCAAACCTCCCATCTAGTATACCCCTAGCTCTGCCATTTCATTTATTGTATCTATTTATACTGTTGTATTTGAAAGTTTACATGCACCTTAGCCAAATACATTTAAACTCAGTTTTTCACAATTCCTGAAAAATTCCCTGTCTTAGGTCTGTTAGGATCACCACTTTATTTTAAGAATGTGAAATGTCAGAATAATAGTAGAGAGTGATTTATTTAAGCTTTTATTTCTTTCATCACATTCCCAGTGGGTCAGAAGTTTACATACGCTCAATTAGTATTTGGTAGTATTGCCTTTAAATTGTTTAACTTGGGTCAAACGTTTCGGGTAGCCTTCCACAAGCTTCCCACAATAAGTTGGGTGAATTTTGGCCCATTCCTCCTGACAGAGCTGGTGTAACTGAGTAAGGTTTGTAGGCCTCCTTGCTCGCACACGCTTTTTCAGTTCTGCCCACAAATGTTCTATAGGATTGAGGTCAGGGCTTTGTGATGGCCACTCCAATACCTTGACTTTGTTGTCCTTAAGCCATTTTGCCACAACTTTGGAAGTATGCTTGGGGTCATTGTCCATTTGGAAGACCCATTTGAGACCAAGCTTTAACTTCCTGACTGATGTCTTGAGATGTTGCTTCAATATATCCATATAATTTTCCTTCCTCATGATGCCATCTATTTTGTGAAGTGCACCAGTCCCTCCTGCAGCAAAGCACCCCCACAACATGATGCTGCCACCCCCGTGCTTCACGGTTGGGATGATATTCTTTGGGTTGCAAGCCTCCCCCTTTTTCCTCCAAACATAATGATGGTCATTATGGCCAAAAAGTTATATTTTTGTTTCATCAGACCAGAGGACATTTCTCCAAAAAGTACGATCTTTGTCCTCATGTGCAGTTACAAACCGTAGTCTGGCTTTTTTATGGCGGTTTTGGAGCAGTGGCTTCTTCCTTGCTGAGCGGCCTTTCAGGTTATGTCGACATAGGACTCGTTTTACTGTGGATATAGATACTTTTGTACCTGTTTCCTCCAGCATCTTCACAAGGAAATTGCTCCCAAGGATGAACCAGACTTGTAGAGGTCTACAACTGTTTTTCCTGAGGTCTTGGCTGATTTCTTTTGATATTCGCATGATGTCAAGCAAAGAGGCACTGAGTTTGAAGGTAGGCCTTGAAATACATCCACAGGTACACCTCCAATTGATTCAAATGATGTCAATTAGCCTATCAGAAGCTTCTAAAGCCATGACATCATTTTCTGGAATTTCCAAGCTGTTGAATGGCACAGTCAACTTAATGTATGTAAACTTCTGACCCCACTGGAATTGTGATGTAGTGAATTATAAGTGAAATAATTTGTCTGTAAACAATTGTTGGATAAATTACTTGTGTCATGCACAAAGTAGATGTCCTAACCAACTTGCCAAAACTATAGTTTGTTAACAAGAAATTTGTGTAGTTGTTGAAAAACAAGTTTTATGACTCCAACATAAGTGTATGTAAACTTCCGACTTCAACTGTACTTAGCTAGCAAATGCAGCTAGCTAGTTTAGCCTAATTAAAACACCCTGCTCAAACAGAGGGATGCTATGTTAGCTAACTGACAATGACTACCCAACACAATATTGGAACTCTTCCAAGTCAAGGTAAACTTTTGGGCCTGCCTGTTTAGGTGCTAAACTACTTACTGACTGTACACTAACGTTACTGCATTATTGTATCAGGATTACTAACACGTTATTTTATTAGCTATGTTGACTATGATGTTACTTTAGCTAATATGGTGACAACGATGTAGGCCGTGTAGCGGTTATGATACACTGTATGGTTTGGCTTGGATTTTTTTTTTTGCCTGGTCAAATACAGCTGATGTGTTGTGCATTGAAGTCCACAAGCAAAGGGAAAAGGTGAGAGGAGAGCGCATAGATGCGAGAAGGAATACAACATGGCTGCTATGAAAGGGAACTGTGTTTACGTGTGATCAGGGGTGTATTCATTCCGCCTATTCTGTTGAAAACGTTTCTTAAACGGAACAAAACAGGGATAAACATACCTGAATTTGTCAAATATAAACTCTCATTTGCAACTGTTGGACTAATGATAATGACACACTGTGACACACTGTGTCAGCTAGACGCAGGCAGGAGATCCCCACCAATGTTTTCACCATCCAGGTAATTAAACCCCCTAGAGTCTATTGATACACCGGTGCGTCAATTTCAGTAACATAATAAAAATAAAAAATCCAGATCAAAATCCGTCAGTTTAAGCTAGAGATATGTTGCATGGGCTAACAAACTAATGTGACCATTGTATAGAAAGGGGAGACTCTCGCCTCCCGAGTGGCATCACTACATACCCAGGTTCGATCCCAGGCTGTGTCACAACTGGCCATGACTGGGAGTCCAACAGGGTGGCGCACAATTGGCCCAGCATCGTCCGGGTTAGGGGAGGGTTTGGCCAGGGGGTTTGGCGGGTTATGTTTCGGAGGATGCATGACTCAACTGTCGCCTCTCCCAAGCCCGTTGGGGAGTTGCAGCGATGAGACAAGATCGTAATTGGATCGCAATTGGATACCACGAAATTGGGAGAAAAAGGGGGTAAATTACAAAAAACATAAAGGGGAGACTCACTAACACGATGGTGTTCTCCAATTTGCTCTACGACTCATCTAAAGGTAACACAGACAAATGAATGGAAGTATGGAAGTAGTTCTGTGCCAACAAAAATAAGGGGTTAAATATGTGTAAAAAAAAGAAAATATTTCCTGAGCTTTCTTATATCTCCTACATTGGACAGACACTTCAAAATCGTATTTCATATGATTTAGTTTTTGCCATTTATGAAGTGATTTAATGTGTTTCTATGGGCTATAGTAGTAAAGGCCAAATTCAATATTTTATCAAATAACTTTTTTTGTATATTTCTTTGTGTCATGGTCCCTTGAAGCTCTTCTGATTGTCCCAGGTGTCCCGAAGCATTATAAGTAATGAATTGCTATCAGGGTTTTAAGGTAAGTGGTGCGCTGTTCATAAATCCCCTACACATAAATAATAATTACTGTATGAATAATGTATGTCAAATTGTGTCAAATATGTAAGTTGAAAACATTGTATGTTAAAAGCATTGTTTGTGTGTGGGGGTGTCCCTAGCATTGACAAAAGACAAAGAGCTGTGAATGGATCAGTGGTTCACCAATCATGGCCTTGATGGACCACATGCCCTAGGCAGAATGTTATATTTAATTAATTTGGGGGGGGGCGTTTATTTGAGACCATCAGGTGACCTCCCCAGGGAACTAGACAAAAACCTCCGGGGGACCATGACACAACATCCCAAGAACATCCTAAAAATGTCCTTGGGACAAACCAGGAACTAGACATAACCTCTATGGGACCATGACACAACATCCCAAGAATGTCCTAAAAACGTCCTCGGGGATGTCCCCAAACAAACCGGGAACTAGATAAAACCTCCAGGGGACCATGACACACACACACATACACAATTACATATAATTATTATAATACCAGTACCAATAAAATAAAGAATAGTTGTAAACAAATTAATAATAATGGAATAATATTGCACAAAAAAATAAGTACAATGCAATCTGCAACCCTGTGTGTGTGTGTGTGTGTGTTTTAAAAGGTCTGTCTAGCCCAGTAGTCTGCATATTAGATGCAGTAGTTGGCGCATCTCTCCTATCTCTGATTGTTCTAGTCTCTGATTGTTCAAAGTGTCTTTTGCCAGAGGTTACCTCAGCATATGCATGCTGATGATCTGAATGATACATGGTGTGGACTGCATCATGTGGTGTACTTCTCTGAAGGATAGTCTTCTGCCCGACCCTAGAGTAGTGGTCAGTGATGGGCCAGGTCCAGTAGTGCTGAGTTTAAATGTATTTGGTTAAGGTGTATGTAAACTTCCGACTTCAACTGTAAGTGAAAGTGAAAAAAAAAATGACAATCTCTCTCTTGCTTCTCCTTAATTTTGGAAGAAATATATTTGTTCAAAACTGTTCAACTATTGTCTTTCTCTCTCTTTGAGTCAACTACTCACCACATTTTATACACTGCAGTGCTAGCTAGCTGTTGCTTATGCTTTCAGTACTAGATTCATTCTCTGATCCTTTTATTGGGTGGACAACGTCATTTTATCCTGCAAGAGCTCTGATAGGTTGGAGGACGTCCTCCGGAAGTTGTCATAATTACTGTGTAAGTCTATGGAAGGGGGTGAGAACCATGAGCCCCCATAGGTTTTGTATTCAGGTCAATGTACCCAGAGGAGGACGGAAGCTAGCTGTCCTCCGGCTACACCATAGTGCTACGCTACAGAGTGCTGTTGAGGCTACAGTAGACCTTCATTTCAAAATAGTGTGTTTTAATCAATTATCTGGTGATGTGATTATATTTAGTACAGTTTTATATAACAATGATAACTTTTTTGATGTTTAATTATTTGTTTTTTAAATAAAATTCACTGAGCAGGATGGTCCTCCCCTTCCTCCTCTGATGAGCCTCCACTGCTCTAAGTTAATATCAATCTAGCTCTATATTGATCCGTGGTGCTGTGGGACCAATATTGATGTGGTTCTACGGGGTGGAAGACATGTAAGGGGCAGATGGTATACTCTTTATGTATAAAATGATACATTTTACTGATAGTGATGTATAGTATTGATACGGAGGCAGATGTTTGGCATGGGATACCGATGTTTGTCACTGATCCGCCCTCGTTCATCGATAAAGTTGTAATGTGTTGAAGAACATTGCCATGACTGGCATTCTCGGTTGAGGTTGTGGTTGTTAATTTCCCTCAGTACCATTTTATCCTAATGGCTTGTCTTTATTTTATCCATTGAAGTCATGAGCTTGAAATGTTCTAGACACGGACCACACTGGATGTCAAGTTGAAGCACCTTGTTTACAATCTACTATTATTTTCAATCATAATCTTCAACATCATTAGAAACTACAGTATAACTGATCTGTTTACGCCATCAAACAGTTGGACCGTGATTCAATCCGATCGCGCTTTGTCTGCTATGCGGCATGTAAAGGCAATGTTTCCAGGTTCGCGGAGATCGCATTTATAGTAATCGCTGCATATGTTGGCTCAATCAGAAATGACCTTTAAATGGTGCATAGCAGACAATGCGCGATCGGATTGAATCCCAGCCTTCCCCAGTACACTGGTCCTATTCCTTTGACTGTAGTGGGAACAGACAGACAGAGTCAAGAGAGACCCCATGGATAATTTTTGGTTATTATTAGCAGGTCTAGCAGTCAGATTCACCAAAGGACTTTGATAACCCAATTACTGTGTTTAATTAAGTGATTTACTGAGCAATAAGCCGGTTAATTAAACGATTATAGCTGGGCTATCTGGAGAGGGGGACCTGCTGATGAGCTGCAGGTGTGAAGGAGAGAATGAGAGTGTGAGTAAAAAATAATATTTCATCAAATCAAATTTTATTTGTCACATACACATGGTTAGCTGATGTTAATGCGAATGTAGCAAAATGCTTGTGCTTCTAGTTCCGACCGTGCAGTAATATCTAACAAGTAATCTAGCAACTTCACAACAACTACCTTATACACACAAGTGTAAAGGAATGATTAAGAATATGTACATATAAATATATGGATGAGCGATGGCCGAACGGCATAGGCAAGATGCAGTAGATGGTATAGAGTACAGTATATACATATGAGATGAGTAATGTAGGGTAAGTACATTATATAAAGTGCCATTGTTCAAGTGACTAGTGATACATAGAGATTGAGTCTATATGTTTGCAGCAGCCACTCAATGTTAGTGATGGCTGTTTAACAGTCTGATAGAAGCTGTTTTTCAGTCTCTTCGGTCCCCGCTTTGATGTACCTGTACTGACCTCGCCTTCTGGATGATAGCGGGGTGAACAGGCAGTGGCTTGGGTAGTTGTTGTCCTTTATGATCTTTTTGGCCTTCCTGTGACATCGGGTGGTGTAGGTGTCCTGGAGGGCAGGTAGTTTGTCCCCGGTGATGCGTTGTGCAGACCTCACTACCCTCTGGAGAGCCTTACGGTTGTGGGCGGGGCCCCAGTGTTGAGGATCAGCGGGGTGGAGATGTTGTTTCCTACCCTCACCACCTGGGGGTGGCCCGTCAGAAAGTCCAGGACCCAGTTGCACAGGGCGGGATCGAGACCCATACAGTATTGTGCCTGGCAAAATTGTGTGTGTGTGTGTGCTCCTGGGGTATATTCCTTTTCTAATTGAGGGATGATATACACACCTCTTAGATAGTGGCAGCCGTAGCTATTTTAATCTCTGATCACTTGCATTACCTCTCTTTGACTCACACACAGGGCCGGTTCCAGGCATAAGCAACGTAAGTGGTCGCTTAGGGCCCCCGACCAAAAAATGAAATAAATTGTTACGTTAACCAGGTGCAATTTTGAAATTTGGTTGTGCATCAGCAGTTTTTATCTTGTTTATATCTCATTATGTCAGTCAATGACAGTCCTTCAATTATCCATGTCAGCTAACAATTTTTTGATTGGTAATTAGTCTAGTCAGCTATCTAAACTTGCATTAATCACACAGGGCACTTGCTCAGGAGACCTAATCACTAGGGAGCCCATATTGACTTTGTTATTCTCACTCAGCTGCAGTGCCTATAGAAAGTATTCATACCCCTTGACTTATTCCACATTTTGTGTTACAGCCTGAATTCAAAATAAAAATACAAAAATACACAAGAGAGATAGTGCCGGCCCTTCTCACATGGGGTGAAAAATAAATGTGTGGGATTGTGGTTCCTTTTCCTCTCTCTCTGTGGAACACTGGAGCTGGCTTGAGTTTAAACTGTACAGTATGAGGCTCATATGGTGTCAGACTTTGGAAGTGCCCCTATCTCAAAAGTGCTGAATGATCTATGCCAACATTGGCAAACAGTTAATCTATCCTTCACTCTCTCTCTGGCTCCAGTATCCAACATTTAATTCCATTTCAGTCCAGCTTGAATGTTCACCATTGAATGTTCACTATGTTAGACACGTTGTACCACAGAAGAATGTTCTGGACAAAGTATTTGAATTAGAACCCATTCTGATTCTATGGTTCCGGATTAGTTAGTGTTCCGGTCGCATCATTGGTCCACTATCTCTCTGTATCTCACCGTTGTTCTCTCAACACTTTCCTCATTACCGCAGTGTCCTCATCAAGGCCAGGAAATGTGAAATAATTTACTAATCTCAAGGAAAGTGTTAAATCCGGATTATCCACGCATGGCTGATTCTCCTACAGCAATTTGTCTGTCTAGGCCTCTCCCTCCTATTTCAAGGCTAAGTGATATGTTTGACTTAATTGCAAATGTCTTTGTTTTCTCTTATCATAGTTTTCCTGTGCTTGTAGAGAACTTTTCTGACAATAGCTGTAGAGGGCTTTTGTACAATAGCTGAAATTCCTCTAAATATTTTTCCTTATCCATGATTTTCATTTGGAGTGCCACACTCACAACCTGTTGTGATGTCATAATGCACATAAACAGAATTGTTACTCCATTTCTCTTCCTGATTATGCATTTCCGTCGATAGGGACATTGTCAATCATTCTGGATGTGTGTTTCTCTGGTCCCATCAAACCACACACACACACACACACACACACACACATATGAGCATACACACACACACACACACACACACACACACACACACACACACACACACACACACACACACACACACACACACACACACACACACACACACACACACACACACACACACACACACACACACACACAGTGCTCAATGGAGCTTGAGAACCCAATGGTGCTTTCAGCACAAGGCTCATTTGTCAATCATATCAGTGGCTCAAACCCAGTGGTATTTACACTGCTACTGGTACTGGCATGGCTGCTTTGGTCTGATAATGAACCCTCATAGAGATGGTCGCCGTATTTCATATCATTAATGTATCTGAATGCGGTACCCCTGCATACAGAAAACAGTATTTGTGGGTAGGTAAGAGCACGTTATAATAACATTCAGTAATAAACCATTTAAAAGTAATGAACAAACAGTTCTCACTATTTATTAATTATTGCTCTCACAATTGTAAATGTTAGTAAGCTAGTTATTCACGCATGTATAAACAACAATTCTGTATTAATGATTCAAAGGATAATTCATGAGTTTAATATAGGTCCTTATAAACCATTTACTAATCATCACTAATCACTGGCAAGTGTCTTCACTGAAATTTTCAACCTCTCCCTGACTGGGTCTGTAATACCTACGTTTCAAACAGACCACCACAGTCCATGTGCCCAAGAAAGCGAAGGTAACCTGCCTGAATAATTACCGCCCGTAGTACTCACGTCGGTAGCCATGAAGTGCTTTGAAAGGCGGGTCATGTCTCGCATCAACACCATCATGCCGGAAACCCTAGACCCACTCCAATTCGCATACCGCCCCAACATATCCACAGATGACGCAATCTCAATCGCACTCCACACTGCCCTTTCCCACCTGGACAAAAGGAACACCTATGTGAGAGTGCTCCCGCAATGTTAGCAAGATAAAGGAGCTGATCGTGGACTATAGGAAAAGCTGGGCCGAACAGGCCCTCATTAACATCGACAGAGCTGAAGTGGAGCGGGTCGAGAGTTTTTCAGGTTCCTTGGTGTCCACCTCACCAACAAACTATCATGGTCCAAACACACCAAGACAGTTGTGAAGAGGTCACAACAACACCTTTTCCCCCTCAGAAAAGATTTGGCATGGGTCCCCATCGAGAGCATCCTGACCAGTTGCATCACCGCCTGGTATGGCAACCGCTCGGCATCTGACCATTAGGCGCTACGGAGGGTAGTACGTACCTCCCAGTACATCACTGGGGCCAAGCTTCCTGACATCCAGGACCTATATCCTAGGCGGTGTCAGAGGAAGCCCAAAATGGTCAAAGACTCCAGTCACCCAAGTCATAGACTGCTCTCTCTGCTACCGCACAGCAAGCGGTACCGGAGCGCCAAGTCTAGGACCAAAAGGCTCCTTAACAGCTTCTACCCGCAAGCCACAAGACTGCTGAACCATTAATCAAATGGCCACCCGGACTATTTACATTTCTGCTACTCAATGTTTATTATCAATGCATAGTCACATTACAAATGACCTTGACTAACCTGTACCCCTGCACATTGACTGTGTACCGGTACCCCCTGTATATAGCCTCGTTATTGTTATGTAATTTTCTTTGTTGCGTTTTCATAATTTGTTTTACTTTAGTTTATTTAGTAAATATTTTCTTAGCTCTATTTCTTTGATCTGCATTGTTGGTTAAGAGCTTGTAAGTAAGCATTTCACGGTAAGGTCTACACCTGTTGTATTCGGCGCATGTAACAAATAACATTGATTTGATTTAAATATTTATAAATGTTTCGAGTGACCAGTGTAATTTCTCACAAAAAGATGGACATGCCATTGGTAGACATTCCATCAGTACCTGATGCTCCTTCAGGTGTCAAAATTAACATATCAAGGGTTAAAGAATAAGCCTGCAACACAGAAGATGTTTAAGGAAATATATTGAACATTTCACTTGCAGAATTTGTTTTGAGTGCCTTCACTAATTCAGCGCGGTCCTTCGAGACAGATAATCAAGGACTGATTTCAGACCTGGGACACCAGTTGAGTAGACTCTCTGGCCAACCAGTGATATCAATCAATTAATCAATTACCTACCAGGTAGAAGAAGAAAAAATAATTTGTAGGCAAAAATTTGCAGTCAAAAATGATTGATTTTGCTATGGAGATTCTGACATTTTGCATGGCAATACGCCATAATTTTATCCAATTTGTCGCGAAAATGCGCTGACGAGGGAAAGCGTTTGTTTCAGTGTTCCTTGATTGAACTATATTATACAGTAAATTTGCAGTGATTGGTTGAAATTGCGATCCCTCTTTTTGTACTGCGGTGTTGGGTCAGTTTTATGTGATGATGTTGCGAGGATTTGATTGTTTTCTGCCGTGACTGGTCAAATTTGCAAGCCCTCGCATAATATGCAGGGAATGGTTGATTTTGCAAAACAAATTGCAATCGCGGAATCCTGGAGGGACTGATGTACTGTAGTTAGTCTACAGAACCTCCTGGGTTACACAGAGAACATCATACTTCAGCCTCAATCTCATTACCTTCCCTTCAACCGGTCTTCCAATGTCTAGCCATGAGGAACGAGCCAAGCTATCTCCTGTAAAAATCTATGTAACTTAATAAGGTGGTTTTAAAAGCACACCATCGGCAACCCCTCCTTTGTCCGCCCTGCCTGATCCCCTCGTATCGAATTTGTAAATCACTCCCCTACATTATAATCACTCGCCACCACCGGCCTTTCTTTAGCTGTTCCACGGGACACCATTAAGTAAAAACTCACTCAAGGAGGATATCGATTCGATGAGGAGTGGTGAAGTGGCTTTTGTGTCTTGACTGAGTTCGAGGAGGGTGGCAGAGAAGAACAACATGTCACCGTTTTTGGACGTGAAAGAGATGTGTTTCTACTGTTTGTAGTAGAAGTGCTGATTCTACAATAGAGAGAGGCGATTGGAAGTGTCCGGTTCACTGCAATGGGGAATAATAACCAGTAAACACGACAGATTGTTAATGAAATACAGGCTCTCTCTTGTTCTTCCCTCAAGTTAATGACGTAGAGTAACAACAATGGACAACACATTGTACTTTCTGATACTTTGCAGTACTAGTTCCCCATGGGGTCGCAAGTGAATGGTCAGTTCTTTCTGGATATGTAATGTTCTCAGTGTATATCCATGGCTTATACAGTAGAGACTTAATTTGTTGTATCCATTTCATTTCTATGAAAAATAAATAGTATTGTTTGTGAAGCTGCATTGGGACCTGCATTTCCAATTGGCACACTAAACTCAATAAAGTACTTGAATAGCTGAAAACATAAAAAGGGGTATGAACTGTTCTCGAAAGGAAAGAAACTACTTCCAAAATAACTACTTTTCCCTTCATTTGTGTTCATTCACACATGATATTCTACATTCACACTCATCCTGTCAGGCTGTGGGTAACTGGTATAGTGAGTCAGGCGCAGGAGAGCAGTGATGCGTGGACAAGGTATTTAATACAATGAAGCACCAGTAATACAACAATTATGAAGGTGCGGAAAAATACCGGTCACACAAATATACACGGGCGTAAATGCAAAAACCCGGCAACAAATACCAGCCTTCTAGTAACAAACCTGAACTAATAACAAACACGCACACAAACATGGGGGAAACAGAGGGTTAAATACATGCACATGTACAGTCTCAGCTCGTTACCTGTATAAACCAAACTCATCATCGCCTTAATTGAACCCTGAATTAGCGCTTCTGGCATGATGCTTCTGGCATAATCTCAGCTCGTTACCTGTATAAAAGACACCTGGGAGCCAGACATCTTTCTGATTGAGAGGGGGTCAAATACTTATTTCCCTCATTAAAATGCAAATCAATTTATAACATTTTTCACATGTGTTTTTCTGGATTTTTTTGTTGTTATTCTGTCTCTCACTGTTCAAATAAACCTACCATTACAATTATAGACTGATCATTTCTTTGTCAGTGGGCAAACGTACAAAATCAGCAGGGGATCAAATACTTTTTTCCCTGACTGTAATTGGGGAATTGAAACCAGGTGTGTAGAAAACAAGGACAAAACAAATGGAAAATGAAAAGTGGATCGGCGATGGCTAGAAGACCGGTGACGTCGACCGTCGAACGCCGCCCGAACAAGGAGAGGGACCGACTTCGGCGGAAGTCGTGACACATCCGTGACACATCCGTTTATCTATACTAAAGCAGTTTAAAAGAGTGTAGGTATGCTGCTCTCAGGATGTGAATGATAACATTGCATCATCGTTACCCCATCGTTACTGCAAGTTAATAAAATAGTTCAGTACAATTCAAATGTAATGTCCCTGACCAACAAGTTCAATCTCTAAGTATTTTAATTCTATAATTGCAGTTTTCGGCATAATGCCTTTGTGTGTGTGTCATTGACATATACATGGTGTGGTCAGTGATTTCGTGCAGACGTGTGTGTGCATCAGTGCATGTGCATATTCCTTGTTCTCTGTTTGTTACAAGTGCAACACAGCTTCAGATTCCTCTCTCCATCTATCTCCCATCTCTTCCTGATGACTAATCCAGTAAAACAAAGACTCCAAAATGCTTCAATGCTTCCGAAATGCTTCAATGCTTCCGAAATCACCCTGTTTCTTTTGGCCATTGTGCTCCCTCCCATCATGCCAGAAGCGCTAATTCAGGGTTCAATTAAGGCGATGATGAGTTTGGTTAATGACGTACAAACAGCTGTTGTGTGTCTTACGTCGTTGTTGTCACAAAACAGCGGACTGGTTCACTGCCAAGGCCGATACAACTCCCAGACAAACAAGGCTTTAGTGTTTATCACTTATCTTTGTCTGTCGGTCGGTCGGCCATGTCTGTCTGTGTCCTTGTATCTCTCTCTCCCCGATTCTCTCTCTCTCTCACTCCTTCCTTCCCTCCCCCTCTTTCAGTCTGGCTGTTCACTGTAAATGAAGACTGTGCAGAAGACCGTGAATTGACCTCTGACCTCTCTCCTGTGTCCTGTCCCAGGTTGTCCTATCGATACTGAGGACAATGACGACCCCCCTCTGGGCCCTGTTGCTGCTGTGTCTCTGTGTTCCGGGACACTGTAGTGACTGCCAGGAGGACTGCCTGGCCTGTAGCCACATCCTGCACCAGGAGATCAACTTTAACACACTGGTGAGGGTCTCTAAAGCCACTTACAACCCCTATCCTCCATCTGTCTATCACTCTATTCTTCTACACTGAACAAAAATATAAACGCAACATGTAAAGTGTTGGTCCCATGTTTCATGAGCTGAAATAAAAGATCCCAGAAATGTTCCATACTCACAAAAAGCTTATTTCTCTCAAATGTTGTTCACAAATGTGTTTACCTCCCTGTTAGTGAGCATTTCTCCGTTGGCAAGATAATCCATCCACCTGACAGGTGTGGCATATCAAGAATCTGATTAAACGGCATGATCATTACACAGGTGCAGCTTGTGCTGGGGACAATAAAAGGCCACTCTAAAATGTGCAGTTTTGGCATGCTGACTGCAGAAATGTACACCAGAGCTGTTGCCAGAGATTTGAATGTCCATTTCTCTACCATAAACTGCCTCCAATGTCATTTTAGAGAATTTGTCCAACCGGCCTCACAACCGCAGACCACGTGTATGGCGTAGTGTGGGCCTGCAGTTTGCTAATGTCAACATTGTGAACAAAGTGCCCCATGGTGGCGATGGGGTTATGGTATGGGCAGGCATAAGCTACGGACAACGAACACAATAGCATTTTATCGATGGCAATTTGAATGCACAGAAATACCGTGAGGAGATCCTGAGGACCTATTGTGAGGCCCATTTTTTAAGGTATCTGTGACCAACATATGCATATCTGTATTCCCAGTCATGAGAAATCCATAGATTAGGGCCTATTGAATTTATTTAAATTGACTGATTTCCTCATATGAACTGTAACTGAGTAAAATATTTGAAATTGTTGCTAGTTGCGTTTATATTTTGGTTCAGTATATGTCTCTATTCCTCTTATCTGTCTATGCCTACCCCTGCCTCAGTCATATAATGCCCTGTTGTCCATCTCTCTGTCATAATCTAGATCTGGTTGTGACACCTGTTCCATGTCAGATATAGGGTTGAATTGTATTCAATTTTGAGTATTACACTTTATATACATCACATAAGACTGAAATATAACAAAACCGTTTAACATAGAAACACAGGATTTTTTTTATATACAGTATATATAATATTTATTAATTATGAAATTATGAAAAATATTAACGTTCCACCCATGAGGCCTCTAGGGGGCGCTTTTGGTCACTCGACTGCAGGAAAAGGGTACTATCTCAAGGAACTCTGACTGTGTTACCAGTGGCCTGACTGAATCTAACAGTGTTTTAAATTGTATTTTTAAATCACCACTGTATGTTTAATAAATCACTGTGTGTGTTTATTTCATGAAAATAACTCAAAATATATCTGTGATCATTTATTTCCCTGAGCCTCCTTGTGCTATTAAAATGCTCAGTCTGATCGTGTGGGCGTGTTGATACAAATGTAAAATATTTACATACACAACCCTGATTGGCGGACAGGATCGTCTAGACTCTAGAGTCTACCCGCCTACCCCTTCAAAATAGTAGGATACATATGGTCACTGGTCAGAATAATCAGATCCGATTGTGATGTCATGCTGTGGGCCAAAAACTCCATTCCACCTGAACAGGCTGAAATTCCAGGTGTTTTTTCAAAAATTTAAATAAACACTTACACTAAAAGGGCATTATCAGTTTCACAATTTCTGAGCGTTATTTCCGACCTCATAGTGTGGAAATATAAAAAAAAAAAAAACAGGAAAAGCACTGCCCCTTTAATAGGTTGTTTGTCTGTGGGGTGAAAGAGCTAATTCATTCAGGAGATGCTCCTTTGGCTTTAAACAGCTCTGGTGATTCAGTTAACTTAGAGCGTAGGCTAATTATGCACACACAATAAACAGCAGCTGGTTGGCCCACTGCCGTCGCCTGGAGAGATTGACGATGTCACAAATAGAGCGCTCGTCGTCGTCGAAGAGAGAGAGATTGGGGCCCCCCCATAGAGAAACACGCATGCATGCTCACACAGACGCACCTACCATCTCCCTCACTCCCCGCACCCCTGCATCCATCACTCTCTGCCCTCATCCTTCTCTAAAACGACCCTTCCCTCAAAACAGTCGTTCCCCCCACCCTCTATATCCAATATTGTTGACGATCTCTGATATTATGCCCTCCCAGCCTCCCGGCATCTGGCTTTTAATTTGCGCTGGCTAATTGATTCCTGAGGATAGAAGTGAGTGTTCTGCCCTCTCTCCAGTCTCTCCATCTCACTGCTGGAGGTTTACGCACCACCGACCCCCTCTCTTTGTCTAGTGGTTTCAGTGTATTCTGCTACGTTCTCTCCTATGTAAGTAAGTAGCCAAGGCTTGTGCAAGCCGGAACGGCTCATAGGAGCAGGAGCTTATCTCCTGTTTCTGTAGCGTGAGGCAGCTTGATGTACAAGTACACCCTATGGACAGGACATAAGTCTATCGCAGGGCCTTACCCCAGATCTATCAGAGACGTATAGGGTCCCATTTTCTATATTCTTTGGTATGACTCAGCACCTTGAGATAAGGATAATATTTGTGTGTGTATGTGTTGATAGCAGGTTCAGCTCTGATGTGGAGAATCTCTACTGAGAGACTGCGAGACTAGACTGTGATGCGTTCAGAGAAACCCCAAACCCACTGACTGATTCTATATATATATTTACACAAAGACCATTTAGATAGCATGGATGCCATACTAATTCAAGGTGAGGTATTTGTAAGACAAAGAAAGGACTCTATGTTCGGGCGAGAGAAGAATCTGTTCATGGGCATCATAAACATTTGGCTATCATTCTTTAAAAAATACAAATACTGTATGTTTTATTGTCACATACACCAGATAGGTGCAGTGAAATGTGTTGTTTTCAGCCATAGTAGTACGGTGCCCCTGGAGAAAATGTGTGTAAAGTGCCTTGCTCAAGGGCACATCGGCTCGGGTTCTCGAACCAACAACCTTTCGGTTACTGGCCCAACGCTCAGCCTGACAATCTCACAATGGGAATCCCAGTGTCTGACGGTGTATCATCGTCTATCTCAATCAAATGCATAAAGCCATTTTTTACATCAGCATTTGACAGAAAGTGTACTGGTGGCATCTTATTTGGGGAGGACGGGTTTATAGTAATGGCTGGAACGGAAATAAATGTAGTGGTATCGAACACATCTAGCACGTGTTTTTTATGTGTTTGGTACAATTCCATTCACTCCATCCCAGCCATTATAATAAGCCATCCTCCCCTCAGCAGCCTCCTCTGCTCTGTACAGCCCCTGGACAAAGTGGTGACTGGGAAATGAACCAATAACTAACAAATCATAACTTTGGTTTGTCCTTTCTCTCTCTCTCTCTCTCTCTCTCTCTCTCTCTCTATCTCTCTCTCTCTCTCTCTCTCTCTCTCTCTCTCTCTCTCTCTCTCTCTCTCTCTCTCTCTCTCTAACGATCATGTGCTCTGTGTTTTCCTCCCTCTCTCCTCTCAGGTGTGTCTGGTGGAGTGTGACAGTAACGTCTCCCCTGCCTTCACTTGGGACCTGTGTCGCAAGGTCTTGGCACCGCCACAGTTACCATTCCTGTCCATAGGGGACGCTGCCATGCTGAAACGGGCCCAGGAGGAGGTGGAGGCCATGCTGCCAGATGAAGAAGAGGAGCAGGGGGACCAGGGGCTGATGTACCCAGCAGCCCTGCAGAGGTTTGACCACGTGGCCCGTGCTCTGGGGACAGATGAGCTGGGCAGTGAGAGCCAGCTAACCCCCGCCGATGCTGCCTACAACTCCCAGCTGCCCCGGGAAATGGAGGAAATGGACAAGGAAGAGGGGGATAGCGTGACAGAGAAAGAGCAGGACGGAGCAGCGGGGATAAGTCTGTCAAAGCGCTTTGGGGGGTTCCTGAAGGGAAGGCACGGCTACAGGAAATTGATGGGCCCTGGAAGGCCCTTGCAGAAGCGCTATGGTGGGTTCATAGGCGTCCGGAAATCTGCCCGCAAGTGGAACAACCAGAAACGCTTCAGTGAGTTCCTGAAGCAGTACCTGGGCATGAGCACCCGAGCCAGCAAGTCCTACAACAGCGTCTCCGCTGACATCACCCAACAGAACGAGGTGTAGCCATGCCCAAGGCAACCGTATCCCTGCCATAACCTAGCAAACCCAATACCCTGCCCTACATAATCAAATCTGTCACCACAGTGATGATTCAACTTCTGTTCTGAACACAACCTCTATTGAAAATCCAAACTGGCGCATCATAAATTTAGTCTTGTATATTTCTCATTGATAACAATAACAACATATTATGAATAAAAGCAAAAAAAATACTAAAAAATACTATGTATACAGCTATTAATGGTTTATCAGAGAATCTCTCTGGATTATTATTATAGTCACACAAACGCACTGTATTTGTTTTGCTTTTCCATACAGTATCTGTAATGTAACTTTTCAAAAAAAATTGACTTCATCAATCTTGGCTATTAGTATTACATGGGTAAATTCAGTGGAAACTTCATGAATTTCAATGACTTACTAGTGAAGTTTTCATTGATTACCTGAACCAGTACAGTACATCCACAAAGTTTCTAAACCCAGAGGCGCAACATCGCGAGACTTCGGTAAACACTTTTGAAACAGACCAAGGTTTAGGGTTTGAGAAGTAAATAATGAGATAAGTGAAACATTATTCCTTAGATGTTCATTTAAACACTAAAAGCACAACCTAGATTCGAGACAATGTCATAAGTAGTTGAACATGCTATTACTCCAACCTCGTAAAAGTGACAAACTGGCACGTTTTTATTTTCGTCAAAAACAACTGTATATTGAAGGAGTGCATTTAATTTGACAGCCTGCACATGCGCAGTTTTGCGCCAGACGACCCGATTACGTGTTTCTACGCAAGAGTTTAGCTAGCCAACGTTGCCATGACATCACCTACAAGCGTTATCGGGGATTTCTATTGGAGAAGCAGTTTCTGCCTATCGATAGCTTACTGTACTGCCTTTGGTACATCAGCACATGAGAGAGAGGGAGACTGTCTTTGGCGGATCAGGGAGCCACTCTCTTTATTGTGCTACCCTCTAGTGGCTGACCAAAAATGTTCTTTCTGATTTACAATTGAAAATGTGCTAGGATACGTTCAGGACTATTTGATATAAAACACAATCTCTTTATTAGGTGTGTGGATGGCTCAATCTGTAACCTATTGACATGTTCATGACTTCTTAATATTCTCTAAATATTCTCCAAACTTCAATATCAACCCTGATAGTGTCTACTATAATTTGGCGCAAAACATCACACCAAACTATTCCTACTGTATAAGACTGCAAGAGGTTATCCATGCTCATATACAAATGATCTGTTGGCAAAACTAATGTTCTGATTTGAAATGAACCTTGGCTTGTGTTTGTTGAAGCAGACACAGATGTAGCCTACTGTACGTATGAACTGTGTTCTTCTCCTCTAAATTGTTATTATGTGAAACCATTTTGTTGTGCAGTATAAAACCTGTAAATAGCAGAAATGTAACATATCAATAAAGATAGTTTACTATTTGTTTTGTGGCTTGTCATGCAGCAAATGATTCTGTGTCTTGAGGTGTTTTGTTCGAATGTTCTAGAATGTTCACAAGATGATGACATCAGTTTATACTGTAGCAATCCCACAACGCGCCATTTATTACACAGAACATTTCCAGACCAATATTGTCTTGTATAATAATAATCATGATCATCATCATGTTCTCTTGAATAAAATCTCCTGTATAGATACAGGCTCATAAGCCAAAATGGAAAGAGTAGTTTCCGTCACATATTTTGGAGCATATTCAAATATAACTTAAAAAGCCCAGGACAATGTTTTTTTTTAGAGACTACAAAATAGAAGACTACTTTCGACAGGATACATCTTTATCAAGTATATTTCAACATCAAAAAGACAAAAACATTTCAGATTCCATATAAAATGAGTGCATCATTATACAAATTATACTTTATTCAACGGTTGTTTACTATATATAAATACAATTGTTTTGTTTTTTTTGCTTCTGTGGATTCATTGGCTTACTGCAAGGAAACATGAGTTTCAATAAACAATCATTCATATATTTTGGGTCTTAACATATGAAACACCTGTTGATGCCGAACGTTCCTTAAACGCTTTGTCAACAGAGATGTATACATGTTCATTTACAATAGGTGGTAGAGTGACAAGACTTTGGGTTAGGGCCACAATGCCCTCGAGCAGCGTATCATTTTAAGATAAGCCTAACTTAGTCTTGTAAATGCATTCAGACTCAATGCTGGCACCATATTTAAGTTCTTATTATTGGTACCATGTGGTACATTCCACATTTAACCAGGAAACTCGATAATATAATTACATTTGTGTAATCGCCACTACTGAGACTGGTACGGGGTATTGGCCATCCAAGTATACGACAAATGTACGGAGATCGATTCCGGCCCAAATATATTATACAAATGTATAATTTTATTACAATGACGTAAGACACAACCTGCCAATGACCTCCATGTTGTAAAGGGATCCAATACTTCCATGCCCTATTCTGTCATAGTGTCTCTTTAACAATAAACTACAGTGCTTTAAAATGATATCTGTTAGTGAAACTAAAGCCTGTTACAAGGCTATATTATAGACCATTTCTGGTGTAACCCCCCCCAAAAGACTCTGCTCTTACAAAATGGCTGCTTTTACAGATTATCTGTTGACCTGAACAAAGAAGACTAAGGCAAAACAGGAAGGATAGCTACAGTAGCTGCTAACAACAAGGACAAGAATACTGAGTCTTGGTCAGAGAAGTGAAAATCAGTGTGTATGACATCTGATTGGTCTAAATTATGTGAATTTATTCCTATATCCCACAACATGGTAATTCTTGGCGGAACATTGTATTTAACACATCTTAGAAAAAACGACAAGCTGCAAAATATAGACACAACATTGCTGGATAATATAACGAAACTGAAACACACAATACAAATGACATAGTCGGCGTCGACAAAACATAATTTTTGTTTCCTTAAAAAAGGCAATTACAATAAAAAAGCTACATACAAATTTGCAGGAATAAATGGCTTATAAACACATCATCAGACAGGTTGGGCATATGACTCCCAAATCTGCATTTTACTTCTCCTCCAATTACAACTCTCCAATCAATTCTCAATGTTTAAGACACAACTTACTGGTTACTGTTGATTGGTAGATCATGAGCAGATGGAATCCTATAGGTCAAGGGGGATTCTCCCAGCCAATCAGCGCACTTTATGGAATTGACAACAGATGGTATACATTATTAACTTATTAACAAAGAACTGAACAAGTTGATGGCCAGCCACTCTCCTCTCTGACATAGGTCCTGTATTTAGCATGCTTGTTACTAAGTATTTAATGAAACTTCACCTCTGCTACTTAGGGCTAACTCCCTCCATGTATCACTTGACTTTCTTCTCCTAATCGTTATTCTCCACCACCTACACTGACAGAAAGCCAAAGCGTGAATGGATTGGTAAATCTTTGTATCATATGGATCTGTTCTTGCCCAGGCATTTGGAAGTTAAATTGATTTACAGATCAGATATTCTGCTCAGCACCTGCCTGGCTCATGTCCACCCTTGGCAACAAGCAGAGAGCCTTGTTTCCAAGCCAAGTTATGGACGGCATGATGTCATAGAGCAATAGGCATCCCCTATATAGCTGCTGGGTATAGAAGAGCTGCTGGTTATAGGTTATAGCCAAAGATTTGAAAGAGAAGAAGTCCGCTTCCTTTAGAGCCCCTCCCCTGGGCAGGAAGACCGAGGAACTGAGATGCGGGACTATGCTGCAGGTATAGCTCATAGGTTACCGGTAATAGGTCATTAAGCTGCGCCCACCAAGTTCACCGTGAGCACCAACACACAAGAACCCGAAGTTCTCAAAGACATGAACAAAGTACATAAAAACGTTTTAGTAAAGTTGTAAAAAGTACAAAAAACTAATAAAAAAAGGTCAAAGAAATAAACACCAACGTACATGTTGCTCCACTGGTTGACCCCCCAGATCTTTCCTCAGTCTTCACTTGAAGAGGTGACTGCTCCTCTCTTCTGGCAGTCTCTCACTTTCTTTCTCTCCTCCATATCTCTTTCTCTCTCTTCTTCCCTCTCTTCTTCGGTTAGGAGTTCAGTCGACGAAGCGCTGGCAGGCTTTCTTCCAGCGACAGGCGGTGCACCACTGATCCCGGTGCTCGATGCCGTAGACCTTACGACACTTCTTAGCCTCGCCACGGATCCTCCTGTAGAGAGAAAGGGAGGCAGGGAAAGAGAGAGGAGATGGAAGAGGGAGAGAGTCAGAGATTGAGTTAATTGACAGTAAATGTATGAATGGAATTGGACAGAGAGACATGTGTAGAGAGAGATGCATAGAGGGATCGCGAGAAGGGAAATGACCGTAGACTCAAATTGACAGATATTTTAACAATAGCAATACAGTACTAATAGTATATCGTATAGTATAATAGCTCACCTTGTGGTCCAGTGGCTGCGTGGGGGAGAGGTGCTGGCAGGGTGTGGCCTAATTGGGGCATTCTGCTGCTGCAGCCACTGTTCTCCCACACTGACTGACCGCACAAGGAATGGAGCCCCCTGGTGGACAGAGGGGGAAGCACACAGATGAAGAGCAAAGAAAAACTACAGCACATACACATATTATTACTGCCTGCGTTATAGGTAATGAAGAGGGATTTGAGCAGAATCGCAAATCCCATCCAATCAAAAGGCTTTTTCTCCACGTCTCCTCTCCTTCATCTACACTGATGTGAAAGGATCTGCAGATTAAGGAAGGAAACAAGGACAGGGTGCCACTATAAGTGTAAACTGTGTTTCTTGGTAAGTGGTTAGTGACAACTAACTAAAATATGTCTATTTTTATACAAATAATCTTCAACTGAATTAAACATAGATCTCTTGGCACAACATGCAAAACAAAAAGAAAAATTAAAGGTCATTACAATTGGTAAATATCAATGAATATCAATATTCCAAGACCAAAAAGGGGCTTAGGTGGTGGGAGTGGCAGGGGGCGCGGTCGGTCTGTCAGCGCGCGCAAATTTTAGAGAACATTTTAGAGTTGTTGATTTTATTATCTTGTTGATTTAGAGAAAATTGTGCATTTTTAAAGCAAATTTCCTGCAATTCTATACCTTTTGCCATGCAGCTGAGAGAACATGTTGCAGTTTTAAAGCACATATCCTGAGATTCTACATATTCTGCCATGGAGCTGAAAGAAAATGTTGCAGTTTTAAAGCTACAGTTGAAGTTTATATACACTTAGGTTGGAGTCATTAAAACTCGTTTTTCAACCACTCCACACATTTTTTGTTAACAAACTATAGTTTTGGCAAGTCGGTTACCACATCTACTTTGTGCATGACACAAGTCATTTTTCCAACAATTGTTTACAGACAGATTATTTCACTTATAATTCATTGTATCACAATTCCAGTGAGTCAGAAGTTTACATACACTATGTTGACTGTGCCTTTAAACAGCTTGGAAAATTCCAGAAAAGATGTCATAGCTTTAGAAGCTTCTGATAGGCTAATTGAGATCATTTGAGTCAATTGGAGGTGTACCTGTGGATGTATTTCAAGGCCTACCTTCAAACTCAGTGCCTCTTTGCTTGACATCATGCGAATATCAAAAGAAATCAGCCAAGACCTCAGGAAAAAAATTGGAGACCTCCACAACTCTGGTTCATCCTTGGGAGCAATTTCCAAATGCCTGAAGGTACCATGTTCATCAACTATAAACACCATGGGAACACGCAGCCGTCATACCGCTCAGGAAGGAGACACGTTCGTGTTCTGTCTCCTAGAGAGGAACGCACTTTGGTGCAAAAAGTGCAAATCAATTCCAGAACAACAGCAAAGGAACTTGTGACGATGCTGGAGAAAACAGGTACAAAAGTATCTATACTTAACCTGAAAGTCCGCTCAGCACGGAAGAAGCCACTGCTCTGTCGGGAGGAATGGGCCAAAATTTACCCAACTTATTGTAAATAAGTGTGCGAGATTCCAGCTCCACTCATCTGTCAGGGGAGGGTGAGTGTGCAGCCTGGAGGAGTGGTGCTGGTTCTGCACGCTAGGTCTCCAGTACACCTTCTGGGACCGAGATATCCTGCACAGTAAAACTAATCCTATTTCGGCATAACCTGAAAGTCCGCTCAGCACGGAAGAAGCCACTGCTCTGTCAGGAGGAATGGGCCAAAATTTACCCAACTTATTGTAAATAAGAATTTGTTCTTAACTGACTTGCCTAGTTAAATAAAAAATAAAATGAAATATAAGGAATTTTAAATGGTTTATACTTCTGATAGCAATTCTATTTGCTTTTGATACTTAAGTATATTTAAAACCAAATTGTCACATCCAGGCCAGAGGTTTTAGGCTGGCGTGTTTTTGGTGAAGGGGTTTTTAGTTCTAGGTGTTGTATTTCTATGTTGGGGAAATGGTTCCAATTAGAGGCAGCTGAGTGGCGTTACCTCTAATTGGGAACCATATATGTTTGTAGTTTTCAATAGGATTTTGTGGGTTATTGTTTGTGCATAGCTTGTTATGTGTGTAGTTATGTTCAGCATCACGATCTTCGTTTATATTTTGTTATTTTCCCAGTTACGTTCGTCTTAAATAAAATGTATACTGGAAGCATCGCTGCGTCTTGATCCGTCACTACTGAAGATCGTGACAGAATAACCCACCACAAAAGGACCAAGCAGCGATGTCAAAAGGAGTCCTGGACATTGAGATATTGAGAGGAGATATTGGCTGGTAAGGGGCTTTGGAAGAAAATGACGGAGCATCGTCACCCCAATAAGGAGATGGAAGCGGCGAAGACTGAGCGAGGGAGTTATGAGGATGTATATGGAGCGTGGAACCCGGAGAGGGAAAGATATGTTGGGACTCGCCTGGCGCGGAAACCCGAGAGGCAGCCCCCCAATTTTTTTTGTGGGGGGGCACACGGGGAGTTTGGCCGGTTCAGGATGGACTCCTGAGCCAACTCCTCGTGCTATTTGGAGGGAACGTTGGAGGGAGCGTCGCACTGGAAAGACGCCGTGCTATGCAGTTTTGCGCACGGTGTCTCCAGTGCGCATTCATAAGCCGGTGTGCGAGATTCCAGCTCCACTCATCTGTCAGGGAAGGGTGAGTGTGCAGCCTGGAGGAGTGGTGCTGGTTCTGCACGCTAGGTCTCCAGTACACCTTCTGGGACGAGATATCCTGCCTCGGTTCTGCATGTGGGGTCTCCGGTTCGCATACACAGCCCAGTGCGTGACATTCCAGCTCCCATCATCCGTGAGGCAAGGGTGAGTGAACAGCCGGGGAGAGAAGTACCGGCTCCACGCACCAGGTCCCCTGTACGCTTAGATAGCCCAGTACGTCCAGTCCCTGCTCGCGCACCAGGCCCCTGTGCGCTAGAGAGTCCAGCACGTCCTGTTCGGCTCCGCGCACCAGGCCCCTGTGCGCTTAGAGAGTCCAGCACGTCCTGTTCGGCTCCGGCGCACCAGGCCCCCTGTGCGCTTAGAGAGTCCAGCACGTCCTGTTCGGCTCCGCGCACCAGGCCCCCTGTGCGCTTAGAGAGTCCAGCACGTCCTGTCCCTGTTCCACGCTCCAGGATTCTTGTTCGTGTTGTGGATCCAGTAAGTCCTGTCCCTGTTCTATGCTACAGGATTCCTGTTTGTGTTGTGGATCCAGTACGTCCTGTCCCTGTTCCACGCTCCAGGATTCCTGTTCGTGTTGTGGATCCAGTACGTCCTGTCCCTGTTCCACGCTCCAGGATTCCTGTTTGTGTTGTGGATCCAGTACGGCCCGTTCCTGCTCCCCGCACCAGAGATCCAGTGCGCATAGTGAGCCCATCACGGCCCGTTCCTGCTCCCCGCACCAGAGGTCCAGTACGCATTGTGAGCCCATCACGGCCCGTTCCTGCTCCCCGCACCAGAGGTCCAGTGTGCATAGAGAGCCCAGCACGGCCCGTTCCTGCTCCCCGCACCAGAGTCCCAGTGCGCGTTATGAGTCCATCACGGCCCGTTCCTGCTCCCCGCACCAGAGGTCCAGCGCGCATAGAGAGCCCAGCACGGCCCGTTCCTGCTCCCCGCACCAGAGTCCCAGTGCGCGTCATGAGTCCAGCACGGCCCGTTCCTGATCTCCACACCAGAGTCCCAGTGCGCGTCGACAGTCCGGAACCTCCAGAGAAGGTCCCCAGTCCGGAACCTCCAGAGAAGGTCCCCAGTCCGGAACCTCCAGAGAGGGTCCCCAGTCCGGAACCTCCAGAGACGGTGCCCAGTCCGTGGCCCGCAACAGTGAGCCCAGTATGGCCGGTTCCTGCTCCTCGCACCAGAGTCCCAGTGCTCGTCAGGAGCCCATCACGGCCGGTTCCTGCTCCTCGCACCAGAGTTCCGGCTAATAGCCCAGGGCCTCCGGTGCGTGACATCAAGCCAGCACGGCCGGCACCGAGCCGCCACCTGGAAGGAAAAGACCCACCGAAGACCCCCATGGACTTTTGGCGCGGTCGAGTCCGCGCTTTGGGGGTACTGTCACGTCAGGCCAGAGTTTTTAGGCTGGCGTGTTTAGTTTCGTTTTTGGTGAAGGGTTTTTTAGTTCTAGGTGCTGTATTTCTATGTTGGGGAAATGGATCCCAATTAGAAGCAGCTGAGTGTCGTTACCTCTAATTGGGAACCATATGTTTGTAGTTTTCAATAGGATTTTGTGGGTTATTGTTTGTGTATAGCTTGTTATGTGTGTAGTTATGTTCCGCATCACGATCTTCGTTTATATTTTGTTATTTTCCCAGTTACGTTCGTCTTAAATAAAATGAATACTGGAAGCATCGCTGCGTCTTGGTCCGTCACTACTGAAGATCGTGACAAAATACTTTTAGACTTTTACTAAAGTAGTATTTTACTGGGTGACGTTCCCTTTTACTTGAGTCATTTTCAACTAAGATATCTTGACTTTTACTCAAGTGTGACAACTGAGTACTTTTTCTCCCACTGTACAGTACCAGTCAACATTTTGGACATACCTAGGGTTTTTGTTTATTTTTACTATTTTCTACATTGTAGAATAGTGAAGACATCAAAACTATGAAATAACGCATATGGAATAATGTAGTAACCAAAAAAGTGTTAAACAAATTAAAATATATTTTAGATTTTAGATTCTTCAAAAGTAGCCACCCTTTGCCTTGATGACAGCTTTGCACACTCTTGGCGTTCTCTCAATCAGCTTCACCTGGAATGCTTTTCCAACAGTCTTGAAGGAGTTTCCACATATTCTGAGCACTTGTTGGCTGCTTTTCCTTCACTCTGCGGTCCTACTTATCCCAAACATCTCAATTGGGTTGAGGTCGGGTGATTGTGGAGGCCAGGTCATCTGATGCAGCACTCCATCACTCTCCTTCTTGGTCAAATAGCCCTTACACAGCCTGGAGGTGTGTTTTGGGTCATTGTCCTGTTGAAAAACAGATGATAGTCCCACTAAACGCAAACCAGATGGGATGGCGTATTGCTGTAGAATGCTGTGGAAGCCATGCTGGTCAAGTGTGCCTTCAATTCTAAATAACTCACTGACAGTGTCACCAGCAAACCACCCCCACACTATCACACCCCCTCCTCCATGCTTCACAGTGGGAGCCACACATGTGGAGATCATCCATTCACTAACTCTGCGTCTCACTGCGGTTGGAACCAAGAATCTCAAATTTGGACTCTGTGAAGCATTTATTTGGGCTGCAATCTGAGGTGCTGTTAACTCTAATGAACTTATCCTCTGCAGCAGAGGTAACTCTGGGTCTTCCTTTCCTGTGGTGGTCCTCATGAGAGCCAGTTTCATCATAGTGCTTGATGGTTTTTGCGACTGCACTTGAGGAAACTTTCAACGTTTCCGGATTGACTGACCGTCATCGCTTAAAGTAATGATGGACTGTCGTTTCTCGTTGCTTATTTTAGCTGTTCTTGCCATAATATAGGCTTGGTCTTTTACCAAATAGGGCTATCTTCTGTATACCACCCCTACCTTGTCACAACACAACTGATTAGCTCAAACACATTAAGAAGGAAAGAAATTCCACTATTTAACTTTTAACAAGGCACACCTGTTAATTGAAATCTATTCCAGGTGACTACCTCATGAAGCTGGTTCAGAGAATGCCAAGAGTGTGCAAAGCTGTCATGTAACCTTTATTTAACTAGGCAAGCCAGTTAAGAACAAATTCTTATTTACAATGACGGGCTACCGGGGAACAGTGGGGTGCAGAACCTTGTCAGCTCAGGGAATCGATCCAGCAACCTTTTGGTTATTGGCCTAACACTCTAACCACTAGGCTACCTGCCACCCTGATCATCAAGGCAAAGGGTGGCTATTTTGAAGAATCTCAAATATAAAATATATTTTGATTTGTTTAACACTTTTTTGGTTACAACATGATTCCATATGTGGTACTTCATAGTTTTGATGTCTTCACTATTATTCTATAACGTAGAAAATAGTAAAAAATTAAGAAAAACCCTGGAATTATTTACACTATTTGGACTAACGGCCCGCCCAAGGATTTCAAATCACATCAAATTTTATTAGTCACATGCGCCGAATACAACAGGTGTAGACCTTACAGTGAAATGCTTACTTACAAGCCCCAAACCAACAATGCAGTATAAAAAATACAATATAAGAATAAGAAATAAAAGTAACAAGTAGTTAATGAGCAGCAGCAAAATAACAATAGCGCGACTATATACAGGGGGTACCGGTACAGAGTCAATGTGCGGGGCACCGGTTAGTCGAGGAAATGTAGGTAATATGTACATGTAGGTAGAGTTATTAAAGTGACTCCGCATAGATATTAACAGAGAGTAGCAGTGGCGTAAAAGAGGGGGGACAAAGCAAATAGTCTGGGTAGCCATTTGATTAGATGTTCAGGAGTCTTATGGTTTGGGGGTAGAAGCTGGTTAGAAGCCTCTTGGACCTAGACTTGGCGCTCCGGTACTGCTTGCCATGCGGTAGCAGAGAGAACGGTCTATGACTAGGGTGGCTGGAGTCTTTGACATTTTTTTGGGCCTTCCCCTGACACCACCTGGTATAGAGGTCCTGGATGGCAGGAAGCTTAGTCCCGGTGATGTACTGGGCCGTACGCACTACCCTCTGTAGTGCCTTGCGGTCGGAGGCCGACCAGTTTCCATACCAGGCAGTGATGCAACCAGTCAGGATGCTCTCGATGGTGCAGCTGTAAAACCTTTTGACGATCTGAGGACCCATGCCAAATCTTTTCAGTCTCCTGAGGGGGTATAGGTTTTGTCGTGCCCACTTCACGACTGTCTTGGTGTGCTTGGACCATGTTAGTTTGTTGGTGATGTGGACACCAAGGAACTTGAAGCTCTGCACTACAGCCCCGTCGATGAGAATGGAGGCATGCTCGGTCCTCCTTTTCCTGTGGTCCCCAATCATCTCCTTTGTCTTGATCACGTTGAGGGAGAGGTTGTTGTCCTGGCACCACACGGCCAGGTCTCTGACCTCCTCCCTATAGGCTTTCTCATCGTTGTCGATGATCAGGCCTACCACTGTTGTGTCATTGGCAAACTTAATGATGGTGTTGGAGTCGTGCCTGGCCGTGCAGTCATGAGTGAACAGGGAGTGCAGGAGGGGACTGAGCACGCACCCCTGAGGGGCCCCTGTGTTGAGGATCAGCGTGGCGCATGTGTTGTTAACTACCCTTACCACCTGTGGGCGGCCCGTCAGGAAGTCCAGGATCCAGTTGCAGAGTCCCAGGGTCCTTAGCTTATTGATGAGCTTTGAGGGCACTATGGTGTTGAACGCTGAGCTGTAGTCAATGAATAGCAGTCTCACATAAGGGTTCCTTTTGTCCAAGTGGGAAAGGGCAGTGTGGAGTGCAATAGAGATTGCATCATCTGTGGATCTGTTTGGGCGGTATGCAATTTGGAGTGGGTCTAGAGTTTTGGGGATAATGGTGTTGATGTGAGCCATGACCAGCCTTTCAAAGCACTTCATTTGTAGTAAATTGTAGTAAAATCTCTGTATACACTACTGCACATAACTGCTGCAGATGTGAACTGAAGGGGAAGATAAATCTGGTGCAAAGCATTTGTTGTGGATGGTCCCTGACAAATATACTAATCAAATCAATAAGGACATACTGCATTTGATGTTGACATCTCACAATACTGCAAGGTAACCGTCCAGCAAAACAACACAGATGAATTAGCAAGGAAACTCTTTATCCACTATTTTAGCATTCATGACTAACGATCTGTCCAATTTGTCAAAATGCAATGCATATTTAGCGCACATCAAATTGAACAATCCATGTTTACTGCTGAAAGTGTATGTGCATTGATTGTTCTGTGTGTGCACTGCAGCTGATCTTCTGCAGTGACTTGATCGTGCCATTGACCACGTGTTGTTTACAACACATAAAAATGACCTCCAGTTCCTACTAACGATCGATAGGTGGCAGTGATGTAGCACCACAGAACGGGAGTCTATGGGCCAGTGGAGACAAAGGCAGTTCGGTGATGGAAAATATGATCAAATCAACAAGGGGATTGTCTGGTAAATATCCACAACACGCTATTGGCAGTATAGAGCAGCTCTGGAGGCAGGGCAATAAATCTATCCTATAAAACAAGCGTTCTTTGTCCCTGATGGACTGACATCTATTCCACAAACACATACTGGCAAAGGCTCTGTAGGGGGAAATGTTTATGCAAATGCACGCTTTTCAAGAAAACACGTGACGAATTCAGAAAGCTTGGAGATATGGAAAGCTCTGTGTTTAAAGGGCAAAAAAGTGAAAATAGCATATACCTGGACATACAGCATGACACATGAACAGCAATTGCGGTGTTCTTAACTGAGTGTTTATAAGCAAATTATCAATGGGAATTTCCCTTCAGATTATCCTATTGGATTCTACAGTCAGGGTTGCGTTCAAGAGCCTCGGGAGTCAGGGTTGCGTTCACTGTCATTTCATTGCTATACCAACACATTTCTTTCTAGGTGCATTTGTATTAATCATCAGCTGAGGCGCGGGATGGGCGGAGTTTGCGCATTTGAGAACATTCCTTTGGTCCCAAAGTGCAGCTCTACCCACCCGGTTCACCAGGGTCATTACATCAATTCGGGGGCCTTTTGAGATGTGTAACTTGGTGGGATTTTTTTTTATTTCACCTAATTTCAACATTCTGTCATAAAGAGAACATGTTCAACAATAAAAAACAAGTTTTCCCATCTAAAGAGGTTAAATAATAAAATGATAAGTATGTGACTATTAAATCCCAAATAAATTAACAGGGTTGAAGATTTAAACTTAAATCAGCCATAAATATCTTTTAACAGGTGAAATGGAAGCTTGTTGTGTGCAACAGGGAAGGGCAATTGAATGCAAATCCCCCCCCCACAGAAAAATTAAATTGTTAAACCATTTCTAGCCTGTCTATCTATGGGTAACAGGGTTGACGTGTTATGCTAGACCCACTCAGTTTTCCACCACAAAACAGCAGAAAATGGCCAAAAAGAGTAGAACCAGCTCACCTGCTTTAAAAAATATTATTTGTCTATTAGATGTTCAATGTTTCTTTTGAAAAAAATCTTTACAAAGGAATACTATATTAAAACCAGAGTTTAACTCACATAACAGGGTTGACCTTAAAATGAGGGAAAGTAAAAATGTTTACCTTTAAATGAATCAATAATCACATGAAATCAATAATAATAATAACAATAATAATCTTCAGAAATTACTTTGTCAAAGCAACAAAATAACTAGTGCTTTAGAATGATGATGACATTTTTGAGAAATGTTGGGGTTAAGGATTGGGATTAAAATCTTCCTGGAAGTCACAGAAGGTACACGGAGGGACATGTCAAAATGCATATAAAAAAAGTATTTTTTCATATAAAAAAAACTGCTTTATTGAATTCTCCATGTGGTCTATATTAAAGGGCACTTCATTGAATATAACAGGCTTTTAAAATTCAATATTGATGCACAATTTCTACTTAAAATATCAAAGGGATGCAAAAGGCACTAATTTCGTGTAACGACACACCAGGCAAGGTAAAATGAATGCATACTTTCTGTTTTAAATCGTAACGCAAGCCTACCTGACTTGGTTGGGGGGTGGAGGTGGGTTTGGCCCAACGGCAGGTGGGGGAAACAGAGACGGGTGGCGCCACCACCTGGACTGAAGCAGGAGCCTGCAGAAGTAAACGTGGTAAATGGTTGCGATCAGGATGGAAAATACAAAACAAAAGGCTGTATAACCACTTGCAAAACAATACAGAGGATTCAATAGGTGCTCATAGCGTGCTTGTAATGTATTCAACTCAAGAAACATTTGTTTTCCACTTTTTATGTCCAGAACAGAGAAAATGTTGACATTTATTAGGTACAGTGAGGGGAAAAAGTATTTGATCCCCTGCTGATTTTGTACGTTTGCCCACTGACAAAGAAATGATCCGTCTATAATGTTAATGGTAGATTTACTTGAACAGTAAGAGACAGAATAACAACAAAAAAAATCCAGAAAAACACATGTGAAAAATGTTATAAATGGAATTGCATTTTAATGAGGGAAATAAGTTTGACCCCCTCTCAATTAGAAAGATTTCTGATTTCTCGCCGTGTTTGGAGGAGGAGGAATGCTGCCTATGACCCCATAACACCATCCCCACCATCAAAACATGGATTATGCTTTGGGGGTGTTTTTCTGCTAAGGGGACAGGACAACTTCACCGCATCAAAGGGACGATGGATGGGGCCATGTACAGTCAAATCTTGGGTGAGAACCTCCTTCCCTCAGCCAGGGCATTGAAAATGGTTCGTGGATGGGTATTCCAGCATGACAACGACCCAAAACACATGGCCAAGGCAACTAAGGAGTGGCTCAAGAAGAAGCACATTAAGGTCCTGGAGTGGCCTAGCCAGTCTCCAGACCTTAATCCCATAGAAAATCTGTGGAGGGAGCTGAAGGTTCGAGTTGCCAAACGTCAGCCTCAAAACCTTAATGACTTGGAGAAGATCTGCAAAGAGGAGTGGGACAAAATCCCTCCTGAGATGTGTGCTAACCTGGTGCCCAACTGCAAGAAACGTCTGACCTCTGTGATTGCCAACAAGGGTTTTGCCACCAAGTACTAAGTCATGTTTTGCAGAGGGGTCAAATACTTATTTCCCTCATTAAAATGCAATTCCATTTAGAACATGTGTTTTTCTGGATTTTTTTTTTTGTTATTCTGTCTCTCACTGTTCAAATAAACCTACCATTAAAATTATAGACTGATCATTTCTTTGTCAGTGGGCAAACGTACAAAATCAGCAGGGGATCAAATACTTATTTCCCTCACTGTACTGTACACCATCATGTTAACGGAAATGGTTCGCTCCTACAGACGGTGGGCATCGAGGCATTCAGTAACTTTGAGTGTGGTATGATCATCGGTGCCAGGTGGCCTCCTGGGCTTTTCACGCACGACAGTGTCAAGGGTTTACAGAGAATGGTCCGCCAAACAAAAAACATCTGGCTAGAATCGTGCAAGCTAACAGGCGGTCCACAAAAAGGCAAATAATGGCGCAGTACAACAGTGGTGTGCTGAACAGCATCTCAGAACGCACAACTCGTCGGTCCTTGTCACGGATGGGCTATTGCAGCAGACGACCACACCGGGTTCCACTCCTATCAGCTAAAAACAAGAAGAAGCGGCTCCAGTGGGCAAGCGATAACCAACACTGGACAACAGTGGAAAAACATTGCCTGGTCCAACAAATCACGGTTCCTGTTGCGTCATGCTGATGACAGAGCCAGGATTGGTGTAAGCAGGTGTCAATGGTACAGGCTAGTGTCGGTGGTGTAATGGTGTGGGGAATGTTTTCCTGGCACATGTTAGGTCCCTTGATACCAATTGAGCAACGTTTGAACGCCACACCTTGTAAAATCCATGCCCTAAAGAATTCAGGCTGTTCTGGAGGCAAAGGGGGATCCGACCCGGTACTAGATGGGTGCACCTAATAAACTGGCTGCTGAGTGTATATCTCTATTATGCGTGGGAATACTTCGGGAACAAATAAAAATCACTTGGATCTGATTTGCTGGTGTTTTTACAGTCTTTTATGTCCAACAAATCACCCACCACCGGTTGGGGAACCCTGTCCTAGTGCCTACCTGGTAGGAGTGCTCAGAGTGGACCTGCACGAAGCACCCTGGGGTGGAGGGGGCAGACTGGCTGAGCTGGCTGGGCTGGGGGCTCAATTCTGTGGGGGAGTCTCCTCCAGCTCCTGCTCCTACCCCTGGTTCTCCTGGTCCTACCCCAGAGGGAGAGGGGCTGGAGGGGGAGGCACAGGCCAACCAGGGGGTGCTGGTGCTAGTGGTAGGGATAGGGGTGTGGGTGGAGACCCCAGGAGGTGGGGTGAGGGGCTGCAGCTCCCGCTGGTGGATCTCTGTGTAGTAGAAGTCCTCCTCGCTGCGGGAGCAACGCTCATGCTCAACACTCTGGCTGTGGAAAGGAAAACACATAGATATACAGTACATTGATTAATGCAACTGTTGTTTTTTTGTATACTCCTGCCACTACCACTGCTAGTAGAAGCACTCCCACATCACCTAGCAATACAAGTATTTGATGAAGCTTTGTGGATACATAATCAGAAATGTTATTGTCATGGGCTTATCCATACACACTTACCCCAGGTGCAGGGTACGGATGTGACGTTTCATCCCCACGACAGATGTCAGAATCTTCCCACAGCTGGGCCACAGACAGCTGTAGGCCAACTTCACTGAGTTCTGGAGAGAGGAAACATAAGTTCACAGGTAAGCAAGGTTGATGGAACTGACTCAACTCTAAATTAAGAACAAATAGCTAATAGCTGATGTGCTTGCCAGTCAATTCTGGTACATTTTAGCAAGGTTGTTTCCGTGACTACCCTACTCACCCTGCGTTTCCGTGGCGCAGGCTCGTCAAACAGCACCTGCTCCAGCTCCATGTCCAATCCCTCATCAGTGGGCGTGGCCAGGCTGTGACCTTCTGTCTCTGTGATTGGCGGAGATGGGGCCGGGCTTCTGTAGCCACGGTCACAGCTCCAGTAGCCACTGCTGCCGCTGTCTGAGAGTTCCCCCGCTCCGCACTCCATGCCAGTAGAACCTGCTATACACACACACACACACACATATTTGATTCGACCTGCAATGATTAACGAAAATAGTACAGGAAAAATATAACTAAGAGCTTATCAATTAATTAATCAATCAATCAATTACCTATGACTGTGTCTCTCTGTGGTGGGCTCTGGACAAGAGGGCTGCAGGACAGGCTGGTCAGAACCAGGGCTGCAATCATCTCATCCATATCCAGTGACTCTGGACTCCTGTAGATGGAGCAGGGAGAAAGGGGAGAGAGATTAGGTACATTTACACTGAGAGAGAGAGAGAGAGAGAGAGAGAGAGAGAGAGAGAGAGAGAGAGAGAGAGAGAGAGACATGTATACCCTGCTCCCATAAAAACACACGCCCAACCTCACACAGTCTACAATACACTACCCTTACCTCCCCACACTACATTATACTACCCTTACCTCTCCACACTACATTACACTACCCTTACCTCTCCACACTACATTACACTACCCTTACCTCTCCACACTACATTACACTACCCTTACCTCCCCACACTACATTACACTACCCTTACCTCCCCACACTACACTACCCTTACCTCCCCACACTACCCTTACCTCCCCACACTACATTATACTACCCTTACCTCCCCACACTACATTACACTACCCTTACCTCCCCACACTACTATACACTACCCTTACCTCCCCACACTACATTACACTACCTCTACCTCCCCACACTACATTATACTACCCTTACCTCCCCACACTAGATTATTCTACCCTTACCTCCCCACAATACATTATACTACCCTTACATTCCCACACTACATTACACTACCCTTACCTCCCCACACTACACTACCCTTACCTCCCCACACTACCCTTACCTCCCAAAACTACATTACACTACCCTTACCTCCCCACACTACCCTTACCTCTCCACACTACATTACACTACCCTTACCTTCCCACACTACATTATACTACCCTTACCTCCCCACACTACATTATACTACCCTTACCTCCCCACACTACATTATACTACCCTTACCTCCCCACACTACATTACACTACCCTTACCTCCCCACAATACATTACACTACCTTTACCTCCCCACACTACATTATACTACCCTTACCTTCCCACACTACATTATACTACCCTTACCTCCCCACACTAGATTATACTACCCTTACCTCCCCACACTACATTACACTACCCTTACCTCCCCACACTACATTACACTACCCTTACCTCCCCACACTACATTACACTACCCTTACCTCCCCACACTACACTACCCTTACCTCCCCACACTACATTACACTACCCTTACCTCCCCACAATACATTACACTACCTTTACCTCCCCACACTACATTATACTACCCGTAACTCCCCACACTAGATTATACTACCCTTACCTCCCCACACTACATTATACTACCCTTACCTCCCCACACTAGATTATACTACCCTTACCTCCCCACACTAGATTATACTACCCTTACCTCCCCACACTAGATTATACTACCCTTACCTCCCCACACTAGATTATACTACCCTTACCTCCCCACACTAGATTATACTACCCTTACCTCCTCACACTACATTATACTACCCTTACCTCCTGGGCACATTGGGCACATCGATGCAGGAGGACACTTGGTATGGTTTGCTTGTGCTCTGTGTTGCAGCAGGAGGTTGAGGGGGGACAGTGGGGGAGGTCCAGACATCCTGTAGTTTCCTCAGGACATGCTGTCCCAGAGCAGGCAGCAGGATGGCCACCTCATTATCCACATGGTTGTGTTGCTCTACCACCCCTGTGCATTCACGCCCTCCACACAACACATACACCTGTGGAGGGAGGGAGGGGTTTGTGACAGTGACATGTTAAATCGGGGAGGGAGGGAGAGGGAGGGAATGGAGCAAGAGAGAGAGAGAGAGAGAGAGAGAGAGAGAGGCAGAGAGAAAGACAGACAGAGAGAGTGATAGAGACGTACAACGACAAGTCAAAAACAACAAGTCAGAGTTAGTGTCAAGCTAGGGGGAGAGTGGTGCGAAAGACATAGCGAGACAGAGATAAAGAAAAAGAGAGAGACCGATATAAAAGAAAGAGAGAGAGTGATGCCTTGAGGTAATCGTGCCAATGTGGCCATCAAACAGCCCAGTGGACAAAGGCAGAGTGACAGTGACAGAATGACAGTTGACTGCTGCCCGGCCTGTTCACCTGAGAGAGGAGTGAAATACTGTAGATGAGAAGAGATGGGATTAAGGCCAAGAGACACAGATTTACATCAACACTGAAAACGAGGGAAAGATAATGGGAACAGACAGTGACAGACAGACGGACACATTGGCTGTTTTTCTCTCAAGCAGAAAACAGAAGGCTGAGACCACATGGGGATAGATACAGATCACCCTGTTGCAGGAGAACTTTCCTGCAATGCAGGATATTGAAAATGTGTAGTGTATTTGAGGTTTAGGCTTCTGAATTTTGTAATTTCCACTTAGAAATTTCCCCTACAAAAATGTCCATTAATTAAAATAATTTCTTAAATTGGCTCAAATTAAGATCCTACATCTGTAGTAGTTATGAAAAGTTACATAAGAACAGTGCATTCCACTTTTTCTCCCTCCCTCCCTCTCTTCTCTCACCTACAGTCGTTCTAGCCCCTTCTCACCCTCTCTCCCTCCCTCCCCCTTCTCTTCCCACCGCTCCCTGTCTCCCCTCTCCCTCACCTTCTGTCCAGGGTGTAGTTTGTAGTTGAACCTGCTGAGATGCTGGGGCCCTGGTGGTCCCATGGTTGGGCTCCCCACACCCCCCTCAGGGTCCCCGTGGGCCCCTGTCTCCAGTGTGCTCTCCATGGAGGGGCAGGAGGTACACACTAATGCCCCTAGGGGGGAACGCTTCCCCAGACGAGTCTTGGGTAACATGGTTGGGAGTAACACTTTGTCTGTAGACTCAGAAGATCTATTGAGGTTTTGGTTCTCTGGAACAATGGCAAAGACTGGTTGTAGAATAGGACGGAGTGAGAGAGAGGTACAGCTGAAAGAGAAGAAACAAGATTGGAGAAACGTCTTGCGCGATACTTCTGCGATACGAATTGAATCCAGCCCTTAGAAATTGACCATCTGCTTTCAATACATTATATAACAGAGAAAATATTTGTGCTCCATTTACTATTGTATTTCACGCTTCGAAGTCCTATATTGCCTTCATTGACATAGTCCTATCTGTCCAGATGCATGTGTTGATGCCATGAACCTTGATGGATTGATTAAATGTGCGGGGAAGGCATTTTTGGTAGCCAATAACACCACTGTTTTTCATCAGAACTTGAATGAACACCCGTCTCAGACCACAATCTACCCCCTCCCCACCTCCTCCCCTTAAACGCTCTGGGTCAAAATTGCTCCTGATCTTGGATGAGATTACCATATCCCCCAACCCTATCCTTGACCAATAGACGGAAAAAAACAAATTTGACCCCAAATCAGTGGGTAGAGGCGACCCCTTTTATCCACCGCCCTCTGACTATATACTGTATGTGTAGTGGCTTGGGATTAGATGGCTCAAGCTAATAGAGCTGCAACTAGTGTTGCACGGTATGCTGAAACTTCTGTACTTTTTCGATACTAGAACATGAAAAATAGGTTCGGTACTAGAATATTTGTTACTTTCGGTACTTCTGTCAAATGTGTCTCATGGATCAAGCCTGTCTATATCAGCGCAGCTGACCCCTTATCATAGCGCACCCTGCCTGCTCCACTTACTCACTGCTAGCCTCCACTGGGAGTCTGGGCTGCATCATGTTAGCTCCATTTACTCACTGCTAGCCTGCACTGGGAGTCTGGGCTGCACCATGTTAGCTCCACTTACTCACTGCTAGCCTGCACTGGGAGTCTGGGCTGCACCATGTTAGCTCCACTTACAAACTGCTAGCCTGCACTGGGAGTCTGGGCTGCATCATGTTAGCTCCACTTACTCACTGCTAGCCTGCACTGGGAGTCTGGGCTGCACCATGTTAGCTCCACTTACAAACTGCTAGCCTGCACTGGGAGTCTGGGCTGCACCATGTTAGCTCCACTTACAAACTGCTAGCCTGCACTGGGAGTCTGGGCTGCACCATGTTAGCTCCACTTACAAACTGCTAGCCTGCACTGGGAGTCTGGGCTGCATCATGTTAGCTCCACTTACAAACTGCTAGCCTGCACTGGGAGTCTGGGCTGCACCATGTTAGCTCCACTTACAAACTGCTAGCCTGCACTGGGAGTCTGGGCTGCATCATGTTAGCGCCACACTCATGCTGCACAGAAGTTAACAATAATGGAGAAGGGAGCAATTCGAGGCGTTCCTGCATGTGGTCATTCTGGCATCTGCAGGAACCCCTCCTGATACTTGTATTGTTACATTTTTCAGCTAGGACAGGTGGGGGGTGGGGGCACTCCAGTGCAGTAGGTATCATAAGGGACATAGTATTTTCACGCCACTTTAATACAAATTTATGAAGGAACCAATGGGATGTTCGAGGGAAGGCCCACACACAGGAACGCCCCGAATTGTAGACTATTAGAATAATGCGACACAGTATGTAGAAATGTTCACTTTACAGTGACAAGGTTTACATTCACATCCCTACCCCGTTATTATTCGGGATACTCAAGTACTCTGTTTTATAAACATCATATTCTGTTTACAATAACCCCAAAAAACGTGTATCCCGGTTATGAGAAACCCGGATAAGATGCCTGGGATATGCTGATCTAAGACAGGATACTGTGGCATGTAAACATCTTATCCCCTTACTGTTATTTTTGCTGTCTGCGCAGGCTCAATTTCGCAAATCAGGGGTGTTGTGTGATAATGTTTTCATCTGATTATCAAACAGATCACTTCAAAAAGTAGACTACCTGTGCAGTTCCATCCACCATAATAGTGTAGCCTACTATATTTAATTTACTATAAATTAAATTAAGTTTCTGCTTATTATTTCCCGACATTTGGTAGGCCATTTGTTTGTCAACTATAGTTTGATACATGCAACTTCTCTTCTGTCATAAATAAAGTAGTGCTCACCAGAATAATGTTTTAAATCAATAGAATTAATGCATTAGTAATCTAGTTAACACTGGTAAAGTTGTCTGTTTCGATTAAGGACCGGGGAGAAAACACAACAACTCCAAAACAGTGGAAAACAGTGGAAAACGGAAATGAAAAGCTGAGAAAAGGACAAAACACATTTCTAATAAGACTTCCATTCATCTTGGGTGCATATTTTCTGTGGTTCAAATACTGTCTGCTGATATAGTGTCAAAGATAACACATTACACGCACATTCCCATTTTCTCAAGCGATGCTGAAAGAAAGAAATCTTATTTCTCCACTCTTGTTCCTGAGACAAAATTAACATTGGTTGTATAATTTCACTGCAAAAATGCACAATTCTGCAGGAGTTCATATTATATTACACTAAATGTGAGCGGTTATAGGCCTACAGTCAGTGTCCATATTTCAGTTACTATTCCATTTAACCAATATGAACATAAATGAGGAATATTTTGTTTATTCATGGATACAGTGATACTCATGAGCAGGATATCAAAAGTGCATGTAAACAGCTAATCCCAAATAAAATATTAAGCGGGATATGAGCTACTATCTGGAATACTGTTTGCATGTAAACGTGGTCAGTAGATGAAGATACTGGTAGCTTCCAGCTTTGTAGGCTTCCCTTGTTAGCTGACAGCTAAACCTAACATCAATCCACTACCCAAGTACATTGGTTGCAGTGGTGTAAAGTATTTAAGTAAAAAAACTTTAAAGTACTACTTAAGTCGTTTTCTGGGTTATCTGTACTTTACTATTCATATTTTTGCCGAACTTTTACTTCACTACATGCCTAAAGAAAACAATTTTCTCTGACACCCAAAAGTTTGCGTTACATTTTGACAGGAAAATTGTCCAATTCACACACTTATCAAGAGAACATCCCTTGTCATCCCTACTGCCTCTGATCTGGCGGACTCACTAAACACAAATGCTTTGTTTGTAAATTATGTCTGAGCGTTGGAGTGTGCCCCTGGCTATCCGCCAATTTAAAAAAAAACTAGAAAATTGTTTAATATAAGGAATTTGAAATGGTTTATACTTTTACTTTCACTTTTGATACATAAGTACATTTTAGCAATTCCATTTACTTTGATACATAAGTATATTTAAAACCAAATACTTTTAGACTTTTACTCAAGTAGTATTTTACTGGGTGACTTTCACTTTTACTTGAGTCATTTTCTATTAAGGTATCTTTACTTTGACTCAAGTATGACAATTGAGTACTTTTTACACCACTGTTTGGTTGTGAATCACATAACTATACAAAAGTGATAAACTTCTTAAAAATTGTAATTGATAGGCTGAAATATTTTGTAAGTACTTTTCTCAGCACATAAAAAAATTGCAAAAGAAATTGCTGTAAAAACAATTCTAACTCAAAAGATGCCCAAAGACTGTCGTGGTATTGTTTTGGTAATGAGAATCGTGATGGTATCGAGTATTGTGATACTAAACCTTGTATCGATATCGAAGTCAAAATTCTGGTATCGTGACAACACTAATTAGAACAAATATTTCCCATGATGACCTATTTTGGAGCCCCTCTATTTCGGACACTGTGGTTCATCATTAGGTTTGCCTTGACACTTCTTTAAAGAGAGGAAGGGCTGGTTGCTGGTCAGACCACCTACACACAGAGCTAAAGTTAGCTGTAATTCAACATCCCAATGGAATGTTTAGGCCTACCTTAGGTTTTAACATACAATTACATAACTGTAGCCTGTAAATATTATCTTCAAACCAGACAGTATATTAATTACATAGTTATTACAAAAGAGTGCACTACTAATGACTCTTTCCACTTGTTGAATTTCATGTTGTTCAAGTTACCCTGCACATATTCAAAATACATGATTATGTCAAAATACTTAGTATTTACCCTGCTTAGGAAAAAGGCTAAAAGTCAAGACACTGCTCCAATGATAGTCTCCAATAAGTCTCCAATATGTCCCCAGTAAGTCTCCAATAAGTCTCCATCAGTCTCCAATAAGTCTTCATCAGTCTCCAATAAGTCTCCATCAGTCTCCAATAAGTCTACATCAGTCTCCAATAAGTCTCCATCAGTCTCCAATAAGTCTCCAATCAGTCTCCTATCAGTCTCCAATAAGTTGTGGTGGTATTCTTCAATAACACTCTCCCAATAATTACTGAACATTCTCCTGCAAAGTGGAGGACTCGTTCTATCACCAATCACCCTTCCTGTCTCACGTAGTCAATAAAATCACTATTTGGATGTCATCATGATAACTGATGCAAGTCTCAATACCAGAGAGCAAGAAAGACACAGTGAGTCATCCCTTCTACAGAGTACAGAAGAATAATTTACAGGTGGGAAAGATTTGGGGTGGGGAGTGTGGAGTGGAGTGCAGGGTGGGGAGAGAGGAGGGGAGTGTATGTGTGCTTGTGTGTTTGTGTGTGTGTGTAAGCAACACCAACGCCACCAGGGAAGCCAAATGTATTGGTCACATGCGCCGAATACAACAGGTGTAGACTTTACAGTGAAATGCTTACTTATGAGCCCATTCCCAACAATGCAGAGGTAAAAAGTAAGACAAACATTTTCTAAATTAAAAAGGAAATAAAAACCAATAACGAGGATATACATAGAAGGAGTACCAGTACTGAGTCAATGTGCAGGGGTACAAGGTAGCTGAGGTAATTGAGGTAATACAGTATGTACACGTGGGTAGGGGTCTGTTGCTGAGAATTTTCCAACACAGCAGGAAATGCAAACTTGTCGTGTATTTGAGTTTGTCATTTCCACTTTGAAATTTCAGACTCGATTTGACAGAATGAAAAGTTTATCAACCCCTACAACAATGTGCATTAATTATAATCCACATAATAATTCACATTTTCCTGCTGTAGCAAGATGCCTCAGATTAAGACCCAAATCTGTATGAAAGAAAACATTTGAGAGACTAAGAGAATGAGAGCGAGGAGACTTCTCTGAAGTTCTGGTTGGTAACTGCCATAAGAAAACTCAAATTACAGTCCATTCTTTTCCCTTGATTCCAGTAATGGTTGACTCACTGGTGTAATAGTGAACTGATCTGATCCTAACAGCATTTCCTTTGATTGTACAACATTGGCCCTCTGTGTTACAGTAGCTCTCTACTGTACATGCCACAATTGCCAGTTACAGATGGCCTACTTTATTTATTTATTTAACTAGGCAAGTCAGTTAAGAACAAATTCTTAGTTACAATGACAGCCTACCGGGGAACAGTGGGTTAACTGCCTTGTTCAGGGGCAGAACAACAGATTTTTACCTTGTCAGCTTGGGGATTCGATCCAGCAAGCTTTCGGTTACTGGCCCAATGCTCTAACCACTAGGCTACCTGCCGCCCCATACTGCCAGGAATACAAGGATAAAAAACACATCCCAAAAGGTGTTTGTAATTCTGACCAGAATGTGATTATTATTTTTTAACTATGCAAGTCAGTTAAGAACAAATTCTTATTTACAATGACGGCCTACACCGGCCAAACCTGGACAACGCTGGGCCAATTGTGTGCCGCCCTACGGGACTCCCAATGACGGCTAGTTGCAATACAGCCTGGAATTGAACCAGGGTCTCTGTAGTGACACCTCTATGCACTGAGATGCAGACTGCTGCGCCACACAGGAGCCCGAGAGGGCAAGGGGGGGCCAATCCCCTTGAATGAGAGATGAGCCCCCTTTAATTTTTATTTATTTAACCTTTATTTAACTAGGCAAGTCAGTTAAGAACAAATTCTTATTTACAATGACCGAAGGCAAAAGGCCTCCTCATGCGGGGACAAAAGCCAAACTTTGAGGGGCTCTAAATAATGCTAATTTGCCAATTCTATTTCTTTAAAATGCAGTTTTGAACTGTTACAGTAGTAAATATGAATATAAAAGTGTGTTCCAAATGAAACGAACACCCCCACCTTTCTGTCATGGACAATACAGTCGCCTACAATGACATACTCTTCAGAGCAAACTGATTTGAAATGAAAACAATATTACTTTCCTGAAAATAATATTTAAAAACACACATATTAAGAAAGTAGAGGATGACAGTACATTTGCATGCACATGCATAGCTAGTTAAATAAAGGTTAAATAAAATAAATAGCTTTATTATCACTGTCATCATCGTCGTCATCATGATCATTCTCATCAGTGTATATGTCCACATCTTTACTATTACTTAATGTAATAACATGATAATAACAACGTAGCCTAATAACGTTGAACAGGGGGTGAGGCTTTAATTCAAGGTGTCAATCAATGTCATCATCATAGCATTAAGAAGCGTTGTGCTTAGAAAAACATCACTCTGAAGGAGTGTCCACCCCCTATCGGTAAAGAGTGGTATAACCACGCATGCCCGCACTAACTGCCCATTGTGTATTTCCCTTACCAAAACAACTTCTAGGTGAGTTTATTTACCATGGCGTTGCAGCAAAAAAGACCATGAAAATACCCCCATTTTATACCTATTGCAGCAATATCCCCACTACAACACTTTTAATGTAAATATTTTTTTCACTATAATTGCATAATGTTTTATTAGTATATATGTTTTTTGCATGTTTACATGTTCCACAATAATAGGATCATCTTGGAAGTTAAAAGGAATAAATTCATTAACAAGATTATTTTAACAAAGGAGCACTGCGCACAAGAGATTTTAGGATGCAAAACGTTACTTTTACAGTAGCCTAGCCTACATTCTGATACTCTGTCATGTTTTGAAAGAAAATGTCATTACAGCACTACTCAGCATTGCTTCATTGAAGAACGATTGATGGCCCACAAATAAAAACTGTGCGTCTGTTTTGACTGCGTCCTCCTAATATTCTTTGCCACTCGACAGTTGATCAACATGGTCATATAAAAAAGAGCCACAATGCATTTTGCAGCGATCAGATCAACATGTTTTTTTTTTGTTCATGTTTACAATGAAAAATATACCCTTACAATCAAATCCTTATGCAATACATAAGACATCTACTAGAATGTTGACAAGCATCGGTGAAAAATGCATCATAAACAGCACTTTTCTTTGAGAAAAACAACCCAAAGTTTCAATGGGTACAGTGCACTTACCTCCGCCAATTGTTAACACACCCCCTTCCTTCAAGCTCGCTTTAACCGGCTGTAACTTGAAATGCTCTTTTCTGTGCCTGGAAAAAGGGTTGTATGCTGGTTATATCCAAACCCGATATGGAGCCAGGGGCAGGATTGGAATGGAGCTTTTCTTCTGCTAAAACAGTCTCAAGTAAATACCATACAATGCCCTTGGACGCAAATAACCGTGTACATTACATGTTTCCTTAAGGGAATAGATACATCAGCGGCGGTGAAACCATTTTAGTGTGAAAATATAGCTGTAGGTGTCAAGTTTTGATATTAAGGAACGAAAACCAATTCCGGGTTTTCTTAACTCTATATTGAGCTGGTTTTCAAAGTATTCTAGTAAACAAGCTAACCATGTGGTAAAGATGTCAGCTGTCATTGGTCAAACCCTGTTTTTCAAGACACTAGTCCCACAAATCTCACTTGTTTACAGAAGCCTGGAGTTGGGCGTGCTTAAATGGAGGGGGGCTCACAATGGACATACAGTAACTAAACTAGGTTACATTGTTGTATCCCTGCCCTGCTGCAGAAAGCAAATAACTACATTTAACGTTGTAACATTGCTTCAGTGCTAGCTTGTCATAGGCTACAATAGGGAATTTGGCGATGTTTGAAATTAATGAATAGAGAAAGACAAGCCTACTGATTATAAATACATGTTATCTACTATTATTTTTGATTAGGTCTACAATGTTTTGTATTGTCATATCATGCCCCTCTACAACGTTAAAAATGTTGCTACTGTATGTAACGACGTCATTCTAATCTCACAATTGATCAGCGTTTGACAAAACGAGTCGGACGAGATTTGCTGTGACTGACACAGTAGGCTACGTGCAGTCCACACTGCATCCGTTTACAGTAATGTTACGGTGTTGTTGGTTTTCATTTTCTTGAGGTGAAAACAACAAATACCTACTGTACGTGCAGTTTGGTATGCGGATTGCTTGTGTGGGCGGGGAGTCCCCTATATGGATTACATAACATAGGCTACAGCAGCAATACAGATGCAGGGATGATGTTTGTACAGCAATATAGATGCAGGGATGATGTTTGTACAGTAATATAGATGCAGGGATGATGTTTGTATGCCTTTCATTTTTTCACCTTTTCTGAACGGCACCGCCGGGGAAAGATTTTACGTCCCCATGCCGCTGCTGCATGGCGAGCGCATGCTCTTCGTTCGGGTGAACATGTGGTCGGTCGGGCGGATATATACGCGCGCACGTCCACACGCGTGCACACACACACATACACAAACTGCACAGCTGCATTGAGAGAGCATGGGCTAACGCACGGTGGGTGTGTGGGTGAGTCATTGGCGCTCTAGAGACTGGTGTTGCGAAACACTCTGGTCCAATGGGTCCAATGACCCAGATACAGCCGGACTATTATACATAGTCCCCTCCATAGGCCCCCTTCTCATCTTCCATCCACCTGGCTACTAAATTACCCATCTCAATCATGCCAAAATAAGTGCACCATTCCCTTAAAAAACGAATACAAGCATAGTCTATTCACTGCAGCAAATCATCTCTCTCTCTCTTTCTCTCTCACACACACACAGAATAACATGTATCTCTCTCTAACACACACACATCTGCATGTTAACCATTACAAGATCGGGCATGCAGGCCTAGGTTAATCGCTCATGGACAGACTACGTAAACTAGGTTAACTGAGATTAGGCCAAGGTTGGTGGTGATGTTTGCCTGTTATTTCTCTCTTGTGTGTTTCCATGAGAATCTGAGGTTCCCTATAGCCCACTCCCCACATTCCTACTATTGGTCCACTCCGTGGGTGTGTCGCAGTTACCCTATCAATGCCATGTTTGATTCTCTTTTTTTTTTTTTTTTAAATATATATACAGTGGGGCAAAAAAGTATTTAGTCAGCCACCAATTGTGCAAGTTCTCTCACTTAAAAAGATGAGAGAGGCCTGTAATTTTCATCATAGGTACACTTCAACTATGACAGACAAAATGAGGAAAAAAATTCCAGAAAATCACATTGTAGGATTTTTAATGAATTTATTTGCAAATTATGGTGGAAAATAAGTATTTGGTCACATACAAACAAGCAAGATTTCTGGCTCTCACAGACCTGTAACTTCTTCTTTAAGAGGCTCTTCTGTCCTCCACTGTTACCTGTATTAATGGCACCTGTTTGAACTTGTTATCAGTATAAAAGACACCTGTCCACAACCTCAAACAGTCACACTCCAAACTCCACTATGGCCAAGACCAAAGAGCTGTCAGAGGACACCAGAAACAAAATTGTAGACCTGCACCAGGTTGGGAAGACTGAATCTGCAATAGGTAAGCAGCTTGGTTTGAAGAAATCAACTGTGGGAGCAGTTATTAGGAAATGGAAGACATACAAGACCACTGATAATCTTCCTCGATCTGGGGCTCCACGCAAGATCTCACCCCGTGGGGTCAAAATGATCACAAGAACGGTGAGCAAAAATCCCAGAACCACACGGGGACCTAGTGAATGACCTGCAGAGAGCTGGGACCAAAGTAACAAAGCCTACCATCAGTAACACACTACGCCGCCAGGGACTCAAATCCTGCAGTGCCAGACGTGTCCCCCTGCTTAAGCCAGTACATGTTCAGGCCCGTCTGAAGTTTGCTAGAGAGCATTTGGATGATCCAGATGAGGATTGGGAGAATGTCATATGGTCAGATGAAACCAAAATATAACTTTTTGGTAAAAACTCAACTCGTCGTGTTTGGAGGACAAAGAATGCTGAGTTGCATCCAAAGAACACCATACCTACTGTGAAGCATGGGGGTGGAAACATCATGCTTTGGGGCTGTTTTTCTGCAAAGGACCAGGACGACTGATCCGTGTAAAGGAAAGAATGAATGGGGCCATGTATCGTGAGGTTTTGAGTGAAAACCTCCTTCCATCAGCAAGGGCATTGAAGATGAAACGTGGCTGGGTCTTTCAGCATGACAATGATCCCAAACAAACCGCCCGAACAACGAAGGAGTGGCTTCGTAGAAGCATTTCAAGGTCCTGGAGTGGCCTAGCCAGTCTCCAGATCTCAACCCCATAGAAAATCTTTGGAGGGAGTTGAAAGTCCGTGTTGCCCAGCGACAGCCCCAAAACATCACTGCTCTAGAGGAGATCTGCATGGAGGAATGGGCCAAAATACCAGCAACAGTGTGTGAAAACCTTGTGAAGACTTACAGAAAACGTTTGACCTCTGTCATTGCCAACAAAGGGTATATAACAAAGTATTGAGATAAACTTTTGTTATTGACCAAATACTTATTTTCCACCATAACTTGCAAATAAATAAATAAAAAATCCTACAATGTGATTTTCTGGATTTCTTTTTCTCATTTCGTCTGTCATAGTTGAAGTGTACCTATGATGAAAATTACAGGCCTCTCTCATCTTTTTAAGTTGGAGAACTTGCACAATTGGTGGCTGACTAAATACTTTTTTTCCCCACTGTACATATATAATGGGAGAGAGTGCCAACAGATGTATCATGCTTATAATGCTGCTGCACTCAAATGTTCCACGTGGAGATGCAAGGATTGGACTTTACACTTGAAAGTGTTCAAACTAAAAATAACGTATCAGTTTGCAAAGCAGATGTATGCATATCCTCATAGTCCTTAACTAATATGTGCTTTAAATGTCAGTCTGTTAACCGACAAAACCTTTTCAGGACAACTCATGTGATTTACAGATTAGTGCATACAGTGTATGTCGCAAATACCAAAATGATTAGTTAGTGATTATTTCAGAACTACTAAACCAGGGACAAAACCTGACAAGTTGATGTTGTGGTGTTATCTCACTACCATCCCGATACAGTAGACTCCCACGACTTGTTCATCCCTCGGCTGTTGGACAATAGAAGGCCTCGTATGATCCGCTGTAGTCCTCTTGTTGAAAAACAAACAAAAGGCTTATTCCATAGGATGTAACCTACAACTTACACATTACTGACAAATAGAAGGAGTTGGTAACACTTTGTGATGCAGTTCTAATACATTGTAACTAAGATTTGTCATGAGCCTATATGACCCCTAATAATGTCCTATGAACCGTATTATAATACCATCCTCATGATCTCAAGAGTTTCACTTCGGATTTCCCTTAATTCGATGAACGTACATTTTTGACCCATTAATTCCGCGTGATTACAAGGTTAATTCCACGAGGTCACAGGGTTAGAACAGAAACAACTCAAAGGGTTAAGTTTAGGCATTAATTCATAGTGGTTAAGGTTAGAGCTATGTTTTGGGTAAAGCATAAAACTAAATAATACATTTTTAAAAAGTGCTATTTCCATTTAGTATCATGAAGTACTCTCATCAAGTGTGTGTTGTTGTTGGAGTGGACATCCCCCATTCTTGTGTGTTCTGTCCACCCCCTCCCTGTCACGCCCCTTACTACTCTCCCCGGGGTGTAATGTGACCACAATGGACTAAATGTCTAGCAGTAGCAAGATGTAAAGTCCCTAAAACACACGCATAGGCTCATGCACAAGCCCCCACAACACTCTCTCTCTCTCTCTCTCTCTCTCTCTCTCTCTCTCTCTCTCTCTCTCTCTCTCTCTCTCTCTCACTCACACACACACACACACAAAGACACGCATACACACCCATACAGACTACACAGACACACACACTGCTCTCTCACACACTGCTGACAAATCACAAGACAAATTCCACTTCTCACCATGTTATGCTCTTGCCTCTGATTGCAACAGATACTTGAGCCGCTCCCAGTGAATTTCAGAAATGTCAAGACAGTGACCTCAATGCCAACAGGTGATAATGAGAAATGAATGTCCCCCTGCACTGAGGAGAGGCAGAAGCAGGAACAAAAGATAAGCACACTAGTTGACATACAGTAATGCCAAAGACCAGCTTATCGTAAATTGAGACAATATTCTTTCCCCCTCCCCCAAATACAATCTAGACTCTACTTTCCCCAAGTAACTGTTCTTCTCCATGAAGTAACGTTAGAAGTAGCTGATGTCAATGGGCTACGTGGACACTGAAAATACAATACAAAGGGGGAAATATAGCATGTACGTCAATAACTGTTCTATGGATGGTGTGGGCGTGTGCGTGTAGGTGTGAGTGAGTGTATGTGTGTGAGTGTATGTGTGTGTTTGTGTGTGTGTGTCTGTGCATATGAATAGGAGTGTGAGGGAGGTTAAATATGAATATGTTTAGGAGGGCGACCTGTCATTTAGGTTAGTATTGTGAAACAGTTGCAATGTTGTTGATCTTTCCTCAGTTTTCTCCTATCGCAGCCATTAAACTCTTTAACTATTTTAAAGTCACCATTGGCCTCCTGGTGAAATCCCTAAGCGGTTTCCTGCCTTTCCGGCAGCTGAGTTAGGAAGGACGCCTGTATCTTTGTAGTGACTGGGTGTATTGATAAACCATCCAAAGTGTAATTACTAACTTTACCATGCTCAAAGGGATATTCAATGTCACCTTATTTTATTTTTGTACCCATCTACCAATTGGAAAACCTCCCTGGTCTTTGTGGTTGAATCTGTGTTTGAAATTCATTGCTCGACTGAGGGACCTTACAAATAATTGTATGTGTGGAGTACAAATCTAAAGTAGTCATTCAACCTATTATGTGACTTGTTAAGCAACGTTTTACTCCTGAATTTATATAGTCTTGCTATAACAAAGGGGTTGAATACTTATTGACTCAAGACATTTAATCTTTCATTTTTAATTCATTTGTAAATATTTCTAAAAACATAATTACACTTTGACATTATGGGGTATTGTATGTAGGCCAGTGACACAAAATCAAAATTTAATCAATTTTAAATTCAACAAAATGTGGAAAAAGTCAAGGGGTCTGAATACTTTCGGAAGGTACTGTATATCCCCCCCACGGGAAAACCTGGTGTTTTTGGTAGAATTCAAGCTATAGTACGTCAAATCCAGACAGGAACTATTATTTTAGCAAAAGTTAAATCTGAGTTAGAATTTACAATGAAAGAAAAATAAATCACTATCTTAGAAAAAGCCCATAATAAATCTTTACAATGTAAATTACATTTCTGAACATCTTGTAGCCCTCAGTGGAATTTACAATGAAAGAAAAATAAATCACTATCTTAGAAAAAGCCCATAAAAAATCTTTACAATGTAAATTACATTTCTGAACATCTTGCAGCCCTCACAAAATGAATACACGCCAAACCAGTTATAATTTAAAAACTTTAAGATACAAATGCTTTATTTAGAATCAACAACTCTATGTTTACTTTACCTACAATACAGTACATTCAGAAAGTATTCAGACCCCCTAACCTTTTTTTACATTGTTATGTTACAGCCTTATTCTAAAATGTATTAAATATTTTTTCCTCCTCATCAATCTACACACAATACCCCATAAAAAAATAACAGATATCTTTACATAAGTATTCAGATCCTTTGCTATGAGACTCGAAATTGACCTCAGGTGCATCCTGTTTCTATTGATCATCCTTGAGATGTTGATTGTCCACCTGTGGAAAATTTAATTGATTGGACATGATTAGGAAAGGCACACACCTGTCTATATAAGGTCCCACAGTGCATGTCAGAGCATAAGCCAAGCCATGAGGTCCCTAAGAACACAGTGGCCTCCATCATTCTTAAATGGAAGAAGTTTGAAACCACCAAGACCCTTCCTAGAGCTGGTCGCCCAGCCAAACTGAGCAATCGGGGGAGAAGGGCCTTGGTCAGGGAGGTCCCTAAGAACACAGTGGCCTCCATCATTCTTAAATGGAAGAAGTTTGAAACCACCAAGACCCTTCCTAGAGCTGGCCGCCCAGCCAAACTGAGCAATCGGGGGAGAAGGGCTTGGTCAGGGAGGTGACCAAGAACCCGATGGTCACTCTGACAGAGCTCCAGAGTTCCTCTGTGGAGATGGGAGAACCTTCCAGAAGGACAACCATCTTTGCAGCACTCTACCAAGGCCTTTATGGTAGAGTGGCCAGACGGAAGCCACTCCTCAGTAAAAGGCACATGACAGCCCGCTTGGAGTTTGCCAAAAGTCACCTAAGATTCTCTGGTCTGATGAAACCAACCGTCACGTCTGGAGGAAATGTCCTTCCCCATATTGACTGATATCATTCAATTCAATAATAAAAAAAGACAATACAAGTAAAAGTTGTGTGTAGTAAAAATGTTATGCCGAGTGACAGGTCTTTCTCCATTCAGAGACATCCGTATCAAGCCCGTCTGTCAGTCTGGACTTCATCACATCATCTTGCAAGTCTCCATATGCTGGCGCCATAAATGTTTCTGTGAACACATACACACAGTCACTATTCTACCAATGGCAGTTAGGATAGGTAATATCTGACACACAAACGGGTACTATGTTGAGGTTTGAACAGGTCAGATAAAACCTTGCCAATTACGGTCTTCCCATCCAACGACTGAGGCTGCCGTCTAGCAAAAGCATCTCCAGTCCATCTGTAGAAATGGACAGAGTTGAGGCAGAGTCCATCAGTGACACATAGAATGGATATTTGTGCTGTCACTGTGCAAAAAGGGTCCATATCAGGGGATATCTTTACATGACACGTTTTTTATAGTCTAGAGAATACAGACCATTTCCAATGCATATTTTGAGTTTTGTGGAAATGCACCATTATGTAAAAAAAATGTAAAAAAAGCAGACGCTGAATATCCCTTAGAGCATGGTGAAGTTATACATTTGGATTTTGGATGGTGTATCAATACACCCAGTCACTACAAAGATACAGGCATCCTTCTTAACTCAGTTGCCAGAGAGGAAGGAAACCGCTCAGGGATTTCACCATGGGGCCAATAGTGACTTTAAAAAGTAACTACAACATTGTAGTTACTCCACAATACTAACCTAAATGACAGAGTGGAAAGAAGGAAGCCTGTACAGAATAAAAATATTCCAAAACATGCATCCTGTTTGCAACAAGGCACTTAAGTAATACTGAAAAAAAAAAAATGCAAAAAAGTAACTTTTCTTCCTGAATAAAAAGTGTTATGTTTGGGGTAAATCCAACACAACACATCACTGAGTACCACTCGTTATATTGTCAAGCATGGTGGTGGCTGCATCATGTTATGTGTATGCTTGTCATCGGCAAGGACTAGGGAGTTTAAGATAAAAATAAACACAATACAGCTATAAGCACAGGCAAAATCCTAGAGGAAAATCTGGTTCAGTCTGGTTTTCAACAGACACTGGGAGTCAAATTCACCTTTCAGCAGGACAATAACCTAAAACACAAGGTCAAATATACACTGGAGTTGCTTACCAAGATGACATTGAATGTTCCTGAGTGGCCTAGATACAATTTTGACTTAAATCAGCTTGAAAATCTATGGCAAGACTAAAAACATGCTGGAAACTTTGTCATTATGGGGTATTGTGTGTAGAGAGAAAGAAAATCTATTTAATAAATGTTGTGCACTAAACTATCTAATGTTATCTGACTCATAATGCAAACGCCTTTGCCATCTCAATGCTTGGGGATATACCCTTTGTGAGCTCAGCCCAACACACTATTCATTGCATGTAGCCTAATGTTTGATCCAAAGTCAAGGCTACTGCTGCTCTGTCTGCCTACTGGTATACAATTTCACTTTGCTACAGGGGGAGATATTAGCGGCTCAGGTTCAACCAAAGGCAGATTGAGACAGATTGAGAAGTTAGGCTAATGTGCACATGGGTGATTTGAAGTACTGGTGTTGATATGGTTACAGCTCTGTGAGTCCCGTTGGCAATCTGCGAGGCATCTGGAGTGGAGAGTTAACTACAGTATAAGGTTTCAAAACACCAGCACATTAATGCTCACCTATAACAAAACTAATTTCAATGGATACTTTTAATCAGTGATTCAGAGATGTTTTCTTGGAATTTGGTTTCAGTTTTTTCTTTTGATCTACTTGCCCCATTAGAGACAAGAATGTTGTAGAAGAACTTAAGGGTAGTAGAAATGTTGATGTGTGTCCATACATGTGCTTGTGTGAAAGACAAAAAGACACACACACATAGAGAAAGAGAGAGGGAGAGAGAGAGAGAGAGAGCGAGAGAGCTAGAAAGCGAGACAGAGAGAAACCGAGAGAGAGATAAATAGTGGAGGGAACTACTTGATGATCTGGTACCCCCATGTGGCTGCTCCAGGGTTTACGCACAAGACATGTGACCATAGGCCTAAATCTATTCTACCTATTCTATTTCAGTAATACACAAACCGCAATGCAAGATCACCAAAAAATGTATAGCGACAACAATGTTTTTGCCTCTAACACACACAGTATAGTCTAAATACTGCATAGATGAATCTGAGAGTGGGAACCAATTACTCACACTGATAAAATCAATCCACCAACACAACAGATTTTCCATTCTGATAATACAGTAGCAGCAGACAGTCACACTAGGCCTATATGTTTCTGCCATCTGCTGGTAAACGTGTAAAATTTCAGCTGATTTAACTTATCCACAATAGAGTACCACAGTATGAGTCATAATACCCGTAAAGCCTAGCGGTCAAACATGGAAATGGTTCCAGTTCAAATAAGGGCTATGTTTCGTGTAGGCTTACCCTGGCATGGTCTTTTGATAACCGTGTAAATCCCTCTCGGACAAGGTGACGTTTATCAATATATTCACCTGTATTTACCCCCCCCCATGAAGATTTGGACGAGACTGCTTAATCGAGGCAAAGGTAAGAATCTCTGGATTAACTATCTAATGTTAGCTAAATGTAGTAATAAATAAATTGGCTACATTTCTTCAAATGTACAATTCTGTGAAATGTATTGGGCAAGTTTTTTATTTTTTTTATTACACAATACCTGTTAGCAAAGGTGTCAAGTAGAGATGATGTGCAGGAGCTTGTAGTCTTGCACGATGTCTACTTTGATGCTAATTAGCATTTTCGAATCTGAGAGTAAATAGAGCCGTATATATTGATAAAAGTCACCTTTTCCGAGAGAGATTTACTCGGTTATCAAAACATCAGGCCAGTGTAAGCCTACACAGCCCTTATTTGAAGTGTATCTAAAATCCCCTATGGTAAAAATGAATAGAGGAAAAACGATTGGAACCATTTCCCTGTTTGACAGCTAGGTTTTATGGGTATTATGACACGTCCACTGTGGGGCTCTATATCACATCTCAGATTCATAGTTCATACTCATATCAAATCAAGTAGCCTATTACTATATTTTATTCCCCTTTAAAATTGTTGAAGGATGAACATTTTTTTTTTATGTTATTATGAGAACAAACAAGATGGGTATGGACACAGTAGGATGATGTAGGTTTGAGCAAGTATGATGTCATTTATGTTTGTTGGAATTCATGAATGTCTGAGTTGGTGTTTTTTGTTACCTTTATTTGTAATTTTTCTTTATGTTTAAGGTTGGGCAATACAGTTTTTTACAATCTCTAGGACCCATTTCTCAATACTTTTTCAAAACTCTTCACACAGTTCTCCTAATCAGTTTTCAGCTTTGCACAGCAGTTAATTTCACATCAAAAAATTCACTAAAACTACCAAAACACTTCATACATGTCTCAAATCAACTCATTCTTCCATAACACTAGCAAAGGTTGTCACCCAACAAGCACACTTTGTCACTCATAAAACAACAACCTAAAAAACATTAACAACAGGTAGCGTTACACAATGTTTTCTTTTGTAAAATGTCTTTACAAAAGAAGAATGACACCTCTCTACTGTTTTGAATTCACTGCAGTATATGGTACAGGAATGAATCAGACATGACGCAATATGCTTCAATATGTTTTATGTCATTTTGTTGGCATTGAGTGATTCCAAAATACAAGAATTTGTATATACATCCTCTACCGATACAGATACAGTAGTAACGCTAGTCAACCCTGTCTTCTGCATTTGACCACAGGTTCTCATCCACATCACATCTTATGTCATCTTTGGCAATACACCTATGAAATAATATTTTGGCATGCCTGGTCCATCCCTGGCAATATTCTGCAGATATGTCCAGGCATCCAGCATTCATTGTGTCCAGGAGGGACATTTGATCATGTGGATGGTGGTCATAAACATTCCACCTCCATGAGGAAAATAATTCCTCTATGGGGTTGAGGAATGGAGAGTAAGGTGGGAGGAAAAGTGACACCATCCTGGGATGGGCTGCAAACCACTCTGTGACTGCACAGGAGTGGTGAAATGCCACATTGTCCCATACAATTACAAACGTTGGCCGATTTCGCCTCACTGCAACTCTTTCCTCACCTGGCACAACCCTTCCATAGAGGTCATCCAGGAATGAAATGAGACATTATTTACTTCTGAGAATAAATTAGACTATCACATTACTTCTGTAATGTGTTGTATGGCCCAATTAGCGGTTTGTGTAACAGCAATCCATCAGAGGATATTGCTGCACACATTGTGATGTTGGCACCCCTCTGGCCCGGGACATCCACTGTGGCTCTTTTCCCAATCGCCGTTTTGGCCAAGTTGAAACCAGCCTCATCCACAAAGATGAATATGTGGGGTGCTTGCCTGGCTTCAATCTCCATGATTCTCTAAAATAAATCCACAAGGCAACATAAGTGTTAGGCTATCACGGTAGTTTACATTATACCTAAACACATGCCATTGTGTGCCTCTGCCCTGTTTGGTTTTGTTCAAAACCAGTTCTGTATTTTATAGTCATCTTACCTAGACATATTGGTTCCTGAGTTGCTTGACTCGTTCCGAGTTCCTCTCAAAGAGGACAGTGTACAACTGCTTCATCCTGACTTGATGTTGTTTCAGGACTCTAGAAATAGTTGTTATGCTTACATTGTGAATATTTCTAAATGTAATGTTGTCTGCCAACACTCTGTCCCGAATCTCTGTGAGTTTTGTGTGTAATTGTTTTTGTATTTCTGCTTAGGACCCAACGGTTACCTCCCACAGGCTGGAGAGGGAGGATTTTCACTGCTGTGCAGTAAACTGCAATTGTTGATATGGTCATCAGAAACAATGGCATAAGTAGGTTTGAAGGCTTTGCTCAATTGACTTCTGTAATGTGCAGTTCAGTCAGATGCCCTTGCAGAATGCACATCTTACCTGTTGTTTTCCCGGAAATTTCTCACAATAGATGCCACTGTTGTGCGTTGCAGATTTTGCTGCACTCTCAGTCCAGCCTCACTCATTGATAGACCATGATTTACTACATGATCAATTATAGTAGCCCTAATCTCATCTGAGACAACAGCTCTTGATCTTCCTCTCAGTCTTCTTCTCTGGCTGGGTCCATGTTTACATTACACTACAGCATTATACCTAAGATGTCCCCTTTTGTATAGATGGTAATGAAAAGGAAAGACTAACACCTGGGTAGGTGTTCAGCTACAATGGGAATCAGCTGTGGTTGGTCTAATTGTTTTCATAGTATTTCATTTTTTAGATGTGGAATATATTTCAACACTGTATTGCTGTAGAAATGTAGCAAATCGCTGTCTTATTCAATTTTGTGTTATGTTAGGTTTTGAACTTTAAGTTTAACAGTTTTGAGTATGTAAACATGTGCCTGTATGTAAACATTGGCCTGTATGTACATAGAGTTTTGGTGGTGGTTGTGTCTGAGTGAGAAAATAATTCATGAAATTTGAAAGATGTAGTCATTGAATGCATTTTGTGCCAAAGCAATGAATAATTATCCACAGTTTATCCCACAGACTACTGTTGTGCTCACTGTGTGAAGAGTTTTGAAAAAGTGACCTAAGTATTGAGAAATGGGTCCTAGCGATTGTAAAAAAAAATGTAAGTTCCAGCCAACGTCATGTCTCGTTTAGTGGATCCCTGTGTGTGGAATGTTCAGTTGTCTATTGTCTTTTGTCTATGTCTATTGTCAATTTTTTTTAAACAAACAATTTTACAAAGATTATAAGTAGCTGAAGCACTTGAAGACCAATACTATACTTTACTATCTTTAACTTTACAATCAAATCATCAAAAACACATGGGTCATTAGCTAGACAGTATTGAATTCCATATAGTTTTATTGACTTTGATAAGTCCACAATGACAGCGAGGTAACCTATTTTCTCTCTCACCCAGGACAGGTGGATGTTTTGTGTGGATCTTTTCCCCGTCCTCAGACAACGAGTGAAATATCTGACAGATTTAATGTTTGCCTCATACCAGAAGAATTCCCAGAGATGTGAAAGCAGAAAATTCTGTCCATCTGGAGTGTATGTGAGTGTGTGTGTGTGTGTGTGTGTGTGTGTGTGTGTGTGTGTGTGTGTGTGTGTGTGTGTGTGTGTGTGTGTGTGCGTGCGTGTGTGGATGGTGTGTGTTTGTGTTTGTGTGGACGGTGTGTGTGTGTGTGTTAAAGAGAGGCATTATTCGATGAGAAAAAATTATTCAATATGGGATTTAAATCCCTTACAATATCAATCTACAATAGAAATACAATCTATTCAATATTAGTGTAGGCTATCATCACATCAATCAACTCATACATTGATAATAATCAGTAAATGGTAGGCATAGTTTTGCCATATTTTTTTCCTCACTTGATAATCTTTTGATGAACAATCTATCATTTTTTGTTGCTTTAATTGAATTAATTTATAGAGATGAATGATTTATGAGTGCACCACCACTGTCTCACCTTATAGTGTTATTATGTCGACCAAGCTGAATGAATCCAAATGAAATCAACCAGTAACCTAAACTCATTGTTTATCTCTAGTTTATCAGTTTACCAGGTCATTTTTTTGTTCAACCATGTAGCCTAATCGATGAAGTTGTCAATACAACAGTTGCCACTTATAACATCTTTACAAAAGGTAGACCTAAAATACATGATGATAAACAAACGCTAGTAAATAAATCAACACGAGATTTGTCTTAGGTAAAATACCGTATCTTTATCGAGAATAATAACACATTAATAACACATGAATGTCATTCAGAATGGAGGGGGGGCAGTGAAATCCATATTACAATATGGTTTCAGAAAGCCGCTGGCTGCGTCCTGCAGCAGGTCACCACAGGGTAAGCCGGGTCCATCCTGGCATGCGGTAACCATGGAGGCCATTACGCAAAGTGGAACCATCACCGTCAAGGCGAGCATCCCTGCGTGGTAGGCCGCCTTCTGCAGCCCCCCGAATAGACTTGTCCTGAACCAACTCTCGGTCGGAGCAGGTGGAGATGCCACCTCCTCCTTCTTCGTCTGCTTAACGATTTGCGCGGCATACTGCTCTGCATGCACAATTTCCTCTGCGAGGGTGGGAGGCCTTGTCCTGTGCGTAACGGTACTGTCGCTGTCTTCATCCTTTTTACCAGCGTTCTTGGCTTCGGCAATTCGCTCCGCCAAGTCTTTCAACCTCTCCTGAAACACCTGGACGCAGGATACCGATTCAGCGACGTGGCTTTGCATCTCCTCGATTTGGGAGGTTTTTCTCTGGATCATCGTGTCTTTGTGAATAATAGTGATTTGGGCCTCTTCGTCTTGATATTGTAACAGTCCAACAAAACTGTTTAGGTGCTGTATTGTAGTCTTGCCTTTCTTTCTCTCGGGTTTGAGGATGAATAGGTCACCCTTCATCATTTCAATCTTATCCCTGATGGAGTCGTTCTGTTGTTCAATCTGCAGGCGCCGAGTCTCCAACTGTGTGCTTTTGTGGCTACGCTCATGCAGGGCTGTACGCGCCTCCCGGATCTTGTCACGCAGGTTGTCAAAATAATCTATGGTGCTCCTGAGATTTTTCACCTGTTTCTTTAACTCAATGTTCTCTTGACTTAGAGACAGGTTATTCTCCTCTGCATACACTTTGAGTTTTTGCAGCTCTGCGTTTTCCATCATTTTCAGGTTTTTACTGTAGTTGAGTTCTGCAATCAAGTCGCTTGTCCTGTTGTTCACAGGTGTCTTGAGCATCTTTGCGCCATCCATTGTCTCATCCATAGAGTTTGTCAGCGAATGTTTAACCTCATCCACAGTGCCTCTCTTTGTAAAATTGTATTTATTGGTTTTATCCACCGTGTCTCTCTGCGGAGTGGGTCCATCGTCTGTTTCAGCCGCCACCTTATCCTTGTAGTCATCCAGTGCGAAACCCTTTGATTCGGCCTTTGATTTCGACCTTCTGCCGGGGGGTCGCGGGTGGCGGGCAGGTGCAGTAATGAGCTGGTCACCCTGGTCCTCAAACACATCTTCGGAGGTCTGACGGGTCCAGTCGGCCGGGAAAGTGGAGACCCTTGACGAGTCCAGGGAGTGCTCAGACACTGTGAGCCGCAGGAGACGAGAAGAGTTTTTGCGCGGCATCCTGGTGTATATTCAGCCTAATCTTTGGTAATCTGTTTTTGTAGCAGGCTCTCGAAGTTATCAGTGTTTCACTTGAAACAATAATGATGCTGCATGCTTTTATAGCCTTGGTCATTATGACGCAAAGCACGCCGAACTTTAACATCATTCTGTTATGACGTCATAATGAGTTAAGTCAAAAGTCCAACTGGCCTATTAGTCCACGAGCAAGGGATCGGTCACCTGGGTGACGATTTTTCTTTAGGTCTATATCCCTAGAGTTGGAAAATGTGTGACAACAGTGCAGCAGCAATGGTAGCTTTCGGGGTGTTATCACTCTTTCTTTCATCCCTCCATCCCTTTTAACAACAAGTTATTACCCTTTAATCATATATCATTGGAATGCTTAGACTCAGCTATTTGTCAGACACATTTTCGGAATGATCAGGTCAACAAAATGTGGACCCAATTTGACCTCTAGGGTACATATAATTGCCTGTATAAATTGCTATGAAAAGGAAAGCTTGATACATTTAAAACTTTGACAAGTGGTTCGGAAAGGTCATGAAATTACCTTTCAAATTATATATAACATAACCAACTTTGAAAGCACCAGTTACAACTATTGTTTAAAAATCACCCATATTGTGCCATTGGCATTAGAATGTTGGAAGTTTAGCCATAGAATTCCATGTAATAGGGTAGCTATGTTTTGGATTGTAACTTTGTCTGACCACAAGGTGCCACTTGTGAAGTCAGATAATGTTGCTTTTGCCCACTAGGTGTCAGTGCTAGACACAGTCTCAGAAAGCATGAACCCATTCAACCCAGAGGAAGTAAGTCGGTCAGTAAGGCAAAGGGGCGGGTATTCAGGAAACGAGTCTATTGAACCCAGTGTACCCACCTACAGTTCGGTTCTCACAATCTGATTGGAGGACAGTTGTTACCGGGTGTGGAACCACAGTGGCATAAGAGAGAATACAGATAATGATGGAAGTGTGTGTTTATGTAATACTGAATGTCCAACCTTCAAGGATGACTACTGGGCCATAAGCTATTCCAGATAAGGCACATATTAGACCTTCATTAGACATATAATCAGTATTATTAAATGAGTCCGGGGACTGATAACATCAGTTATCAATTGATACAGGAGTAAACATGTAAAGTTACTTAATGATACTGGTGAGGTCTTACCAGTATTACAGGGACAAAAACTATTGGCCAAGATCTTGTAAGTACAGAGGCAAGGATGAGTCCCTATACTTCCCAGATGCCTCATAGCATATAGTTTGGATTAGAGCTGCTGAATGGAACATAAAGTCCCCTGCCTGCACGTTCCACTAAGCCAACAGGATGTGGTCCAGTCCAGAGCAGTGATCAGTCAGCACATTGAGCAGGAAGTGTTTCAGCTGACCGTCAGACACAATCCCACCGACTCACACAGGATGTGGCAAGACACCACTATTCCTCTACCAGGACTAGGGGAGTGACTGCAAAGGAATGCTGACTAACAACTACAGCGCTGTTCTGATTTGTCATGTTTTTCAGAAAAAGAGAACCATCTTGTTATTTTCAAAAGGTTATGTTCAGGGCAATGGAAGAGTTGAGACAAAACACCAGTTATCATTGTCATGTTTTTCAGAAAAAGAACCATGTTTAGGGCAATGGGAGAGTTTGAGACAAAACACCAGTTAATCATATTTTTCTTTATTACAAATATGTATTAAATAATATGAAAAGTTAAAGAGTAAGTCATTATCACAGTATAGATTACTATCCACGTAGATTGTTGTACAAATTACAACATTTTCCCAAATTAATAAATGCAGTTCAGAGTACGATAAGAATACATTCACATAGATATTATGTACAACTATACATACAAAAAAAGGCAGGTGAAATGTGTAAGACAAACTTCATTAAAGGCTTTGGCAAGAGTGCATACATACAATTTAATAAAATATCTGAAAAGTAAACAAAAATAATGCATTTCTTCAACAACAAAAAAATTGCAGTAGAGGAAAGAGTCCAGTGCATGTCTTTAGAAATGTTCCATTAGTAAAATGGCAGTTTGTGCACTTGGCTGTCCCTATCCCTGTCATGGTTTTGGGTAAGAAGTCACTAGTGGGTAGATGTTGGGCTCAGTCTAAATTGAGTCAGGTACCAGCATACTGAGCGAGAGTGGGGCGGGGTTTGGCTTGGGAACAGCCATTTTGTTGAGGCTGCGCACCTCCGCCTGCCAGGAGGGGATCTTCTTGGTGGTCATGTGACGGCGGGCGTGTTTGGTCAGGTGGTCGCTGCGCATGAAGCGTCTGTCACACACGGGGCACACAAACTTCTTCTCGCCCGTGTGGGTACGGCGGTGGCGCGAGAGCTCGTCGGAACGCGCAAACTTCTTGTCGCATCCCTCCCAACTGCAACTGAAGGGCTTCTCACCTGAAAGAGAGGGAGACAGAGAAAGGATGAGTGAGCAAGTCACCAAATATTCCACCAGCAAACCCCACATGCTCCGAGTCAGACAAATGACCTCATCCTCTTCAGTTAAAATCGTGATACAATATCAAGATCCTAAAATGTCATCCCCATGAAATGTCACGTTCTTTCCCTCTCATTCCCAGTCATCCATGAGAAACACTTTTCTCTCTTACCTGTGTGTGTTCGGAGGTGTGCCTTGAGGTGGGAGCTCTTGAAGTAAGTCTTCCTGCACCCGGAGAAGTTGCACACATAGTTCCTCCGGCGGGAGAAGTCCATTTTGGTGCCGCCGCAGGGTCCGGTGGGCACGTAGACTGGGGCGGGGGCCAGAGGTAGCAGCTTAGTGTGGCCCAGGGTCATGACAGTCTGTGGAGAGCAGTGGGGGGCCTGAGAGACGTGGGACTGGGGGAGAACCAGCATCACCGTGCCCTGGGGCATAGCCTGGCCCATGAGGAAAGGCTGCTGCAGTGCCCCGTTAGGACCAGACTGGGGCAGGATGGATGTGGGGGTCCTCGAGGTCTGCACCAGGCCCTGGATGAATGCCGAGATCATCCCCGATTGGTTACCCACCGGGAACATCTGGCAGATGATTGGAGGGCTGGAGGTGGGTGGCGGGGAGAGGCGTGTGGGCAGGCTATTTTGTGGTTGGGTGTTAGCAGGAAGGTGGGAGTGTCTCTCCTTACAGTGGATAGCCTGTGGCTCTTCGTTCTCAGTCTTGACCGCCTCTTCCTTGCAGGAGGAGAGGAGGGCAGGGTTGGGTGTGAAGGGGACCGATGGCGGTGTGATGCTCTGTTCAGTCTTTGCTGTGTGCTGTTGACAGACCACCAGCTCGAAAGTGCGGTGTTGCTTTGTGGGGGGTGCTGGAATGTGCTGGCAGAGGTGTGCGTCTGCGGTGTGGCGGATGACACTGGTTGCCATGGCTCTGCAGGGTGGCGGGGTCTTTCCGTTGGTTGGCGACTCTGAGAAGGACGCCATGGGCAGTCGTGGGACCCCACAGACACTTACAGAGAGGCTGGAGTTGGGCCGGCTCAGAGGGGAGGTGATGGTGTGGATGGCAGTGGTAGAGGTCTCAGCAAAGCTGGGGCTATGAGGGGGAGTCATACACTGGAAACCAAACAGAAGACAGAATTAGTGCGTGTGCCCAGGAAGTAGAACAACCACGGTATATGGTGTACTAATACATAAGTCTTAGGTTGGGTGTGTTCAGTTTCAAAATGGATGTTCAATACAGCTATTGGGAGAGATAAGTGGCCACAGTAGGCAGGTACATGTACTAAACTAAATGACTACTTAGAGCTGGGTGGCTGTAAAACAGCGATGTTGACAACCAGCAGCAGAGAGAGATGAGCACGGGTTGCAGTTCAAACCCTCTATCCTACCTGCTACCTGTGCAGCAACCTCCCTAACCCCTCCAGCCCCTAGGAAAACTTTGCGAGGGTTTATGAGATAAAGACACTATCTTCATGCTAAGTGCTACAAAACCCAAGAGTTTACACAGTAAGTAAAAGCTGGGACTACAGTATTTACTAATCAAACACAGCTCACAGATGCTTCTTAGTGATGGCTGTTTTGGGATGTGTGGTGGTTACGGTTGCCAAGAGAGGACGCACTCTTACCAAGGAGGAGAGCGAAACAAAGTCCTTTGGGGGCTCCAGTGGGTCCGGAGGCAGGAGGGAATCGCAGGAGTCCGAGGCAGGGGTAAGGGGTCTGGGCTTGCATGGGCTGGGGCAGTGTCGGCCCCAGGAGCTCATGCAAACCAGAGCCTCTGCAGCCTCCAGGTCTGTGTACTCCAGGTTGCAGCCTGGGGACGACTGCTTACTGTCATGTCTCCTCCTCTTCAGATAGGAGCCACACTGGTCCATCACCATCCCTTTTGCCTGGGGAGGAGAACAAAGGGAGAAAAGGAAAGAACATTAGGTCTGATGATGGCATCATGTATTAGAAGACTGGTGAGTTACCATAGGGACGAATCACCACAAAAACTGGGAAATGTGTAAGGGAGACCCAATCAAGACCATACAGCAGGATACACATTAGCATACCAAGGGAAGCTTCCATAATTACATAAAATGTAAATCTGAAGAGTTTATTTTCTCACCAGTCACTGGCTTAATGCTCAAGCACCTGTTGCTTAGATGTTTGTCTCAGAGGGCCGATGGAGCAGGCTTGAGACTACACTCATCTACCCTAGGCAATGCACCAAGCCATCTCCCATTGTCATATTGACCAACTAGTGACATCTCCCTACCACTAGCCACGTGAGACCCCCGTGCACAGGGGACGTAAACCAGTGTGAACACTGTATCAGGAAGTGCCTTGTCTGCACTGACACTATCAGTGGTCCTATTGCAGGGTTCCCCAACTTGAAGCCCAGTTGATGATTGTATTTGGCCCCCCAAGTAATGAGCAAAACAAATAATATGCATAATTGTTTAAAAAAAATCTCTTCAAAGTACTCTTGCGGTCAATTTGTAGTCTACAAATTATTTGTAATTATGTCCCAGCCCCCTGATCATCCGCTCAAGAAAAAAAATCGTCCGCGCGGCTGAATCTAGTTGATGAGTCCCGTCCCATGGCCACTCCCCAGATAAAATGTGACCAGTTTCACATAGTGAAAGAGTAGCCCACCAAGGAAAAACAAGACTACTCTACTAGGCTTAATGGTTATCATAAATTGATGTTGGGTAACATTAATAAATGATTGCATAATTCTGTCAACTGGTCACAGTTGATTTAAAGATTTAGACAAACAGTCAATCATTGGTAACGTTAAGTCATTGGATGTATTAATTTACCAGCTGTAATAACAAATAACGTTAACTGTCTCAATAAAACAATTTAAAAATCTTAAGTTTTTTTTTTTTTTTTTTTTTTTTTACATGATTCATTTACAAATTAAATAATATTGTAACCTAAAAAAGTCAAGAGCTAACGTTACTAATAAACTGGAGCGACAAACAAAAACAAATACAGTTAGTAGCCCACTAATTATTCGAATGCTGGACGTTATTCATATGAAATAGCACGCTTTAAATAATAATAATCTTCTTACCCCACATGAGACTTCAAATTCTGAACATTTTCGCGAAGGCATTGTTGAGATATATTTTATTTCAGTTTAGTGTCAAGCCGACAAAAGAACAAAAACGCGATGCCACTGCGCCCGCTCAGTTAACTGGCTGTTGAACTCGTCTTTCACTAGGTCCTCTCTCAGCTGTGTAAAACATGAGGATAAAAAAAGGAAAACTACATTCACAACACACTGGCGGGAGGCAACATGCCACCAATGAAAAACAAATGTGTGTGAGACATTAGCCAATGGCAGGCGAGATGACGCGTGATCAGTGCATGGTCGCCTAAGGATTGGAGGATATAGGGTGCGTGGCTGTTGGTGGGCGTGCAGGGGGAGTCATCGGTGTCAGAAAGAACCTGATGAACTGCAAGTCTGAAAACTAGGCGAAAGGTCGTAGTGCCGAATTAGGCGGAACCTGAGTTTCTCCCATGTGTTTTTGGCGTACTTTTTTTTTTTTTACAGGTTATCTTAAGCTTTTAGAGTTGGCCAATGAAGACACACGTTCTTTGCCAGTTAGAGTAGCTGGTCAACTGCTAATTAGTCGTGCTTGTGAAATGTAAAACGCCATGCTCTATTTTACTCTAATGATTTCCCTCCAAAATGATGTGCATTCCAAGATACAACTGTGTTTCATTCTATCAGATTCCAGTTACATTCATGTTCTAGCTGCTACTTATTGCTACTTATAATATATATTTTACTATGTATTACATGTTTAGCACGTGTTACATTTAATTTTTTGAGTACTATAAGACCAACATGAGCAGAGGCCTCAGGATGCCTAAAGCATAAAATGTATAACTAAAAAAACATATTATTCTAAAGAATATTGGAAATTCAGCACCCCACAATATTATACACATTGTTCGGTTATATTGGAATTAAATAGTGTTTTTAGACATAGGATAGACAACTTTAGATCCATAACCTCCCCCCTCAACCCCAAATGTTGGCCTATGGCTTCCAAATGTTGGCCTATGACATCTGAGCAGATGATGACAGGATGGTGGCAGGGGTCTCATCAGGGTCAGGCAACCAGGGAAGACCAGTCTGTGACAGTGCAGAGGTGAACTTCTGCAGATACAACACTTTATTCTCTCTGTGCAGCAAACACTGAACAAGCAAGAAGCTTCACAGATTGAAACTAATTTAATAAGGCAGTCAGGCAAACCTCTAAAGTTGATTTCCAAACTGTATCAATAGTCGATAGAGGCTTTTCCCGATGACACAACATATGTAAAACAAAATGTGAGGAAGACCTGGGAGACACTATTGATGATGATGAATGGATACCGATATGTTAGAATGCTCAGTCATGTTCCTATAATCTCAGACATAAATAACTGAAGTTTAATACCATCCATAGAACATATTATATGCCAGGGAAACTGAATATCTGCTGGAGATGTAAAACACAAAAGGGGACATATTTGCATGTTATGGTCTTGTGAAGGCTGGCTGAATTCTGTCAGAGAGTATGTTATTTTCCCTCAGTATGTCTACAGATTCTCCCTTCTCACTGTTTTTGTTTGCATGGAAATGTTGATACTGGAGACTGTTATCAGAAGAAACTGTAACCTAGAATTTATAGCGGCTAAGAAATGCATTGCCATTAATTGGAAGGTTTTTTATCCTCCCTCAATGGATGGGAGAAATGTCAAGTTATGAATCACTAGATTTTATTTATTACAATATTTAGGGTGTACTGTGCAACTTTCATAAGGTATGGATGCCTTATATGGAATACTGTAAGACAAAAGGAGTCTGTATTGAAAACATCAGGGGAGATACCTATTTAGGCAATCCCTAGCTGCTGGGCTGCTCAGTCCTGGCCCTGGGGGTTTCCCATCCTGTTGATTGTCACTTTGGCCTTGGCCTAACACAACTGAATCCAATAATTAATGTTTCACTAAGATCCTAAAGCTAAGTGGGGTTTGTTGGGTTGGTGTGCTGCAGGGCCCTGGATCCCTAGGGGCAGGACAGGGTGACCCAGCTACAGTTGAAGTCGGAAGTTTACGTACACCTTAGCCAAATAGATTTAAACTCAGTTTTTCACAATTCCTGACATTTAATTCTAGTAAAAATGCCCTGTCTTAGGTCAGTTAGGATCACCAGTTTATTTTAAGAATGTGAAATGTCAGAATAATAGTAGAGAGAATGATTTATTTCAGCTTTTATTTCTTTCATCACATTTCCAGTGGGTCAGAAGTTTACATATACTAATTGAGTGTTTGGTAGCATTGCCTTTAAATTGTTTAACTTGGGTCAAACGTTTCAGGTAGCCTTCCACAAGCTTCCCACAATAAGTTGGGTGAATTTTGGCCCATTGCTCCTGACAGAGCTGGTGTAACTGAGTCAGGTTTGTAGGCCTCCTTGCTCGCACACGCTTTTTCAGTTCTGCCCACACATTTTCTATAGGATTGAGGTCAGGGCTTTGTGATGGCCACTCCAATACCTTGACTTTGTTGTCCTTAAGCCATTTTTCCACAACTTTGGAAGTATGCTTGGGGTCATTGTCCACTTGGAAGACCCACTTGCTGTCAAGCTGTGGGTAACTGGTGAAAAGGAGTCAGGCGCAGGAGAGCAGAGATGCGTGGACAAGGTATTTTAATAACGAAGCACCAGTACAAACAATAATACTCAGGTGCGGGAAAATTAACAGGCCATTGTCCATTTGGAAGACCCATTTGCAACCATGCTTTAACAACCTGATGTCTTGAGATATTACTTCAATATATCCACATCATTTTCCTAGGAGACAGAACGCGTCTCCTTCCTGAGCGGTATGACGGCTGCGTGGTCCCATGGTGTTTATACTTGTGTACTATTGTTTGTACAGATGAACGTGGTACCTTCATGCATTTGGAAATTGCTCCCAAGGATCAACCAGACTTGTGGATGTCTACATCCACAGGTACACCTCCAATTGACTCAAATTATGTCAATTAGCCTATCAGAAGCTTCTAAAGCCATGACATCCTTTTCTGGAATTTTCCAAGCTGTTTAAAGGCACAGTCAACTTAGTGTATGTAAACTTCTGACCCACTGGAATTGTGATACAGTGAATTACAAGTGAAATAATCTGTCTGTAAACAATTGTTGGAAAAATTACTTGTGTCATGCACAAAGTAGATGTCCTAACCGACTTGCCAAAACTATAGTTTGTTAACAAGAAATGTGTGGAGTGGTTGAAAAATGAGTTTTAATGACTCCAACCTAAGTGTATGTAAACTTCCGACTTCAACTGTATATTGTGTGCAAGTAAAAAGAGCACTACAGTACTATTAGGCCTATGATATGAATTAGATGGGTGTACTGTTTCGGATTCAATATGTAGGTGCATATGTGTTGTTATTTAACTTTTGTTTTCCAAACCTTTATATTGAGACATAAAAATAAAATGGGAAGAAAGTTGTGTTGGGGAGAGAGTTGAAGTATTGACTAGACTGTTGGGGGTCAGGCGTGCAGGCGGCTCAGGATGGCTGAGCGGTCTGGCTGAAATGCTTAAAAAAGCAGGTTTCGCTCCTGTAGCCTACAGGCTTTTTGAGGAGAGATACTCTTGCACTGTCTGACAGGTGGTAGGCTATTCCGCTCCTCAAACTAGGCTCTTTATGCTGTATGCCTGTGATAAATACAATTCAATGATGACTAACGAAAATACACGCAAGCCATTTTAATTCCACACAATTATGCAAATTATCCCATATAGACAAATAAGCATGACCGGTCAAATGTATTTTCAATTAACGGTTAACCAGATGCCCCAAAAAAATGGGAGGACCCCCAGACCCCCGCCAAGTTATGAGCCCCCCCACATCTAAAACAAAAGTTGCACCCCTGTTCTTAGGCACAATGCAAAAAAACAAAGTATGTATGATATACACTACATGACCATATGTATATGGACACCTGCTCGTCAAACATCTCATTCCAAAATCATGGGAATTAATATGGAGTTGGTCCCCCCTTTGCTGCTATAACAGCCTCCACTCTTCTGGGAAGACTTTCCACTAAATGCTGGAACATTGCTGCAGGGACTTGCTTCCATTCAGCCACAAGAGCATTAGTGAGGTCGGGCTCTGATGCTGGGCGATTAGGCCTGGCTCGCAGTCGGTGTTCCAATTCATCCCAAAGGTAGTCGAAGGGGTTGAGGTCAGGGCTCTGTGCAGGCCAGTCAAGTTCTTCCAAACTGATCTCGACAAACTATTTCTGTATGGACCTCGCTTTGTGCACTGGGGAATTGTCATGCTGAAACATTAAAGGGCCTTCCTAAACTTTTGCCACAAAGTTGGAAGCACAGAATCGTCTAGAATGTCAATGTATGCTGGGCCTAGCCCATGAAAAACAGCCCTAGACCATTATTCCTCCTCTACCAAACTTTACAGTTGGCACTATGCATTACGGCAGGTAGCGTTCTCCTGGCATCCGTCAAACCCAGATTCGTCCATTGGACTGCCAGATGGTGAAGCGTGATTCATCACTCCAGAGAACGCGTTTCCACTGCTCCAGAGTCCAATGACGGCGAGCTTTACACCACTCCAGCCGATGCTTGGCATTTTCACTTCACAACAACAGCACTTACAGTTGACCGGGGCAACTCTGGCAGAGAATTATTATTAAAGTGGCTAGAGATTTGAATCAGTATGTTGGCAGCAGCCACTCAATGTTAGTGATGGCTGTTTAACAGTCTGATGGCCGTGAGATAGAAGCTGTTTTTCAGTCTCTCGGTCGCAGTTTTGATGCACCTGTACTGACCTCACCTTCTGGATGATAGCGGGGTGAACAGGCAGTGGCTCGGGTGGTTGTTGATCTTTTTGTCCTTCCTGTGACATCGGGTGGTGTAGGTGTCCTGGAGGGCAGGTAGTTTGCCCCCGGTGATGCGTTGTGCAGACCTCACTACTCGTAAACACACCAGCCAGCTGGTCTGCGCATGCTCTGAGGACGCGGCTAGGGATGCCGTCTGGGCCGGCAGCCTTGCAAGGGTTAACACGTTTAAATGTTTTACTCACATTGGCTGCGGTGAAGGAGAGCCCACAGGTTTTGGTAGTGGGCCGTGTCAGTGGCACTGTATTGTCCTCAAAGTGAGCAAAGAAGTTGTTTAGTTTGTCTGGGAGCAAGACATCGGTGTCCGCGACGGGGCTGGTTTTCTTTTTGTAATCCGTGATTGACAGTAGACCCTGCCACATATGTCTCGTGTCTGAGCCGTTGAATTGCGACTCTACTTTGTCTCTATACTGACGCTTAGCTTGTTTGATTGCCTTGCGGAGGGAATAGCTACGCTGTTTGTATTCGGTCATGTTTCCGGTCACCTTGCCATGATTAAAAGCAGTGATTCGCGCTTTCAGTTTTGCGCGAATGCTGCCATCAATCCACGGTTTCTGGTTGGGGAAGGTTTTAATAGTCACTGTGGGTACAACATCACCAATGCACTTGCTAATAAACTCGCTCACCGAATCAGCATATACATCAATGTTGTTGTCTGAGGCTATCCGGAACATATCCCAGTCCATGTGATCGAAGCAATCTTGAAGCGTGGAATCAGATTGGTCTGACCAGTGTTGAACAGACCTGAGCACGGGCGTTTCCTGTTTTAATTTCTGTCTATAGGGTGGGAGCAACAAAATGGAGTCATGGTCAGATTTGCCGAAAGGAGGGCGAGGGAGGGCTAGCCTGGGACAGAACACGGGAGAGAGATCAGAGGTAAATTCACTGTCTTCTGCACAGTCATCATTTACAGTGAACACTTTACATGTTGCGTTTATATATTTTTTCAGTATATTTCAATTGATTGATATCCTTACATGAACTGTGACTCAGTAAAATCGTAGGAAAGAGTTTCAAATGAAACTTTTGTAATTCAATAAACCCGTTTTCACACCCAAATGGTACAGTCCTCAGTCTGCCCTGTGGCCAATGGAAATGTGGCAGGTGTGCCCGCCTGGCATCCGGCGTGGCAGGAGTTGCAGGGGAGGCAGTGCCCCGATGTGAGTCCCATAAGCATGACCTCAGGACCTCAGGCAACATGGCTGAGTAGGGCTTGGTTGTGCAATGCAGCCCAGTGCCAGTAGCGCAGAAGCAAGCAGTAAGCAGTGAGAGGTGTGGAAGGAGGAGGAGGAGGGCTAGAGAGAGAGACTGCAGCAGCAGCAGAAACTGTTTGTGATATAAGTGGGGTAGACCTGCATGAACTCGGCCAACAAGGAAACTGGAGGAAAGGTTAATGCTGGTCATATCTAGGCTCACACCTCCCCTCCCCTCCCCTCCCCTCGCCTGCCAATTACTCTTCTTACGAACTTCCACGAGGGGGACAAAGGAAGGGGGAGTTGGGGATAGTCGCCTCGCTAGAGTTAAATATAGCATGCACCCCCAAGGCCATAATTGAATCCCAGCCACACCTTAGCACTGATATGCGGAAGAAATGTCATTCACACAGGAGTAGCCCTCTCAGATATGCGTTATCGAAAACTTGTGCTGACTATACTCCAAATAGTGTGTATTAACCATAACAAACATGTTTGGATTTGTCAAGACTCAGGAGTCAGCGCCACAACAGATGGTTCGGTTTAATCAGCTGGTGTGATGGCACAAAGGACAGGAATTTTGTTTTGGTAGCAACATGAGAATAATTATCAAATGCCTCAATGGAACACACAGACAAGGGGCCCTCAAAATGATGGATCAGCTTATCAACATTGTGCATGACAGCATTATAACAAACTACTACTGGGGTAAAGTTAATCCCACAGGCGCAAATGAAATGGATGACTTAGAGCTCTAATTTTAACCAATACCTTAATGTTGATTAATAAATAATAGTTTGTTGATAGTATGACCATCTGTAGATCATCTATATGGGACTATCGAAATAAAGTGTGACCATAAATACAAATCCTTTATTAAGACTAATTACTATGTATTATAAAAAGGAAATCATTTTTCATAGTAAATGAAGTGTGTGTTCTTCTAACGCTATGTCCAGTTCATATGATATCAACATCTAGTTCAAAGGTGAGAACTGTGTATGGCTCTGGGTTCCAGTCTCCTGGAAAGTACACCAACAGCAGCTGACATCTACATACACACCTGTCTGCACTTGCACTGCTCTATTTCTGCTCTGTCATTCCAGACAGGCAGCCAGGAGGAACGCTGAACCCATCCCCTAGTGGAAGCTTCACTGGGCATGGGACCATGAGGTCCCGAGGAAGGCCTTCTTAAAATACCTCAGAGAGATGACATGTCACTCTGACAGTCGGCCATGACAGTCATGGTCGCCACAGGGGAGTTGGCATCTGGGTGAAAGGACACCAGCATGGGAGAGAGTCTACTGTGCCACCCTGTGGCACATGTCCCTGTGCCATACCTGCCATGCCTGGCATAGGTATGGGATTAGTAGTACTTCTTCCTTTTACGTCGTTGATAAATTGTCGGCCTATGCTCTACTTGGATGTCAATCAGTGTGTTAGCCTGGAAAGAGTTTTGGCTTGGCTTATGTCATTTTTCCATGGCGCTCATAAAGTCTTACCCTTAAGACTGACTGATTTGACCCCAAGCTTCTTTGTCCCTCCATATTATATTTCTTTGTCCATTAGATTAATACAAAATCAGGATAAAGATCAAGTAAAAAATGTATCAAATTAAGCATGATACACAGCAAATTATTAAGCAAATTAATGGTAATACGCAGTTCTCACCAGATTTAAACATGCAATGGTCATTAAGCAAAAATCTAAATGTTCAGCTGAACCATATTCCATACTAGGCTATCCGTTAAAGTTGTCCATTTTCCTTTTGTGAGAGTACTGTCTATAAATCACCTGACAACAGACCACGCCCCCCACAGACACAGCAATTCACAACAGGATTCACTCAGGATTGGTACGTATTGGATGCCAAAGCATCTGTTACCATGACACATGAACACATTAGCTGCTAATTTGCCGGCTGTTGTCTAGGTAACAGCGGGCGGCAAGGCAGGTTTGAAGGCTTGGCGTTTCACTAGTGGCGCTCCAATGAGACGGTCTGGGCATGTGTGATGATTACCTCTGAAATGGAAGGGAATAGGAGGTATTTATATAAGCTATTGGGATCTGTCATCCACTGTTTTATTGTGTGTAGAGTCCTGGAAGATATGGGATTTTGGCACCAGGATCAATAAAAAGATAGTAGCATCTACCATCCATCTGTGCTCCTCATCTCTCCCTATTAAGCAAAACTAAAGCTGAATCTGCAGTTGCATTGATATTTGTTGTGGTTCTTGTATGTGCGCAACAAATGAATGAACCAAACCTCTAACTCCAGGGTGTCAAACTCCTTCCATGGAAGGCCTAGTGTCTGCAGGTTATTTCCACTGGTTTTCCTTTAAATTAAGACCTAGACAACCAGGTGAGGGGAGTTCTTTACTAATTAGTGACCTTAATTCATCAATCAAGTACAAGGGAGGAGCAAAAAGCCACAGACACTTGGCCCTCCGTGGAATGAGTTTGACGCGTGCTCTGACGGAACCATCAGGTTGAAGAGATATTGATATCTACTGTGGTCCTAGCTCCATGACAACTGGAAATAAATTGGGTTTCTCATTCTTCATGGGTGCTCTACCGAAAAGTTAATCTAATAGGACACTAATAATCGAATAAACTGTGCCCACTAACCAACTCTACATAAAGGCCTTTTTCAGATTCCACTCTGTGGAGATCCCTCCTTGGCCAAGTGCACTTAAGCCCAATAATGTCACATATGGACCTCCACTGCCAGCTCACTGTACTGTGTATGGACACATCCGGATCTATGTGCTGTATATACTGTAGACACTCACTGATAGGCTGTGTGTGTATATGTGTGTGATAGATAGATAGATGAGTTTATTAGTCACATACACAGGGTTGCAGATATATTTGCTGGACACAGTGAAAGTCTTCATGTCTGAGCTTCAACAGTGTGTGTGTGTGTGTGTGTGTGTGTGTGTGTGTGTGTGTGTGTGTGTGTGTGTGTGTGTGTGTGTGTGTGTGTGTGTATTTGTGTGTGTATGTACAGTTGAAGTCTGAAGTTCACATACACTTAGGTTGGAGTCATTAAAACTCTTTTTTCAACCACTCCACAAATTTCTTGTTAACAAACTATAGTTTTGGCAAGTTGGTTAGGACATCTACTTTGTGCATGACACAAGTAATTTTTCCAACAATTGTTTACAGACAAACTATTTCACTTATAATTCACTGTATCACAATTCCAGTGGGTCAGAAGTTTACATACACTAAGTTGACTGTGCCTTTATACAGCTTGGAAAATTCCAGAAAATTATGTAATGCTTTAGCAGCGTCTGATAGGCTAATTGACATCATTTGAGTCAATTGGAGGTGTACCTGTGGATGTATTTCAAGGCCTACCTTCAAACTCAGTGCCTCTTTGCTTGACATCATGGGAAAATCAAAAGAAATCAGCCAAGACATCAGAAAAAAAATTGTAGACCTCCACAAGTCTGGTTCATCCTTGGGAGTAATTTCCAAATGCCTGAAGGTACGACGTTCATCTGTACAAACAATAGTACGCAAGTATAAACACCATGGGACCAAGCAGCCGTCATACCGCTCAGGAAGGAGACGCGTTCTGTCTCCTAGAGATGAACGTACTTTGGTGTGAAAAGTTCAAATCATGTCCTCTGGTCTGATGAAACAAAAATAGAACTGTTTGGCCATAGTGACCATTGTTTTGTTTGGAGGAAAAAGGGGGAGGCTTGCAAGCCGAAGAACAACATCCCAACCATGAAGCACTGAAGTGGCAGCATCATGTTGTTGGGGTGCTTTGCTGTAGGAGGGACTGGTACACTTCACAAAATAGATGGCATCATGAGGAAGTAAAATTATGTGGATATATTGAAGCAACACCTCAAGACATCAGTCATGAAGTTAAAGCTTGGTCGCAAGTGTCACGACTTCCGCCGAAGTTGGTCCCTCTCCTTGTTCTGGCGGTTTTCGGCGGTCGACGTCACCGGCTTTCTAGCCATCGCCAATCCACTTTTCATTTTCCATTTGTTTTGTCTTTGTTTTTTTCACACCTGGTTTCAATTCCCCAATTACATGTTCATTATTTAACCCTCTGTTTCCCCCATGTTTGTGTGCATGTTTGATTGTTCAGGCAGTTACTGACGGCTGGTTATTTTGATTAACGCCTGTTAATTTTCCCGCACCTGAGTATTATTGTTTGTACTGGTGCTTCGTTATTAAAATACCTTGTCCACGCATCTCTGCTCTCCTGCGCCTGACTCCTTTTCACTAGTTACCCACAGCTTGACAGCAAGTGGGTCTTCCAAGTGGACAATGACCCCAAGCATACTTCCAAAGTTGTGGCAAAATGGCTTAAGGACAACAAAGCCAAGGTATTGGAGTGGCCATCACAAAACCCTGACCTCAATCCTATAGAAATTTTGTGGGCAGAACTGAAAAAGCGTGTGCGAGCAAGGAGACCTACAAACCTGACTCAGTTACACCAGCTCTGTCAGGAGGAATGGGCCAAAATTCAGCCAACTGATTGTGGGAAGCTTGTGGAAGGCTACCCAAAACGTTTGACCCAAGTTAAACAATTTCAAGGCAATGCTACCAAACACTAATACTAGTATTAATACTAAATACTAATACTAATACTAGTAAACGTCTGACCCACTGGGAATGTGATGAAAGAAATAAAAGCTGAAATAAATCATTCTCTCTACTATTATTCTGACATTTCACATTCTTAAAAAAAAAGTGGTGATCCTAAATGGGAATTTTTACTAGGATTAAATGTCAGGAATTGTGAAAAACTGAGTTTAAATGTATTTGGCTAAGGTGTATGTAAACCTCCGACTTCAACTGTATATCTGTATGTGCGTGTGTGTGTATACGTGTGTGTGTGCATGTGACAGATATGCTGTATCTTCACCCAGGTCACCTGCAGGGTCAAGGAAACAGATACACAGTGAGTTGGAAGAGTCAGAGCTTTCCCATGACAGACAGGTTTGGAATGTATCTCAAACGGGGTTTGTTCGAGGATTCTGTGTTGTGTTTTGTGTAGGTCAAATTACCACCAACTAAATAATCATTGTACATATTCATGTAAAACATTATGATGATATCTTTATATCTATCTATGTGGTGTCCCACCTAGCTATCTTAAGATGAATGCACTAACTGTATGTCGGTCTAGATAAGTGTCTGCCAAATGACTAAAATGTATAAATGTAAACAATTTTCAAGGAGTGAGTCAGTGAATGAGTGAGTGAGATGATCTCACAAGTGTTTGAATGCATTCTGTTGTGCAACTGACTAGGTATTCCCTTTCCCATCCATGACTAAAAAGGGCTTGTTGAAGTGCAGGGGGCTCATCTATGTCTTGAAGTATGTGTACAGCAGTCTGCAGGGGTTCTGAGAAACTACATTGTATACTGTATACAGGAATTCTTTCCACATTACTTTATTAGTCGCCATTTCCCAGTAGTATTTCAACCAGCGTTGTTAATCATGACTTGTGTGATCGAGAATGTCCTCCTACTATATGAACAAACACCTAAGAACCAACCAATCATTAATGAAGGCCTTTCACAGAGTCAATAGTCCTCACAATGAGTCCACACACGAGGATAGGCTAAACAACAACATTATACAACTGATACAGGATGTTTATTCCAATGGACTCCCTATAAATATCTCTTCAATCTCGCACAGACACACAGACTAAAACAGAACCATACACATGTTGACCCGCATTTGACGTCCAAAGTCTGTCTTACTGTCCAAACAAAGAAACATTATACAGTCAGGCTTTCTCACAGCAGATCATTCCAGAGTTACAAACCCTTGGAAGCAAAACAAAACCAAGTTCTCGAAAATACGTTGCTCAACTCCCTTGGCATTTTGACATACAATCCAAAAAGCTGAAATTAAAACACAAACTTAATATATTGATAAAATTGTAGACAGGATTACACAAGATGTTATTATTATGAGTATTAATAGCCCACATAATGTACATACTGAACTGTTCAAACTCAACCTGAATGTGTGTTTTGAGCAAATAATGACTTGTAATGGAGATAAAGACTCAAAACAAACATGTGAGTGGCCACAGGTGAGACAAAAGAGTCTTTGGGGTAAAAAGCAGAACATTCTGAGAAAATGCCACTCAAGTTGCTAAGCAACCATGTCACCATGTCTTCCCCATCCCCCAGTCTACAGCCAGGCCCAGTCAGTCTCTGGTACTACTTCCCTCAAGCTATTCAAGTCTGTCTCTCTCTCCATATAAGGGCAGAGTCTATGGACCCCAGCCAATAAGGATTTTACAGGAGGTTGCCTTTCTTCTCGGGTGTTCCTCTTCTACCCAGACCTGTGCCAGACAAGAGAAAGGGAGGGAGAAGAGAGCAGATGGCTTAGGGCTCAAGGGTAGCGCCTGAGGCTCGACTGGGTGGAAGTAGAACTAAATTTGGCTGCCTTGCCTCTCATCTCCATATCCAGAAATCTCAGTTAGTGGCTCAGTCATGGCTGTATACCTCCATTCTGTCCACCCACTCAGCCCCAGATTTAGATTGCTTTCACAGAATCATGCTTTGGTTATAGCAGGCCAGTGCCATTCACATCCACAGCCATTTACGAGTCTCTGTCGATCGGTCTTGTTGGATGATGTACTTTGAGTGTCTAGGATCCAATGAGCCAGGGTTCTTCAAATAACCCTTTTAATGGATTCTCAAGGAACCTTTTGAAGAACCTTTTGGGGTTAATTTCTGAACTGCACATAACAATAACAACAATAACACAATGATTTTAGTGGCAAAGCAGAATATTTTATTTTTTTTAAATATGAGGTAAACTCCCAGCAGAGCCCCAAGTCCAATGGATATATCCTCTGGCGTGTTGATGTTAATGTCTTGATGTTCTCCGTATCCATAGCCAGAATGATTTTGCGGTGCATGGTGATCAAACAGGTTTCCTGTTATATTCATGTAGGGAGGGTGAAGTCTGTGTATCCAAAAAATAGTAACTATACAGATGATTAACAAAACATGCACGCGACAGAATTCATACCTTGGTTTTTGTGCTAAATGTGAATGCAAAAAACTGTTTTGATAATTATCAGGAATCAAGGTAAGACCCAGATGCAGACTGGCGAAGTAGCAATGTTTATTGTAGCAACAGGGGCAGGCAAAGACAGGTCAAGGCAGGCAGGGGTCGAAGATCCAGGGTAAGGCAAAGGTACAGGACGGCAGGCGGACTCAGGGTTAGGCGGGCCGGTACAGGGTCAGGAAATGCAAAGGTCAAAAACCAAGAGGACGAGGAAAGAGAGGCTGGGAAACGATAGGAGCTGACAGGAAAAGCGCTGGTTAGCTTGAACGAACAAGACAAACTGGCAACAAACAGACAGAGAACACAGGTATACATACACAGGGGATGGTAGGGAAGATGGGTGACACCTGGAGGTGGGTGGAGACAAGCACAAGTACAGGTGAAACAGATCAGGGCGTGACAATAATGGTTCATACACATACCTTGTCCATAATGTAGAGGCCTATGGGATATTCATTGAATAGGAAAGGAAGGAGGATGGTAAATGTGATCTGCATAACATACCAATGCCAATTGACATACATTTGTATGCCTCATCGTCTGTTTACCTGAAGACACAGACACAAAAGTGAGCAGTTCAGTCATCTGCACCCAATACAGCTAGCCTTCAACATATTCTACATATTCTTACCTCTTTGTTGATTGATATCCATTGAATTGTGTCCATTTTCTGTTTTAGAAAGATTTGCACAAATATGAAAGATAGATGGTATCATCAAACAACAATATCAATTGAGATCATACAAGGGACAAACCTTACCTTAAATTAAGTTAAGTGCCTGCACCTGCTGTCCTTTCAAATTCAAATCCAAATGTTTCAGTTGGGCAGTTAGGTTCCTGCAAGAACCCCCACCAACTAAAGAGGTTCCTCGATGAACCCCAAACTGTCACGACTTCCGCCGAAGTCGGTCCCTCTCCTTGTTCAGGCGGCGTTCGGCGGTCGACGTCGCCGGTCTTCTAGCCGCCACCGATCCATCTTTCATTTTCTGTTGGTTTTGTCTTCATTTTTTACACACCTGGTTTCCATTCCCATGATTACGTGTTCCTTATTTAACCCTCTGTTCCCCCCCCCTGTTTTTGTGCGTGATTATTTATTGTAATCTTGGTCCATTGCTCGTGTGATATATTTCACTACGTGTATTGTATTTTCCTATTTTTGAGTGAAGTTTATTTATTACTCATCTTTGTTGTCCTGCGACTGACTCCGCTGTACATGCATCACGAGACTTTTTACACACACATCCTGTTGAATGAGCTCGGTTTGTTGTTTTGGAAAGTTTGTTGTTTTAAAAGTGTATTTAACTGTTTATTAGTAGCTAGCTAATTTTTTTGTTTGGCATCCGTTGCTGGGACTGCTACTCTCTGTCCAGTGATCCGACCAAGGCCGGGTCTGAGGAGCTATTTGAGGTAGTAGCTAGCCTAGCTGCTAGCTAGCTGCCTATCAAGCTAGCGGGATTTCTTGAGGGCTTGAACGTAGCCCGCGACGCAGGTTAGCCATTGTGGCGGATTGTCCCGGGTTTGTTGCTGTCTAGATCCTTGCTGTTTGTTGTTTTAAATCTTCCCTGTGACCTGCCCTGTCTGGAACTGCGAGGAGTAACAGCGTGACCTACGTTGCTAGCTACCATGACAAAGACCAAAGCTGACGGGAGTACCGTTGAGGACAATTGTGTCTCTCTATCATAGATAAAGGATATTTTAAATGAACAAAAATAGTCCTACAAGCAACAACAAGAAAATAGATTTAAGTGTTTTGTCCAAATACTGGTGGATTCAACTAATAAAATAATGGACGACCTGACCAGAGAGGTCCAGGACCTGAAGAACAGCTTGCAGTTCTCCCAGGGTCAGCTCGATGTGTTGAAAAAGGAGATCGGCAAGATGACAGCAATTTGTAAGTCATTGAGAGAGGACATCAGTTCTGTGTGTGAATCCATGATAACAATGACGGATAAAGCAGACAATATCGAGGGACAATCAAGGCGGAATAACATGGTTGTGGATGGAATTGCAGAATCTCCACATGAGACCTGGACGGTCTGAGGACAAAGTGAGGGAAATGATCTCTGAGAAATCGAAGATGGACCACAGGAAGATTGAGGTGGAGTGCGCCCAAAGGACTGGAAAACCCACCATCGGCCCAGGTGACAGGCCCAGGACGATAGTGGTCCAGTTTCTGAGGTTCAAGGACAAGATAGCTGTTCTGGAAAGAGCCAAGAACTTGAGAGGAACGTAAATCTTCCTCAGGCCTGGAGGGAAGCCAAAGTAATTCCGCTACCCAAGAGTGGTAAAGTGGCCTTTACTGGTTTAACAGCAGATCTATAAGCTTGCTTCCAGCTCTTAGCAAACTGTTGGAAAAAATGGTTTGACCAAAAACAATGCTATTTCTCTGTAAACAAATTAACAACAGACTTTCAGCATGCTCATAGAGAACGGCACTCAACATGTACTGCACTGACACACATGACTGATGATTGGTTGAAAGAAATTGATAAGAAGAAGATTGTGGGAGCTGTACTATTAAGATTTCAGTGCAGCCTTTGATATTACTGACCATAACCTGTTGTTGAAAAAACGTATGTGTTATGGCTTTTCAACCTCAGCCATATTGTGGATTTAGAGCTATCTATCTAATAGAACTCAAAGGGTTTTCTTTAATGGAAGCTTCTCTAATGTCAAACATGTAAAGTGTGGTGTACCGCATGGCAGCTCTTTAGGCCCTCTGCCCTTTTCTATTTTTACCAATGACCTGCCACTGGCATTAAACAAAGCATGTGTCTCCATGTATGCTGATGATTCAACCATATACGCATCAGCAACCACTGCTAATAAAGTCACTGAGACCAAACAAAGAGTTGCAGTCTGTTTTGGAATGGGTGGCCAGTAATAAACTGGTCCTGAACATCTCTAAAACTAAGAGCATTGTATTTGGTACAAATCATTCCCTAAGTTCTACACCTCAGCTGAATCTGGTAATGAATGGTGTGGCTGTTGAACAAGTTGAGGAGACTAAATTACTTGGCGTTATCTTAGATTATAAAGTGTCATTGTCAAAACATATAGATTCAATGGTTGTAAAGGTTGGGAGAGGTCTGTCCGTAATAGAGATGCTCTGCCTTTTTGACACCACACTCCAAAAAGCAAGTGCTGCAGGCCCTAGTTTTGTCTTATCTTGATTATTGTCCAGTCGTGTGGTCAAGTGCTTAGAGGAAAGACCTAGTGAAGCTGCAGCTGGCCCAGAACAGAGTGGCACGTCTTGCTCTTCATTGTAATCAGAGGGCTGATATAAATACTATGCATGCCAGTCTCTCTTGGTTAAGAGTTGAGGAGAGACTGACTGCATCACTTCTAAGAAACATTGTGTTGAAAATCCCTAATTGTTTGCATAGTCAACTTACACACAGCTCTGACACACACTTACCCCAGCAGACATGCCACCAGGGGTCTTTTCACAGTCCCCAAATCCAGCACAAATTCAAGAAAGCATACAGTATTATATAGAGCCCTTATTGCATGGAACTCCCATCTCATATTGCTCAATTGAATAGAAAAACCGATAAAGCAACACCTCACAGCACAACGCCTCTCCACTATTTGACCTAGATAGTTTGTGTGTATGTATTGATATGTAGGCTATGCGTGCCTTTTGTATTCTTTATTTATGTAGTTCTGTCCTTGAGCTGTTGTCTATTAATGTTCTGTATTAAATCAAGTTTCATGTTTTGTGTGGACCCCAGGAAGAGTAGCTGTTGCTTTTGAAACAGCTAATGGGGATCCTAATAAAATACCCCTAAAATACCAAATACCTCCTTTGGGGTTCTTGGAAGACATTTCTGGGGGCCATTTTCCGTGCCAAGAACTCTAAGGTTCTTTGAAGAACTTTGAGGGTCTTAGAAGAACCGTGTTGAAGCCCTACTTTTTAGAGTGTAGGCCCAGGTACAGTTTGTTATAATACCATAGGCCATAGAAATAGAATCAAGATTATTTTTCTATGCCATAGAAGTATCTAGTCTTCTGAAGTCTGAGGATTCTACATCACTTTGAGCTGGAAAAAGGAAAGCCCCTATCCTTACTTCTAATACACATCATTTCAACTGTCACATTAGCAGTAGGCCTACTGTACCTTACTGTGTGTGCCTACGTCTCTGCTGCATTCGCCTGTTTCTCTAGCCAAACATGTTTGAAAAGGCTACTGTAGTACCCAAATATACTTCAGTCTGAATAGTGTGGATGTACAGTACCATAAATGCCTTACCACTACCGCTGTATCTTTTGTGGAGACAGGCAGATGGAGAGACTACGTTAGCGAGGCCATTTGAGGACATTGGCGTGTTTTTGGAGCAATGTTTCCCTGTCAGTGGGGCTTTGGGGTTGGTGCCCAGACATATGGACCTGTGGAAGACTGGGGCTCCAGCCACGGCTGAGTTTGCTCTAGGGCTGAAGGGGAATGTTAATGAAGCCAAGGCCCAACGCCGAAGCTTACATTCCAAATGGCACCCTATTCCCTATATAGTGCACTACTTTTGACCAGAGCCTCTGGCCAAAAGTAGTGCACTATATAGAGAATAGGGTTCAATTTGGGACATGTGACACCCACACACAGACCACCACTACAGCTACTGGAGCTGTTTTTATTGGACAGTTGGACACATATGATACACAAGAGAATATTCCCAACATCTGAGAAAATACATGTAATTTAAAAAACAAAGACATGTACAAATATTTCAACCTACCCTTGACATGTACTGTAAATACTATGTTAGAATAATTTCATACAAATACAAAACACAATAAAACATTATATTAGAAATAATAGTAACATTCTGTTTGATATATATGGTAAAAAATAACCCATTTCCCATTCTCTTAATAAATATATGCACATGAAGTAATCTGGTACAAAAAGGAGCTTCTACAGTACACAAGGACACATTGTTTTCAACATTTTCAAATGTAATGTTATCGCATTATTACTGGATCTGATGTGTGGATACAAAGACGGGGAGAATCTGTCAATCTGAATGTGTTTGACCTTAACTATCTGACTTATTGGACGTCCTATGCACTAATAGACATTCTCAAATCTATTTTGTTGTGAGTCTGCAAGCTGCTCTGAAACCGATTCAGGCCATAGCTGAGTGAGTGAATGGTTGATACTTTTTCATCTACTTAATAAAAAACATGTAATACTTATGAAGAGGCCATATGCTAAAGCGGTATAAGGGAAAATGTCTGCTCTCGATTCTATTCAGAAATCCATGTGAAAACCACATGCAGTACATGCTCATACTCAACGCATACAGTAGCAACAAACACAGATCATATCATATTAAACTGCCAGACTGAGTGTACATACATGCATACTAAATACTGCCAGGATGTTTAGTACAGTGAGCCAACCATCCCCTCTATTTACAATACAATTAGTGTTTGCAATCCTTACTTTGTGTGCTAAATATCCTCTTTAATCGATTAAGATCTAACTTCAGTGCTATACAGAGTTCCAAGGGGGCAGACACAATGCAGTCTGAGGCATAAGGATAGCTAGCTTGGTCCCAGTTGTGTTTGTACTGTCTTGCTAGGTTTGGCAAGACAATCACCATATGAATTGGCAAGACAGCACAAACAGATCTGGGACCAGGCTAAAGAATAGCATGCATCTCCAACCAGTCTACTATGATGCTAATGCTAATGTGAAAAGCAGCACATTATTATCCTGTTCCTCTTACGTATTCCATGTACAACACAAAGATACTGAGAGAAAGTTGTCTACATAGCGTGAGGTATTACAGCCACACAACAAATACTCTGCGCATACTGTACTGTAACAAAGATTCTCAAATGGCCTTTACATACATATATGACATAGCTATTACAAAACAAAGAGGGCTTCTTGTTTAAACTCAATTCTTATATACAAAAAGGTACAACAAATGTATCAAAAGTCTATATCAAGCCATCGACACAATGCCATCATATAAGAGCAGTGGCTTTGTAACTCGGTTTAGTGACATTACAGATAACAAGGAACACTCTCTCAGACAGGTGGACAGTTAAGCCTTGTCCCAGATCTGTTTATGGTGTCTCGACTACTGCAATGATCATTGGCATGACTGATAACTACAGATCTGGGACTATGCTAGTGGACTTAAGATATTGCTAATAGTGTCAGAGACATTCTGCTCCCGTTCGGTGACTGGGCTAAGGCCATGTGTAAACCACAAGTCTTTTACATTTACAACAAATTTACAAGCTGCCCTATGTCCACACTCTTTGTGGACTGGGCCGTGACAGTGTCAATCACTCCCCACCCCTCCCTTTGGGCCAATCAGATTTCAGTTAGAGTGAGTTTGTACACGCCCCCTAGCTCCTCCACGGTGATCTGGAAGGTGTCTTCGTTGGAGTAGTGCTTGATGATGTTGTCATCCATGTTGACTAGAATCCTAATAGAGGGACAGATAGGAATGTCAGTATCATAGAAATAGAGTCTAGTCAGTCTATTTCCATGGTTATTATGTCATTCATAGAAAGCCTGATTCTCCACAAATATTACTTTGACTTGTTGTGGAAGGATCTTAATCATGGTAAATAGACTTAACCATGGACGTGAACCACTTACCCTTTCTTGCATTTCTTGTAGACTTTCCCCACTTTCTGGAGCGGCACGTTGTATTTCTCTGATATCTAGAAGAAGCGGAGCAACAAAGACTTGTTATCCAGTAGTCTCTTGCTTGAAAGAAGAGAATGTACAGGACGTGAGGGTTTTAACCAAGGTCTGGTGCTTGCGTTGTATTGAAGTAACATTATGTTGAATACTTGTTTTTTTTTTTATTTATAATGTAACTCAATGACTCCTTTATAAAGTAACTCAATGACTCCTTTATAATGTAACTCAATGACTCCTTTATAAAGTAACTCAATGACTCCTTTATAAAGTAACTCAATGACTCCTTTATAAAGTAACTCAATGACTCCTTTATAAAGTAACTCAATGACTCCTTTATAAAGTAACTCAATGACTCCTTTATAAAGTAACTCAATGACTCCTTTATAAAGTAACTCAATGACTAGGGAAAATATACTATTTAATATACTATTTAAACAAATTAATCAGGTTGAATGACAGAAACAGTTAAACAGAAGCCAAATTCAACCAGGAAAGAGAAGAGACATGGGAAGAGACATATGTATCTTTGCCTCTCTTTGCCCCCCAGCCCAGGCCCTGTCACAACTCAATTGACCTGTTGTGGAGGCGGTTGGAGACCCATGTTGCGTTCCTCACAGCCCGGTGACCCCTGCTAAGGGATGTCCCCTATACCCTTTGTCTTAGTGCACTATACCAGACCGACCCCCTAATCAGAACCATAGCCACCATGGCCCCCCACCTGAAGGGAAGGCTTAATGATTATACAGCCAATCAGAGACCCTACACGTGGCAATGCCTCGGTCCTCCTTGAGCACCCTTTCTCTTTCTCCATCCGACCCTCCATTTCATCTAGGTTGAGTTGTGTCTCCTCTCTCGCTCTCTCTGAGATGCTGGGTTGAATTAGGATCATCAAGTTGAGAGAGATAGATAGTGGCCATGGATAATTGCAGGGTAAACGGGAGAGGAGTTTGTGTGGCAGAATGAGCCGTGACACAAACAGAGCCACCCACACTAGTGTCACTGGAGTGATGTGATGTGACCAGCCTCCCATAACGGACATATGGCTGGCTGTCTCCCTGTGTGTCCCTCCCTGACTGTCCCTATGAAACCCCACTAGGGACTAACCCTGAGGCTAAGCCACTATCATGGTGGTTCTGTGGGTGTGAAGTTTGACTTTATGAGTAAAATTGATCTGTTTCATAAACTTGAGTGGAATGTGGTTCTGAAGCATGTTTTTGCATTAAGGTTGTGGGTTTGATTCCTGCATGGGCCACTGTAAGGCACTTAGGGCAAAATTGTCTGCTAAATGACAATATTACTGTGTTATTACTATAATATTATGACTGCTCTAGTTGTATTGCGTAGAAACTTACAGCTTCCACCAGGCCTTTCAGTGTGGGGTTCTTCAGCATGACAGCGTCAAACACCTCATCGGTATCCTTACGCACGTACAGCAGAACTACATAGGCGAGAGGAGACATATTGATCACACACACACACACACAATACATACACACAGACACACTCAAATGGGGATAGGTTTCACAAAACCAAGGTCATAGCAGGACACATCCCCAAATCACATGAACTTGTTAGCAGAGTGAGATATCCGTTTTGCTGAAGCTAAGCGGCTTGACTGGTGGTAAAACTTTTATGTGAGTTTGGACTGAGATTCTCACTATGTCCCTGTCTCAAGTGACCCATACCTCACACAGTGTTCTATCAGATCTGGGACATACGCACAAACACACATATACGTACACACACACACACACACACACACACACACACGTACATGAGCACACACGTGCACGTGAAAACGCATACGTGCAACGGACGTCACGCTGTTTCCTAGCGAGTACCGCTTCCTCCTGTTACACACACAGCAGTCTGACCCACAAACCACAATGACTAACTAACAACCACCTGCCTCTGTCGCCCTAGCCCAGGACATTCCAGTCTGGGAAGTGGCCAAACTTAAGGCTCTGGTCCCTCTGGTACCGGGAAGACCAAGTCATTCTCTAGACCAGATATTTGTCGTCTGCCCAGCCTCTTCCCAGACCTCTTGGGTTAGCATTGGCAGGATGCCTAGTCAAACTCAGCCCCAGTCTGTCATCCTGAGCCAGGCAGCACACTGCTCAGGGAGGGCTGGAGTGTAACTTCCCCACGTGTGGAGGACACTCAGGCACTCACCATGCTGCCCACTGTCCACCCACATTCACTCCAAATTGATACTCAGAGTAGATGTGCTCTAAATAGGTTATTGGTTTTCTGACACTAAATATGATATCAAAGGGAATTTAGCAGCCCTAGTACAAGTGACTATGAAGGGGATTTTGACCAAGGGTGTGTGTGTCTACCAGTTCTCACAGTCTCGCGCCATAATTAGACGTTCATCCATGTTTCTCAAGCGTCAAATTTCAAAGTTGTTCCAAACGTCAAATTTCAAAGTGTACAGGGTTAAGTTTAGGCTTTAACGGCAAATTATTAAGGTTAGGCATTAACTCTGAATGGTTAAGGTTTACTGTTGCCCCTAGTGGCCGGTTTCCAAGTCATTTCCCGACGTCCTCAGACATGGATAGACGTCAAATACTGACTTGTATCACGGCTGACCTGGCCGGTGTGTGCTCTGACTTCATGTTTCTGCAATGGTGACTATGACATAATTCGCTATAGTAAGCTTCCTCTACTACATAAAAGTTCTCAATACAAACAGTGTGCAAAGTGGCGTGTGCGTGCATGGCGTGTCCATATGCTGATAACGGTTGAAGAGTGTGTGTCCTTGTGTGTGAATTGTGAGTGAGAGGTGAGAATGAACATCGATATTGGGTTGTGTCGTCAGGGGAGGGGGGAATACAGCATGTGTGTGTTTCAGGGACTGGGTGAAAAGGCGTCAGCATGCTTCAGTTCTGCTGCGAACACGTCTAGCCGAACCGAACGCATCCGCTCCTGTACTCGCTTAAAAGACCTTCGCTAGAAAAACGAGAGAAAAAGCGGCAATAGTACTGTTTGTCCATTTTTAGACGCCGCAGTCAGTATACGCTTCCTCAAAATAGTACGAATTAATCAAAGATAACTCAAGAAATCTGTCATGCATTTTATAGAGGAGATCTTAGTTGCGCAATTTTACATCTAACTAAGATGTTTGGTGCAGCATTTCCCAATGAAACAATGTGCATGAAAACGAGTCGTGTCTCGTTGAATGACTTTTTGAAAAATCTCTACTGTTGACCAATCACCGACAAAGAGGCGTAGACTTCGGCATGTGTTCCCAAACAGCCGGAAAAAGTCCAAAACGAACAAAAACGTCACAAAATGTTGTCATAATATATGCATGAACTCTACTGAACGGTTTCGTCTGGAAAACATGCGGATGCCTTAATGAGTCATGTGCCTCTGTCTGTGTGAAGTGATTTTTAGGGAGGGTAGGTGGCCTTCAGGGAGCAAGCCATAACATTCACAACACACACAATAACACAATCCTCCCTCAGCATACCTCCCCTCTCTGGTCTCATACCAGGGAGGATGGTAAGTGAGTGTGAGACACCTTATCAGTAGAGCATACACAGTGTATTGGTGGACACACACACACACACACACACAAACAGTGGACTCAAATAGAAGACAAACACCCCACATACAGATATCATACCTTTCTTGGGCTCGTCCATTCTGGCCAGCTTATTGGGAGGGGAACCAAACTCATCCTCGTTGGCGTAGGGTAATCTCTTCATGCCTGAGCTGCTACGGACACACACACACGACACGTTGGGTTAGAGCATTTACACACACACACACACACACACACACACACACACACACACACACACACACACACACACACACACACACACACACACACACACACACCCTGTTAAGCCTGTGAGGCCCTCTCCCAGAGAAGTAGCAGGAAGGTCTTAAGCCATACTGTGTTTATTTTCTCCAGCCGTTTTCCTTAAATCAAATTACAAACGAGTGTCAAATTATTGTTTCCAGTAACTCACCTTTCCTCTCCATCTTCTTGTGAAAAGGGCTGCATGGAGAGAAAGAGAAGAGAGAGAGAAAGAGGGGGAGAAAGAGGAAGAAGGAGGGAGAGAAGAGAGGAAGAAAGGGAAGTGAGTGATATGGGTCAAAAACACACATTCCTACATATCAAAAGAGGTGATTTTATCTGATATGGACCACAATAGGAAATAAGTGCAAGAAAATAGGTTGATTGGACTTTGTGGGCAGTGACAACAATCCTTGGGGAACTCTTCAATCAAATTGAATGGCAGTGTTTTGGATATACTATACTTACAGTATTTTGAGTCACACTTTTAGGATATTCCTGTTCAGTTCCTAACGAAGGCCATTCTTGCAGCAGGAAGAGTGATATCTCTCTGAACCCGACCTAAACCTGGCAACTTGTGCTATAATCAATATTAGCTTTGGTCCAGGTTGTTATTGTGCACTCCTCTACTGTTGTGGAGCAGCGCACACTAACGACCTGGACCAGAGCTAAATCAAGGTAGGGTATTCTCAGAGGAAACCCTGTCACCCTGCTAATCAGTAACAGATAAAAGTGCTGGAGGTTTACTGGGTTGCTAATTTGGATCCAACTGCCAATTGTGCACCAAAATAAATGTTTTCCCTCCAGGCTGGATCAGAAAAGTAAACAGGAAAGGTTTTATTTCAGCTCAGTCCACTCTGCAGCTCAGTAGCGCCATGTGGCCCAGAAACCAGCGAACTCATTGAGCTGGGTCATGTTCATTAGGCAACAAACAGACTGAAACAGGGAGGAACACTACCAATGAAAAACACAGATTTAGTTTTCTGTTGCAACAATGTTTTCAAACATTTAAACATAATGAACAAGACCCTGGTGCCACTGTAGCCAACAGGGGGCAGTCAAAGTTAAGATTCCACAGAGCCACATGTGTTCAGGAAAATCCACTGTCTATCCTGATCCTCAACTTTACAGACAACATTCTCAGAGCTTTGCAATGACTTGGGCCCTGTTATATACTAAAGTATCCTTCCTTACTCATTTCTTTGAGATATCAGTGGTCTATTGAGGTTGAATAAGTGAAAGCAAAATGTGGCTTTCACCAATTTGGTCTGATTTCTGATGACCTCACAGCAGGAAGGAAGGAAGAATCCATTGACAGTGTTCAAACAGGGCCCAAGAACATTTGGTCTCAACACACCAAAAAACATGTTAGATGGACTCTGTATATTATTTTCTCTAAAAACAGAGGCAAAATGCTTCACTCTAAGCTTCCTGCATCCAACCTGAGGGCCATGTGATGTCACGCTGCAGGGAGCACTGCTAGAGGTGTGCTCTTAGGTAATGATGAGAGACCTGACATACCACGCGCATACAGACAGAGCTACACTACCCTCTCTCCTCTCACCTTGGAATCAAACCAAGTCACAGGTGCAGTCTACTGTAGACATATAAATACCATTGATGTCCCGGGGGATGTGCTGTGCATTATGGGGGATCAGGGTTGCATTATTTATTCAAAGAGCACCGGGCTTAAAATAATAAATTATGTTGACAGTATATATTTTTCAAATCAGCTATACATGCATAAGAGTGATTCCAAACGTGTTGATTCGTTGAAGCACCATGTAAGATCTTTAGCACATAAACACACACGTCAGCCAATCCCAAGGCTAACTCACCCCTATCAGAACACACTGGAACCCCTGATCCCATTATATTACAGGATTACAAAGTCCTGGCCAATTGGCAAGGCTATCCTGTGAGTTTTGGTTGCCTTGAGGTCACCTTGTCCTGAGTTGGAGTTGTGAAACTGTTTACCCACCAGGAGCTACGTGATGTGACCCACATCTTACCTTAAATCAACCAAAACAAACTATGACAGCATCTGAAATGGCACCCTATAGCCTATATAGTGCACTTCTTTTGACCAAAAGTAGTGTACTACATAGGGAATAGATGCACTTCTTTCTACTAAGGCCCATAGGGCTCTGGTCAAATGTAGTGCACCTCATAGGGAATAGGGATCTCATATTGTGTTAACATGGCAGGAGTGGCCTGGCAAAGTGACAATGACATTGGCCAGGCACCAGACGTAAATACTCTCTTCTCTCTAATAGGCTCTTAAGCAGGAACATGGTGATCTCGTCTACAGCCCAGAGAGAGAAACAAGTCTCACTAACTACCAGGGGTTGGAACCGGTTCAGGGAATAGAACCAAAAACAGGAAAATAACAAACATTTGAGGAACAGAATCAGAACCGCAATTGAAAATGATCTATACTGTTCCGGGAACAGAACCGTTATTTTAAAAGCATGGGAACCGGTTAATAACATTATTTTAGGTTCCTGGATTTTTTTCCAGTCCCACAATAAACGCAACAAATCACCTATTCACTCAGAAACGTAGAAACGTATTCCAGTGTCTGCCGGCCGGCTGAAAATCTTTGCCAGAGTGTGTGTCTAGTAGCCTACTGACTTTACAAGTGTAATTCAGAAATTAGGGAGAGAGATTTTTTTAATTAGAGAAAAATGAACCTTTTCAATACTAGTTAAGGATACTACAAAAAGGTAAGTTGTGTTTTTATTTGAATTCTAGTGGCGCTCTGCACACACAAGCTTGTTAGCTAGCTAGCTGGTCCAACGTTAAGTCAACTCTCTGAAGTTCAAAGACATTCAAAGTTCCTTCATATAAGCGGTTCCCCCATAGGTATAATTCTTTGGTCCTAATTCAGATAATGCATGTCATAACAAGATGTCCAGCGCTCCAAGCCTCCTCCTCTATCCTCTCTCACTCTCTCCCCACCTGCAAAATTTCAGTTGCATCTTGCGATCTACACTCGTCTGTCCATAGCATGTAAATAACTTGCCCCCTCCATAGCAAGCTGCTCTATCCACACTGATTGGTGAAGTAATTTATTGTCGAGGTAAATGTAAAAATTATTTGATTGCAGTGGTTTAAAAAGGAACAGAAACAAACATAAACTGCTACTATTTTGGGGTTTATGAACCGGTTCAGAACTTTATTTTGCTGGTCGGAACAGTGGAACGTAACAAAAAAAATTATGGTTCTGTTCAGACGAAACGTTTGGGGGGGAAAATGTGGTTTTATAACCTGCTATGTACCACTCTCTGAGCGGCGAGCTCTAGTTCAACGATCCAGTGTGGTGTCTGGAATATGTCTTCTGACTGCCACCCTGACCCAATCATCTGGGGAGGAGTGACCGATAGGAGGAGCGCTGGGTATGCAGGGTCACAACACAGCACAGACATAACACATTCCCCTACAGGGTTACAAAAGTCCATAAACTTTCCCAAAATGTTCAAGTCTTCTGGAATTTCAACTAGTATTTCTGGAAAACCTGGACATTTTGTGAAAGTTTCTGGAATAATGCAACCCTGATCCCCCATTATGCACAGCAGATCTCCGGGACATCAATGGTATTCAGGGCTTGGACTTTTAACAATGCATAGGCAGACCCTCTACACTCTAAAGTAAGATAGCCTTAGGGGGATATCCAGCCACTAAAGAACACCTGGTATTTAGTGAAGGAATGTCAGAATGAGGGGCTCTTAGAAGTCAGAAGGAAACATGGAGGGGGTGGTTTGGACTCTTTGGTAGTCAGGGGCTGGTGGGAGTTGCATTCAAATGCCCTTTGATAAGACTTTTAGTATCATTGAATTACAGTATGTGCTCTAATCTTATCACAAAGCATAGCATTTGTATACTTTTATTTAACTAGGCAAGTCGGTTAGGAACAAATTCTTATTTACAATGACGGCCTACACCGGCCAAACCCGGATGACGCTGGGCCAATTGTGATACAGCCTGGAACCAGGGTGTCTGACACCTCTAGCACTGAGATGCAGTGCCTTAGACAGCTGCACCACTCAGGAGCCCCCATTTTACCAGTACTCTACAGTAAATTCTACCTTGCACTTGCATGGCAATTAAGTAGGTACAGTTGAAGTCGGAAGTTTACATACACCTTAGCCAAATACATTTAAACTCCGTTTTTCACAATTCCTGACATTTAATTCTAGTTAAAAGTCCCTGTCTTAGGTCTGTTAGGATCACCACTTTATTTTAAGAATGTGAAATGTCAGAATAATAGTAGAGAGAATTATTTATTTCAGCTTTAATTTCCTTCATCACATTCCCAGTGGGTCAGAAGTTTACATACACTCAATTAGTATTTGGTAGCATTGCCTTTAAATTGTTTAACTTGGGTCAAACGTTTCGGGTAGTCTTCCACAAGCTTCCCACAATAAGTTGGGTGAATTTTGGCCCATTCCTCCTGACTGAGCTGGTGTAACTGAGTCAGGTTTGTAGGTCTCTTCGCTCGCACACGCTTTTTCAGTTCTGCCGACACATTTTCTATAGGATTGAGGACAGGGCTTTGTGATGGCCACTCCAATACCTTGACTTTGTTGTCCTTAAGCCATTTTGCCACAAGTATGCTTGGGGTCATTGTCCATTTGGAAGACAGATCTGCGACCAAGCTTTAACTTCCTGACTGATGTTTTGAGATGTTGCTTCAATATATCCACATCTATTTTGTGAAGCGCACCAGTCCCTCCTGCAGCAAAGCACCCCCACAACATGATGCTGCCATCCCCGTTCTTCACGGTTGGGATGGTGTCTTCGGCTTGCAAGCCTCCCCCCTTTTTCCTCCAAACATAACGATGGTCATTATGACCAAACAGTTCTATTTTTGTTTCATCAGACCAGAGGATATTTCTCCAAAAAGTACGATCTTTGTCCCCATATGCAGTTGCAAACCGTAGTCTGGCTTTTTTTATGGCGGTTTTGGAACAGTGGCTTCTTCCTTGCTGAACCTTTCAGGTTATGTCGATATAGGACTCGTTTTACTGTGGATATAGATATTTTTGTACCCGTTTCCTCCAGCATCTTCACAAGGTCCTTTGCTGTTGTTCAGGGATTGATTTGCACTTTTCGCACCAAAGTACATTCATCTCTAGGAGACAGAACGCGTCTCCTTCCTGAGCGGTATGACGGCTGCGTGGTCCCATGGTTTATACTTGCGTACTATTGTTTGTACAGATGAACATGGTACCTTCAGGCATTTGGTAACTGCTCCCAAGGATGAACCAGACTTGTGGAGGTCTCCAATTTGTTTTCTGAGGTCTTGGTTGATTTCTTTTGATTTTCCCATGATGTCAAGCAAAGAGGCACTGAGTTTGAAGGTAGGCCTTGAAATAAGTTTTAATGACTCCAACCTCAGTGTGTGTACACTTCTGACTTCAACTGTATAACTACGATGTATTCTAATTGCATGGCTGGTGTGGTCCACTAGTGCAGCCTACATATAGCCCAATGCAAATGCACAATTCTATTTTCTGGAATCCGCAAAAGAAAAAGGGTTGCCATTTATAATTTTGTCCCAATTAATCTGATAATAGCCTTATCACCACACCTACAGTATATCAGGAAGACAAAACGGTTTTCATATCAGTTTGAATGTCACAGGTACCATTTCATAATATGATTTATACGGTTGCGTACTTTGCAAAACTCTGCATTCGGTGACCTGGCCCAGGATACTGCCTTTAGATACATATCTAGGGTCAGCTTACCCTGCCCACATCCTAACCTTAACCAATAGAAGGTCAAATGCAAGACGGACCATAGATCAGTGTATAGGGGTACTCACATGGCGCTGGACATTGGAGAAGTGGACGTCAGGGATGAAGAGAACCGGCTGAGTCTCAAAGTCAGTCATCATCTTGAAGGATGTGACATCATTATGCTTCTGAAGGAGAGGGACTTTGACGTCACCATCTGTGGGGGAATTGTTGCAAGAAGAGATCATAAACTCAGCAAAAAAAGAAACATCCTCTCACTGTCAACTGCGTTTATTTTCAGTAAACTTAACATAACAAGATTCAACAACAGACATAAACTGAACAAGTTCCACAGACATGTGACTAACAGAAATGGAATAATGTGTCCCTGAACAAAGGGGGGGTCAAAATCAAAAGTAACAGTCAGTATCTGGTGTGGCCACCAGCTGCATTAAGTACTGCAGTGCATCTCCTCCTCATGGACTGCACCAGATTTGCCAGTTCTTGCTGTGAAATGTTACCCCACTCTTCCACCAAGGCACCTGCAAGTTCCCAGACATTTCTGGGGGGAAATGGCCCTATCCCTCACCCTCCGATCCAACAGGTCCCAGACGTGCTCAATAGGATTGAGATCCGGGCTCTTCGCTGGCCATGGTAGAACACTGACATTCCTGTCTTGCAGGAAATCGCGCACAGAACAAGCAGTATGGCTGGTGGCATCGTCATGCTGGAGGGTCATGTCAGGATGAGCCTGCAGGAAGGGTACCACATGAGGGAGGAGGACATCTTCCCTGTAACGCACAGCGTTGAGATTGCCTACAATGACAACAAGCTCAGTCTGATGATGCTGTGACACACCGCCCCAGACCATGACGGACCCTCCACCTCCAAATCGATCCTGCTCCAGAGTACAGGCCTTGGTGTGACGCTCATTCCTTCGACGATAAACACAAATCCGACCATCACCCCTGGTGAGACAAAACCGCGACTCGTCAGTGAAGAACACTTTTTGCCAGTCCTGTCTGGTCCAGCGACGGTGGGTTTGTGCCCATAGGCGACGTTGTTGCCGGTGATGTCTGGTGAGGACATGCCTTACAACAGGCCTACAAGCCCTCAGTCCAGCCTCTCTCAGCCTATTGCGGACAGTCTGAGCACTGATGGAGGGAATGTGCGTTCCTGGTGTAACTCAGGCAGTTGTTGTTGCCATCCTGTACCTGTCCCGCAGGTGTGATGTTCGGATGTACTGATCCTGTGCAGCTGTTGTTAAACGTGGTCTGCCACTGCGAGGATGATCAGCTGTCCGTCCTGTCTCTCTGTAGCGCTGTCTTAGGCGTCTCACAGTACGGACATGGCAATTTATTGCCCTGGCCACATCTGCAGTCCTCATGCCTCCTTGCAGCATGCCTAAGGCACGTTCACGCAGATGAGCAGGGATCCTGTTTTTCAGAGTCAGTAAAAAGGCCTCTTCAGTGTCCTACGTTTTCATAACTGTGACCTTAACTGCCTACCATCTGTAAGCTGTTAGTGTCTTAACGACCGTTCCACAGGTGCATGTTCATTAGTTTATGGTTCATTGAACAAGCATGGGAAACAGTGTTTTAAACCCTTTACAACGAAGATCTGAAGTTTTTGGATTTTTACGAATTATCTTTGAAAGACAGGGTCCTGAAAACGGGACATTTCTTTTTTTGCTGAGTTTATAACACTGAACAAAAATATAAACGTAGCATGTAAAGTGTTGGTCCCATGTAAAATTTTTCATATGCACAAAAAGCTGATTTGTGTGTGTGTGTGCTTGCGCCTACGTGTGTCTATGCTCAGTGGGCACTCACATGCTCCCATACTGGCACTGAGGTCGGTGCACTTGCCCTTCCTACGAGACTGCTTCCTCTCCTCGTCTCTGATCTTCCTCTCAGCTCCCTTGTCACAGAACACTTTGATCTGGCAGAAGGCTCGGTGGATTGGCTTGTTACTGCGGTTGTTGTAGCTATAGGTGTCTATCTGCAGGTTCAGGGGAAGGCCCTTCACCCCCTTCTGGGAGGAGAAGTCTGTGCTGAGGCAGTTGACCGAGATGAAGATCTGAGGAAGAGGAGGAATATTTAGGATGTTGTTTTTAAGTGGTAATTTTAGTTGTTGAGTAATTCAGGTACCTTAAAACCATGCAAAAAACAACTAATTATATGTAATAACATTCAATTACATTGAAACTGGTTCCTGACTGGCTCAGAGGCTCAATGGGGGTGGGGGTGTTGTGTACCATTGCCTCACTATGTTAAACACTATAGTGATTGTGCACAATGCACGGTACAGTATCTTACACTTTTAGACTCTTTTATACAGAATGTACAACAGATTTTTATTGTTTTAGAAAAAAGCTAAGAAAATGGAAATAGGGAAAATTGGTTTCTTTGTTAATGATTGATGTTCCATGCACAGTAAATGAGGTCATAATTATTCGAGAGCATTCCCACTGGTTCCACTCCCATTGAACTCTAAGGAGCATAGGATCTCTGTCTGGTTCCTTGTTTTTTTGCGTGCAGTCTTCACTGAACTAGTGTGTGTGTCCCTCTTTTGGCAAACAGTGGTAATTACATGTTGACGCAGTTCAACTGACAACCACTAAGACAAGGTTTGCTGAAAGCAATTTCAATACATCGCTTTCTTTGGAAAGTTCAATTTCAATATGCTTACTTAATATTCTAACCACTATACTGAGACATTTTAACTGCAAGTTTGCACAGATATCATGTAGTTACAACTGTTAATTTCTATAATCACATAGTAACTATACAGTAACTACATTTTGTAGTTCATTTGAAGCCGAATTTGACTCGTTTTCTATATATGATGCTTGGGTTTATCAAACAGCCGACTGGTTAACCAAAGTAGTAAGTCATTATTTGACTTCATGTAAAGTCAAGTCTGTCGCAACATAGTCTCATGAGCTACATGTTCCATTTCGACGTTTTTGCTATTACTCATCTTCAGTAAAGAGGATCTTATCGTATAATGAGCTATTCTCATGATCCTAGGAGTATGTCCTATCAAGAAACTCAAAGGGTGTCAACATTTGGGAAAGGCTGCTCCTACTTCGGTTTCACGTCCGTTTTCCGAGTAAACTGTGTGTGCCTACGTTTCAAATCACCAGTGGGTACAGCGAGAGAAGGTAAAGCGTCTTTCACACACACACACACACACACACACACACACGTACACAAACGCAGTGACTAAGTGTCCTATCAGTCTTACACATGATCCTTAGTGCGAAACCTTACACCTGGCTCATCTGTGGTTCTTACAAACAGGCAGTGTGGTGCGTACACAAAGGTGATTGTACACAGTACAAACAGGTGATTATACACAGTACACACACACACACACAAGGATGAACATCCTCTATCCTATGGACACAGGCCTCGGGTCACGAGACGAGAAGACCCACATCCTGGTTGTGTGTGTGTGTGTGTGTGTGTGTGTGTGTGTGTGTGTATGTGTCTGAGTGTGTCTCCCTCAGGGGATCGAAGGGATAGATGAACTGTCGTGTCTGCCCGTCTATTTGTTAGCCTAATTCTGTTAGCATCCCAGTCTAACGATCAACAGTAGCAGTGTCATAGCACTGCACGAACACAAAGCGCTAACTAAAACCTCCGGGAGGTTGGCAGTTGACGCCATCCCTCACAACCAAACAAACTGGTCAGGAACGGTGGAATACTGTTCTTGCCTCGAACCCGGTCGGACAGGATTCCATCGCTAGCTGTCAAATCCAGTTTTCTGCCCCCCTGCCGCGTTTCCTCATTCCAACTCCCATTGTTAGACACGGCTTAGCCCCTAAGGCCTCCCTTGTATGTGCATCACTTCAGCTCAACAATGGGGATGACAGGTAAAACAAGTCAAGAATGTGGCCTCGATGGCAAACACCTACCTAAGTAGCTGTAGACTACCTCCGACCTGCCACCGAAGCACCCAGCATAAAGGAAAAACTCCCTTAGGAACAATAAACGTATTTATTCTCCGATCAAAACACGAGGGACAACTTCCATAAATGGGCATTTAGAAGAAAATAAAGGACAAAGCATGTGACGATATCTTTTCGACAAATTGGTCCGATTCACCTGACACCTTTGATGGCCATGACACATCCTTACCTTTAGATCAAGGAAATGCAGTCTATTTTTGGAAGAGTCTTCTGCCGCTGTCACAAAGGATGTTTATGGTTTATTAAGGAAGTAGCGATCAAATTTCACCTAATCCTTCAAAAACACTTCTCATCATTGTCTAGGACAAAGATCTGTCCTCACGTTCCCCATCATCCCTAGCCGCGTCCTCAGAGCATGCGCAGAACAGCTGGCTGGAGTGTTAATGAACATATTCAGTCTCTCCCTATCCCAGTCTGCTGTCCCTACTTGCTTCAAGATGTCCACCATTGTTCCTGTACCCAAGAAAGTGAAAGTAACTGAACTAAATTACTACTCACTGTCATCAAGTGCTTTGAGAAGCTAGTTAAGGATCATATCACCTCCTTACCCAACACATTAGACCCACTGCAATTTGTCATAATGCCCCAATAGATCCACAGATTATGCAATTTCCATCGCCTGCACACTGCCCTATCCCATTTGGACAAGAGGAATACCTATGTAAGAATGCTGTTCATTGACTACAGCTCAGCCTTCAACACCATAGTACCCACCAAGCTCATCATTAAACTTGACGCCCTGGGTCTGAACCTCATCCTGTGCAACTGAGTCCTGGACTTTCTGACGGGCCAACCCCAGGTGGTGAAGGTAGGCAACAACACCTCCACTACAGGGGCCCCACAAGGGTGCGTGTGCAGCTCCCTCCTGTTCACCCATACAGCCCATTTTTATTGGCCAGTCTGCGATATGGCTTTTTCTTTGCAACTCTGCCTAGAAGGCCAGCATCCCGGAGTCGCCTCTTCACTGTTGACGTTGAGACTGGTCTTTTGCGGGTACTATTTAATGAAGCTGCCAGTTGAGGACTTGTGAGGCGAAAAACAAGGACATTTCTAAGTGACCCCAAACTTTTGAACGGTAGTGTATACATACATACAGTATATCAATATATATATATATATATATATATATATATATATATATATATATATATATATAATAAAATCCAGACTACGACATTGATCGTCCTAATATTTCTATATTTCTCAATTCCATTCCTTTACTTTTAGATTTGTGTATTGTTAGATATTACTGCACTTTTGGAGCTAGGAACACAAGCATTTCGCTACACCCGCAATAACTTCTGCTAAATATGTGTATGTGACCAATACTAATTTGATTTGATGTGTTCTAAGGAAAAACAAGTTGACCTACAACTTTCCAACTCCCTTTACCTTTTTCCTCGCATTTCCTGTATCTCACCTTAGCCTCCTCGTTGATGTCCCAGGTGAAGGATATGGCGTTGTAGGAGATCTCCTCAATGTTACTGATGGTGTTGAAGCTCTCCTTGTAGTCAGCTGGGAAGCACAGGACACACAATGGACTGTACGGTTAGCATTGACATTAGACTTTCAATGAAAAGGGGCTGCGGTGGTGGCTAAGTTGATGTATGGAGAGGTGGAAGGAGACTTCTGATATTTTATTGGAGGAAGGATGGCAATATAAGGATATGGTTGATTTCATTGTCTTAGGAGCATTGCGTAAGGATGAAGCACAGGTCAGTAGCTTGTTTAAGATGCAACTACTGAAAATGTGCTCCCACCCTGGTGAAGTCCCATCCCACAACTTAGCGGTTTGATAATCAAACAAACTTTTTGTCCTTAAAGGTGTGGATAAAAAAAGCTCCCTCTGTGGTATTGGCCTCCTAGTCTCGCATTATCGTACTTCCAAGTCTTTCAGAAATGCTTTCAAAATAACACGACAAATCGGGAAATCTAGGTGCTTGGTCTCCAACTTTACGTTCTGACCAATCCCAACCAACTTCCTTACTAGGGATCACCAATACACTCTCACACCTTGGCCTATAGCCCTATACTACAAACCACACTGTTTAAGTAGGGCGCATCTACATTTCTGACTGACTGACTACTTTAATCCAAAGCAAGCAGAGTATCAACAGTATTCGCCCATAGTCCTTCCATCAAAGTCAGACTGCAAGTGAGACAATGCACTTTTCTCTGTCAAGCAGAAGTAAACTTTCTTTTCACAGTCTGTGCTTGCAGAGTAAGATTGATCAGTCTACCTCCAGAGAATTAAGTTGCTGTATTGTCCTGACAGGGAGCCATCATGGGGCCCAGTTTACACAGGTATCATTAACAAACAGGGCAACTGGCCTTGTCCCATTTCCACCCACACTCTCACCGTCCCTCATCCAATCAGGTGTATTGTTCTAACGAGGTTTGTTAAGATTCAACCAATGAGAACATGGCCTGTGTTCATAAAGAGTCTCAGAATCGTATTCATGAATAAGATTAAGATTATATGGACTAGGGAGGACCTGATCCTAGATCAGAACTCCTACTCTGAGACACTTTTTGAATACAGGCCCGGTTTGTGCTCATGGCGTGGATCTGTCGGTCTGGCTCATTGGCTAGCTGGCTGCCTCTCCTTGAGCTGAGACAGAGACAGCATGTGAAAGGAGGGAGGAAATGGAGGGCGATGGTTGCACAGCAAGTCAGGGAACAACAGTGAATCACACCAGTGGCAGTGCAGGATGGTATGGTAAGAATGTTAGGCAGATATGATCAAATGCATTCATTACCATTCAGGCAGCACTTCTGGAGACTTTATGTAACATAAGAAACTGCGGCCTGATTTAATAAGCATTTGTATTGCGAATTTTGCACCTATTGTTTCCCAGTGGTAATAAAAACAGGCTCATGACCAATCTTTAAAGGTAAAGCAATTCATGTTTTAGCCCGTTTTTTTTCCTTTTCTTTGAAAGCTTGTACAAACTTGAGCGTCGCACCGGAAATCTGGCCTTTAATGTATTCTCTAGGCCTTTGAAGTTCCCTTTAAGAGTTCTTGTGGAGATTTGTGTGACGTAGACTACAGTAGCATGGGCTCTTACCAATATCAAGACACCTCTGCTTGGCTGTGTGCTGTCTGGAGTGCCAGTACTTCCAGTGCTTCAGCTGGTCGTCTCTGCACTTCTCTTCCCCGAACACCACCATCACCACACTCTGAAATGGATCACACAATCCCAGAGCCGTCAAACATGTTCGCCCAACCGACGCATTCAATTTAACGAGATCAGACCGGTCAGTAGCTAAAAGCTACTATTAGCATAACAGCTACCAAACTAGCCTAAGACTTCTCTGTTGATTCTGTCAATTTTTCCACCAGAGGTATCATCTACATGAGAGACCTACTCACATCACGTAATGGTACCTGAACAATGAGTCTTACCCTGACTTTGCTGATGGGGTGGTGGAGCAGCTTGCTGTTGTCGATCTCCTTGAGGCTGATAGGGTAGAACTGGCCCTTGTTCAGGTACGTCATGGTGCCGTCCCCCGTCTTCTGACGCAGCGACTTGGAAGCCTCCACGGTGTACTCAAAATTATTCCTAATAGAAAAAATCAGTATCGGTTACAATAGTGCATTTGTATTTTCCTTTAGGGGAAAGAGTAGCCTGAAATCCAGACCTGTTTTGTGCTGACATTCCACTACTTGTACTCTGTGTCATATGTTTGGCACAAAACAGGTCTGGATTTCAGGCTAGGGAAAGGGTAGGCCTACACATTAAGGCCACGCCCATCAAGCCCTTCCCATTGACTTGATTGTGACCCCAAATCCTCATAGTGTCACAGAGGCCCTGTTAACATCGGGTTTGGCATTGTGCCTTTTACACTGAGGGAATCTGGTGACTCCCAGGTCACTGTAGTGAATTAGGCTATTCTCGGGAGTCTTCTATCAGGGCCTGAATGGCGACGGCGGGCGGCCAGCGGGCTTACCCCGGCACGGTGTTAAAAGCGCTGTATTCCTCTGGCGCGATGGAGGCCAGGCGTAACTGGAGATCCCCTGGGAAGGAGAACACCTGCGGAACACAAAGAGGAGAGAGGGAGAGGAGAGATGGGCTGGATTTAGACAAGCATCCATGACGAGGCTGTACCTAGTGCTTTCAGGGGTTAAAGGGAGTCTAGGGAGCTCTCTCTCGCTCTCTCTCTTGCCCTCTTTTTTTAGTGAAGGGGAAACAAACCACTTCCCTACCCATTTACTTCCCTCCCTCCCTCTCTCCCTCCCCTGCCCCTGTGTGAAGGGGGTTGTGTTGGGTTATCCCTTTCCAAGGTAATCCCCCTCCAGGTTAAATAGAGAAAGAGAGAGAGGAGAGAGAAAGGGCCTGGGCTATTGTAGGGGGGAAATAGTACAGCACTTTATTGTGTGGGCGAGACAATGGCATAATAACACACTGGTCCGCTATTTTGGCATGTTCAAATAAAACAGGGAGGGCTGAGACCCACCGTTGTAGGCTCCAGAGGCTCAGGTAAAAGGGGTATTGTCTGACGGGGAGAGAGAGAGAGATCTGAAAGTGGGGAGGGTGGGGGTTTAGATTAGAGAAGAGGCTATTGGATCCTTGTTGTTGTGTACGTGTACACACCTCTTGGGAACTGTCCTTATAGTTCTCTGGGAAGGTGGAGTCAGGGGTGCGGGTCTGAGTGCTGGGGCTGAACTGGCTGTGGGTGAGCTGCCGTGCGAACTCCACCGTGTGGCTGTCGGACTCAGAGCAGTGGTTGGGGACTGTGACAGAGAAGCCATTGGAGGACCCCTCCATCTTGATGTTGGGGTAGTTGGGGACGGTGGCGATGGAGACGGTGACAGTGGTGTCCGGGGAGGGGAAAGGGACTCCCCTCTTGTTGTCCTGGCCATGCAGCTGGTTGGGCAGGAGAATGTTAAAAGGGCCCTTCAAAACCTGGATCCTGCTCTCCGCTGACGCCATTGAAGCCTCTTGCAGGGGGGCCATCAAGTGCCTGAGCAAGAACAATTAAAAATAACAATTAAAAACAGGGCAGGTAAAATGTCAGTGGTTTAATATGAAATAGGGACCATGGACAGTGTGGTGGTGAGGTGGGGTGTGGGTATTGCGCTCACCCCCCACACACACACACACAAACACACACACACATAGAATCAAAACAATGCACCATGGCACATTCTGGTTTGTAAAAGGGATGTTATACCTACATGTACCTTTTGTTGGGATCTACATCAGAGCCCAGTGAGTCTGTCTTGGTCTGAGATATTGTTCTCTTCTCCCGGGGAACCTGCATGGGAAGGTAAACACAGCCGCTGTGAGTCTGACCACATCCAAAAGAACTATCTCTGTCTACATGGAAAACTAAATGACAACCAGTCTGTGCTGTGGCTGCTTCACAAATGAAGTCTGGAAGACACAGGTCTTAAGTAACGCCACTTCAGTCCTTAGTTTATGGACCGTACTAGTGGATATGGGTTTATAAATCATTAATAAACACATTGGCTCAAATAGTGTGATTGTCATTTTGATGCTTGCCAAGTAGGGTGCTTATTTGTGGCTGTGCTGTTATTAATAATCAATTGATAATAATCAATTACAGTGCAGCCGAAAACCGTACAGGAGTGTCATGACACCTGTGAGGGAACACAGCTCCTGTACCGGTAATCACCAGCATTGATTCTGTCACTTCTATGTTACCTTGTAGTAGTCGTAGAGCAGGCCCAGGGCTGCGGCGCTGTCTTCGTCCCCGTTGATGCTCATCATGGCCTTGGTGGCGGCCGTCAGGGGGTTCTCCAGGAACGACTTCCACGCCTCGTCCTCGTTGGTGAACGGCCGCCGCTGACCGTAGCTGGGCTCATTCTGCAGCACCAGGACTGCCCTCTTACTGGCGGGGGGGGGGTTAGGAGGAGTGCCGTGAAAATGCAATGGGAGAAAGCAACTCGTGCTACATACAGTACATGTCAAAACCAGGAGCTGCATAATAATAAGCTATACATTAAAAGACGGACTGAGTTATGAATATGTGGTTAATATGGCCCTGTTTCTCTACCTGGTCCTTTCAGACATACGCCAGACTGACAGCACGTAAATCAACAGACAGTCAGAGCAACAATCACTGCCTTGTTCACAACCAACTAACAGGTTGGAGAGATCAACAATGTCACACTTTATCTTCCAGACCTGTTGTACAGGCAAGACGATTGTGCAACAAATCTCAGCAACTTGTGAGATCAAAGCATCTTGGAGAAAAGACTCTACTGGCTCTTCCAGTGTGACAGCTCATGATGATCAACAGTTTCCTATTAGTTATCTGTCTGCTGTTAAGTGTTTCCTATTGGTTACCTGTCTGTTGTCTACACAGAGGGATCTTGTGCAACATTCCAGGGTTTACCAGACTGGGTTGTTAGAGAACCTGTTTTTAGAGAACCTGTTTGAGAACATTTATCTTCGTCGCCATCATCATCATCATCATCACACCCAGCTTAACTGAATACATTCCCATAGAAAGCATGTTATGCATCCTCTAAAGAGGAACAAGACATGGTTACACCTTCTTCTGGCATTTAGTGAAGGGGCAATGTAGGCCCAATTTACACGTTGGTAGGTAACACTACAGAATAAGAAATCAATACAAATCTGATTCTTCTAGGACTTGATAAGGCACCTTTTATTAACCTATTAGGCCCAGGACAACACCCTTGTCTTATCAGAACCAATGCAGTCTTTCTGTCAATTGTGGGTGAAGGCCAAACTTGGAAGAGTGCAGTATGTGTTATATGACATGATCACACAATTATTCAGTAGTTATATTTTAACTACTGAATAATCACAAACAGAACCCCCGATCTTTCAAGTGGGATGTGGGAACAACATTGAAAGTGCAAAAAAAGACGACTTCTCAGACCTAAAGGCTACACTAGGCATATTTCTTTCTTTCAAGAAATCTATCTACAAACAAAATAAAGGCTAGTGTGAGATAAGATACCTATAGCTTTTCTATCTTCAATTCACATGAACGCTTCTCCAGAGTGGCACACATTGAATTTACGGATTTGATTTCCTTTTGTTTCCAAGCTATAGTTGCTACAGCAAATGCTTTTACTCTGACTGGTCAAGGTCAATGTATTATTAGTAATCCAATATCTAATTGTTTCATTCACGAACTGTTTCCCGGGTAAAATTGAGGCGTTCGTTAGTGATTTGCAACCCGATAGATTCGTTATTAACTGGCAATATAATTGATAGGATATGCAATAACGTTACATTGTTAAAACAAGGGAGCCTGAGCGTTTTTATATTTGGAAAAAAAGATTTGAATTGGACACTGAATAAATAGCGAAGTCCACATTGCTTTTCAAGAAAGGTTGAAGAGGAACCCCAATTGCCTCTCACACCGTATTTGGATGTCCCCGGAAATAAACTGGCCTAAATTAAACATTTTAAATTTGGAATTACATTGACATATTTATAGGTCTACCCCCCCTCCCCTTTTTCAACAATGGCCTGTTTGTGATTATCAAAATCCCTTCTTTTTTATATATATATACATTCACTATCTCAATCAACTAAATAATTATGTCAAAATAAACGATTCGTCCAGTGACTGTATGTCTGTCTGCAGTACAGCAGAGAGAAAGCTTGCTTACATTGTTCCTTTGACTATAGTGGCCAACGCCTAACAGGTGTACGATTTCACTGGAGTCAACAGTCTCATTTGCCCTCAGACAAAATATATCCACATTTGACCAATTTTGAGCAAAGATAAAAAATAATTATACACATAATTATTAATATTTTATTTATTAAAATGTAATTTTCGATTAGAAATGCCATTACCAGCATGGATTAGGCATCACAATGCATTTCAAACCTAAAATAAATAGGAAAGTATATGCATAATGCCTCAATTTCAATAAAGTAGCCTAAAACAATAGGCAAAACGTATGCCTTGCTAAGGTAAAGCCAAATCAAACACCTCCAGGAGTATTAAGACGAATTTCTTTCAATTAAAATCTAACCACATAATCAAATAATGAACCGCACATCGATAACACACACGGAACAGCGGAAGGTTGCTCGGAACAGGCGCCTGAACTAGCACGACAGGTGGAGAGATACAGTACACCTGTGCCGTGCAGGCTGGAACACGACAAGTGAAACTGCTTGTAAGCTCTCAATGGTGCTCTCACGGATCCCAAGCACGATAAATACAGATATTGAATCATACTCGTTTTGGCAGACAGGCAAAAAGTAAACTTTCCCACAGTCCAGGGAACTGGATTAGAATCCATCTGCACCAGGTAAAACCCCTCAAAAACAGTCAAATATCGACGGGTCATTATTGCACCAAAGTAGAGAATGCGGTATGAGTTCAACACGTTGGTTCTGCTGGACTTGCAGTCGTGATTGAACACACTTACTTGTCATGCTCCTGTGACATCTCGGTTGGTGGAACTGGACTTTCTAGTTAGTACTGTAAATCCGATCCGTCTTCTTTCTCCAGAAAAACTCAATTACTACTTGGGATGAGGGCCACAGCAAAAGTGTCTCGAACGGGTTTTGTCGGCTTTTCTCGCTTTTGGGGTATAGTGTGAGAATATGAGGCCGGTTTTTACCTGTGACAGGGCATCGGATTGGATTACAACGCGGTAAGGGGTGGAGCCCAATACTCAATAACATGTGTTGGTACTTTTGTATTGCTCTACCTGTGGGCTTGGTTAAGAGTATAAGACAATGAGGAGGAGAGTGACACAGAAAGTGACCGAATTAAAGGCGACCCACAATACAGTGATTTTATTGTAGCCTATACTATCTATCACAATTTGTACTATTTTAGGGTTAGAAAATGCTCAAGGCTAGTTTGCGTACATGTTGACTTAAGATAACCATCAAGCTATAGAAGAACTACATGGTGCAACCAATGTCAGCACTTAATTAGGCCTCACTTGTGTAAAGTGATTGATTGCTTTAGCTAACATCAGGCAACTTAAATGCCTATCAGAGTGTCTAGGGTCAAGCTCACCAAAGGCTTGTAGGGTGATAATACTATAATCATTTTTGGGGGTGCTTATATTTGTCCTGTTACACACAAGTGTGTAATGGAAATGAGTTTTTTTGCATATCCCAACTCCCCCAAGACACCAATAGGGTTACGGTTAAATGCCTTGCTCAAGAGCACAGAGACAGATTTTGGTATACAGACTTGCAATCTTTCAGGTTACTGACCCGACGCTCTATCCTCTAGGCTACCTGATGGGATATTAGTAGCGCTTGACTTGGACTGAAATAGGTGTAGGTACTCATTCTGGGTGCTGGTATTGTTTATATTTAGGTGCAGTAATTCCACAATACTTTTGAGCTAATATTCTATTAGAGGAGCAGGAACTCAAGTAGTAGAGGTGCGGTCGGATACTCAGTTCCAGTGAGCTCTTGCCCAAGCACTGGATATTAGTAATTACATGACACCCAATTGGAAATGTAATTGGAATTTGTTTGAGAGAAAAGCCCAAAATTGTAATTTGTAAACAACAAAACAACTCTTCCATTTACCACTGTCATAATAATAAAAGCCTGTTACTTTGGTCTTTATTATATTCTTATTTTATGGCTGATTTACTCCTGATATTACACAAAGCAATGAAATGTAATATGTTGCCACCAATCCATTTGTGAATAATAAATGAATGAATTGTATTCACACTGTTGGCTCCGTACAGTATGTCATTCACATGGAATTCCACACTGAGAACAGATTTCTCCCCTAATCTTCAATACCCAGCTTTTACGCAGATCAGAGTTAAAAAGAAACACACAGAGAGAAAATAAACAGCAATTCTTCTTAGTCTGAGGGGGCTTTAGAGATGCTATCAGCAAGATGCAAAGTTGATTCCAACGCTCTGTTGGGATCAACACACACACCCCCCCCGACCGCACACACCCACGTCCTGTTGAATTGTTTATCTATCCCGTTGGAAAGACACCTGCTTCTCCCGACAGCCGTGTTTGTTTTTGTTTGCACTTGGGGCATGGGATAGAACCAGAGGGTAGGGATACAGGCAGGGAGAGAGCTAGGAATATCCGTCATGCAGCCAGGTCTGGAGACTGGCCGTAGATACACTGGGTGTTGACTAAGTAGTAGAGCATGTAGACTAGAGTGAAGGCATGGGGGGAAATAGGCAGGAAAAACCCATGGGATTAACCTATAGGACTCATGAGGAGAGTATAGGTTACACATAAGGTGATCCTACCTTGAGACATTGTTTTCCGAAATATAGAATCAAACTGTTACTGTTTCCAGACACATTGCTTTCATTAGAACTTAGGTGAGGGTTTTTCCTTAGCATATGATATGACTGTGGTGAGGAGAAACTCAAGGCCCCCTGACTACGACTAGTCACTAGAGTATAACCAGGAATTGACAGAGGGAGAAGCAAACTGTTTCTTTCTTTTGAAGACTTCAAAATTGTTCCAAGGAATAAGTCTTGGCAAGCTTTGATAAAGAATGCTCAGAGCGAAACAACTGAACCAACAAAGGGATGAATGAGGTCATCTTGATTGGTGGAGAGAAACGCGTGATGCGCTACAAGGTGCTTTTTGCTGTTTCATGTGACTACAGTACATACTGTATGTAATGCAGTATTACAGCTGATCAAAATCAAGTGATCGGAGGCAGATTGCTTGCGTTATATCAATCACCAAACCAGCATCTCTGATATGAATTATTCTCAGATAGTTTTATTTTTTGCTAGTACAATACCAAACCTTCTAAAAGACAGCTCTGAATCCTGGGGAGCCCATCTAAAGCTAACTAACAACATCTGATAGTTTCGTTTTCCTCACCAAGTATTGACAAAGATTATAAGCTTTCAGTGTCTTACTGGGAATTGTCTGGGCTTGAGTCTGTTTAAGGAAACAAAGCGCAATCAGTGAACAGTGTAATCAGGTTATCTTTGTGACATCAGAAATAACATAATCTCTTCATGAGTTTGTCTGAGGTTTCCAACAGTTAACAGCTCTCCGTGGTTGCCTGATCCTTATCTGTTAAACTGTCTTTTTATTGAGTGGGTTTGGGATGATATCTGTTTTGTTCGGGAAAAGCCTCATATCCCGTTCACTCTCACACCCCCTTTCCCATTGGTTCATCCTGGAATCCCTGACCGTTGGCACTAACAGCCTGCTCTACACTCCTGGCACTCGACAACTAACCAGGATCTCATGGAATGACATGCAAATGAATCCTCTTATCCAGGTTTGTTAGCTCTTGTCTTAGCTGAGCCTTATACCGGAGTGAGTGAATTATGTTACGTTGTCCCGGGCACATGAGGGTGGATGTCATTTCTCCTGTATTATTGATGAAACTAAGTAAACCAGAGTATGACTATTTATTTAATAGAGTTTCCTATTTGAACAAAGCAACGGTATGCTTATTTGAAGATCTCTCTCAGACAGTATTCCTCTTAGGGCAATTCCACGGTAACAGAATTGCTCTGAGACTCAGATTTTTCACTTAAAATGTGTGCCAAACAAAAAGCATTGATTTCAAAGTTTAACAAACCATACAACTCTATGCACAAGGACTATTTTCTACAATTTACACTGAACATTTTACTAAAACAGATTCACTGGAAGAACAGACACAAAGATCGGTAATAGAATTTCTGTAAAATCTCCCTCAGTTTTTTCCCCAAACTCTGTTAAATGTCTGTTTCGAATTGAGATTCGACATGACACATTGACTTTGAAAAATTATATTTTGGTTATTGAACTATGAGCAAAACATGCAAAATGACAAATTAACACACCTTTTCCAAATATGCCTTTTTTGATAACATACTTTATCGACTTAAGACACACACACAAAAATTTATGGCATATGGCACACATCCAATAGCCTCAAGAGGGGAGCAGGTAATAGGAATTAAACCCATATAGTCACAACAGACACAATCACCTATGGTAAAACACGGGTAGGAAAAGCTGTAGAAGTTAAGCATAGCAATCATCTAAGCACAATATTTCACGTTTTGCCAGGGAGAAATAACACAGAGAGTTGGTGCACACAAACAAGATGACTAAGACAGGGCATACGGATATGATGAGTTGAGGAGGTATTTTGCTGAGGCTCGGCTTAGATGTTATCACACTGCTCTCTATGCTTACAGTGCAAACACTGGGAGACAGTGAGGGTACCATAGACCTGTATACTACCCCACCACCACCCTCCTCCACCCTAGCCTTCTTCACCATAACCTGTGCGTGTGTGTGTGTGTGTGTGTGTGTGTGTGTGTGTGTGTCAGAGACCCTGAGATCCTTAATGGAGTGTGTTGTTGCTTCACACAACAGAGGAGATGTTATTACCCTCAGCTGTGTGGAAGTTAATGGGGCTCTTAACGGACTGAAAGAAAGGACCGTTACCAACCACAACGAAGCTACAGTGCATTCGGAAAGTATTCAGACCCCTTGACTTTTTCCAAATTTTGTTACATTACAGCCTTATTCTAAAATGGATTAAATTGTTTTTCCCCACTCAATCTACAGACAATACCACATAATGACGAAGCAATTTTTTTTTTATACAAGTTTGCAAATGTATTAGAAATAAAAAACGGAAACTTGCTTCTCGTACCTGTACTTGCTTCTCGTCTCCCAGCGTCTGTCCTTACACATTTACATAAGTATTCAGACCCTTTACTCAGTACTTTGTTGAAGCACCTTTGGCAGCAATTTCAACTTCGAGTCTTCTTGGGTATGACGCTACAAGCTTGGCACACCTGTATGTGAGGAGTTTCACCCATTCTTCTTTGCAGATCCTCTCAAGCTCTGTCAGGTCTCCCAGTCCCTGCCGCTGAAAAACAACCCCGCAGCATGATGCTGCCACCACCATACTTCACCGTAGGGATGGTGCCAGGTTTCCTCCAGATGTGAGGCTTGGCATTCAGGCCAAAGAGTTCAATCTTGGTTTCATCAGACCAGAGAATCTTGTTTCTCATGGTCTGAGAGTCCTTTAGGTGCCTTCTGGCAAACACTAAGTGGGCTGTCATGTGCCATTTACTGAGGAGTGGCTTTCGTCTGGCCACTCTACCATAAAGGCCTGATTGGTGGAGTGCTGCAGAGATGGGAGAACCTTCCAGAAGGACAACTATCTCCATCTGGAGCTCTGTCAGAGTGACCATCGCATTCTTGGTCACCTCCCTGACCAAGGCCCTTCTCCCCCGATTGCTCAGTATGTCTGGGTGGACAGCTCTAGGAAGAGTCTTGGTGGTTCCAAACTTCTTCCATTTAAGAATGATGGAGGCCACTGTGTTCCTGAGGACCTTCAATGCTGCAGAAATGTTTTGATACCCTTCCCCAGATCTGTGCCTCAACACAATAATGTCTCGGAGCTCTATTGACAATTCCTTCGACCTCATGGCTTTGTTTTTGCTCTGACATGCACTGTCAACCGTGGGACCTTATATAGACAGGTGTGTGCTTTTCCAAATCATGTCCAATCAATTGAATTTACCACAGGTGGACTCCAATCAAGTTGTAGAAATATCTGAAGGATGATCAATGGAAACAGAATGTACCTGAGCTCAATTTTGAGTCTCATAGCAAAGGGTCTGAATACTTATGTAAATATGTAAGGACAGACGCTGGGAGACGAGAAGCAAGTACAGGGAGTGAACATTCAATAAATAACTGACAAGAAACAAACAAGGAAAGCATCTGAACAGGGGAAACATAACGACAATAATGCTGACACGGGAACAAACTGAGGAACAGACAGATATAGAAGGGGCAATAAACATTGGACTTCAGGTGAGTCCAATGAGCGCTGATGCGCGTAGAAATGGTGACATGTGTGCGTAATGATGGGCAGCCTGGCGCCCTCGAGCGCCAGAGAGGGGGAGTGGGAGCGGGCGTGACAGTACGGAGCCGGCTGAGGCGTGGAAGCTCGACGAGCCGGCTGAGGCGTGGGAGCCTGACGAGTCGGCTGAGGCAGGGGAGGCTGATGAGCTGGCTGACGTGTGAAAGCCTGACAATCCCACTGAGACGTGGGAGCCTGACGAGCCGGCTGAGGCACAGGAGCCTGACAAGCCGGCTGAGGCATGACGTGGGATGTGAGCCTGATAAGCCGGCTGAGGCAATGGGAGCCTGACGAGCCGGCTGAGGCATGACGTGGGATGGGAGCCTGCCAACCGAGGCAAAGAAACCTCTCAAGACAGCTAAGGCGTGGAAGCCCGACGAGCCAGCTGAGGCACCCCCGGTTCCTTCGGCAGTGGCACCCGGTCCCGACATCACCAACAAAACAAAAAACTCCCTGATGCTTCAAATATTGGTGTCAGCATTCTGTAAGGACAGACGCTGGGAGACGAGAAGCAAGTACAGGGAGTGAACATTTAATAAATAACTGACAAGAAACAAACAAGGACAGCGTCTGAACAGGGGAAACATAACAACAATAATGCTGACACGGGAACAAACTGTGGAACAGACAGATATAGAAGGGGCAATCAACAAAGTGAAGGAGTCCAGGTGAATCCTCTCAAGACAGCTAAGGCGTGGAAGCCCGACGAGCCAGCTGAGGCACCCCCGGTTCCTTCGGCAGTGGCACCCGGTCCCGACATCACCAACAAAACAAAAAACTCCCTGATGCTTCAAATATTGGTGTCAGCATTCTGTAAGGACAGACGCTGGGAGGCGAAGCAAGTACAGGGAGTGAACATTTAATAAATAACTGACAAGAAACAAACAAGGACAGCGTCTGAACAGGGGAAACATAACGACAATAATGCTGACACGGGAACAAACTGTGGAACAGACAGATATAGAAGGGGCAATCAACAAAGTGAAGGAGTCCAGGTGAATCCAATGAGGGCTGATGCGCGTAATGATGGTGACAGGTGTGTGTAATGATGGGCAGCCTGGAGCCCTCGAGCGCCAGAGAGGGGGAGCGGAAGCAGGAGTGACAAAATAATGTATTTCAGTTTTTTATAAGGTATTTCAGTTTTTTATTTGTAATACATTTGCTAAAATGTCTAAAAACCTGTTTTTGCTTTTTCATAATGGGGTATTGTGTGTAGATTGATGAGGATTTTTGTTTATTTAATCAATTTTAGAATAAGGCTGTAACATAACAAAATGCGGAAAAAGTCAAGGGGTCTGAATACTTTCCGAATGCACTGTATCTTAAACCTGGCACAGATCCCATAGGACCAGGATGATATTGTGGTGGTTATGTTGATCAGAATCCTGTAGGAAAGGGTGTTTACCAAGTAAACAACTTTATAACGTTATTACACATTATTGTTCAAAGAGTGCTGGCCCACGCCACACTTGGATTACATTGTTTGTTCAGACCCCAGGTTATGCTGTACTATGAATGCATGTATTTCTCAAATATTGACACATGCATGTATTTTACACAGTATAATAAAAACAGAGTGTCTGTGAAAGTCAGTTACAGTTGAAGTCGGAAGTTTACATACACTTAGGTTGGAGTCGTTTTTCAGACACTCCACAAATTTCTTGTTAACAAACTGTAGTTTTGGCAAGTCGGTTAGGACATCTACTTTGTGCATGACACAAGTAATTTTTCCAACAACTGTTTACAAACAGATTATTTCACTGTATAACAACTCCAGAGGGTCAGAAGTTTACATACACTAAGTAGACTGTGTCTTTAAACAGCTTGGAGAATTCCAGAAAATGATGTCATGGCTTTAGAAGCTTCTGATAGGCTAATTGACATAATTTGAGTCAATTGGAGGTGTACCTGTGGATGTACTTCAAGGCCTACCTTCAAACTCAGTGCCTCTTTGCTTGACATCATGGGAAAATCAAAAGAAATCAGCCAAGACATAAGAACATTTATTGTAGACCTCCACAAGTCTGGTTCATCCTTGGGAGCAATTTCCAATCGCCTGAAGGTACTATGTTCATCTGTACAAACAATAGTACGCAAGTATAAACACCATGGGACCAAGCAGCCGTCACACCGCTCAGGAAGGAGATGCATTCTGTCTCCTAGAGATGAACGTACTTTGGTGCGAAAAGTGCAAATCAATCCCAGAACAACAGCAAAGGACCTTCTGAAGATGCTGGAGGAAACAGGTACAAAAGTATCTATATCCACAGTAAAAAGAGTCCTATATCGACATAACCTGAAAGTCCGCTCAGCAAGGAAGAAGCCACTGCTCCAAAACCGCCATAAAAAAGCCAGACTACGGTTTGCAACTGCACATGGGGACAAAGATTGTACTTTTTGGAGAAAGGTCCTCTTGTCTGATGAAACAAAAATAGAACTGTTTGGCCATAATGACCATCGTTATGTTTGGAGGAAAAAGGGGGGAACACTGGCAAGCCGAAGAACACCATCCCAACCGTGAAGCACGGGGGTGGCAGCATCATGTTGTGGGTGTGCTTTGCTGCAGGAGGGACTGGTGCACTTCACAAAATAGATGGCATCATGACGCAGGAAAATTATGTGGATATATTGAAGAAACATCTCAAGACATCAGTCAGGAAGTTAAAGCTTGGTCTCAAATGAGTCTTCCAAATGGACAATGCCCCCAAGCATACTTCCAAAGTTGTGGCAAAATGGCTTAAGGACAACAAAGTCAAGGTATTGGAGTGGCCATCTCAAAGCCCTGACCTCAATCCTATAGAACATTTGTAGGCTGAACTGAAAAAGCGTGTGCGAGCAAGGAGGCCTACAAACCTGACTTAGTTCACCCAACTTATTGTGGGATGCTTGTGGAAGGCTACCCGAAACGTTTGACCCAACTTAAACAATTTAAAGGCAAAGCTACCAAATACTAATTGAGTGTATGTAAACTTCTGACCCACTGGGAATTGATGAAAGAAATAAAATCTGAAAGAAATAATTCTCTCTACTATTATTCTGGCATTTCACGATCTTAAAATAAGGTGGTGATCCTAACTGACCTAAGACAGGGAAGTTTTTACTAGGATTAAATGTCAGGAATTGTTGAAACGGAGTTTAAATGTATTTGGCTAAGGTGTATGTAAACTTCCGACTTCAACTGTAAATACATAAACTTAAGGTACAACAGTACCTCTATTAAGTTAGCTACAGGTAACTAACTGTATTGTCCGTACAGTATATACACAAGTATGTTTGCTACACTATTGCAGGAGTACTTGTTTTTGACTTGTCTGTTCATGGCCCTACTAAAAAAAACATGGTGGCCCAAAATATATACAACTTTCAGCATGTGAGATGAACTTTGAAAGACAAAGGCAAGCACCCCAACCGTCAGAGGGTGAGATAGGACATAACATGGCAACAGCAGAGTAACCTGAGCAGTGGAGTGCTACAGGCCCAGACATTTCCATTGGTAAATGTGGTGCTGCTGCAACTGACATACTTATCCAAATCAGCCTCTGCCCCCTGATCGCACTCTAACACTGACAGAAAATAAAACTACCTCATAAGTCATGTCAAGTGTTTAGGACTTTAGACAGGTTGCTATACATTGAAGCTTTCTTACGGTGTAATGAGACCTGAAAATACCTCTATAGAAGCAATCCATTATTATTAGTTTCGGTTTGATATTCTTTTGGTTTGATGGGCCCAGCTGCTGAGGCAAATAGTTCAGGTCATAGTACTAGAGGAAGAGACTTGAGATTGTCTTGGTCCTTGTAAACCCCCACTGTGTTCTTACAAACTGTATGTGTCTGTATTAACCCCTGTACCTGACCTATCATTATCGCAGTGACCAACACTGCACCCTCTGGCCTATTACTGAAACGTCATCATGGTGGAACATTCTATCAGATGTCTTTCAGGTTATAACATTTACACAGTTTGGGATATCTTGCTACACAAATGGTATAAAGTTGCTGCGTTCCATTTATTTCTCTCTCAGTCGCTCTGCGGTGTGAACTAGGCTACCTTTGTAAGGAACTTATCCGAAAATATGGCCATAAATTGTTGACACACTAACTGTGGTCATAGTTTACGACCAATGGTGATGCCACCAGTGACAATGTCCTGTAGATAAGGTGACAGTCATGTCATTTATAAGGGAACGGCTCATGTTTATAGACGGATGCCTTCTTTTGGAAAGCCAGCAAACAGAACTTAGTCCATTCCAGTTTGATCATGGGATGTTCTTTTAAAAACTCACACCCATTTAGGTTTGGTACATTTTGTATTATGTTCTTGGAAGATGAAAACGTATAATGTGGCTTCTGTCTGGCCACTCTACCATAAAGTCCTGATTGGTGGAGTGCTGCAGAGATGGTTGTCATTCTGGAAGGTTCTTCCATCTCCATAGACGAACTCTGGAGCTCTGTCAGAGTGACCATCGCATTCTTGGTCACCTCCCTGACCAAGACCCTTCTCCCCCAATTGCTTAGTTTGACCTGGCGGCCAGCTCTAGGAAGAGTCTTGGTGGTTCCAAACTTCTTCCATTTAAGAATGATGGAGGCCACTGTGTTCTTGGGGACCTTCAATGCTGCAGAAATGTTTTGTTACCCTTCCCCAGATCTGTGCCTCGACACAATCCTGTCTCTGAGCTGTACGGACAATTCCTTCGACTTCATGGCTTGGTTTTTGCTCTGACATGCACTGTCAACTGTGGGATCTAATATAGACAGGTCTGTGCCTTTCCAAATCATGTCCAATAAATTTAATTTACCACAGGTGGACTCCAATCAAGTATAGAAACATCTCAAGGATGATCGATGGAAACCGGATTAACCTGAGCTCAATTTCGAGTCTCATAGCAAAGGGTCTGAATACTTATGTAAATAAGGTATCTTTTTATGTGTATATATATATATATATACACACATTACAGTGAGGGAAAAAAGTATTTGATCCCCTGCTGATTTTGTACGTTTGCCCACTGACAAAGAAATGATCAGTCTATAATTTTAATGGTAGGTTTATTTGAACAGTGAGAGACAGAATAACAACAACAAAAAATCCAGAAAAACGCATGGGAAAAATGTTATAAATTGATTTGCATTTTAATGAGGGAAATAAGTATTTGACCCCTCTGCAAAACATGACTTAGTACTTGGTGGCAAAACCTTTGTTGGCAATCACAGAGGTCAGACGTTTCTTGTAGTTGGCCACCAGGTTTGCACACATCTCAGGAGGGATTTTGTCCCACTCCTCTTTGCAGATCTTCTCCAAGTCATTAAGGTTTCGAGGCTGACGTTTGGCAACTCGAACCTTCATCTCCCTCCACAGATTTTCTATGGGATTAAGGTCTGGAGACTGGCTAGGCCACTCCAGGACCTTATTGTGCTTCTTCTTGAGCCACTCATTTGTTGCCTTGGCCGTGTGTTTTGGGTCATTGTCATGCTGGAATACCCATCCACGACCCATTTTTAATGCCCTGGCTGAGGGAAGGAGGTTCTCACCCAAGATTTGACGATACATGGCCCCGTCCATTGTCCCTTTGATTCGGTGAAGTTGTCCTGTCCCCTTAGCAGAAAAACACCCCCAAAGCATAATGTTTCCACCTCCATGTTTGACGGTGGGGATGGTGTTATGGGGTCATAGGCAGCGTTCCTCCTCCTCCAAACACGGCAAGTTGAGTTGATGCCAAAGAGCTCCATTTTGGTCTCATCTGACCACAACACTTTCACCCAGTTGTCCTCTGAATCATTCAGATGTTCATTGGCAAACTTCAGACGGGCATGTATATGTGCTTTCTTGAGCAGGGGGACCTTGCGGGCGCTGCAGGATTTCAGTCCTTCACGGCGTTGTGTGTTACCAATTGTTTTCTTTGTGACTATGGTCCCAGCTGCCTTGAGATCATTGACAAGATCCTCCCGTGTAGTTCTTGGCTGATTCCTCACCGTTCTCATGATCATTCCAACTCCACGAGGTGAGATCTTGCATGGAGCCCCAGGCCGAGGGAGATTGACAGTTCTTTTGTGTTTCTTCCATTTGCGAATAATCGCACCAACTGTTGTCACCTTCTCGCCAAGCTGCTTGGCGATGAGTGGTAAGCCTTGTGTAGCCATTACAGCCTTGTGTAGGTCTACAATCTTATCCCTGACATCCTTGGAGAGCTCTTTGGTCTTGGCCATGGTGGAGAGTTTGGAATCTGATTGATTGATTGCTTCTGTGGACAGGTGTCTTTTATACAGGTAACAAACTGAGATTAGGAGCACTCCCTTTAAGAGTGTGCTCCTAATCTCAGCTCGTTACCTGTATAAAAGACACCTGGGAGCCAGAAATCTTTCTGATTGAGAGGGGGTCAAATACTTATTTCCCTCATTAAAATGCAAATCAATTTATAACATTTTTCACATGCGTTTTTCTGGATTTTTTTGTTGTTATTCTGTCTCTCACTGTTCAAATAAACCTACCATTAAAATTATAGACTGATCATTTCTTTGTCAGTGGGCAAATGTACAAAATCAGCAGGGGATCAAATACTTTTTTCCCTCACTGTATATATATATATATATATATAAATACAGTTGAAGTCGGAACGCTTTTTCAGTTCTGCCCACACATTTTCTATAGGATTGAGGTCAGGGCTTTGTGATGGCCACTCCAATACCTTGACTTTGTTGTCCTTGTGTGTGTGTGCAGTACACAGATTTGTTATCAAACCTGAAGTAATCTTAGAGGAAGTTGGAACTCATTTTTGTGTTGTGGCAAAAGCACTCGGTTCCATTGTGCCTTGGCCTAAGATCCCACCACTCTACCTGTTGGTGGAGATGTTGCAACACTTCTCTGTTGCTTTGAGTCCCCATGCAGGCCCACTTTTATTCGTTTTTTCCGAAACCATTTTAAGAACCCTTTACCGTTTTACTTTACAGCTGAAACAAGTTATGGTTGAACAACAGTGAACTAACAGATGATGTAGAATTTGCCTACAATCAACATGTTTCCTGCTTACAAAGCAGCTTTACAAACTTCATCTCTGCTTTACATCCACTTTCATTGAGAGACTCTCACGTGCCAATCAAAATCAAGAAAATAACCGTTCCACAAGTCTCAAAGGGAATCACACTTTTGTCAGTCAACATCAGAGTCTGGGCTAAGGTGAATGAAAGGTAACAGCAGAAGCCAACAAAAAAAACAAGTTTCGCTACCAGCAGTCCTTATATTCATTTCACTGAGAGGGTGTGAAAGAGGGGCGCTTTGGTTGCTCCCTGTCCCACAATATCCCCCCCAATCCCATTAACCACAGACACACACACACACACTGTAGGTCTGTCTGTGTGTTTGCTTGTGTGTGCAACATGTGTTTGTACTTGCTTGTTCGTTTGCATGCGTGTGTGTGTGTGTGTCGGGGCAGGGTTTGGGAGGCAGGTGAGAGAGCGAGAGAGAGAGAGAGAGAGAGAGAGAGAGAGAAAGAGCAGACTGGATCCAGTTAGTAAGGATCTCTGGGCAGGTAGGAACAAGCCTAGCTGAGTTTCTGTTGTACCACAGCCAAACTCAGCAGGTTGTTGATTACCGTCATCTTCACGTGGAGAGAAAAGAACCACAACGGTGCTCCGAAAGCCATTTATCCTTTACTCTCAATCTATTGCTTCCCATGTGGGTGTAGCACAGTGAAGAAAGCAACTGTCAAAAGGGCAGAGAGCTGAACCACATACTCATAAAGGGCTTTTATAGAGGCCTTTACCACTCATCCCTTAACATAAGTGTGGTTTAAACAGAGGGCAGTCGAGGTGTCACTTGTTTCTCAACAGACTAAACATTTCAGTGAAGTCAAGTGTTATTCCATACATACTGTAGTTATCAACAGCCCATGTCTCATGCCATTATGTGAGCTTGGGAATTTTTCCCAAGATCTCTGGGAATTCTAGGATGAGCTAAGAACTTAGAGGCTCTCTGTGGTCACTAAAGATCCCATATCAACATGTCCACCTAATCATCCCCAGCTTCCAATTGGCTCATCCATCCCCCTCCTCTTCCATGTAACTACTCCCCAAGTTGTTGCTGTAATTGAAAATGTGTTCGAAGTAAACTTACCTGGTAAAATAAGGGTTAAATAAAATAATACAAAAATATATTCTTGACCTTGTGTCCTCATTAGCAAAAAAAAACGACAGGCCATGATAATGAGCCAGGTGGATGACCATTGACCTTTCATGTTGATTGTGAAAGAAAAAAAACTTAGGAGACCTTTCAATGACCCAACGAGTTCAACTTCTTTCTTTCTCCTCCCCTCTCAAGATACTTATAGTCTTCCTGTGTGAGACACCATTTTACTGTCATCTAGGTTAACCCCTTGTCAAACTTGTCTAAAATCCCTCTGGTAGGAAGGATCTTCATAAGGGATTAGATCTAATGCCACTGCCATGTCTGTGCTAATTTTAAGTGAAAAAGGTTTGGAGGAAAATATCAGGACAACCCATGCACTTAAGGCGAGACAACAGCCAGAGGAAAAACAGAGGAGTTTCACTTGAACCTAAGCCAAGCCTCTAACCCTGCAGGGCAGTGGATTGGTGTGTGTGTTTGTGTGTGTGTTATTGATGTTTCCAATGAATTGGTGTCTGTGTGTGTTTCTGTGTGTGTGAGTAAACACTTAACTAATGGTCTAAACAAACCTGTCATTGTTAGAATGATGTAATTATTTCATTAACTATGGCATTCCCATAAATCAAAGTACTGTCTTTAAGGAGTGTCTATATTAAATCTGAAACAACTTTAGGTTAATCTATTGTTAACAGAGCTACACCTGTCAGACCTGTAGTAGTTCAACCCTGACAGACAGGTAGGCCCATCCCTGGGTGGAGCGGATAGAATCACTGCACTTCACAAAGGTAGAGGTTAGTCCAACTGCTACCAAGGAATTACATCAGAGAGGAAAGGAGCAATAGGGTCCGTATGATTTATTTATTTAGTGGTGCTCAAAACCCCCGGGATGCCAATTTAGAAGGCCAGCATCCCGGAGTCGCCTCTTCACTGTTGACATTGAGACTGGTATTTTGCGGGTACTATTTAATGAAGCTGCCACTTGAGGACTTGTGAGGCGTCTGTTTCTCAAACTAGACACTCTAATGTACTTGTCCTCTTGCTCAGTTGTGCACTGGGGCCTCCCACTCCTCTTTCTATTCTGGTTAGAGACAGTTTGCGCTGTTCTGTGAAGGGAGTAGTACACAGCGTTGTACCAGATCTTCAGTTTCTTGGCAATTTATTGCATGGAATAGCCTTCGTCTCTCAGAACAAGAATAGACTGACGAGTTTCAGAAGAAAGTGCTTTGTTTCTGGCCATTCTGAGCCTGTAATCGAACCCACAAATGCTGATGCTCCAGATACTCAGCTAGTCTAAAGAAGGACAGTTTTAACAGTTTTCAGCTGTGCTAACATAATTGTAAAAGGGTTTTCTAATGATCAATTAGCTTTTTAAAATGATAAACTTGGATTAGCTAACACAACGTGCCATTGGAACACAGGAGTAATGGTTGCTGATAACGGGCCTCTGTACGCCGATGTAGCTATTCCATAAAAATCTGCCGTTTCTAGCTACAATAGTCATTTACATACTTATTTCACTGTACAGCCTTACTTATGGATTGTGGATCAATGACATGGGGTGTCAGTCTACCCCGTGACACCCAGAGAACATTAGCGTCGTAGCTCTTATTGCGGGTCTCTGAAACAACTGTGAATTGAGCCACATGTATTGTCAACCTATGTGTATTGAACACTATTCCTAAGGAAAAACATACTGCGTGGATGTTTTGGAGTCTAATAACTCTGAGGAGGACGTTGGGAAAAAATATATTGGGTATTGAGTAGACTGTTACCCCATTTCATTGATCCCCAAACCTTAGGGAAAGTTGTACAGTGAAATATGAATGTCAATACACACAATAGGCTGACTGGTGAGGTTATTTCACATAGTCACAGTCATAAGAGCTACAACGCTAATATTTGTGTAAACTCTTCACAGTTGTGTTCTGTGGGTGTCACCGAGTAGACTGATACCCCATTTCATTGCTTCACATTCCAACCTTGTTTAACATTATCTAGTCTAAATATGGCATGATTCCACCAATTGTAACCTTCTGCAGCACTTTCAAAGAGGTACTTTTATTTGAAGGCAAACCGCAAATTCCACTATTATGCCTAATCCTTATTGTGGTTAGCTTCACAACACATAATCCGGTCAGGTCGAGCCTCACTAGCCAGATTAAGCTAGCTGGCTGCTTTTAACGTTAGCTTTGGGAAACAGGGCTAATTTGCTGGCTAGCTATTTATTTTCATGAAGTTCAATTTCAATAGGCGAACAACACGTGGCTACCTAGCTAATACTTACTCTCAAGGATTCCTAAATCATTGCTAAGAATAGTGAAAATGACTACAGTTTCTACTGGTCATTGTTTTCAGGCTGGTTGTATTGGTGCTAGCTAGGTACCAAGCTAAAGCTAGCTAGCTACACCAGAAATTGCGGTCAAACAAATAATGCTTTATTACCAACACGGTATTGTAAACACATCGTTCGTGGCCGGTGTTTGCTTGTTTGCAGACTTTTTTGCGTCATGTACCTATGTTATATAGGTATGCACGTCAGCTTTGACATCGGTTTTTCGCATCGGCGTTAAACTAGACATCGGGCTGATACCAATGTTGGCATTTTTAGCTAATATCTTCATTGCTACCGAATCAGGAGGATATAATTATGGTCAGATTTGCCAAATGGAGGGCGAGGGAGAGCATTGTATGTGTCTCTGTGTGTGGAGTAAAGGTGTTCAAGAGTTTTTTTCCTCTGGTTGCACATGTGACATGCTGGAAGAAATTTGGTAAAAAGGATTTAAGTTTGCCTGCATTAAAGTCCCCAGCCACAAGGAGCGTCGCTTCTGAATGAGCATTTTTCTTGTTTGCTTATGGCCTTATACAGCTGTGGTGTGGAGAGTGTGGTCTTAGTGCCAGCATCGGTTTGTGGTGGTAAATAGACAGATACGAAAAATATAGATGAGAACTCTCTTGGTAGACAGTGTAGTCTACAGCTTATCATGAGGTATTCTACCTCAGGCGAGCAATACCTCGAGATTTATTTAATATTAGATATCGAGCACCAGCAATTTGTGACAAATAGACATAACCCCGCACCTCGTCTTACCAGAAGTAGCTGCTCTGTCCTGCCGATGCACGGAAAACCCAGCCAGCTCTATATTATCCATGTAGTCGTTCAGCCACATCTCGGTGAAACATAAGATATTACCGTTTTTAATGTCCCATTGATAGTCTTAAATCGTAGATCGTCCAGTTTATTTCCCAATGATTATTGTTGGCCAATAATACGGGGGGTAGGCACTTTTTTCTCCGTCTTTTCTTCACGCGGATGACGGGGATTTGGGCGTGGTCTCGACAAAGAGGTATATCCTTCCCATCATTAAATACTTTTTTTTGTACAGTTTGAGGTGAGTAATCGCTGTTCTGATGTCCAGAAGCTCTTTTCAGTCATAAGAGATGGTAGCAGCAAAATTATGTACAAAATTTGTTACAAACAATGCGAAAAAACAAACAAAATTGCACAGTTGGTTAAGAGCCCGTAAAACGGTAGCCATCACCTCCGGTGCATCTACTCACGACCACTCATGATGTAAATACAGTCCAGTTCAAAGTAAATTCAACAGATCCATATATGGCAATGGTCTATTTTTACAGTATATAGGCCTACTGCAGCTCTAATTGGTTATGCCACACCGGTCTTTGTAGAGAAGAGGCTGAGTCTTGCATGTCAATGCAATAGTATCCTACTCCGAAGCAAAATCTCTTGCATAGTTCGTTTTTTTCTCTCGGTACGTTGCATTTAAAGTGGCTAATATTAGATAAAAATTGCCACAGTAAAGGGAAACGTTGATAGTTAACAGGGAAAACTCTAGAAAGTTGAGTGCAGTTCAATCTCGTGATTCTCTCAGTGGGCGGATATTTCTTCTGCACAGCAGTCCCAGGGAGCTGTGCCTGTGCATGCACAGCATAGAGGGAACATTGGTCGAGACGTTGATCAATGATATTTCAACCTTTATTCACCCACTCAAAAAGACACCCAGAAGTTTGTTTAATTCTCAATGTTAGCACAACCAAAATCCAATAGAAACATTTGATGTCATTTTAATGGACAAAAAAGTAGCTTTTCTTTCAAAAACAAGGACATGTCTAAGTGACCCCAAACGTTTGAACGGTAGTGAATATATATATTACACACAAACACAACCTTTGTGGTACTGTGCAGCCGTCTTCATCGACCTGGCCAGACTCAATTGGCAGACTCAATAGCCTTGGTGTCTCAAATGACTGCCTTGCCTGGTTCACTAACTACTTCTCAGATAGAGTTCAGTGTGTCAAATCAGAGGGCCTGCTGTCCAGACCTCTGGCAGTCTATGGGGGTGCCACATGGTTCAATTCTCGGGCCAACTCTTTTCTCTGTATATATCAATGATGTCGCTCTTGCTGCGGATGATTCTCTGATCTACCTCTACGCAGATCTACCTCTCTGGTCATCCCCAAAGCCAACATATATCTCCCTCACCAACATATATCTCCCTCACTAACTATTAGCATCAGCTGTCAGAGAAGCTTACCGATCACTGCACCTGTACACAGCCCTTCTGTAAATATCCCACCTAACTACCTCATCCCCATATTGTTATTTTTTTGCTCTTTTGCACCCCAGTATCTCTACTTGCACATCATCGTCTGCACATCTATCACTCCAGTGTTAATGCTAAATTGTAATTATTTCGCCACTATGGCCTATTTATTGCCTCCCTACATATGCACACACTGCATACAGATTTTTCTATTGTGTTATTGACTGTACGTTGTTTACTCCATGTGTAACTCTGTGTTGTTGTTTTTGTCACACTGCTTTGCTTTATCTTGGCCAGGTCGCAGTTGTAAAGAAGAACTTCTCAACTGGCCTACCTGGTTGAATAAAGGTGAAATAAAAATAAAAAAATGTAATAAACTGGATGACATGCCATTTCCAACGTACAAGGCCCAGTGTTTGTATGCATCCATCTTTATCTCAATCATGTCACCTACTCCATCTAAGTTTAAGGTTGGGAAGAAATGTAGTTATGTAAAAAATAGAGAGATACATTTTACTTTCATGCTACTGTTTATTAATAGTAATTAGTCCATCCTCAGCTACAATGCTTACTGTGGTATGCTCTACTTCTCGTCAATGTGTCAACATTGATTGTGCTCCGTGTCCACAAATCTAAAACAAATTCAAGGCAATGCACAGCAGTATATAGAGCCATGGTTACATGGAACTCCAGTCTTGACATCATGGGAAAATCAAAAGAAATCAGCCAGACCTCAGAAAAAAAATGGTAGACCTCCACTTGTTTGGTTCATCCTAGGGAGCAATTTCCAAACGCCTGAAGGTACCACGTTCATCTGTACAAACAATAGTACGCAAGTATAAACACCATGGGACCACACAGCCGTCATACCGCTCAGGAAGGAGACGCGCTCTGTCTCCTAGAGATGAACGTACTTTGTTGCAAAAAGTGAAAATCAATCCCAGAACAACAGCAAAGGACCTTGTGAAGATGCTGGAGGAAACAGGTTGTCACGTCCAGGCCAGAGTTTTAGGCTGGCGTGTTTAGGTTTCGTTTTGGTGAAGGGTTTTTTGAGTTCTAGGTGTTCTATTTCTATGTTGGAGTAATGGTTCCCAATTAGGGGCAGCTGAGTGTCGTTGTCTCTAATTGGGAACCATATATATGTTTGGGGTTTTCAATAGTATGTCGTGGGTTATTGTTTATGCATAGCTTCGTTGTTTATGTAAGTCTATGTTTATGCACGATCTTCGTTCGTTCTGTTTATTGTTTTGCCCAGTTACGTGAGTTACGTTATTGAATAAAAAGCATGTATACTGGATGCCTCGCTGCACCTTGGTCTGTCACTTCCGAAGATTGTGACACAGGTACAAAAGTATCTCAACATAACCAGAAAGTCCGCTCAGCAAGGAAGAAGCCACCGCTCCAAAACCGCCATAAAAAAAGCCAGACTACAGTTTGCAACTGCACATAGGGACAAAGATCATACTTTTTGGAGAAATGTCCTCTGGTCTGATGAAACAAAAATAGAACTGTTTGGCCATAATGACCATCGTTATGTTTCGAGGAAAAAGGGGGAGGCTTGCAAGCCGAAGAACACCATCCCAACCGTGAAGCGCGAGGTGGCAGCATCATGTTGTGGGGGTGCTTTGCTGCAGGAGGGACTGGTGCACAAAATAAATGGCATCATGAGGAGGAAAATGATGTGGATATATTGAAGCAACATCTCAAGGCATCAGTCAGTCTGAAATGGGTCTTCCAAATGGACAATGACCCCAAGCATACTTCCAAAATCGTGGCAAAATGGCTTAAGGACAACAAAGTCAAGTTATTGGAGTGGCTATCACAAAGCCCTGACCTCAATCCTAGCAAGAAGAAGCAAGAAGGCCTACAAATCTGATTTATACCAGCTCTGTCAGGACGAATGGGCCAAAATTCACCCAACTTATTGTGGGAAGCTTGAGGAAGGCTACCCGAAACGTTTGACCCAAGTTAAACAATTTAAAGGCAATGCTACCAAGTACTAATTGAGTGTATGTAAACTTCTGACCCATTGGGAATGTGATGAAAGAAATTAAAGCTGAAATAAATCATTCTACTGACATTTCACATTCTTAAAATAAAGTGGTGATCCTAACTGACCTAAGACAGGGAATTTTTGACTAGGATTAAATGTCAGGAATTGTGAAAAACTGAGTTTAAATGTATTTGGCTAAGGTGTATGTAAACTTCTGACTTCAACTGTACCTTCCTTTTCTCAAAGAGCAATTTGAAATATCAGATGTCAGTGCATGTGAATGACCAGGGGAGGGCACTACATGATCAAAATGTATATCCTCGCAACATCCATTCAATTTTCCCACTGACGTTCATAACTAGGGCAGAGATGCTGCATATAATGACGTGATGGTCTTGTCTCCACACTAACAATGTGAGTCGTTGTGCCAAAAGCGGGTAGGCAGGGAGTCTGCTTATCGCTGTATTCCTGTGTGGACAGATTTTCACGGGAGTGGACCCTCTCACATCGCATCTTCCTCTGACTAGGCACTAGGCTTTTACCGGTATTTACAACATTGTCCACTAGTGTTGCTGCAGGTAGGACATCTTAGGAAATGTTCTGTAATTAACACAAGCTGCCTCCAATCAATCAATGTCTGATTGTGCTCGTGTTTTTGGCATAGCTCTCTGAATCTTAAATCGCACAAAACATGTTATTTGGCAGGGAATACTATTTATAGATCAGTGACTCTACACCTCAATTTGCTCAAGCTGATCATCTCTATTTGAGTATCATCTCCATTTGAGTACTCCATCAAAGTACAAAAATTGGTTAACCACCTAGCTGTCTCTGCCTGGCCGGTTCCCCTCTCTCCACTGGGATTCTCTGCCTCTAACCCTATTATGGGCTTACTAGTGCTCTTCCATGCCGTCCCTAGGAGGGGTGCCTCACTTGAGTGGGTTGAGTCACTGACGTGATCTTCCTGTCCGGGTTGGCGCTCCCCTCGGGTTCGTGCCGTGGGGGAGGTCTTCGTGGGCTATACTCAGGGTAGTAGGTTGGTGGTTGAAGATATCCCTCTAGTTGTGTGGAGGATGTGCCTTTGCAAAGTGGGTGGGGTTATATCCTGCCTGTTTGGCCCTGTCCGGGGGTATCGTCGGACAGGGCCACAGTGTCCCGACCCCTCCTGTCTCAGCCTCCAGTATTTATGCTGCAATAGTTTGTGTCGGGGGGCTAAGGTCAGTGTGTTATATCTGGTGTATTTCTCATGTCTTATCCGGTGTCCTGTGTGAATTTAAGAATGCTCCCTCTAATTCTCTCTCTCTTTTTCTCTCTCTTCTCTCGGAGGACCTAAGCCCTAGGACCATGCCTCAGGACTACCTGGCCTGATGACTCCTTTCTGTCCCCAGTCCACCTGGTCATTCTGCTACTCCAGTTTAAATTGTTCTGCCTGCGGCTATGAAACCCTGACCTGTTCACTGGACGTGCTACCTTGTCCCGGACCTGCTGTTTTGGACTCTCTCTACCGCACCTGCTGTCTCTAACTCTGAATGATCGGCTATGAAAAGCCAACTGACATTTACTCCTGAGGTGCTGACCTGTTGCACCCTCTACAACCACTGTGATTATTATTATCTGACCCTGCTGGTCATCTATGAACGTTTGAACATCTTGGCCATGTTCTGTTATAATCTCCACCCGGCACAGCCAGAAGAGGACTGGCCACCCCTCAGAGCCTGGTTCCTCTCTAGGTTTATTCCTAGGTTCTGGCCTTTCTAGGGAGTTTTTCCTAGCCACCGTGCTTCTACATCTGCATTGCTTGCTGTTTGGGGTTTTAGGCTGGGTTTCTGTACAGCACTTTGTGACATCGGCTGATGTAAAAGGGGCTTTATAAATAAATGTGATTGATTGATTTGACTTTATGGCTAAAAAATAAGTCAATTAGGGGCAGTTAAAAGGAAGTACAATACATGGTTCAGGGAACAGAACCAAAAACCGAAAAAAAATATAAAAAAAAAGGTTTTTCAAGGAACAGAAATGGAACGAAAGTGATCCATACAGTTCTGGAAAAGAACCGTTATTTCTAAAAGCATGGGAACCGGTTACTAACATTCTTTTACTTTTCAGGCATTTTTTTCTTAACAAGATGCCCAGCGCTTCAAGCCTCCTCAACCATCTCTCGCCCGCTACCCACCAGCAGTTCTGTTGCATCTTGTGCCACAGGCTGCACTTGTCTGTCCATCACACATGTAAACAACTAGCTTGCCGGCTCTATCCACACTGATTGGTGAAGTCATTTAATGAGCAAATATTTCACAGGCTAAAAAAGGAACAAAAGGAACAATATAAACTGGTACTTTTTTTGTGTTCAAACCGGTTCAGAACTTTATGTTGCTGGTCAGAATAGTGGAACGGAACGGAAAAAAGTTGTTCTGTTCAGAACAAAACGATTGGAGAAAGTATATTGTAGGAGATAGCCCCGACCGGGACTGGAACCCGGGTTCAGCAACTGTCAAGCCAACACCTTAACCGTTACATCAAGAGGCCCGAACCTACTGGAGTAACAATAAAGAGGTTGGCTTGCCACTGGATCCGGGTTTGAGTCCCAGTCAGGGCTACCCCCGAATTCGCTACATAGGAGTCAGGAGTGGAATAGCCCCCGTGAGGCCATTTGACAGGTCTGTACACGTTAGGGACTTGGTATAGATGTAACAGCTGTCCAGCGAAGACAAGAAGACTGGTCTCGGCCCCGGTGTTCGTTGTTTTTTTTTATAAAGGGCTGTACAGCCAGCGATCCCAATTGATTGGTGTTTATTCTGATGACAGACACAAGGAAGTACATTAGATGTGCAGGACAACAGTATGTTTAGAGCATACCACAGTAGAGCATAACACAGTAGAGAATACCACAGTAAGCATTGTAGCTGAGCATGAACTAATTACTATTAATAAACAGTAGCATGAAAGTAAAATGTATCTCTCTGTTTTTTACATAACAACATTTCTTCCCAACCTTAAACTTAGATGGAGTAGGTGACATGATTGAGATAAAGATGGATGCATACAAACACTGGGCCTTGTACGTTGGAAATGGCATGTCATCCAGTTTATTTATATATATTTTTTTTATTTAACCTTTATTTAACCAGGTAGGCTAGTTGAGAACAGGTTCTCATTTACAACTGCGATCTGGCCAAGATAAAGCAAAGCAGTGCGACACAAACAACAACACAGAGTTACACATGGAATAACACAATAGAGAAAAAAAAGAAAGTCTATATACAGTGTGTGCAAATGGCGTGAGGAGGTAAGGCAATAAATAGGCCATAGCAGCAAAGTAATTACAATTTGGCAAATTAACACTGGAGTGATAAATGAGCAGATGATGATGTGCAAGTAGAAATAATGGTGTGCAAAAGAGCAGAAAAGTAAATAAAAACAATATGGGGATGAGGTAGGTAGATTAGGTGGGCTATTTACAGATAGGTTAGCTGCTCAGATAGCTGATGTTTAAAGTTAGTGAGGGAGATTTAAGTCTCCAGTTACAGTGATTTTTGCAATTCGTTCCAGTCATTGGCAGCAGAGAACTGGAAGGAAAGGCGGCCAAAGGAGGTGTTGGCTTTGTGGATGACCAGTTAGATATACCTGCTGGAGCGCGTGCTACGGGTGGGTGTTGTTATCGTGATCAGTGAGCTGAGATAAGGCGGAGCTTTACCTAGCATACACTTATAGATGACCTGGAGCCAGTGGGTCTGGCGACGAATATGTAGCGAGGGCCAGCCGACTAGAGCATACAGGTCGCAGTGGTGGGTGGTATAAGGAGCTTTGGTAACAAAATGGATGGCACTGTGATAGACGAAGTTGAGGATCGGTAGGATAGTCAGTTTTACTAGGATATGTTTGGCGGCGTGAGTGAAGGAGGCTTTGTTGCGAAATAGGAAACCGATTCTAGATTTAATTTTGGATTGGAGATGTTTAATATGAGTCTGGAAGGAGAGTTTACAGTCTAGCCAGACATCTAGGTATTTGTAGTTGTCCACATATTCTAATTCGTAACCGTCCAGAGTGGTGATGCTAGTCGGGCTGGCGGGTGTGGGCAGCGAATGGTTAAAAGGCATGCGTTTGGTTTTACTAGTGTTTAAGAGCAGTTGGAGGCCACGGAAGGAGTGTTGTATGGCATTGAAGCTCGTCTGGAGGTTTGTTAACACAGTGTCCAAAGAAGGACCAGATGTATACAGAATAGTGTCGTCTGCGTAGAGGTGGATCAGGAAATCACCTGCAGCGAGAGCGACATCGTTGATATATACAGAGAAAAGAGTCGGCCAGAGAATTGAACCCTGTGGCACCCCCATAGAGACTGCCAGAGGTCCGGACAACAGGCCCTCCGATTTGACACACTGAACTCCGTCTACGAAGTAGTTGGTGAACCAGGTGAGGCAGTCATTTGAGAAACCAAGGCTATTGAGTCTGCTGATAAGAATACGGTGATTAACAGAGTCGAAAGCCTTGGCCAGGTCGATGAAGACGGCTGCACAGTGCTGTCTTTTATCGATGGCGGATCGATAAAATGGGATTCGAAATGGTCAGTGATCTGTTTATTAACTTGGCTTTCGAAGACTTTAGAAAGGCAGGGCAGGATGGATATAGGTCTATAACAGTTTGGGTCTAGAGTGTCAACCCCTTTGAAGAGGGGGATGACCGTGGCAGCTTTCCAATATTTAGGGATCTCGGACGATACGAAAGAGAGGTTGAACAGACTGGTAATAATCAAATCAAATCAAAATGTATTTGTCACATACACATGGTTAGCAGATGTTAATGCGAGTGTAGCGAAATGCTTGTGCTTCTAGTTCCGACCATGCAGTAGTATCTAACAAGTAATCTAACAATTTCACAACAACTACCTTATACACACAAGAGTAAAGGAATGAATGTGCATATAAATATATGGCTGAGCGATGGCTGACCGGCATAGGCAAGATGCAGTAGATGGTTTAGAGTACAGTATATACATGTGAGATGAGTAGTGTAGGATATGTAAACATTATATAAATGGCATCATTTAAAGTGACTAGTGATACATTTATTTAAGTCAGTATGTTGGCAGCAGCCACTCAATGTCAGTGTTGGCTGTTTAACAGTCTGATGGCCTTGAGATAGACTGAAAAACAGCTTCTATCGGTCCCAGCTTTGATGCACCTGTACTGATAGCGGGGTGAACAGGCAGTGGCTCGGGTGGTTGTTGTCCTTGATTATCTTTTTTGGAGGTTGCAACAATGGCGGCGGATCATTTCAGAAAGAGAGGGTCCAAATTGTCTAGCCCAGCTGATTTGTACGGGTCCATGTTTTGCAGCTCTTTCTGAACATCTGCTATCTGGATTTGGGTGAAGGAGAATCTGGGGAGGCTCGGGCAAGCTAGCCTTTGCTTTCCTTACTGACTGCGTGTACTGGTTCCTGACTTCCCTGAACAGTTGCATATCGCTGGGACTATTCGATGCTTTTGCAGTCCGCCACAGGATGTTTTTGTGCTGGTCAAGGGCCGTCAGGTCTGGAGTGAACCAAGGGCTATATCTGTTCTTAGTTCTACATTTTTTGAAAGGGGCATGCTTATTTAAGATGGTGATGGGATGAGGTCAATATCCTTCCAGGACACCCAGGCCAGGTCGATTAGAAAGGCCTGCTCACAGAATTGTTTTAGGGTGTGTTTGACAGTTATGAGGGGTGGTTGTTTGAAAAACCCAACAGCGTTGCAGTTCTTGACACAAACCGGTGCGCCTGGCACCTACTACCATACCTTGTTCAAAGGCACTTAAATATTTAGTCTTGCCCATTCACCCTCTGAATGGCACACATACACAATCCATGTCTCAATTGTCTCAAGGCTTAAAAATCCTTCTTTAACCTGTCTCCTCCCCTTTATCTACACTGATTGAAGTGGATTTAACAAGTGACATCAATAAGGGATCATAGTTTTGACCTGGATTCACCTTCCAAAGGATGAGTGAGGTGTAGCGACCTTAAGCCTACACCAAGCAAGCCTGTCAAGAGGTTCAGACCTCAAGGCTTAACGGTTTAGGTGTTGGCTTGACAGTCGCTGGACCCAGGTTTGAGTCCCAGTTGGGGCTACCCCCCTGAATTCACTACAATATACACTCAGTGGCCAGTTAATTAGGTACACCACCCCGTTAATGAAAAAGATTTGGGGCCTCTACAAAACAGGGGGAAATAGGAAGTAGTGAGCATGCTTATGATTGAAGGCCTTTTCAGGATGCTAGTTTGAATCTACTTTCAACTATAACAGTACATTCAGCAGCATATTATCTCAGAAATGCCACTGCCTCAACAAGTATATTATGATACAGACAATTTCTAATACACCCTCATGTTCAAATAACTACTTTAAATACAAGATGTCAGTGCACGTGAATGACCAGGAGAGGGAGCTACATAATAACACGACATACCTTTGCTAACAGTAATGTCATGCAAATGTCTTTCTGGAAGACCTTATCTCAATGGAAGTCAATGTCATGCTGTAACTGACGACCCATTCCTCATGAAATACACACTGTTTATATGAGGCCTCTTGTTGGGCCAGGGGCAGACCAGGGCTGTTGAGAGGAGGAGGGTTATTTAAGCAATAAGGCCCGAGGGGGTGTGGTATATGGCCAATATACCAAGGCTAAGGGCTGTTTGTATGCACAACACAACTCAAGTGTGCGTGGATACAGCCCTTAGTCGTGGTATATTGGACATATACCACAAACCCCCTGAGGTGCCTTATTGCTATTATTACTGGTTACCAAAGTAATTTGTAAATGTAATGACAAAATGTAGATTTCTGCCAAAATAGACCTACCCAAAAGTAACTGCTATTAATGTGGAATTACATGATTCAGACATGCCAAAACTTGGTATATTTGGAAAGAAGACATCTGGGAGATTTTGAGGAAATGATCAGAAGATAGATAGGAGTTACATAGTTCAGAATACACAAGATCATGCACAGACAAAATACAATTTTTTGTTGTTGTCATCTTTCATTGACAAGCTATAATTGATGACTAGAGCTGAAAACACAGATGGCTTCCACAACATGTGAACATTATCAGAAATAAAATGGGATTGATAGACCTGAAATGGGCAGATGTTTTAGTAAATGGTGTCAGGTGTGGTCACGGGACGTTTCCAAGTGTCACTAAACCAATCCAACGTGGTATATGTCCTCATGATCTGTGGTATATATTTCGGTATATTTCAACGTATTCCGTAATTTTGTCTACGCTTCACAACGCTAACCGGAATGAAGGTAGCAGCCATCTTGAAATGAGGTAATCGGCTCGGCCTGCCCTTATAAATCTGCATGCCCATATATGGTAGTAAATCACACCAAAGAGTTTAAGGTACCGATCAATAGCCAAGATACTCCGCTTTCCGCAGACACCCTGCTTTTGCAGATAGGGGCTACCGTTCTCATACGACTGAAACGAATAAAAAAAAAAATGAATTGAATAGGGTCCCCAAATACGGGGACTTCACATTTAAGAGGCTACAAGTAAACAGTATTTTTTTTGTCATACCCATGGTATATGGTCTGATATACCACATCTTTCAGCCAATCTGCATTCAGGGCTCGAACCACCAGGTTTATTATATGGGTTTATACAACGGGGTGGGTCTAATCCTGGATGCTGATTGGTTAAAACCGCATTCCAACCGGTGTCTATTCCACAAATTACACCTGCTAAATCTATGACACTTACTCTATTCCATCTCACTGCACAATCCACTTTCTCATCAGTAAGGCGATTTATAAACTTAATCTCCACTGTAAAAAACATCTAGACATTATCTCCAATTTCTTTTAGACTAGCAATTGGTTTGTATAAACCTTGCTGTCTGTCTCTCCGACATTTGCAACAATAATGAAATTGCATCTCCAGCTGTCCCATAGTAATGGACATGTTGGAGTCGGGACGAGACAGACAGGCAGCTTTTCTCATCCAGTCAAAATCATGAATCAGCATAATATTTATGGATATATACAAAGAAATTCCAATAGAAAAACAAACCACAGCTAGTATTTGGTCATTCCAGCTTCAGTTTGAAGTGATTGTGTTAGCTGTGTAGTTGGAACAAAAATGTTCTATGCCAGACGAAATCGCGCATCATTAGCTCATTGTTATGGATGTATCCCCCAGAAAATCACTAGAAAACAGGTTAAACAAATGCATGGTTTGCTAACAACACCGTTGCCAATATATCCTCCAAACATTGGCTTCTCTGGCATTATCAATGAATTCAAATCTATCTGGAAGGGCCACATATAGATACTGACGCACACACACTGGCATGTCATGCGCACACGCAGGTGCACACACAGACACACCCTCACTCATCACTCACACATTGATTAATATTTTATTATTTTCATCCCCCGTTACAGCCAGCCTCCTTCTCGATGCTAATGTGCTGCTGATTCGGACTGGGCTATCACTCTTCAAGCTTCATTCCCCTCTTCAAACACTCGTTCATATTTTTAGAGGAGGAGGATATCGATCTATTTACTCTCCATAGGTCGGATCACAGGATAAAGCTGCATTCGTCGCACTTACATCCACAAACAGAGCAGAGGCCCTGCTAGGATACTAATTGGCAATGGTAACACCCAGGGCAGTATGACTCATCTGGGTGTTTGAAGGGCACTACAGAGGAAGTGTTCATATATAGCAAAGCTACATTACATTATGGCTCACCCATATGGAAATATGCTTTAACATTACATATGAGCCTCTTCTATTTCAATCTGCTTGGTTAGCTAGAACAACCCTCTATCCCAGGGGCACTCAAGTACTATTTCAGAAGGTCCGGCCACACATTTTGCATGGGGCAAATATTTGTTTTGCGGTTTTAAAGCAAATTTCCTGCAATTCTACGCATTCTTCCATGTCGTGTGTGCTTATATGATACCAGGGGTCGAAGCCAGACCGAGTAAAATTATGATTTTCTATTTATTTATTTTATTTAGGACCCGCAGTCCATATTAATCCTGTTATGGGCCCGGGTCCGGTCCGCGGTCCAGTATGGTGGCTCTATCCTGATTTATAATGGATCCTCTCCTTTACATTCCTAAATTCCTGTAAGTGGGAGGAGAAGAGAATAGAAGGGAAGAGAAAGGGTGTGGCAGGGTGCAGCTGAAGCGCCGTACTGTGGCTTGTGGCCAGGGAGAGAGAGGTGGCAGCGGCTAGCTGTCAGACATTGGGCTGCTGAGACACAGTTCTCTCTCTTTTTTTCCCCCTCTCTCTGGAGCAGTGCCTGAGCCCAGCTGGTAAGGGTTGGGCAGCTGCATTGAGACAGACTTCCTGGTGTTTTTGTCTAAGGGATGGTGTGGAGGGCTCATCGATGAATGCCAAGCATCTGTGAATACACACAAACATGCAGGCATTCACATGCGCACACATACAAAATAAATACACCCACCCACACACACATTAATGTAAAATCAAAAATCAAATCAAATTGGATTTGTCACGTGCTTCGTAAACAATAGGTGTAGACTAACAGTGAAATGCTTACTTACGGGCCCTTCCCAACAATGCAGACAGAAAAATAAAAACACGAGGAATAACTACACAATGAGTAACATTAGCGAGTATCCCGTTGCCTTGTGCCTTGTACAGTTATAGGCATGGACGATGTTTGGCAGATGGCCTTTCCACTCTGTCTTTTTCACTTCTTGCAGAGTACGGAGCATCTGCAGGAGTGATCTATTCATCCTTTCCACAGGGTTCCCATGTAGATGGTATGGGGTAGTTTGAGAGTGTTAGATCCCTGCAAGCTGCTGGAGTCTCTGGAACAGGTTGTTCTCGTTCTCTCGCCCTTGGTCATGGTGAAGCTTACTAGGATAGCCAAACCGAGGAATGAGATCTTGGAATATCTTCTCGGCTGCAGTTATTCCTGACTTGTTCTTCGTTGGGTAGGCCTGTGCAAAGCATGTAAAATGATCTTACTTTGCTTGGTTCAAGGTGCACGTAGTCGACAGAGAGGAGCTCAAAGGGTGCACTGGTAGTGATAGAACCCATAGGTGCTTTCTCTGGAACACAGGGACGTTTCTGCTTGATACAAACAGCACACCATCTGATCACAGTCTTCTACTTCACGCTGCATGAATGGCCAGTAAAATCTTTGTCTGCTCCGACCTGGCCCATGTCATCATGTAAGTTCTTCAGCACCACTGATTTCAGCTTGCTGGATAGTACAAGTTGCTTTCGTTGTCCAGCCTGTCTGTACAGGATTCCATTTTCCATTACCAGCTTGTTCCACTCATGGACTAGTCTCCTTATTTCTGGTCCCATGAGCTTTTCTCTTTCTAATTTGGATTGTTTTTCAGCTAGATGATTTCTCTGATTGCAGCATCCTTGTGCTGTGCAGCCTTGATATCCTCTGGTGTGATGGCAGGCACGCCTTCAGGTGACACAACACCCTCTCTAGAGTTGACTTGCAGTGCAGCCACCCATGGAACATCCTTGCCATACCACTGAGAGTACTTCTGGTGGAATAGATTCTGTGTATTCACACACGTGGTTGTGGAGAACGAAAGGACAACGAGACAGTGTGTCAGTGTCTGCATTCGTTTGCCCAGGCCTGTATTTCAGGTCGAATTGGAAGTCGGCCAGCTCCACAACCCAGCGGGGACCTACTGCATTGGGTATAGCTGTGCTCAGAACATAGATCAAAGGGGTTTTGTATGTGTATACGGTAAATAATATAGATTGTGACAAATTTAGATACTGATTTCCCATTTAAGTGCTAAAAACTCAGGTTTTCCAGAGTGGAGGTGGTAGTTTTTCTCTGCTGGAGTTAGTGATCTGGACCCATACCCGGTTACACGTAGTCTCCCGTTCTGATGTTGGTAAAGGACAGCCCTTAGACCCTCCTTGGAAGTGTTTCTGTTTCTGAAGATCCCAAATAATCGTGTGACATGTCGCCATTGTTACTGGATACTCAATCCACTCTCTGGTGACTCTCGAAGTCGTCCCTGGTAGCCTCAGCTCTCTGGTTAACTCTCGCAGCCTTCTCCGCAGCTCTGACGTCACCCAGTTGTAGGATCAGCAATTCATCCGATGGTGGCGCTATTCCAAACAAGCCCCCAAAATGTTACCAGCCTCAGTCTGTAGCTGAGGTGGCTTGTAATAGTAAAAAGAACGGACACAAGTTTACGTCAGCAAAGTTCTGGCACTTTCTTTATTCTGAAGAATGATGTGTGCGCTTGGCCAGAACTTGCTGTTTCTCCTACTACCACAGTGCAACAGCTCCATCTATTGGCCTGATGGACTACTAATGTTAAAGCATCTAGAATGTACAATTTAGATTAATTAAGACAAATACATAAACAAATTGGTTTAAAAAATAATAATAATAAAGGGGTGTCTGTTTTTGTGACTTTGTTTTCAACCCTTTACAGAAGCAACGTCAGCACAATAACTGTTTGTCAGGAGCTTCATGAAATGGGTTTCCATGGCCGAGCAGCTGCACACAAACCTAAGATCAACATGTGCAATGCCAAGCGTCGGCTGGAGTGGTGTAAAGCTCGCCGCCATTGGACTCTGGATCAGTGGAAACACGTTCTCTGGAGGGATGAATCACGCTTCACCATCTGGCAATCCGACGGACGAATCTGGATGTGGCGGATGCCAGGAGAATGCTACCTGCCCCAATTCATAGTGCCAACTGTAAAGTTTGATGGAGGAGGAATAATGGTCTGGGGCTGTTTTTCATGGTTCGGACTAGGCCCTTTAGTTCCAGTGACGGGTAAATCTTAACGTTACAGCATACAATGACATTCTAGACGACTCTGTGCTTCCAACTTTGTGGGAAGGCTCTTTCCTGTTTCAGCATGACAATGCCTCTGTGCACAAAGCGAGGTCCATACAGAAATGGTTTGTCAAGATCGGTGTGGAAGAACTTGACTGGCCTGCACAGAGCCCTGACCTCAACCCCATCAAACACCTTTGGGATGAATTGGAATGCCAACTGCGAGCCAGTCCTATTCGCCCAACATCAGTGCCAGACCTCACTAACGCTCTTGTGGCTGAATGGAAGCAAGTCCCCGCAGCAATGTTCCAGCATCTAGTGGAAAGCCTTCCCAGACGAGTGGAGGCTGTTACAGGGAGTAAGCACGCACCCCTGAGGGGGGGCGGGCCATCAGGAAGTCCAGGATCCAGTTACAGAGGGAAAGGGGGATACCTAGTCAGGTGTTCAGTCCCAGGGTCCTGAGTTTAGTGAAGAGCTTGGAGGGCACTATGGTGTTGACTGCTGTGCTGTAGTCAATGAACAGCATTCTTACATAGGTGCTCCTCTTGTCCAGGTGGGAGAGGGCAGTGTGGATTGCAATAGAGATTGTTTCATCTGTGGATCTGTCGGGGCAGCATTGGAGGGGATGACTATTGATGGAGGGGGTCCATGGTGTCTGGGATGACTATTGATGTGAGCCATGACCAGCCTCCTTGAATGTGCCAGCTTTAGCCTTTATCTCGGGGCCGGGGGTCTGTGCTTGGGAAACAGTCCTGTAGTTTAGCATCTGCTTCATCTGACTACTTCTGTATTGAACGTGTCACTGGTACTGCCTGTTTGAGTTTGTGCTTGTAAAAAGGAATCAGAAGGGTAGAGTTATGGTCAGATTTGCCAAATGGAGGGCGAGGGAGAGCTTTGTATGCGTCTCTGTGTGTGAAGTAAAGGGGATCTAGAGTTTTGTCGCCTCTAGTTGTACAGTTGACATGCTGGTAAAAATGAGGTAAAACAGATTTAATTTTCCATGCATTAAAATCACTTCTGGATGTGCATTTTCTTGTTTGCTTATGTGCCAGCAATGGTTTATGTTGGTAAACAGACAGCTCTGAAAAACATAGATGAAAACTCATGGTAAATGTCTGCAGCTTATCATGAGGTATTCTAACTCGGTGAGCAGAAACTCAAAACGGTCCTTAACATTAGAGATCGCACAACAGCTGTTGTTAACAAAGACACACCGCTCCCCCCTTCGTCTTGCCAGAGGCTGCCGTCCAGTCTTGATGGTGCATGGAAAACCAGCGAGATGCATATTATCAATGTCCTTGTTCAGCCACAATATTACAGTTCTTCAGGTCCGTTGATAGGATAGTCTCGAGCATTCGCCAATAAAACGGAGGGTAGATGCGGTTTATTTGCTCACCAATATAGTCTCGTCAGGTTGCCTGCTTGTCTCGTCTGCCTCTTGCGCTGTCCCTTCTTCTTTCGAGTCCAGATGATTAAGGCCTTATGCGGATTAAGCAGAAAGTCCAGAGCTGCCAACTCGTTGAAGTAGAAATTGTCATCCAAATCGAGATTAGTGATCGCTGTTCTGATGGCCAGAAGCGGTTTTCAGTCATAGGAAATGATCGTTGAGACATTATGTACAAAAAAAGTTAAGATATGCGTAAAAAAAACATAAAATATCATAATTGATCAGGAGCCCGTAAAACCACTGCTATACACTGCAGCGCCATCTTACGCATTATATGCACATATGCATGCAATGTGCACAAACTGACAAAGCACACACATGCATGCACACAGGTGCACACACACAGCTCTTTAATTCCCCACCATTTCTCTGAGGACTTGTCTGGTAATCTCTGCCCACTTGCAGTGCAGTCGCCATGGAAACGACTGCACTGCATGTTGTTTTCTTGAAATGCATAGACTATTTTTCTCGTTTCTTGTGGCCGCTGCCAGTGACATTCAGGACTGATTTGTAATATATTCATCCTAGAGAGAATGCGAAGGGATTGTTCATTTATCTATCCTTAGGAAAGCCAAAACATGTTGCCATGACAATGATATTGTGAAACAGACATACAGTACAGACACACAGTACATGTCTCTACAGAAGTATTGTAACTGTAATATCATTGGAATTATATCACTTTAGATAGCAACGGCAGAGTAGTCAGTTAGGATTTTTCTGCTCTGGACATCTCTTGCTCTATATTTCTTCCTCTGTCATCGGAAAGCTATAGCAGCTAGCCTGGAAATGTCCTATTTGTTTGCAGTCAACTGAGTTTTGCCTTGGGCTATGTTTCAGCTGTCATTGAGGAAGTAAAAGCAAGGCTGATGGTTTGGAACACGTTCTCTGAGTAGAATTCAGTAAATACCAAGGGCCAACTAAATACCAAAGGCCAACTGTACTCCATCGTCCTTCAATCCATCCCCCACCTCAGTGTGTGTGTGTGTTTGTGGGGGGGATGGATTGAAGGACGATGGAGTACAGTTCTACACACAATACCCCAAATAAGGACAAAGTGAAAACATGTTCTTAGACATTTTTGCTAATTTATTGAAAATGAAAATAAAGAAATCTAATTAACTTAAGTATTCACACCCCTGAGTCAATACATGTTAGAATCACATTTGGCAGAGATTACAGCTGCGAGTCTTTCTGGGTGTCTATGAGCTTTGCACACCTGGATAGTACAATATTTGCACATTCTTAAAATTATTTTTAGATTAAAAATTAGATTATTAAAATTAGATTTTCAACCGATTTCCAGTATGTCAAAACCCACTCAGGAACATTCAGTTTCATCTTGGTAAGCAACTCCAGTGTATATTTTGCCTTGTGTTTTAGGTTATTGATGTGCTGAAAGGTGAATTTTTCTCCCAGTGTCTGTTGAAAGCACACTGATCCAGGTTTTCCTCTAGGATTTTGCCTGTGCTTAGCTCTATTCCGTTTATTTTTATCCCAAAAAACTCCCCAGTCCTTGTCGATTACAAGCGTACCCATAACATGATGCAGTCACCACCACGCTTGAAAATATTGAAGAGTGGTACTCAGTGACGTGCTGGATTTGCCCCAAACATAACTCTTTGTAATCAGGACAAGAAATGTATTTCTTTGCCACACTTTTTGCAGTTTAACTCTAGTGCCTTATTGCAAACAAGATGCATGATTTTGAATATTTTTTTATTCTGTACAGGCTTCCTTCTTTGCACTCGTTTAGTTTGGTATTATGGAGTAACTACCATGTTGTTGATCCATCCTCAGTTTTCTCCTATCACAGCCATTAAACTCTGTAACTGTTTTAAAGTCCCCATTGACCTCATGGTGAAATCCCTGAGTGGTATCCTTCCTCTCCAGTAAATGAGTTAGGAAGGACGCCTATATCTTTGTAGTGACTGGGTTTACTGATACACCAGCCGAAGTGTAATTAATAACTTCACCATGTTCAAAGGCATATTCTTGAGCTTTTTTTTTTACCCATCTACCAGTAGGTGCCCTTCTTTACGAGGCATTGGAAAACCTCCCTGGACTTTGTGGTTGAATCTGTGTTTGAAATTTACTGCTTGACTGAAGGAACATACAGAGAATTGTATGTGCGGGGTACAGAGATGAGGTAGTCATTCAAAAATCATGTTAAACACCATTATTGCATGTAGAGTCCATGCAACTTATTATGGGACTTGTTAAGCACTCCTGAACTTATTTAGCCATGCCATAACAAAGGGGTTGAATACTTATTGACTCAAAACACTTCAGCTTTTAATTTTTATTAATTTGTAAAAATGTCTAAAAACACAATTCTACTTTGACATTATGGGGTACTGTGTGTAGGCCAGTGACACACACTATCAATGTAATCCATTTTAAATTCAGGCTGTAACAAAATGTGGAAAAAGTGAAGGGCTGTGAATAATTTATGAAGGCACTGTACATGTTGCAATATCATTTTTGGACGATATTATATTGATATTTGACTCCAAGAATCGATTAATACTTTTTTGGGGTGGACTATTGTAGGTAACATTAGTTAGCGCTAGTCGGCTGTACCGGCTCCAAATCTCATGTATTTTTCATCCCATAGCTGGTTCGCCATCTGCTTTTTAAATAGTGAGCCAACATGTCTTCACTGAGTATACCAAACATTAGGTCACAGATACCTTAAAATAAATGCACCTCCCAATGGGTCTAAGACCTCATCACAGTCTCTCTGTACTTCCAAATTGCCATCGATAAAATGCAATTGTGTCCGTTGTCCGTAGCTTATGACTGCCCATACCATAGCTCCACCACCACCATGGGGCACTCTGTTCACAACGTTGACATCAGCAAACTGCTCGCCCACACGACACCATACAAATGGGGTCTGCGGTTGTGAGGCCGGTTGGACGTACTGCCAACAATGTTGGAGGCGGCTTATGGTAGAGAAATTAACATTCAATTCTCTGGCATCAGCTCTGGTGGACATTCCTGTGGTCAGCATGCCAATTACACACTCCCTCAAAACTTGGCACATCTGTGGTATTGTGTTGTGTGACAAAACTGCACATTTTAGAGTGGCCTTTTTATTGTCCCCAGCACAAGGCGAACCTGTGTAATGATCATCCTGTTTCTTGATATGCCACACCTGTCAGGTGGATGGATTATCTTGGCAAAGTAGAAATGTTCCCTAACAGGGATGTGAACAAATTTGTGCACAACATTTGAGAGAAATATTATTTTTGTGTGTATGGAACATATCTGGGATCTTTTATTTCAATTCATGAAACATGGGACCAACACTTAACACGTTGCGTTTATATTTTTGTTCAGTGTAGAATCGCAATACATATCGGAGCACCTAAGTATCATGATAATATCGTATCGTGAGGTCCCTTGCAATTCCCAGCCCTAAGCAGGAACACTGGGAGAATCTAAATTGCATACTCCTCGTGTCCTCTCTCCTCTTCTCCTTCTCAAAACCCATTGAGCTCAATGGTTCTAACGATTAGCCTTAAGATGCTTTTGGGAAACCGGGCCCAGGTTAGTTGAGAAATCTATGACAGAATTTTCCATTAGCCAAGCAGTAACTCTGACTATGGATGGAAGCATCACATATTGGGGTTACTAGCAGTAGCTAAGGATCTGTTGTGTTTGCTAAGCACTCTTCTTCTCAATGTTCACCTTGAAGTGTCCACTTCTGGCAGGCCACAGCGTCAGCTGACAGAGAGGAGAAGAGGTTGGACCATGGTCATCAGAGCAGAACATGCCCTAAGGATAGAACCCTGTTTTAAAATAGAACCCAACGCTAGTACTCCTCAGCCTTTAAGTGAAAGTATGCCTAGCTCGGAGAGAGAATCTAATCATGTCAACACTTCTAGACTTCATCATAATCAAGTTTAAAGAGCAAATGTCCCTTTTAATTTTCCATCTTCACCACTTAGGTACATTTACACTGAGTGTACAAAACATAGGTACACCTTCCTAATATTGAGTTGCACCCCCTTTTGCCCTCAGAACAGCCTCAATTCATTGGAGCATGGACCCTAAAAGGTGTCAAAAGAGTTCGGCCCATGTTAACTCCACTACTTCCCACAATTATGTCAAGTTGGCTAGATGTGCTTTGGGTAGTGGACCATTCTTAATACAAATGAAAAAACTGTTGAGCATGAAAAACCCAGCAGCGTTTGGTTCCTACCATACGCCGTTCAAAGGCACTTAAATCTTTTGTCTTGCCCATTCACCATCTGAATGGCAAACATACACAATCCATGTCTCAAGGCTTAAAAATCCTTCTATAACCTGTATCCTTCCCTTCATCTACACTGATTGAAGTGGATTTAACAAGTGACATCAATAAGGGATCATAGCTTTCACCTGGATTCACCTGGTCAGTCTTTGTCATGGAAAGAGCAGGTGCTCCTAATGTTTTGTACACTCAGTGTATATTCCACAGTCATATTCCATGTTCCAAGATCAACAAGGATATGCAGAGACCATGGTTTAACAGGAAGAGTATGTCATAGTATTAGACACATTACTATACACTGTGCTCACTGATTTTGTGGTTTATTGGTAGGTCAAATCTGTGTGTGACAAAACACTGAATATCTCCATTTAGAATGCTTATTCTGTCTGGGAAACCGGCCCATGCTACAAACAGTTTCGTTCGATTCCCCGACCCCAGTTTCAATTCAGGTCACTGCAGTTTACCACTTCCTCATGCCGTATTGTCTCCAGGAAGATCCTATTTCCTCGTGGAATGTACTTTGCATGATGATGTAAAGGTTTGAAGTTATCTTTATATTAATTAAGTCAGATATTCAACATCTAATGTATACTTTCACAGAATTGGGTCTTTATTGTGTTAATTGGACATGGAGTTTTTTCTGACCACATGGCCAGGAAAAACTCTGGGCCCTAATGTCATGAAATGGGTCCTAATGTCATTCCCCCAAAGCCTGTACGATTTAGAAACCAACCAGTCTTCAGTTATATGACAAAACACGATGTAGACTGGTCAGTGTTGCATTGCTATGGTAACAAAAACACTGTTTCTTGTCCATCACAGGCACAGAGGGGGTGAGATAGAGAAAGGGGGAGATGGAGATAACAGACAGACGTATGAAGCGAATGAGGGAGGAGGGAAGGAAAAATAAAGAAGGGGGAGAGAAACAGAGAAAGAGAGAGATGAGAGAGAAAGAGGAACCGAGAGAACAGAGAGAGAGGAAAGATGGAGGAACTGAGAGAGAGAGAGAGAGAGAGAGAGAGAGAGAGAGAGAGAGAGAGAGAGAGAGAGAGAGAGAGAGAGAGAGAGAGAGAAAGTCTATCAGAACCACAATGGAATAGATGAAAAACACTTAATTTGAAGTGACACTACATTCAAATAGCTCCCCCTTACCTAATGATCCCAGCTCTTCCGATAGGTCAGTGCGTAGGTTGACTGAACACAGATTTGTGGGTTAATAGAGAAGTGTTGAGTGGGTGTCTTTTCAATAGCGCAATAGTTAGGAACACGTGTGTTAGCGAGGCAAAGGTCCTGAGTTCGATCCATGTTATGAGCTGATCAGGGGTATGCGTTACTTTACAAGCAAGCAGCATGACATTGTTTACATCAGGGGCTGGTGCAGTTTGAGTTAACTCCATGTACCTACAGTATTCCCACTTCAATTTGCTTACCGTCCCAATAGGTCCACAAACAATGCAATCACACTGCATACTGCCCTAACCCATCTGGACAAGAGGAATACCTATGTAAGAATGCTGTTCATTGACTACAGCTCAGCATTTAACACCATAATACCCTCCCAGCTCGTCATTAAGCTCGAGACCCTGGGTCTCGACCCAGCCCTGTGCAACTGGGTCCTGGACTTCCTGACGGGCCGGCCCCAGGTGGTGAGGGTAGGAAACAACATCTCCACCCAGCTGATCCTCAACATTGGGGCCCCACAAGGGTGTGTTCTCAGCCCTCTCCTGTACTCCCTGTTCACCCATGACTGCGTGGCCAAGCACGCCTCCAACTCAATCATCAAGTTTGCTGACGACACTACAGTGGTAGGCTTGATTACCAACAACGACGAGGCGGCCTACAGGGAGGAGGTGAGGGCCCTCGGAGTGTGGTGTCAGGAAAATAACCTCTCACTCAATGTCAACAAAACTAAGGAGATGATCGTGGACTTCAGGAAACAGCAGAGGGAGCACCCCCCTATCCACATCGACGGGACAGTAGTGGAGAAGGTGGAAAGTTTTAAGTTCCTCGGTGTACACATCACGGACAAACTGAAATGGTCCACCCACACAGACAGCGTGATGAAGAAGGCGCAACAGCGCCTCTTCAACCTCAGGAGGCTGAAGAAATTCGGCTTGTCACCAAAAACACTCACAAACTTCTACAGATGCACAATCGAGAGCATCCTGTCGGGCTGTATCACCGCCTGGTACGGCAACTGCTCCGCCCACAACCGTAAGGCTCTCCAGAGGGTAGTGAGGACTGCACAATGCATCACCGGGGGTAAACTACTTGCCCTCCAGGACACCTACACCACCCAATGTCACAGGAAGGCCAAAAAGATAATCAAGGACAACAACCACCCGAGCCACTGCCTGTTCACCCCGCTATCATCCAGAAAGCGAGGTCAGTACAGGTGCATCAAAGCTGGGACCGAGAGACTGAAAAACAGCTTCTATCTCAAGGCCATCAGACTGTTAAACAGCCACCACTAACATTGAGTGGCTGCTGCCAACATACTGACTTAAATCTCTAGCCACTTTAAATAATAGGAATTGGATGTAACAAATGTATCACTAGCCACTTTAAACAATTTTGTATATAATGTTTACATATCCGACATTACTCATATCAAATGTATACACTGTACTCTATACCATCTACTGAATCTTGCCTATGCCGTTCGGCCATCGACTCAAATCTCTATCCACTTTAAAAATAAAAACATTTGATGAAATAAATGTATCACTAGCCACTTTAAACAATTTTGTATATAATGTTTACATATCCTACACTACTCATCTCACATGTATATACTGTACTCTAAACCATCTACTGCATCTTGCCTATGCCGGTCAGCCATCGCTCAGCCATATATTTATATGCACATTCATTCCTTTACTCTTGTGTGTATAAGGTAGTTGTTGTGTATTTGTTAGATTACTTGTTAGATACTACTGCATGGTCGGAACTAGAAGCACAAGTATTTCGCTACACTCGCATTAACATCTGCTAACCATGTGTATGTGACAAATAAAATTTGATTTGATTTAGTGTGCGAGGGTAAATAAGAGATTGGTATGGAGCGGAGATGTCTTAATAGTGGTTAAAGGCTTTGACCACTAGGACATAACAGCTCCATTTCAGTCTACTACATAGAAATATAATGGGGATGTCTGTTCAAACTTCCTCTCCTCATCTCCTTTCCTTCACGACCACTAATATAACATGAGCAGGGTTTGATAGATCTAAGTGATTAGGTTGAGATATATCCAGGCCTTTCAGCTATCCATGGGCATAGGGAGATATCATTAGTCTCAGAACAGAGCAGAGAGTGCCACAGTAGCTACAGCTCTACCATTTCTTAGGCTAACTCAATCTAGCAGGCAAGGCACTGCTGGATGTTAAGTGTAACTGTGTGCTGATCTGTGCCCCCCAGGCATACGGCATAACCCAGAAATGACAGTGCTGATAGTCAGTTGGTGAGGCAGGCTGGGGGATGGGCCATGGGATAGAACCTCATGATTGCCTTGTTCATCCCACAAGGGGCTTTTTCTGAGACACAGAGGGATAAGAGAGGGTCCTGGAAGCGAACAGCTGCAATGTAAGCCATACAAATAGTACTTTTGTCCTTAGCCTTGTTTGCTCCAACGTATCCTTCTCAAAAAACCTTCTTTTAGCGTATAAATCATTGCCACAGACATTAGCACCAACATGCTAACGCTACCCCGCTAATCAGCAGCAGTAGAAATCAACACTGACCTATTACATTCAGTGGCCTAGCGTCCTGTTCACCCCGTCCCCAGAAGCTTGTTCCCAAGCTACGCAAAAAACCTGTCACTGATATTCACTTCTACTCAGTACAACACATTGAATTGAACTTCACACTGTATAATAGAATACTGCATAGAATGGCTGATTTGCTGATATTTGCAAGGCCTACCTGTGATTTGGCTGGAGGAATGGGAGGAAGGAATATTAATAGCTACACCCATCTAGCACCGGGTCGGTTTTCTTGTGTTTTGTGAAGACTTACAGAAAACGTTTGACCTCTGTCATTGCCAACAAAGGGTATATAACAAAGTATTGAGATAAACTTTTGTTATTGACCAAATACTTATTTTCCACCATAATTTGCTAATAAATTCATTAAAAATCCTACAATGTGATTTTCTGGATTTTTTTCCCTCATTTTGTCTGTCATAGTTGAAGTGTACCTATGATGAAAATTACAGGCCTCTCTCATCTTTTTAAGTGAGAGAACTTGCACAATTGGTGGCTGACTAAATACTTTTTTGCCCCACTGTATATTGCAAGCCACGGCCACGTAACTCAGTTTTGTAGGAGCGATCCATTTTCGTGAGCGGGGTGGTGTACCTAATAAACTGGACGGTGAGGGTACATGCATAATGATCTGCATGTCATTGTGGCAGTTCAGCTAAATGCTATAGCGAAGTGGGGTAAGGGGTGTGACAAATGTAGCGTTTTGTAAAGACGTCTCATGCAATTCTACTGCACTTTATATGACTGGAGACGTAAGCAACATATTTTTTAATACGACAAATTAGTAGCCTACTCTGCTGACACTGACAAACATATCACTACAAACAACCTTGTCTTGAATGCAACCGGTTGGATGTCTGTAAAACAATGGAGGTGGCTTATGGTAGAGAAATGAAAATTGACTTCTCTGCCAGCAGCTCTGGTGGACATTCCTGCAGTCAGCATGCCAATTGCATAATCCCTCAACACTTGAGACATCTGTGGCATTGGGTTGTGTGACAAAACTGCACATTTTAGTGGCCTTTTGTCCCCAGCACAAGTTGCACCTGTGTAATGATCACGCTGTTTAATTAAGGATCACCCTTTTTTTTTTTTTTTTGCCTGAAATGACATACCCAAATCTAAGTGCCTGTAGCTCAGTACCTGAAGCAAGGATATGCATATTCTTGATACACTTTGAAAGGAAACACTTTGACGATTGTGGAAATGTGAAATTAATGTAGGAGAATATAACACATTAGATCTGGTAAAAGATAATACAAACAAAAAAACATGCGTGTGTGTCTGCAAAGTTTCAGACTGATCCAGGGAAGAATTACTTCGCTACATAATATTTTGTATCAAGTCTGCCAGGAGTTTGCCCAAATGTGCCGAATTGGTCAATTTATACATTTTCAAGTACTTAACTATAGAGAACATACAAAAATGCTATGGTAATAAAAAGATTAATGTCATACAGTTGAAGTCGAAAGTTTACATACACTTAGGTTGGAGTCATTAAAACTATTTTTTCAACCACTCCACAAATTTCTTGTTAACAAACTATAATTTTGGCAAGTCGGTTTTCCCAACAATTGTTTACAGACAGATTATTTCACTTATAATTCACTGTATCACAATTCCAGTGGGTCAGAAGTTGACTGTGCCACTAAGTTGACTGTGCCTTTAAACAGCTTTGAAAATTCCACAAAATTATGTCATGGCTTTAGAAGCTTCTGATAGGCTAATTGAAATAATTTGTCAATTGGAGGTGTACCTGTGGATGTATTTCAAGGCCTACCTTCAAACTCAGTGCCTCTTTGCTTGACATCATGGGAAAATCAAAAGAAATCAGCCAAGACCTTCATCCTTGGGAGCAATTTCCAAACGCCTGAAGGTACCACGCTCATCTGTACAAACAATAGTACGCAAGTATAAACACCATGGGACCACGCAGCCATCATTCCGCTCAGGAAGGAGAGGCATTCTGTCTCCTAGAGATGAACGTACTTTGGTGTGAAAAGTGCAAATCAATCCCAGAACAACAGCAAAGGACCTTGTGAAGATGCTGGAGGAAACAGGTAATAAAGTATCTATATCCACAGTAAAACGGGTCCTATATCGACGTAACCTGAAAGGCCGCTCAGCAAGGAAGAAGCCACTGCTCCAAAACCGCCATAAAAAAAAACAGACTACGGTTTGCAACTGCACATGGGGACAAAGATTGTACTTTTTGGAGAAATGTCCTCTGGTCTGACGAAACAAAAATATAACTGTTCGGCCATAATGACCATCGTTATGTTTGGAGGGAAAAGGGGGGAGGTTTGCAAGCCGAAGAACACCATTCCAACCGGGGTTGGCAGCATCATGCTGTGGGGGTGCTTTGCTGCAGGAGGGACTGGTGCACTTCACAAAATATAAAATTATGTGGATATATTGAAGCAACATCTCAAGACATCAGTCAGGAAGTTAAAGCTTGGTCGCAAATGGGTCTTCCAAATGGACAATGACTCCAAGCATACTTCCAAAGTTGTGGCAAAATGACTTAAGGACAACAAAGTCAAGGTATTGGAGTGCCCATCACAAAGCCCTGACCTCAATCCTATAGAAAATGTGTGGGCAGAACTGAAAAAGCGTGTGCGAGCAAGGTGGCATACAATTCTGACTCAGTTACACCAGCTCTGTCAGGAGGAATGGGACAAAATTCACCCAACTTATTGTGGGAAGCTTGTGGAAAGCTACCCGAAACGTTTGACCCAAGTTAAACAATTTCAAGGCAATGCTACCAAGTACTAATTGAGAGTATGTAAACTTCTGACCCACTGGGAATGTGATGAAATAAATAAAAGCTGAAATAAATCATTCTCTCTACTATTATTCTGACATTTCACATTCTTAAAATAAAGTGGTGATCCCAACTGACCTAAAACAGAGAATTAAATGTCAGGAATTGTGAAAAACTGAGTTTAAATGTATTTGGCTAAGGTGTATGTAAACTTCCGACTTCAAAGCTTCTCTACAGAAAATACACTAACCTGCACACATCTAGCCAGAGACAGCAGTGGGGTCAAACTGTAGAACCCAGTTCCTACATTTGAATATAACATTTTATTGAACAAAACTATGCTACATTTTATCTCTGGGACCCTCAGGATGACAAATCAGAGAAAGATTACTGAATGTAAGCAAAAAATTTTACTTCAGAGGTGAATGTATCAAACCAGCTGTCGTAATAAAAATGTTTGTTGTTGTGCGCTGTCCTCAAACAATAGAATGGTATTTTTTTGCTCTAATAGCTACTGTAAATTGGACCCTGGAGTTAGATTAAAAAGAATTCACGCTTTATGTCCATATAAGACATGTCTATGTCCCGGAATTGGCTGTTGTTTACAACATTATTCTAGTCACATCATCGCATATTGAGCAACAACTGTCCCGGTTTAGGGACACTGATCCCGTAGAGCTTCTTGATATGCCACACCTGTCAGATGAATGGATTATCTTTTCAAATGAGAAATGCTCATTAACAGGGATGTAAACAAATTTGTGCACAAAATTTGAGCAAAATAAGCTTTTTGTGGGTAAGAAACATTTCTGGGATCTTCTATTTCAGCTCATGAAACATGGGACCAACACTCTACATGTTGCGTTTATATTTTTGGTCAGTGTATAAACATTGATTGGAATAAATAAATACACACACACACACGACCAAAAGTATATGGACACCTGCTCGTCGAACAACTAATTTCAAAATCAAAGGTCTTAGAAAGTCTATATTGTGTATAAGCAGGCCTGCATACCACAGTGTATGTGCAGCTGCCATGAAAGCATGAGGGCATCCAGCTATTTCAGACTACCATTTAATTTTTTTATTTTATTTATCTAGGCAAGTCAGTTAAGAACTAATTATTATTTTACAATGACAGCCTACCCCGTCCAAACCCTCCCCTAACCCGGACGACGCTGGGCCAATTGTGCACCACCCTATGGGACTCCCAATCACGACTGGTTGTGATACAGCCCAGTATTGAACCTGGGTCTGTAGTGACACCTGTAGCACTGAGCTGTAGTGCCTTAGACCGCTGCGCTACTCGGGAGCCAATGCTTTTCAGGAATGTGACATCTCATGGGTGGGGAGGGCTACCGTACATTCCAGCGTCCAACTGCTATGTGGGTCTGCAGGGTGTGTGTGTGGAGTGGGGTATTGGGGTCGTGGGGTCTTCTTGCTATGTGGTCTGCCTACGGTCTACGATCTATTTGTGTTTGTATGACCTAACCAGGCTCCCACAGAATTTGACTTATAATGTCGAGGTCCACCCATTCCCATTTAAATTCACTGTCTCTCTGCCACCATGACCATGGTGTCCATTGCTGTTTGTGAGATATCTCCCAGCAGTAGACTGATACTGGAGTAAGCAGAGATGGAAAGTTAAAGCCACTCTGTGGTTTGGTTCACCTGTGGTGAGTTTGTACAAAGGCATTCTCATCCGTCATGGTTGTGACTGGTAATGCTCTCTTAATGGCTAGGTGTGGCCCCTTCATGACTTATTGCTGCGGTGACTCAGCTGGAGGGCGTGGCTCAGCCATGCATTCAATGAGGCACCAGGGCACCACCCTGCATATGCCAATACATGTCCAGGGTGACTTCAGGTTAGGATAACTTGAGAAGCAAACCACAACTGACCTTAGATCAGTGTCTGTATGCAACTTACTCCTACTCAATAGGAAGGAATCTCTTCTCTCTCATCACTGTGGGTCTAATGGATAGATCAACCATAGTCAACAGGCAGACCGCAGGCCGGATCGACTCCTGGTATGAACACACAAGACATGTAAAGTCTGTACAGTTGGAGGAAATTAGCTTTAAAACAGCTACATTTTCCCGTCACTCAATGGCATAATGTGTTGAATTTTTGTCTCTTCCAACAAGAAGGGTGTGAACAGTTTGAAGTTGCAAGGTGAGGGTTTGTTACTGTGCCAATAAATGACTATCCATCCGGACCTTTGCCACCTAGGACATTTCTTAAATAGTATTTGAGTACGCCTACAGCTGTAGCCTACACTATACATTTATTGATATCCCTCACTTCAACCATGGGAATGGAGCCACTTGTATTGAATCTATGCTTCTGTCAAACCAATCCGGAGTGCTCCAATGAATGACAGATTATACAGCTGTGACATTAATGCATTGACTTCATTTCCCCTATGCTCAATGTGCTTTTATGTTGTTCCCCTTTGGAGAAATCTGTTCCCCTCACAAACCAATCCTATACAATTTGTCACCCGAAACCTATGCTGGTTTACAGGCAAGCAACACTGAACAATGCATGAGAGCACCAGCTGTTCCAGACGACTGTGTGATCACACACTCCATAGCCGCTGTGAGTAAGACCTTTAAACAGGTTAAACAGACTGAATTCAGCATGCTTATAAGGATGGACATTCAACAAGCACAGCACTTACACAAATGACTGATGATTGGCTAAAAGGCATTCATAATAAAAATATTGTCGGAGCTGTTTTGTTAGACTTCAGTGCAGGTTTGATACTATTGATCATAGTCAACCAAATCTTGTAATAAATCATGTGGAAATTGAGCAAGATGATTTGACTAAGTTGCTTGGAGTAACCCTGAACGGTAAACTGTCATGGTCAAAACATGTTGCTACAACAGTAGCTAAGATGGGGAGAAGTTTGTCCAAAGTAAAGCGCTGCTCTGCCTTTTTAACAACACTATCAACAAGGCAGGTCCTACAGGCTCTAGTTTTGTTGCACCTGGACTACTGTTCAGTCACGTGGTCAGGTGCCACAAAGAGGGACCTCTGAAAATTACAATTGGCTCAGAACAGGGCAGCACGGCTGGCCCTTAAATGTACACGGAGAGTTAACATTAATAATATGCATGTAAATCTCTCATGGCTCAAAGTGGAGAAGATATTGACTTCATCATTACTTGTTTTTGTAAGAAGTGTTGACATGCTGAATGCACCAAGGTGTCTGTTTAAACTACAAGCACACAGCTCGGACACCCATGCATACTTCACAATCCCCAAGTCAAGAACAGACTATGGGAAGCACACAGTACTACATAGAGCCATGGCTACATGGAACAATATTCCACATCAGGTAACGATGCAAGCAGCAGAATCGGATTTAAAAACAGACAAGAATACACCTTATAGAACAGAGGGGAATGTGAAGAGTCACACACAGGCACAGACACACATACACATTTTTATTTTTATTTCACCTTTATTTAACCAGGTAGGCAAGTTGAGAACAAGTTCTCATTTACAACTGCGACCTGGGATAAACAAATGTACAGTCAATAACACAATATAAAAATCTATATACGGTGTGTGCAAATGTAGTAAGATTAGGGAGGTAAGGCAATAAATAGGCCATAGTGGCGAAATAATTGCAATTTAGCAATTAAACACTGGAGTGATAGATGTGCAGAAGATGAATGTGCAAGTAGAGATACTGGGGTGCAAAGGAGAAAAACAATAAAAAACAATATGGGGATGAGGTATATGGGTGGGCTATTTACAGATGGCCATAGAGGCAAAATAATTACAATTTAGCATTAATAATGGAGTGATATATGTGCAGATGATCATGTGCAAGTAGAGATACTGGGGTGCAAAAAAGCAAGAGGGTAAGTAATAATATGGGGATGAGGTAGTTTGGTGTGCTATTTACAGATTGGCTGTGTACAGGTGCAATGATCAGTAAGCTGCTCTGACAGCTGATGCTTAAATTTAGTGAGGGAGATATAAGACTCCAGCTTCAGTGATTTTTGCAATTCGTTCCAGTCCTTGGCAGCAGAGAACTTGAAGGAAAGGCAGGCAAAGGAGGAGTTGGCTTTGGGAATGACCAGTGAAATATACCTGCTGGAGCGCGTGCTACGGGTGGGTGCTGCTATGGTGACCAGTGAGCTAAGATAAGGCGGGGCTTTACCTAGCAAAGACTTACAGATTACCTGGAGCCAGTGGGTTTGGTGACAAATATGAAGCGAGGGCCAGCCAACAAGAGCATACAGGTCGCAGTGGTGGGTAGTATATGGGGCTTTGGTGAAAAAACGGATGGCACTGTGATAGACTACATCCAATTTGCTGAGTAGAGTGTTGGGGGGCTATTTTGTAAATGACATCGCCGGAAGTCAAGGATCAGTAGGATAGTCAGTTTTACGAGGGTATGCTTGGCAGCATGAGTGAAGGATGCTTTGTTGCAAAATAGGAAGCCGATTCTAGATTTAATTTTGGATTGGAGATGCTTAATGTGAGTCTGGAAGGAGAGTCTACAGTCTAACCAGACACCTAGGTATTTGTAGTTGTCCACGTATTCTAGGTCAGAACCGTCCAGAGTAATGATGCTAGTCGGGCGGGTGGGTGTGGGCAGCGATTGGTTGAAGAGCATGCATTTAGTTTTACTAGCATTTAAGAGCAGTTGGAGGCAGTGTTGTATGGCATTGAAGCTCGTCTGGAGGTTTGTTAACACAGTGTCCAAAGAAGGGCCAGATGTATACAGAATTGTGTCGTCTTCGTAGAGGTGGAAGAGAGAATCACCCGCAGCAAGAGCGACATCATTGATATATACAGAGAAAAGAGTCGGCCCGAGAATTGAACCCTGTGGCACCCCCATAGAGACTGCCAGAGGTCCGGACAACAGGCCCTCCAATTTGACACACTGAACTGGCAAGGCAGTCATTTGAGAAATCAAGGCTGTTTAGTCTGCCGATATGAATGTGGTGATTGGCAGAGTCAAAAGCCTTGGCCAGGTCGATGAAGACGGCTGCACAGTATTGTCTTTTATTGATGGCGGTTATGATATTGTTTAGGACCTTGTGCGTGGCTGAGGTGCACCCATGACCATCTCGGAAACCAGATTGCATAGCGGAGAAGGTACGGTGGGATTCAAAATGGTTGGTGATCTTTTTGTTAGCTTTGCTTTCGAATACTTTAGAAAGGCAGGGTAGGATAGATATAGGTCTGTAACAGTTTGGGTCTAGAGGGTCTCTCCCTTTGAAGAGGGGGATGACCGCGGCAGATTTCCAATCTTTAGGGATCTCAGACGATACGAAAGAGAGGTTGAATAGGTTAGTAATAGGGGTTGCAACAATTGTGGCGGATAATAAGACACTCACTCTCACATACGTACACATGGATGTTGTATTGTAAATATGTGATAGTGGAGTAGTGGCCTGAGGGAACACACTAAATGTATTGGGTAAAGTGTTATGAAATGTTATGTCATGTAATATTTTAATGTCTTAATGTTACTGGACCCCAGGGATCCAGGAATCCTCAATAAATACAAATAAAATTACCAGGATGCGTACTCAGAGCATGTTTTCACTGACATTTTCAACCTCTCCCTGACCCAGTCTGTAATACCTACATGTTTTAAGCAGATCATCATAGTCCCTGTGCACAAGAATACCAAGGTAACCTGTCTAAATGACTATCGCTCCTTAGCACTCATATCTGTAACCATGAAACGCATTGAAAGGCTGGCTCACATTAACATCATCATCCCAGACACCATTGACCCACTTCAATTCGCAAACTGTCCCAACAGATCCCCAGATTACGCAATCTCTAGTGCACTCCACACTGCCCTCTCCAACATGGACAAGAAGAACACCTATGCGAGAATGCTGTTCATTGACTACAGCTCAGTGTTCAACAACATAGTGCCCTCCAAGCTCATCACTAAGCTAAGGACCCTGGGAATGAACACCTCCCTCTGCAACTGGATCCCGCTAGGTAGTGAGGGTTGGGAACAACATATCTGCCATACTGACACTCAACACAAGGGCCCCTCAGGGGTGCGTGCTTAGTTCCCTCCTGTACTCCCTGTTCACCCACAACAGCGTGTCCACGCATGACTCCAACACCATCATTAAGTTTGCTGACTACGGTGGTAAGCCTGATCACCGACAAAAATGAGACAGCCTACAAGGAGGATGTCAGAGACCTGACCAACAACCTCTACCTCAACGTCAGCAAGTGTATATAGTAAAGTTATCATTACTCATTGTGTATTTATTATTATGGGTTACATTTACTTTTCTATTATTTCTCAACTTTCTTTCGCTCAGCATTGTTGGGAAGGGCCCGTAAGTAAGCATTTCACTGTTAGTCCACACCCGTTGTTTACCAAGCATGTGACAAATACATTTTGATTTGATTACCTAGTTGATGCTTCTATTACCTGTGTTAAGTTACATTCCTGTCTTAAAGATTACGCTTTACAGGTTGAAGCAGGAGTTGATCTGACTGACTGTGTGATCGCTTTGACAGCTGCTGCCAGAGTATTTGGGTGTGTATGCGTGTATGGTTGTTTCAGTGCCATAGCTGACACAGTGTAAAAGAAAGACATTGGGTGCGCTCTTGCCTAACTCTAGCCTTTCCCGATACAAGTGGCCTGTTTGAAAGTGTTTACAAGCTGAGGTGAAAGGAAGAGGAAATAAAGCATCGATAGACGGAGGGTGAGCAAGAGAGCCACTCCATCCTACACACAGCGGCAATGCAAGCAAACCCAGCAGCCTCTCCCTTGGTGGGAGGAATGGACGCCTACTTGTTGCGTAACAGAGCTCTCCTCCTCCACGCTCTGCAGAACACAGAGTTATCACACAGTTTATTCCCAGGCTTGGTTTTCCCAGTGTTACACTCTCAGACCTGCTCTTCTAAGCAGCCACTCTCATACAGGAAGCCTTCTCTTTATTACCCTTATGCATTAGCTACGCCAAATTCATCTCTGCACAAACATTGTGCTGATTAAGCTATGTGATTTAGATGGCTTAGTTGGTTGGAGTACTGGGGTCTGATTCTCACGTGTGTATACATTTATCTGCATTCGGTTTTGCATTATCTGTATGCCAATATTGAATGAATAAGAAACCCTGCGGACGTTATTCATGACAAACACTATCCCTGCAGCATTGACGGTCATATTCTCTTAGCTCAGTCCCAATCTCTGACACACTGTATGCCACTCTCAATCAACACAGGACGACTAACCCGCAAGCCTCATTGATTTGCGATGGCTTGGCTGATTTGGCACCTGCACCTCCCCAGCTCCCCTATTGACCACTATGTAGTCCAATCGCTTGGCGTTGAGCCAGCCTGACCATACAATGACCATCGTTTACAACAACAGGCCTGTGACGGATTAGAGATGAGATTCCATGTAGCCTGGGGATCTCTGTTAGCCTGTCCTGGTCATATGCTCTGGCTGGTCATGCACAACACGGCTAGGCTAGCTCTGATCATCAGCCATGAACTGGAATGAATTAATAAATATATTCTATTGATCCCAAGAGAGGGAAATGGGGTTTGCCACTAGCAGCAGCTAACACAGAATACTGCACAAGCAGTTGTACAGTACAGTATGTAGTATATTGTATGACATATGTACTGTAAATTCATTACATACAGTTGCGGCCAAATATATTGGCACCCTTGCACTTTTCTTAAATAATTTCCTATTTCTTCTCAAATAATTTGACAATTAAATTAACTTTTGGTCACCACACCTTTTTGGGATTTCAACGTTGCAGAACCACATTGTTTTTTTGTCAACTTAAACTTTTTGGGGGGGGAATAAATGTTTGAGGGGTGCCCTCCACCAATTGCTGTTTTCAGATCTCGCCATAGGTTTTGGATGTGATTCAGATCTGGACTCGTCGCTGAATACTCCAGATTTTACATCTGTAGATGCTCTACAGATAGCATGACTATCTGTTGATAAATCAAATCAATTTTAATTTGTCACCGAATACAACAGGTGTAGACCTTACAGTGAAATGCTTACTTACAAGCCCTTAACCAACAATGCAGTTTTAAGAAGATCCCTAAAAAAGTAAGAGATAAGAATAACAAATAATTAAAGAGCAGTAGTAAATAACAATAGCGGGGCTATATACAGGGTGTACCGGTACAGAGTCAATGTGTCAATGTGCGGGGGCACCGGTGTGGGGGCAATGCAAATAGTCCGGGTAGCCATTTGATTAACAGTTCAGGAGTTATGGCTTGGGGGTAGAAGCTGTTTAGAAGCCTCTTGGACCTAGACTTGGCACTCCGGTACCACTTGCCGTGCAGTAGCAGAGAGAACAGTCTATGACTAGGGTGGCTGGAGTCTTGATCTGTTGGTGCGGTATGTTAATTGAGTGGTCCAGGGTTTCTGGGATAATGGTGTTGATGTGAGCCATGACCAGCCTTTCAAAGCATTTCATGGCTACAGATGTGAGTGCTACGGGTCGGTAGTCATTTAGGCAGGTTACCTTAGTGTTCTTGGGCACAGGGACTATGGTGGTCTGCTTGAAACATGTTGGTATTACAAACTCAGACAGGGAGAGGTTGAAAATGTCTTTGAAGACACTTGCCAGGTCAGCACATGCTCGGAGTACATGTCCTGGTAATCCGTCTGGCCCAGCGGCCTTGTGAATGTTGACCTGTTTAAAGGTCTTACATCGGCTATGCGTGATCACACTGTCGTCCGGAACAGCTGGTGCTCTCATGCACCAGCTTAACTGATTTAAGTTACCCTGCATTAAAGTCCCCGGCCAATAGGAGCTCCGCCTCTGGATGAGCGTTTTCCTGTTTGCTTATGGCTGTATACAGCTCATTGAGTGCGGTTTTAGTGTCATCCTCGGTCTGTAGTGGTATATAGACGAAAAATACAGATGGAAACTCTCTTGGTAAATAGTGTGTTCTACAGCTTATCATGAGATACTCTACCTCAGGCGAGGAAAACCCTGAGACTTCCTTAGATATCGTGCACCAGCTATTTTTTACAAATATGCAAATATGCATGAGGGTTAGGATAAAGGTTAATGTTAGGGTTAAGGTGAGATTTAGGATAAGGCTTTCATTGGATATGTGTTGTATTGGATTTGCCCCAAACATAACACTTTGTATTCAGGACAAAAAGTTCATTTATTTTCCTTTTTTTGGGCAGTATTACATACGTGCCTTGTTGCAAACAGGATACATGTTTTGGAGGATACATGTTTTGTATTTTGTTCAGGCTTCCTTCTTTTCACTCTGTCATTTAGGTTAGCATTGTGGAGTAACTACAATGTTGAATCATCCACATTTCTGTCGTATCAAAACCATTAAAATCGAACTGTTTTTACAATAGGCCTGAGCAGTTTCCTTCGTCTCCGATAACTGAGTTAGTAAAGGCGCCTGTATCTTTGCAGTGACTGGGTGTATTGATACACCCTCCAAAGCCTAATTAATAACTTCACCATGCTCAAAGGGATATTAAGCATTTATTTTCACCCATCTACCAATGGTGCCCTTCTTTGCGAGGCATTGAAAAACCTCCCTGGTCTTTGTGGTTGAATCTGTGCTTGAAATTCATTACTCGATTGAGGGACCTTACTACTTCTACGTGTTGGGTACAGAGATGGGGTAGTCATTGAAAAATCATGTTAACTACTGTTTTTGAACACAGGAGTCCATTATTATGTGATTTGTTGGTATTACAGACTCAACTTATTATACTTATTTGCCATAACAATTGGGTTGAATACTTATTGACTCAAGACATTTCAGTTTTGAATTGATTTATAATTTAAAAAAATCCTAGGGCTAGGGCCCTCACCATCCAATAGGTCCCAGATGTGCTCAATGGGATTGAGATCCGGGCTCTTCGCTGACCATGGCAGAACACTGATATACTGATAGTCTTGCAGGAAATCACGCACAGAATGAGCAGTATGGCTGGTGGCATTGTCATGCTGGAGGGTCATGTCAGGATGAGCCTGCAGGAAGTGTATCACATGAGGGAAGAGGATGTATTCCCTGTAATGCACAGAGTTGAGATTGCCTGCAATGACAACAAGCTCAGTCTGATGATGCTGTGACACACCGCCCCAGACCATGACGGACCCTCCACCTCCAAATCGATCCTGCTCCAGAGTACAAGCCTCGGTGTAACGCTCATTTCTTCAATGATAAACGCGAATCCAACCATCACCCCTGGTGAGACAAAACCGCGACTCGTCAGTGAAGAGCACTTTTTGCCAGTCCTGTCTGGTCCAGCGACGGTGGGTTTGTGCCCATAGGCGGCGTTGTTGCCAGTGATGTCTGGTGAGGACCTGCCTTACAACAGGCCTACAAGCCCTCAGTCCAGCCTCTCTCAGCCTATTGCGGACAGTCTGAGCACTGATGGAGGGATTGTGCATTCCTGTTGTAACTCGGGCAGTCGTTGTTGCCATCCTGTACCTGTCCCGCAGGTGTGATGTTCGGCCTCTATAGTGTCCTAAGTTTTCATAACTGTGACCTTAATTGCCTATCGTCTGTAAGCTGTTACTGTCTTAACGACCGTTCCACAGGTGCATGTTCATTAATTGTTTATGGTTCATTGAACAAGCATGGGAAACAGTGTTTAAACCCTTTACAATGAAGATCTGTGAAGTTATTTGGATTTTTACGAATACTTTCTGAAAGACAGGGTCCTGAAAAGGGGACGTTTTTTGACCCAACTATACATACTATACAACTTCCATGTACTGTATATGTATGCAAGTTCCAGATACTGTATGAATACAAAACTTAAAGTACACCACGAAAGGATCAGGCACAACTCGGCTCCACAACACACCTATCCCTCATCACACAAGCAGCAAAGGTGATTGTGGTGTGAATGAAGACTGATGGAAAATAGCTCTGTATTTGATACTGTACAGGGAGACATGACATAACTCACCTTCAATCTCACATCCATGAGGGTTCAATTGTGCACGGTAGCTCCACAGAATGGAAAATCTGATAAGGACAGGTAAACGACATGAATACGTTGATAACTGATTTCTCGCTTTGAGATCTCTCTCACCCCCCGTGCGTGAATGCGAAAGTGTGTGTGTGTTGAGGGATGAGTTATAAGCATCTGCTTTATGTGTGCTTGCGTGATGTATCGATGACTGAGTCTGTTTGCAGAGATGTGAAAGATAGCACATTACTGCATAGAGATGGTGATGGAAGTACAGTATGTTCACAGAGTACAATGTGCCTGTGAGTGTACGTTAGGGTGTGCACATGTGCATCAGTGTGAACATGTCTGAATGTGATTGGGTGCTTGGGCAGGATAGGGGGGTTGGATGGAGTATGGGGAAGTAATCTGAGTCAGCTAACCAGAGGGAGAGTGAAATAGAGGAGAGAAAGAAATAGAAGAGAGAGCGAGAGTTGCAGGAGCAGCAACACCCTATGCCCTGTAAGAGTAGAGCACTAAAGGACCACCAATGCAATGCTAACAGAACAGGAAGTTACCGCTGAGGCACAAAGGACTGTTAGGGTGTTAACCTGTCGCTCTGGGGGATCATCTACTCCCTCCTTATGCTTTAAAGGCCATTTTTCCTCTGTTAGTTGGGACCCTTCACAGTTTAACAACCCAATTCACAGGAGCCATCAGGCGTAAGGTGTGATTAACTCCAACTGGCAGAGTAGATAGACTCTGGGAGAGGAAGGGAGAAATCCTAAACTGAATACTAAATATGTTTTATCTCTTACAAAAGATGCATTTGAACTCAAACATATGGACTTTAAGCTCGTATAATCCATAAGAGTCAAGCAGCTCATTAGGTTGACATCGCCATGCCAATTCCATAATGAGTTGGCAAGAGAGCAGAAACAGACTGGCACCCGGGCTAAGGTTGACTGTGCTATAGTTGGCCCGCAGCCCTGGATTCTGATCAGCTTTGTCTTGACCTGTCAGCTGGGAGGAGATGGCAATTAAGGACACGTCAATCAACCGCCGGGGAATCTGGTAGAAAGAGTAGCCTGAAATAACAGCTCACATCCGGTTAACATCAACAAAGGACATTTGATTGACAAGCTGAGTAAAATAATTGCAGGAATAATTGCCACTAATTGCCCATAAGTGCTAGCCAGCTGCCTACCTACCCAGTGGTGTAAAGTACTTAAGTAAAAATACGTTAAAGTACTACTTAAGTAGTTTTTTGGGGGTATCTGTACTTAACTTTACTATTTATATTTTTGAGAACTTTTACTTTACTACATTCCTAAAGAAAATATTGTACTTTTTACTCCATACATTTTCCCTGACAATCCAAAGTACTTGTTACATTTTGAATGCTTAGCAGGACGGGAACATTTCATTCATTCACTTATCAAGAGAACACGCGGTCATCCCTACTGCCTAAGGTCTGGCGGACTCACTAAACACAAATGCATCTTTTGTAAATAATGTGTGAGTGTTGGAGTGTGCCCCTGGCTATCCGTACATTTTTAAAACAAGAAAAAAACATTTTACTAGGTGACTTTTACTTTAACTTAAGTAACTTTCTATGAAGATATCTTTACTTTTACTCAAGTATGACAATTGGGTACTTTTTCCACCACTGTACCTACCATTAACCCAAAATTATCTTCTCCAAATGTATGTTTTGATATCTGGCTAAGCTAGCCGATTAGCATCACCGATGCTAACGGTGTTAGCTAGCACAGAAGCCAAAATGTCACCTTTGTTACACCTCAAATGAAAGCGTTACATTAGTATACTCAGTTTGAGCTGGTTGGCTGGTCTCAGTGACATATTGCACGCCTCTTGTCGGACGCATACGTAAAAGCTATCTGAAGGCTTGTCTTTTGCCTCTGGGTAGCGTTACACTGAGCATGACTAGATATTTCCATTGCACCAAGCTACAGTATGACCAAAGACGCATTTGTATTCATACAAGGTCTCAAACCACTGCGCTGTGACTAAATGATCTCCCTCCATCTTCGACACACTCAGTGCAATAACCAGCCTCTTTACTGCAAAGAAAGTGTTTGGTTTTGAGGAGCACCTTCATGTGATCAATTTGTTCAAGAGAGTATCCTGCACTGTGCTGATATTAAAGCAAGCTGGGAAGTGAACATTCAACTCACCTTAGTGAAGGTCGCATGATATAATACATAACACAAGCACGCACGCACACGCGACAATATCGTAGTCACTGACACATACTGTAGCTACAGTCACAGTTATGCATGCATCTAAACCCAGTTGCACATACAAACACGCCTCCAGTGAAAGGCTTTACAGAGCAGTGGTCTAGTTCAAGGACAATCTCTAGGGAACGTTGCACTTAGTGAGCACTGCGTCTGCATTATTCAACAAGCCAGTCACAGAATATCAGAGAGGGCAAGACAGAGTGTTGCTACACCGTATACTCTCGGCAAACCAGCCTGAACGCAGCATCCACTGCAGCTCATACAGTCCACACAATACAGCTCATATGCACTTACTTCACATGCTTCATACATAATGCACATCATTTCCCCTGGTGGATAATAGAGCGGGGAACAATTAGCTCAAAGAGAGTGGTGGTAGCAGGTCTACAATACCAAGAAACAATCCTACTTATCCATTCAGGCTCTCTCCCTCTCTATTCAGTTTTGTTCATAATGAGTTCCCAGACACCAGCAGTGGAGGGGATTGTAGTACGACTAATAATAATGTCCTCTCCACCAGTCAGTCTCAGTAGGTTCCACACACACAAACCCTGGTGCCAACCACTCAGAGGGCCCGGGCTCAGGGCGTTGAAATTGACTTTAATTACAGTGGTTGGTCGGGTGGTGAACTGGAGCACACAGGCCTAATTGCTATGCTTTCTCTGTTATTCCCCCGTAAGCACGCCTCCTCAATGTGTAGACCACCTCCTTCTTGCTCGTTCCATCAAAACGTACACAAAGAGCCTATCATCAGAGAGGGGGTAATGGGGCATAGTGGATAAGCTGGCTTCTCATTTAGAGTAAAGCTTCAGTACCGTGAATCGACATTTAAAAGGCGTATGTTTGCAAAAGTAATGGTTTGTATTGTACATACCATCTTGGCTGTCCATCGTAGACGATGATGACAAGTCTCGTCTTTAGGATGGGTGGGGGCTGGTGCGTGGAGGTTGATATGGGAGTCGCACACTCTGCTGCAGGTGGGTCACCACTTCCTCTCTGCTTACCTCATGTAAAAATAAAAGTCCCCAACAAGTTATTCCTTTTTTGTCCACATATGGCACACATGCAGGACTTTCATTTTGACATGAGGTAAGCAGAGGGGAAGTGGGATAACAACAGACCCACATTTGGAAAGTGTTAATACTACATTCCGTTAGAAATTTTGTTTCGAATTCTCCCCGTTACAATGATCAACCGTCCTGCCCACTGGCAGAGTAAGTTGAAATTTAATTGTATTTAACTTTTGGCTTCCCACAGACGTTTTGTGCAACCCAATACAATTGAAAGCAACGCTACTGTATGTAAATATACCCGCGTTGCTAAAAGACTAAAATCACCAGGAATTCATCCAAAAATGTGTTTCATTTATGGAAATCTGTTCACCTATAATTATTCCTATGAATAAAAAATATACATGTGATCGTGTCTTAATGTAATCAAGGTATGAAATTAAAGTATTTTAAAGTATTATCTTTTTGGGCTTAGTTGTGGACAATTTGCAGTGTACAAATAATTATTATTATGTTCCGGGCCAGACCATCCGCTCCGACAAAAATCGGCCTGGGGCTGAATCTGTTTGCCTACCCCTGAATAGCCCCCATTACATTACACATAAGAGTCAATGGACGAAGGAGTATTCTGAACTGGGGACTTTTATTAAAGGCCCCTACTCTCGATCTGAACATTAACCTCTACGGGATCGGTGTCTACCCCGTGGGACGGTTGAGCTAACGTAGGCTAATGTGATTAGCATGAGGTTGTAAGTAATAAACAAATGTCCCAGGACATAGACATATCTGGTATGGGCAGAAAGCTTAAAGTATTGTTAATCTAACTGCACTTTACAATAGCTATTACAGTGAAAGAATACCATGCTATTGTTTGAGGAGAGTGCACAATTATGAACTAGAAAATGTATTATTGTGTTATTGACTGTACGTTTGTTTATTCCATGTGTAACTCTGTGTTGTTGTTTGTGTCGCACTGCTTTGCTTTATCTTGGCCAGGTCGCAGTTGTAAATGAGAACTTGTTCTCAACAGGCTGACCTGGTTAAATAAAGGTTAATTAAATTAAATTTAGGCACATTTGGGCAGTCTTGATACAACATTTTGAACAGATATGCAATGGTTCATTGGATCAGTCTAAAACTTTGCACATACACTGCTGCCATCTAGTGGCCAAAATCTAAATTGCACCTGGGCTGGAATAACACATTATGGCCTTTCTCTTGCATTTCAAAGATGATGGTACAATAAAAAAAAACATAAAAACGCATGTTTTTTTGTTTGTATTATCTTTTACCAGATCTAATGTGTTATATTCTCCTACATTAATTTCACATTTCCACAAACTTCAAAGTTTCAAATGGTATCAAGAAAATGCATATCCTTGCTTCAGGTCCTGAGCTACAGGCAGTTAGATTTGGGTATGTCATTTTAGACAAAAATGTACAAAAGGGTCTGATCCTTAAGAGATTTTTAACACACATCGCTAGCGGTACGGTTTTAGATGCATAAGGACCTTATCTTTCATATCAGCGAGAAATGTTCAGGTTAAATTGATGCACACCTTTATAGGGTTAGGGTTAGTGTTCCCACACAGCCATATCTTCATGTTACAGCGCTTGTTTACGGAAGACATAGGCAGCCACCTGTGCTAATTATACTGAACACAAAATGTAAAGTGTTGGTCACGTGTTTCATGTGCTAAAATAAAAAATCCCTGAAATGTTCCATAAGCACAAAAAGCTTTTTCTCTCAAATTTTGTGCACAAATTTGTTTACATCCCTGTTAGTAAGCATTAATCCTTTGCCAAGATAATCCATCCAACAGACAGGTTTGGCATTTCAAGAAGCTGATTAAACAGCATGATTATTACACGGGTGCACCTTATGCTGGGGACAATAAAAGGCCACTTTAAAATGTGCAGTTTTGTTACACAACACAATGCCACAGACGTCTCATGTTTGAAGGCGCGTGCAATTGGCATGCTGACTGCCGGAATGTCCACCAGAGCTGTTGCCAGAGAATTGAATGTTAATTTCTCTACCATAAACCGCCTCGAATGTCGTTTTAAAGAATTTGTCAGTGCGTCCATCCGGCCTCACAACCGCAGACCACGTGCAACAACGCCAGCCCAGGACCTCCACATCCGGCTTCTTCACCTGCGAGATTGTCTGAAGGGGGGTGCTGAGGAGTATTTTTGTCTGGAGAAAAACTAATTCTGATTGGCAGTCAATTGACTGATTTCCTTTTACGAACTGTAAATGTAACTGAAATTGTTGCATGCTGCATTTATATTTTGTTTATTTTTGTTTAGTATAGCTATCTAGCATGCTCTGAACACCTGTGTGTAAGATAACTGGAGAGGAAGTGCAGTTCATCAACTGGAGGCACACACAGTGTACGGACCTGTGCAAAACTGCAACAGTAAGTGTATCTTTTTTGATTTGAAAGCTTCTTTCTCTCTGACATTAAAGATAAGGGACATGTCAGCATATGTTTCGAAAACCGTTTAGAAAGCAATGAATGACGTTTCTAAACGTTAAAAACACAGTGTCAGATTTGTAGTTTACACAGAGCCAAATGTGGGTAAACGTAATGGCTGAAAACCCTACTGTGCATTCGAAAAGTAATCAGACCCCTTGACTTTTTCCACATTTTGTTACGTTACAGCCTTATTCTAAAATGGATTAAATCGTCCCCCCCCCATCAATCTACACATGTCACGTTTCTCTTCCGAGGGAACAGACCAAGACGCAGCGATGTAGCCAGAATACATATTTAATTATAACACGGGAACAAGACGGAACAAAACAATAAACGGAGAGCGTAACGACGACCATAACTGACAATACAAAACCAGCTATGAACATACAATAACCCACGAACCCAGAGTGAAACCTACCTACCTAAATATGGTTCCCAATTAGAGACAACGACACACAGCTGCCTCTAATTGGGAACCATTACCCAACATAGAACTACGACACCTAGAACAAACAAACCCTACACCAAGACAAAACCAAAACGCTCCAGCCTGTAATCTCGGGCCTGGGCGTTACAACACATAATACCCCATTAATGACAAAGCACAAACAGGTTTTTAGTAATGTTTTCTATTTTGTTAAAAAAAATAACTGAAGTATCACATTTACATAAGTATTGAGACCCTTTACTCAGTACTTTGTTGAAGCACCTTTGGCAGTGATTACAGCCTCGACTCTTCTTGGGTATGGCGCTACAAGCTTGGCACACTTGTATTTGGGGAGTTTCTCCCATTCTTCTCTGCAGATCCTCTCAAGCTCTGTAAGGTTGGATGGGGAGCGTTGCTGCACAGCTATTTTCAGGTCTCTCCAGAGATGCTCGATTGGGTTCAAGTCCGGGCTTTGGCTGGGCCACTCAAGGACATTCAGAGACTTGTCCCGAAGCCACTCCTGCGTTGTCTTGGCTGTGTGCTTAGGGTCGTTGTCCTGTCGTTCCACAGATCTGTGCCTCAAAACAATCCTGTCTCAGAGCTCTACGGACAATTCCTTCTACCTCATGGCTTGGTTTTTGCTCTGACATGCACTGTCAGCTGTGGCACCATATATAGACAGGTGTGTAACTTTCCAAATCATATCCAATCAATTACATTTACCACAGGTAGACTCCAATGAAGTTGTAGAAACATCTCAAGGATGATCAATGGAAACCGGATGCACCTGAGCTCAATTTCGTGTCTCATAGGAAGGGTCTGAATACTTATGTAAATAAGGTATTTCTGTTTTATATTTTTTATAAATTTGCAAAAGAAATCTAAAAACCTGTTTTCACTTGGTCATTATGGGTTATTATGTGTAGATGGATTTTCTTTCATTTAATCCATTTTAGAATAAGTCAAAGGGTCTGAATACTTTCCGAAGGCACTGTCCATACAGAGAAGAAGGGTTTTCAAAAGCTAGCCTGACCCTAGTGCAGCTGTAAACAAGCGGGTCGGATCTGCTGGCTAGCACAAACTGAACTTTAAAGAATTCCAGCTCATAGTTGCCATAATGTTGGCTGAGATCCAAGATGAGGACTCCAAAGTAGGACTCCCGCCATGGGATTCTCCAGCCTATTTAAGGGCACTATTTATAAACTGGCAGCACTGGGGTGGACAAGAGGCCCTACTGTCTAAAATGAACAATTCTCAATTAACCCATGAACAGTGTAACTTTCACAAGTAATTAATAACAGGAAGATATACACATCTTATCTGCATCAATCAATGAATCAATCAATATTTCAAGCATCATAATCGCATTGGCAAATACAAGACAGCCAGGCTTAAATATATTTGGGCTATCGTTTTCTTTCTCTGATTGGAAGGCCGCGGTGAAGGCCTAATAGAGCCATGCAGCAGTTGTTTGTTGGTTAAAAGTAAAAAATCAGTAGCCTAAATGAAATACACGGAGCCTGGTCAAGTCCAAATAGGCATTACTGTTTCAAATACATTTGTTTACATTGTACAACATTACCGTTAACTTGCACCTTGTCTTTGTCTGAGTTTCTCTCTCCAGGACAGGACAGAGTAGAGTAGAGTAGAGTGTTGGAGTTGCGAGCTGCAGGTAGGCTTTGGGTGCGTTCCAGGAGTGTGCGTGCTTGATCGAGCGTCCTTTTGACTGCACAGGTGCTACTCTCAAAAAGTATTGCTAGTGATAAAACTATTACGCTCAGCGTTTCTATATTTAATAATTAAGCTAAATGTATGCTTAAAATGGAAAATAGAATTTAAAATGTATGCTTTGTTGTGGAGATATTCATGTTGAAAATACACTGAACAAAAATAAACGCAACATGCAACAATTTCAAAGATTTTACTGAGTTACAGTTCATATAAGAAAATCTGTCAATTGAAATAAATAAATGAGGCCCTAATCTATGTATTTCACATGATTGGGAATACAGATATGCATCTGTTGGTCACAAATACCTTAAGCGTGAATGCTGTCATACACGTTGATCCAGAGGATCCCAAACATGCTCAATGGGTGACATGTCTGGTGAGTATGCAGGCCATGGAAGAACTGGGAAATTTTCAGATTCCAGGAATTGTTTACAAATTCTTGCAACATGGATCCGTGCATTATCATGCTGAAACATGAGGTAATGGCGGCGGATGAATGACATGACAATGGGCCTCAGGATCTCATCATGGTGTCTCTGTGCATTCAAATTGCCATCGATAAAATGCAATTGTGTTTGTTGTCCGTAGTTTATGCCTGCCCATACCATAACCCCACAGCCACCATGGGGCACTATGTTCACAACGTTGACATCAGCAAACCGCTCACTCACGCAATGCCGTACACGCTGTCTGACATCTGCCTGGTACACTTCAAACTGGGAATTACCTGTGAAGAGCTCACTTTCACTTCTCCAGTGTGCCAGTGGACATTGAAGGTAAGTATTTGCCCACTGAAGTCGGTTACGACGTGGAACTACAGTCAGGTAAAGAGCCTGGTGAGGACGACAAGCTGAGATGAACTTCACTGAGACGGTTTCTGACAGTTTGTGCCGAAATTATTTGGTTGTGCAAACCCACAGTTTCATCAGCTGTCCGGGTGGCTGGTCTCAGGCGATCTCACAGGTGAAGAAGCCAAATGTGGAGGTCCTGGGCTGACGTAGTTACATGTAGTCTGCGGTTGTGAGGCCAATTGGATGTACTGACAAATTCTCTAAAATGACATTGGAGGCGGCTTATGGTAGATCAATTAACATGAAATGATCTGACAACAGCTCTGGTGGACATTTTCTACAGTCAGCATGCCAATTGCACACTCCCTCAAAACTTGAGACATCTGTGGCATTGTGTTGTGAGACAAAACTGCACATTTTAAAGTTGCCTATTCATGTCCCCAGCACAAGGTGCACTGTGTAATAATCATGCTGTTTAATCAGCTTCTTGATGTGTCACATCTGTCAGGTGGATGGATTATCTTGGCAAAGGAGAAACGCCCACTAACAGAAATGTAAACACATTTGTGTACTAAATTTGAGAGAAATAAGCTTCATGTGCATGAGGGCAATTTTGTGGATCTTTTATTTCAGCTCATGAAACATGGAACCAACACTTTACAAATTGCGTTTATATGCAGCTGCCTATGTATATTTAAATGGAAAATAGAATTTAGAATTCATGCTTTGCGGTGGAAATACTCATGTTTAAAATATGTAACTTACTTGCCTACCTTTGGTATCTTCCAGGTATTGTGGGGCTATATAATCAGCTATCAGGCGGCCTCAGGTTCAGAATTAGATTAGGGCAGTGTGGCGGCGGCCAGTTTAAAACTCAGGTGAGGTAACCTTTCTGGGCTTTTAGTACTGCAGGGTTTTGCAGGGTTATTTGTCGTTAAGATTTAAAGCAGCAGTCAACACCATCTTTCCTTACAAAGTTCCTGCAAGATTTGGGTTATTTTGTTCTTTGAGCCCTACAAGAAAATAAGTAACTCTGGTGGCACGACTTTCTCCTTCCACTCCACTAACACCTCCTTGTTGCCAATACCTTTCAAGAGTAATGCCACAAGCCTCTTTCCTACACCATCCCGTGCATTTTCTTCACAAGAGTTTTGTACCTCTTGTACCTACATTTTGGGATGGTTTCTGCTCATTCATCACTACACGAATCAACTTGCTTACTCTACTGTACTTGCATGTTAAAACAACCCTATTGTCCTTTCTCATATCCTCACTTATCCTGCCACATCTTTACCCAATATTTAATCTGAATGTGAGTAACACCCAGACGTTAATACCCAGTCGTTCCTTTTTTTTCACCTTTATTTAACCAGGTAGGCCAGTTGAGAACATGTTCTCATTTACAACTGCGACCTGGCCCAGATAGAGCAAAGCAGTGCGACAAAAACAACAACACAGAGTTACACATAAACAAACGTACAGTCAATAACACAATAGAAAAGAAAAATCGAAAAATCGATGTACAGTGTGTGCAAATGTAGAAGAGTAGGGAGGTAGGCAATAAATAGGCCATAGAGGCAAAATAATTACAATTTAGCATTAATACTGGATTGATATATGTGCAGATGATCATGTGCAAGTAGAGATACTGGGGTGCAAAAGAGCAAGAGGGTAAGTAATAATATGGGGATGAGATAGTTGGGTGTGCTATTTACAGATTGGCTGTGTACAGGTACAGTGATCGGTAAGCTGCTCTGACAGCTGATGCAAAAAGTTAGGGAGGGAGTTGTAAGACTCCAGCTTCAGTGATTTTTGCAATTCATTCCAGTCATTGGCAGCAGAGAACTGGAAGGAAAGGCGGCCAAAGGAAGTGTTGGCTTTGGGGATGACCAGTGAAATATACCTGCTGGAGCGCGTGCTACGGGTGGGTGCTGCTATGGTGACCAGTGAGCTGAGATAAGGCGGGCCTTTACCTAGCAAAGACTTACAGATGACCTGGAGCCAGTGGGTTTGGCGAGGGCCAGCCAACAAAAGCATACAGGTCGCAGTGGTGGGTAGTACATGGGGCTTTGGTGACAAAAAGGATGGCACTGTGATAGACTACATCCAGTAAGCTAAGTAGAGTGTTGGGGGCTATTTTGTAAATGACATCGCCGAAGTCAAGGATCGGTAGGATAGTCAGTCTGCCGATAAGAATGTGGTGATTGACAGAGTCGAAAGCTTTGGCCAGGTCGATGAAGACGGCTGCACAGTACTGTCTTTTATTGATGGCAGTTATGATATCGTTTAGGACCTTGAGTGTGGCTGAGGTGCACCCATGACCAGCTCGGAAACCAGATTACATAGTGGAGAAGGTACGGTGATTTTTAAAATGGTTGGTGATCTGTTTGTTAACTTGGCTTTCGAAGATTTTAGAAAGGCAGGGCAGGATGGATATAGGTCTATATTAGTTTGGGTCTAGAGTGTCTCCCCCTTTGAAGAGGGGGATGACCGCGGCAGCTTTCCAATCTTTGGGAATCTCAAGCGATACGAAAGAGAGGTCGAATAGGCTAGTAATAGGGGTTGCAATAATTTAGTCTGGATTTGGGTGAAGCGGGGCTTGGGCAAGTTGCTGCAGGGGTGCTGAGATGTTGACCGAGGTAGGGGTAGCCAGGTGTGGCCAGCCGTAGATAAATGCTTATTGAAATGATCGATTATCATAGATTTATCGGTGGTGACAGTGTTTCCTATCCTCAGTGCAGTTGGCAGCTGGGAGGAGGTGCTCTTATTCTCCATGGACTTTAACTTTTGGGAATTAGTGCTACAGGAAGCAAATTTCCTAACTGACTGAGTATATTGGTTCCTAACTTCCCTGAAAAGTTGCATATTGCGGGGGCTATTAGATGCTAATGCAGAACACCACAGGATGCTTTTATGCTGGTCAAGGGCAGTAAAGTCTGGGGTGAACCAAGGGCTATATCTGTTCTTAGTTCTGCATTTTTTTGAATGGGGCATGCTTATTTAAGATAGAGAGGAAAGCACTTTTGAAGAGCAACCAGACATCCTCTACTGACGGGATGAGGTCAATATCCTTCCAGGATACCCGGGCCAGGTCAATTAGAAAGGCCTGCTCGCTGAGCATTACGCATGCAGGCAATGAGGCAGTGATCGTTGAGGTCCTGGTTGAAGACAGCAGAGGTGTATTTAGAGGGCAAGTTGGTCAGGATGATATCTAAGAGGGTGCCTATGGTTACGGATTTAGGGTTGTACCTGGTGGGTTCCTTGATAATTTGTGCGAGATTGAGGGCATCTAGCTTAGATTGTAGGATAGCGGGGGTGTTAAGCCTGTCCCGGTTTAGGTCACCTAACAGTACAAACTCTGAAGATAGATGGGGGGCGATCAATTCACATATGGTGTCCGGGGCACAGCTGGGGGCTGAAGGGGTTCTATAACAAGTGGCAACGGTGAGAGACTTGATTCTGGAAAGGTGGATTTTTAAAAGTAGAAGCTCTAATTGTTTGGGCACAGACCTAGACAGTATGACAGAACTCTGCAGGCTATCTCTGCAGTATATTGCAACTCCGCCCTCTTTGGTAGGAAATGTTATAGTTAGGGATGGAAATTTCTGGATTTTTGGTGTCCTTCCTAAGCCAGGATTCAGACACGGCTAGGACATCCGGGTTGGTGGAGTGTGCTAAAGCAGTGAATAAAACAAACTTAGGGAGGAGGCTTCAAATGTTAATATGCATGAAACCAAGGCTTTTACGGTTACAGAAGTCAACAAATGAGAGCGCCTGGGGAATGGGAGTGATGCTGGTGGCTGCAGGGGCTGGGTTAACCTCTACATCACCAGAGGAACAGAGGAGGAGTAGGATAAGAGTATGGCTAAAGGCTAAAAGAACTGGTCATCTAGTGCGTTCGGAACAGAGAGTAAAAGGAGCAGATTTCTGGGCGCGGAAGAATAGATTCAAGGCATAATGTACAGACAAGGGTATGGTAGGATGTGAGTACAGTGGAAGTAAGCCTAGGCATTGAGTGACGATGAGAGAGGTTTTGTCTCTAGAGGCACCATTTAAGTCATGTGAGGTCACCGCACGTGTGGGGGTGGAACAAAAGGGCTAGTGTTTGCTTTTGGACAGAGACGTTAGCCAGGAGTAGCCACTCGGATAGCAGCTAGCTAGCTGCGATGATCCGGAGCAAAGGTTCAGAGCATGCGGTAGGAATCCGGAGATGTGGTAGAGAAAAAGCAGTCCGATATGCTCTGCATTGATATCGCGCTGTGCAAACTGGCAGGAATTGACCGGGCTGAGGCTGGCAGATGTCCGAGTTAACGGTGATGACGGTTAGCTGGCTAGCTTCTGAAGGGGGTTCCGGTTCTAAAGTATAGAAATTACCAGATCCATGCCACATTGTGGGAGGCGGGTTTCAGGAGAGTATGTTCAGTCCGTAGATGGAAATTGAGATTAAAAATATAAAAAAATATATACGAAATATATACGAAGAAAAACGATATATACACGGGACAAGACAAACAAAACAGACATCCGACTGCTACGCCATCTTTGAAAAAAACATTTGAAACAGCAGTCCACAAAATAATGCTCTGTTTAAACTACATCAGCATTACAGTACATTTATATATTATTTTATGTAAATTACAATATAATTTCTTGAATTATAATCTGAGATGGAATTGGGAATGGAATGCATGGGGACAGAGTTCCCAACATGAAAATCTCAGGGGAAACATTTTCACTTGTATATTTTATTTTTATTATTGCGACAGTGTTGAGTTCTTCTCAATGTAATTGTTCCCAATTCCACCCCTTATTACAGTGACCCTAGCTCACACATAGCCCATTTACACACTGGGCCTACTGCCAACATTACGTAAGTATCCACAGATTCAAGATATGGTCAAGATATGAGGCCTCCCACTACTTTATAGGCCTATCTCTATCAGTCATCATACACTGAAACTAGACTACAGCAGGCCTGCACCTAACCCCACCCACAGCGTTGGAAAACTACACTGAAAACCATAGGTGCATTGGGTTGGGCTGGTTTTTATCTTATCTATCTTCAGTAAATCTCCACCAGGATTTTCAGGTTGTTAATTGGAACTCAGGGCATGAATAGTGCAAGAGACTTTGGCTTATGTGCTATGTAAACAACGCACTAAAGCAGCATTTCCCAAACTCGGTGCTTGGGCCTGCCCTGGGTGCACGTTTTGGTTTTTGCCCTAGCACCACACAGCTGATTCAAATAATCAAAGCTTGATGATGAGTTGGTTATTTGAATCAGCTGTGTAGTGAAATGTGCACCGGGGGGGCTAGGACCGAGTTTGGGAAACCCTGCCTAAAGGACTGCGCCTTTGCCCTCGTTTCTTGTGAAATCAAGTCACTGTCTTTTCACAATGGTCCTCGCAATAAAACATGATCTCTTGTTGTGCCTCACAGACCACTAAAGCCACTTCTGTAATCCTACTCCCACACATGAATCCATCATGCAGCTACTGAATATAACCTATAATCAGTACTCAGCCTTTGCTTTGGCCTCGGTTTCTCCTCGACTCTCACACCATGCTACAGTATATCGCCTGTTTAGTAGTTTCTTAAAAATGACACATGTTTTCAAGGGAAATAAATAAACAAATACAATATAGAGGCGTTTGGGTTCATGTTTTTCCCACTTTATTTCTATCTTCTTTTTTGTCTTTTCACTTGACAGACACTCCCAACTGACATCAGGCTTCACACAGAGCCAAGAGGCAAGAGGAGAGAAGCCAGCCAGCCAGCCTCCAGACAGTGTGAGACAGTCTGCCCAGTCATTATGAGCAATAAATAGCAGGACTAGGCGGCAGTCAACCGTGAAGAGGAAAAGAGTCCAAATAAAGCACGATGGATGCAGTCTGAGAGCAACATCATCTCCATTATTTCCCTTATTCATTATTCTCACAAACCTTTCAGACTTTGTTTCTGTTGTTGTTGAAACACCAACGAAAAGGCATTCAAGGAAAGCTAATTCCAACAGGAGCAAAGATCGTGATTGACTGAAAAGATGCTCTTAATATTCCACGCATCGTCTCTTTTTCTCTCTCTCGCTCTCTCTGCCTCCGTCCATCTCTCTCTCTTTGTCAATTTGGACAGGTCATCGGAGACTGATTGCCATGACTAAGATCCCAATTAGACTGACTGCTGCTGGTGGCTTAAATAATGGAAGGTTACCTTGGACATTTATGACTCAGCAGCACTTTCGGCTTTAAATCAAGCCTTGTCGTCTATTGGACTCATATCTGTCCTGTCTATCTGTACAGGCAGGGTAGTGAGTGAGAGTCAGTAGGACTGTTGCCAGGCAGGCAGGTTTCAGTAGAGACGAACATCACCCAAGGGCTTCTCTGACTTACGTAACCCTATGACTGCTTGTTCAGTTACTGAGCAGCCTTTGGAATCTACTTTTCATACTGGAGGTGAGACGGGTTGGCGGTCACACTAGTGCTGAGGGTAGATAAGGGGAATGTATGCAAGAAGGGGAAATTGAAGATGGTCGTTCAGATGGCCGTTCATCACTAAGCACACATGGAGCCTCACAAAAAGCAAGCTGTGTTTTGTGCTTGAGGCAATAGGCATAGCTTAAATCCAGTTTTTAGAAAACCTTGCTGCTTCTTCTCTGCTTCCTCTTCATTCACTTAATGCCCTGTGGGTAGCTTCCTCAAAAACAGAATGTAAAGGTGTTTGATAACCATTTGTCCAAAGAGGCCAGAAAGGCAAAAGGCCCAAATGTAAGTGTAATCATTTCACTGTCTATGACATCATCTTCAAATCTGTCATATCTCTGCAAAATCATATAGGTTGTGAATAAGCCTACATTTAGCAGACAGATACCCCCTTGAAAGCAAAGATAAATCTATAGGGAAATTAGCCCAGATTCAGGGCAAAAAGAGTAAGCTATAACATAACTAGCCTCCCTTGTCTGTTCAGTCATAGCAAATGGGGTTCTAGACTTACAGGGCTTGTGAGGGAACATTCCAGACCTGTAACTTATCCATTTGTGAGGCCACTGTAAAGAATCACCCTAATGGCCTCCAGGCCCTTTTCCCTCAAACAATCAAGAACACCCAAACCAACCCCATGAAATCATAGGGACTGCACTATCCATCACAACGAAAGTGTCAGGACTGAGCTGAGCATGACGAAATAATTGACCCACAAAACACGTTCATCATCTAGGCCTACCTATTACATCCCATGGGATTTGCATAGTCTTGTCTCAGTTAACCAAAATCACAGCAGTGTAGCCTACTTCAAAGTCAACAAAATCACCATTTTTTATGATGACATTGATGCTCTGTGTTTTCCACTGTAGATTGTTCCCATGACACTGTGTGAGACCATTCAGGGCCCTTCTGGGAGACTGCAAGCCTTTCATTTCAGCTAATGCATGCTGCCAATTATCGGACAATAAAACCACAGGGCAGACAGACTCGACAGAGACAAACAAAATGGCTGCTGAAAGTGGCTAATGGTGAGGGTGCAATGGGAAACTGTTTAAAAATAACAATAATAATAAAAACATATGCTGGATATATTTCTGAGTGGGGGAGGGGAATTAGTTTTGAAGATAAGATTCGGAGAGAGAATATCAGTTGATCGGGAAGAAGGATGCTGGATACTGACCTCATTGAAAAAACATATGATCAATAAAATTCACAGGATGAGGTCTGAATTAGAAAAAGGATTTTCCAGATTACACCCCTGTTCGGCTGGTGTCAATTAAATATTTCTCAATAGCATATCCAGCTGTGGACATCTGCTATGATCAGAATGCATCTAGGCGTAGGATTCGATTAGACAGGTGGATTTCCCATGTGTGTGACCCCAGAGTTGAGAGGAATGGCACTGAGCCCTGCTTGTCTATTGCCAGACCACTTCTACCACTGTGATGCTACTTTTTAGAAACCAAGCCACACATTATTAGGCAATCACAACAATCATAGGAAGTTATGACACAGAAGTCCCCTTTTCATCTAGGGGCTACAAATCATGGCCACAGGGGAAACAACATGAATACAAGGGGATGCAGATGACCCAGACAGTTGATCATCCAAGGCATAATATCACCATCAAGATTCGGGGACATTTCCCCATGGGTAAAATTAAATACTGGGAAAAGGCAAGACGGTATTTGACATATGTCACGAAGAATGTAGTAAATTGGTCTGTGCTCTGTGTGCTCTATTACCAGCATCATGTGTTCTGTGCAGTGAACATTTTATTAAAGCCATCATTGCTTTAGTGAGCACTAATATGGGGTAATTTGGCCAAGGTTATATGGCCGACATCACCCACAAAATCAAAGTTTCAGGGGATAAAGGGTATTAAGAGGGGGAATTAGCAATATCTCGGGTGCCACGCCCGCCTCGTGCATGTGGAAGTGGGCAGGAACTAAGGATAACCATGGCAATGGTGACGTCTTCTCCCTTGCTCTAATTGGAGGAAACCCCGTGGCCCCAGCCGCAGCCTACAGACTAGTCGAACTGTCCCTGAACTCCCGCCCCCTTTCCCCGCGCAAAATAGCTACTGGCTAGTATCTCTAGAAACCATCGTTGACAGGTGGAAATGTATATTTCTGATTGGAAAATCATTCTCAGCTAGAGCCGCCCTAGCATGTTTGGTTGAATTGCATGTCTGCTGTTTTTCCGCTCTGCCTCATACCAATCTCAAAAGCGGATCAATTCGGAGGAAGAAATCGGGACCTTAGAAGGTTAGAAAATTCAGAAATCCTATTTCAATCTTTTTTTTTTTTATTTTGCGATTTGTAAATTATGTTTGTTTTGTAGCCAAGCGTATAGCATTGTAACGTTATGTTGTTGCAATCCATTCATGATTAAAGGAGTGGCCCAACGCGAACGTTACTAGTTAGCTTTTACTACCGTAGGCTAACGTTAGCTAGATGCTCATCTGGCGGGCTTATGCTAGTTTGTCTGGTCGAAGCAAGATGGATGCATCATTTTTGCTTTGAATAAATGTCAAACTAGGGATGTAGCCAGGTAACTTTCTCTCTTGGATAGTCTGTGGTAGCACTGTCTACATGCTAGCTAACGTCGTTACACAGTCAGCAACTGTGACCACTAACGTTCGTTTAATTGCCAGCCTAACTAACTATGATTGCTAACTAGTTAACGTTAGATGGCTAGCTTGAAGCTAGCTTTGAGTCTTTCTGGGTTAACGAACGTCAGCTAGCTACTGGTACTGTATCACTAGCTAGCTGACGGCGACCCATCGAATGTAACGGGAGCTAGCGCGTGTAACCTGTAACGTTAGTTCCAAGTTTGATTGCTCTCAAATGGTTATTTCTATCGGCTTTAGTTTATAATACGCTGGTGCTAGTAAAAGTGCATTCACTACATTGGGTCACATCCTCTTCCATAATAAATTGACTAACAGTGACATAAACCTCTCGCTTTACACTTGCAGGTTTTTGGTGGAATACTCCGGAGCATCCCCTACTCTCCATCTTGTACCTCCCTCTTCAATTTGTTCCCCGTTGCATTCCTGGACTCCTATTGTTTTTAAACTTCCCCGACGAGTCAAGCTAAGGTTATACACTAAATAATACAAAAAAAAAAAAAAACAATGGATAAAACTGAGCTTATTCAGAAGGCCAAGTTGGCGGAGCAAGCCGAGCGCTACGATGACATGGCTGCCTCCATGAAGGAGGTAACGGAGCAGGGGGGCGAGCTGTCAAACGAGGAGCGGAACCTGCTCTCTGTCGCGTACAAGAACGTTGTCGGAGCGCGGCGGTCGGCATGGAGAGTCATCTCCAGCATCGGACAGAAGACCGAGGGAAGCGACAAGAAGCTCGCAATGGTCAACGAATACCGGGAGAAAGTGGAGGGAGAGCTGAGAGATATCTGCAACGACGTGCTGGTATGTAGTACTAGTAAAGATGAATTCTGCTGGAAATATTTAGTACATAAAGTGGGTGTTTAGTGTATGGTACAAGCCTAGGACAGTGGTTTCCCAACCAGGGGTGCTAGGACTTGAGAAGACGCATGAGACCATATGCCTTCTGTTAAAATGTACATGAAGTGGTACTCTGGGTAGAGCAAAATTCAGCTGGTGGTACAGTAACCAAAAACGGTTGGAACCACTGGCCTAGGATACTGAATACACCCATCTCACCCTCTCACAGCTAGTGTTGTCACTAGTCAGACAGTCACTGTGTAGCATCATTATATTGACAATGAATATGGATGTAAAATAAATACATGAAAGACAAAGATATTATTTGAAATAGTTGATTAGGCCTCTTTCTAGGTCTAGAAAGTGGTTGGTTAGTGGTCTTCCGAGACTGCCCTTTTCCTTTTGAGGCATATTTGAGTGTATCAGTGCAAGCACGAGACATCAGTAATTCACCCACCATACTCTATGCTGTCTGGATAAATGTGCTAAAGAAAAGGGACTATTTTTTAATTAGGAGCAATGCCTTCTCTGAACAGTCAACACTAAATTAAGTATGCTTGATGAAATACATTTTTTGCTTAACAAAAGCATAGCTATGCAGATTTTTCCACTAAGTCTACCAGGATTGGGTTAAATTCTGTCGCAATTCAGGTAGAATTGCATATACAGTACCAGTCAAAAGTTGGACACGCCTACTCATTCAATGGTTTTTCTTAATTTTTTTATGATTTTCTACATTGTAGAATAATAGTGAACACATCAACCATGAAATAACACAAATTAAATCATGATCATGTAGTAACCAAAAAAAGTGTTAACAAATCAAAATATATTTGAGATTCTTTGACGTTTTGCACAGCTTTGCACTCTTGGCATTCTCTCAACCAGCTTCTTGAGGTAGTCACCTGGAATGCATTTCAATTAACAGGTGTGTCATGTTAAGTTAATTTGTGTAATTTCTTTCCTCAATGCGTTTAAAACCAATCAGTTGTGTTGTGAGAAGGTAGGGGTGGTATACAGAAGATACCCCTATTTAGTAAAAGACCAAGTCCATATTATGGCATGAACAGCTCAAATAAGCAAAGAGAAATGACAGTCCGTTAGGTCAGTCAATGCAGAAAATTTCAAGAACTTTGAAAGTTTCTTCAAGTGCAGTCGCAAAAACCAAGCGCTATGATGTAACTGGCTCTCATTGGAGTGCTGCAGCAGATGACCTGGCCTCCACAATCACCCGACCTCAACCCAATTGAGAGGGTTTGGGATGAGTTGGACCACAGAGTGAAAGAAAGGCAGCCAACAAGTGCTCAGCATATGTGGGAACTCAATCAATACTGTTGGAAAAGCATTCCAGGTCAATCTGGTTGAAAGAATGCCAGTGTGCAAAGGGTGGCTACTTTGAAGAATCTCAAATATAAAATATATTTTGATTTGTTTTTAACACTGTTTACTACATGATTCCATATGCGTTATTTCATAGTTTTAATGTCTTCACTATTATTCTACAATGTAGAAAATTGTAAAAATAAACTCTTGAATGAGGTGTCAACTTTTGACTGGTACTGTATATACTTTTTCTAAGTTTTAATTCCTGAATTGACTCATTTGAAATGGAATTGACCTTTACTCTGGTCTCACTCTCAGTGAGTGTTTCCCTGAACCCAACCATGAATGTATTTTATCTGTTAAGCATATCACACCCCTCGTTTCTCTTACTCTAAACAGAGACTAACATTAGATTGGATTGAAACAATGTGGGTCAAATGTCATGTCCCACGATTCTCCATGAGTTCCTACGGTCTAAAAAGGTGATCTCCCCCCCAGCCCTGAGATGAGAAGGTAGTATTGTGTTTTCATCCTCTCTCCGGTTTCTTCTTGTTGGGAATGTCACACTGAACAATGGGGTTTAGCGGCGTGATGGTGCAGACTGACAAAGGTCACAAACCAGTGTGTCTGCACGGCAGAGTGTGTCAGAGTGGGTGGAGTAGGCCCTGGCGGACTACCAGTGGTGGCTGATCAAGAGCCGTGCTGTTACAGGCCTCAAACCGGGAGTGTGTGGGCTCCTCCTGTTTTGATATTCACATAGGGCCGTGCTATCTAGGTTCCTTGGGACATCCCTACCCTAAACTCTACCCTAAACACTACCCTAACCACAACCTTTACCTTAACCATTTTTTTTAAATGTCAACTGCAGTGGAGTAGTGACGTCCCAAGGATCCCGGCTAGCACGGACCGTTCACATAGTTTCATCTGGCACATGAGTTGTAATGAAGCTAGCCAAGTGAAAGAGTTCATTCACAATTGTGTAACAGGACTGTCATAGCCCAGTTTGTTCAATAGGCTATGTCTCTCAACCCCACTAACCTAGCATGCTACACATTGGGGGCTACGAAATGGTAGGGCTCTCTCTGATTTAACTGAAACATGTAGGAAAATATATTTTTGGTTCCCTTCCAGTAATATTACTTGACTGTCACTGACTGGACTTTCTACTACGGACTCTTTTTCTGTTTTGTTTTCTTCAGGGGCAATTGTTTTCACTTAAATCCAAGCCTGTACTAGTGAATGGCTCTGCCCATTATTCCTATCCGGTCTTGATAGTGGATTAAGGGAGGATCTGGTGGAGGCTTAGCTGTGAGGTTGAGAGAATTTCACTGAGCTGCTGGCTTTTAGACACAAGGAGGTCTGAGTTGAGGGGGGTGGGGTGGGCAGCGTTTGTAAGCACACTGGAGCCCAATCTAGCACTGAACCATACATATAAGGATACCATTAAGGCTTATGACTATGTCACACATCTCTACTGATTTTTATTATGGCGGCAGTGTCCACGGATCAATGGTGATCGTCTAGCCAGGGAGATATTCTAAGCATTTCACTTGTCACATTTCATTGCCCCTGCCATTCTAATTGGGTTGCTGTTATTTACTCTGACTGATATTAATGGTCACAGACAGATATTTTTTTGTGGCATATATGCATAGTGGTTCTCTATACGAGCGAGCAAGCAAAGGCATAACTGATAAGCAGCTAAAAGTAGGCTGTGGTGTAGATGTACCTCAGGTTGGTTAACCACCCTCTCTCCTTTCCTGTATGCCAGTGAGTCATGGTTATGCAAACCGTACAGATGGGCCCGTCTTCTGACCACACCTTACAGCTACTCCACGTCTGTGCACTCGCCACTCTAGTGTGTGTGGCTCTGACTCAGCTGCCTGCCAGTGTTGACGGAGGGCGTGGTGGAGCCAGCCTATGAGAATGTTTATCTCGCTGCTTGCCTGAACTCGCCCTTTTCGGCTTGGCTACTGGTGCACGTAACCACCGGTCTCCTCTCAGCTGACAGGCCTTGGCTTGACTGGGCTGAAGTAGGCCTGGTGGAGGAGACTGGACTGGATAACATGGCAATCATTTTCCACTGAGGCGATGTCATGCCAGACTGGACTGGGTGGAACCCCTCTGCTGCCCACAGCCATGCAGACACTGTGCCCTTACCCACCCTGCATGTCTGCACTGTGTATGGGAATAGATCATGGAAGCTGGATAGTTACCTCCAATAATCACCTCTCAATCTGTTAGAAACTACAGGAGATTGTGGTCAGAATCGGTTCACAAATAGTTGATTAGGCCATGGCCATAGATGCCGCCGGGGAATTGGAGTCCTGCTGAGGATGGTGCAGGCTGTTTTCAGTGCTCCACTTTCAGGCATCGGTTCGACAGAACAGAACGTGGCCCCACTACACAACAATCCAGGCTGGTCTAGTCTTCGCCTGTGAATATAAGCTTGGCGAGACACATTTTTCAAAGTCAAACCTAGGTTGTCATGGCAACGGCCCATATTTTCGTGATCATTGAAAATCTGGCCAGATTCGCACGGTAGTTTTTAGATGGAATAGCACAAAAATATGCTCATCCGTATGTTCACGATAATGCTCATCTCCAATAGAAGAGCACAGCCGCAGTACAACAATTAGTCAACACTGGAGGATTTTACCATCAGCTCTTGTTATCTGCAGATGAGATATAAGAGCTGGTTTTATTAAGCACAGTGCTATTGCCTGGGTCATTTATTAGGGCACACCGTAGCAAAATGTTTTGACACCAAAAACTTAAACGAGTGTTTTCCTATTGGACAGATTCATGTAATTCCTCCCTGTTTCCTTCCGTTTGGTGCCTAATGAAGACTGCCTAGGTCTGTGTGAAACTAGAGCGCTGTGTGAACAGAAGACATTGTGAACAACCAGGCCACTCTCCCTCCACTCGTCTGCAGGCAAGGTGATGTATGGGAAGGAATGCTTGGAACTTGAGACATTTGAGCGTGCCGTGTATCTAGACTAATCTCGTCTGTAAGTAGACTGGGTGGGAGGGGCTCGGGTAAGAGTGGGGGCAGGGCTGGATGAGCCCTGAGACACGCCCACTTCGACTCACTGTCTGTCCGTGTCAGTAGATGCCATTTAGGCCTCCTCTGCGGTGACTCGTTTTAATCTGATATTTAAAACAAGTTAATGTGACTTAAACCCTTGGTCTCACTGACACAGATTCACTGTAATCAGGCAGCAGTCAGGCACTTTTGGAGACTGATCCTGATGAGTTGGCCCTGGCTGGTTAGGCTCCTTCACGCTAACTAACTGGCGATTGAGCAATCCAGACCTCAGTGTCAGGAGCTGATTCATTTCTCTTACAGAAGGAATCTTGCCTTGGTTTGAACCCCTTATGAAATGTAGGCCATAGCTCCTACTGTATTCCCTATACCCTCTTCAGTATATTTAGTCTGTTGCAGATTAACTGGTCTGCAGTGATGCTGGAGTTTCTGCTGCTGCTGGGGGTTTAAATATAGATGCTTATGCTCTGGCGGACCTGGGAGTGCCATCTAAGCTGTAGCATACAAGTAGTGCTGCTATTTCCCAGTTTATTCGGTACATTCAGCCGCTGGTTTTGCTTCTGAGACACATCGATTCGATGGCGGTATCTGTGCCACTAAGACGGAGCACTGAGGAACATTGGAAAGAAAGGAGCCCAGAAGAATCTGGGGCAAAAGATGGTCAGGAACCCGCAGGAGGCCTGGCCTCATTATGATCAAGTTGGAATGACTTGACGCAGTGCAAAACGCTGGCTCCCACCCTGCTTATGCTGAAACCTACTGCTCTCCGTGCCCATATGCACAGCTAGGCTCTTGCTGTCTACTCCGCTGGACTCATGGTGGACTTCGTATGTGTGTCTAGGGCTGGCACAAGTTACTGTATAACCGTGTAGCTGACAGTTATGGATTAAGACCGTCATGAAAAAAAATAACTGTAAAAAAAGTAGATATATTTTTGGTTAACCTCTCAGGGATTGCTGGGCGCTAGCGGGCTGCTCCCGACACTACCAGGCGCCAAATTCAAAATCCAAAAGTTGAATTATTAAACATCCACCAATATACAAGTGTTCCATACTCATCAAAAGCTCTGTTTTTTGGCAATATCACAGCGTTGTCAGATTTCAAAAAGGCTTTACGGCGAAAGCAGCACATTTGATTGTTTGAGGGTAGCACCTCACACATTTTTCCCATAGCCATGAATCGATTAGCCATCACGGCACACACAACACATTTCACAGCGAAAACAAATCAATTACCTGTTGAAGAACTTCTGCTGAGGTCATCCTAAGTGTCCAACGAAGACAATCCATGGTTCTTTTGTTAGAAAAAGTAATGTATTTTATCCATAAATCCTCCATTTGGTTCGCGCGTTATAATCAGAAACGACAGCCTCCACTCCTCCATTGAAACGTGACGCAAACTCGTTCATCTTATACCTATAAACTTGTCCAAGAACAATCAAACATAGTTTTAAATGTATCCTTAGGAACACTTACGTATATTTACTATTATAAATCAACCGAATATAAACTGATCGATAAAGACGGTAAAAAAGACAATGCGTGCCTTGTCGGGCGCGCGCACTGGGTACTGTTTACATAAAAAGGTCACTTCCTGATTTGCTCTTATTCTCTGGTCTAAAGCATCCAAAATGAAAATTTACACTGTCTCGAGACTGTTGACATCTAAAGGAAGCGATGGGTACTGCATTCATATGCCCTTATGGTCATTTTCATGAGGGAGGGGTTCCCAAATGAGCAATGTGTCAAAATCACTTTTTCCAGGACAGAAATTCCTCGGGGTTTCGCCTGCTATATGCTTTCTGTTTTACTCACAGACAAATGGTTAACAGTTTTGGAAAAGTGTTTCTTATCCAATGGTACCAAATATGTGCATATCCTATTTTCTGGGCCTGAATTGGAGGCATTTTACTTTGGGCACGCCAGGCTCTCCAAAAGCGACCCCTCAGCTGCCACTCCCTAACAAGTTAAGAGTGAGCAGCATAATGAAGACGGGACGTCTGGGTATTTGTGGTATTCTCATGGGTACACTAGCAATGACTGCCTGGTATTGTGATAATTTTCATGGTAAAGTAAAATGTTCGTTCAAGTGAAAACTGATGTGGCTCATGCAATGGAATGTATTTTTTTCCTAATGTCTGAGTTAAATAAACAATTCACAGCACATTGATGGGTACACTAGCCTGCTTTTACTTCCTGCTTTGCTCTTCGCAATGGCTGCCAGTCACCCATTATGCCATCATTGACTTGAATGTTGACGCACATTCCATTTATTCTATTGCAGCAGATTCAGTCAGGAGCTGAGAGGAGAAAATGTGCGGAAAAATAACTTATTATATTGGCTGGCCAGTTACCGTCATCCAAAATTGCTTGACTGTCACAGCCCTACGAGTGTATGCCTCCCTCGTGTGGGCACATCCTGCATGGACATCACTCACATGATGTCATCACATGTGAGGCCACGGAACTGGTCAATCACATTTGGTCACAGGCTCAATCACATTTTTCAGATAATCGCTATATGAATTTTGAAATGTGTGTTCATCATTGATACACCTCTTTAGTCCAGTACAGTCACTAATGCTGCTCACCCTGTTTTTGTTGGATACATCACAGTTTTAACGGGAAGATTGAGGCTTATCTGCATACCACTGGTGTGGGAGTGTTTGGTTGGGTACTCCACTCACAAGGTCATGATTGGGTGTATGTTGTCTCAGCCAATCAGAATCAACCTTTCTTTAGCCAGTCAGAGTATGTTAACAGGATTTCAGAAATAAAGAAATATTAACTGTCAAATGGATGGAAGTTGTGATTAATGATTAATCCCTGTTTCCTTTGCACAGGAACTTCTGAATAAATATTTAATTGAGAACTCCACAAACGCCGAAAGCAAAGTCTTCTATCTTAAGATGAAGGGCGACTACTATAGATACCTTGCCGAAGTCGCCTCCGGGGATGACAAGACAGGTGAGATTGAAATGGCCCCTTGAACTGAATACTGCGTGAGGTTTTTGCCATGTTGGTATTTGCAAGCAATACACCTACATTTTAGGTGTGTGAATTACTCTGATTGTGGTGGCAGGTAGCCTAGCGACCTTTTGGGCCAGTAACCGAAAGGTTGCTGATTTGAATCCCCTAGACGACTAGGTGAAAAATCTGTCGTTGTGCCCTTGAGCAAGGCACTTAACCCTAATTGCTCCTGTAAGTCACTCTGGATAAGAGCATCTGCTAAATGACTAAAATGTAATAATCTCTCTAGCCCAAGTGCTACTCGAGCCAGATATGTAAAATACATCAACTTTTTTCTTTTGAAATCCCCCTTTCTCTCTCTCTAAATCCCAGAATGACTTCTAAGCAGGCTTAAATGACTGGGGAATAAAGTAAATGTTCTGTGGAGTATAGACAGCCCAATAGATTTCGCCTCCCTCTGATTGCGTAACAACCCCGATATGAATCTCCCCTCCGAGTCACGTCCTAATAAAGAAGCCTTTGATCTTCACTATTACAAGACATTCTTTAGGACTCTGTCGCATGCCATCGTTCTACAGTCTGCGAGGAGGTGAAAATGAGGCTTTATGAGGCTCTGCTTTAAACTCGGAGCCCCTCGTGCAGCAGCCGAAATAGAACGGCACATTTTGTCACAGAGCTGGAAATGGTGTCAAGTGAGGCGTCGCACACACTCGCACGACCGCAGGGAACCGTCTCATAGGAGGAGACGCGGAAGAGGGGAGGGTTCTAGCCTACTGTATGGGCCTCTTGAGACTCCCACTGGCACCCATTGTGTGATGCACGCTAAAGAGAACTCTATGCCCAGTTAGAAGCATGTGCATTTCAAGTGGGGCTTGGACCTAAGGAAATCAATATGCCACTCGACTGCGATGTTCAGTTGCTTGTTGCTGAGAACATGTCACACAGAATTGTCCAATAGTACACTTGTAGTCTTTTAACCTAACATCCACTAGCTGTCAATGTCCACTAGCCTAAATCATAATCGCTACAGAGTGAATTTCAGTGAATCAGGCTTCAGTCAGTCTCCAACTTGTTAGTCAGAATAAGAGTCCAGTGGGGTGTCACACTACCATTGCTTCCAATAACGTCCACTCTGATCTGTGTGCTCCCCAGCGACCATAGAAAGCTCTCAGGAGGCGTATCAGCAGGCGTTTGACATCAGCAAGAAGGAGATGGACCCCACGCATCCCATCCGCCTGGGCCTGGCCCTCAACTTCTCAGTCTTCTTCTACGAGATCCTCAACTCCCCAGAGAAGGCCTGCTCACTGGCCAAACAGGTCAGTCCAGCCTCACCCCTCTGTCCTGTACCCTGTTTTCTTTAGATATGGGGACTTTGTTTTGAAATGTGGAGACGTTCCTGTGTTATCTGCTTGTTCTGTCAGAATTTAATGAAAGATAAGTGGTGTTTGAATTGATAACACGTAGGTAAGTGTGTGAATGGGTTGACTGTTATGTCTCTTCTGGAAAAATGTATTTCAACGAGCAATACCAAGTACATAGCTTAATATCTGTGCTGGACATGCAGGGGGTTTACTCTATGGTAGCTTGGATTTTGCACAGTTACTCTATTTTCAAGCTTGCCGTGTAATAAATGTATTTTTTTGTGTCTCCAGGCATTTGACGACGCCATTGCAGAGCTGGACAAACTGAACGAGGAGTCATACAAAGACAGCACTCTCATCATGCAGCTGCTCAGAGACAACCTGACAGTCAGTTACCTTCCCTATCTGCTCTGCCATGTTCCTTATTCTAGTCAATATTTACGGTCTGTTAAAATGAAACTTGTATGCTGTTGTTGCGTGTGTTCACTTATAAGAGTTAAGTTGGAAGACTGTCTGCATGGGTAACGAGTTGTCTACTAACAAGTTTTTGTCTTTTGAAGATTTGTTGACTGTGTTTTTGTATGCCCCCTCCCCCAAAAAAGTGTTTTTAATGTCAATGCGTCTCTCTTTCTCTCCAGTTATGGACATCTGACAACGCTCCTGAGGAAGGGGAAGGCGGAGAAGCCGGCGAGGCCGGAGAGAACGAGAACTGAAACTCACACTGAGTCATCTCTCCAAAAAAAGGAAAATAACCTTTTTACACGTCTCCATTCCTTTATTGCTCCACTTCAAACTGATTCTAGCAATGAAACCCATTACTGAAAAAAACTGAGTATGGAAATTCCAAAATCATTTGTCTTTTCACACTGCAGTTTTTGGACAAAAAAAAAGATTGATTGGAGAGAAAAAAGACCTCCATTCCTTGGTTTGTGTTCATCCTGGCCTTCCATATGTGCAGTTTCTGCTGTTAGATAAGTATGAATAGCTTCACCTCTTTGTATCAACGTTTTAGTCCAAATTAGAAGGAAAAAAATAAGAAATTCTAGGGTTTTTGCTGAGCCTCAAATGTTAGTCCCATCAAACACCAGGGCAGTTAAGTATTCTTTGAACAGGGGGTGTTTGCTAAGCAGAACAGGATGAATAGTTCCCTCATCCTCCGTAGTCTTTCTCCACGCGGTTATCTGGTACGGTTACAGCTGCTGACGTCCAACATGGACAAGTCCAATTGTTCGATACTGCAGGGACTGCCAGTCTATGAGCTGGCACCCAGTCTTTCGCAGCCAGGTGATTTTTCCATTGGTTCTGACAAGGTCTTTCCTCACTCCCTCTGGTTAACGTATAAAGCATGTCTGACGACAATACAGAGGTGGGGCATTCTAAAACCCAAAATAAAAACAATCTGATAATGGGAAGAAAACAAATACTCCTACATGCATGTAATTTAATAGTGCACTGGAACGGAAACCGATGCTGTATACACACAAAGTCCAAGTGTCCAATTTAGTACTTTTCAATGCAGGCGTGCGCACATGTTAAAGAGGGTGTTTGGTTAGTCCAGAGATTGTCATTAGAGATTTGGACCACTATTGTGTTTTTGCTAATCATCGATTGTAGTCCCCAAAAGCCTCGTGGAAATGTTTAATGCCCTATGTATCAGCTATGTAACATTAATAAAAAAAAAATACATTTTATAAACCAATCTCGAGCTGGGGTCTTTCCAGTATGGTGTGTGTTTTTAACTGTGTAGGTATCCTGTTATCTTTTGTTCATCTGTGTGCTGTTTGGAACCTGATTTCACACATTTTATAGAAGATCAGCTGACATTAATTGGTAAGGTCATCTAACCTAATTTTGGAGCAGTGTTCATGTCAGCAACAGCTATGCTATTGTGGGGGGCAAACGTCACATGAGATGCTCTGCTTTTTTTTTGACGCCACAAAAAGCAAGTCCTGCAGGCTCTAGTTTTGTCTTATCTTGCTGCAAAGAAAGACCTAGTTAAGTTGCAGCTGGCCCAGAACAGAGCGGCACGTCTTGCTCTTCATTGTAATCAGAGGGCTGATATAAATACTATGCATGCCAGTCTCTCTTGGCTAAGAGTTGAGGAGAGACTTCCTGCATCCCTCCTTTGTATAAGAAACAATGTTAATTCCAAATTGTTTGCATAGTCTACTTACACACAGCGCTGACACACACACTTGTGCCACCTGGGCACAGTCTCCAAGACAAATTCAAAGTGTACAGTATTATATAGCGCCATTATTGCATGGGCTTCCCATCTCATATTGAAAAGAATTGTATGTATTGATATGTAGGCTGTGTGCAGTTAAATGTATGTAGTTATGTCCTTGAGTTGTCCTTGTCTATTAATGTTCTGTTTTGTGTGGACCCCAGGAAGAGTACCTGCTGCTTTTGCAACGGCTAATGGGGATCTTAATAAATTACAAAAAAAATACACGACAGATTAGTTTTGAGAAGAGTGGAGCCCTAATACACTAGGTCAATGTGACCCAACCTTTTGATAATAACAAGTCCATACCATAGACCTGCTGCGGGTGCATCATGAGTATGATATACATCCCTGTCCTAAATATTCCCCCAGCATCATTTTGTAAAGACATTTATATTTGTCAAAAGAGGATATTTTTATGCGCTCTGACGTGTCTGGAACAAAATTCCGCAGATATATTGGAAAAGGAGGAGACAATTACGTGTTCAAAACAACTCGGAAATCTCCGACATACGACTTCAGTGCGTTCAAGACAACTGGGAACTCGCAAAGACGACCTCATACTGGGAAAATAGTTTTGAACGGCCATTCAACTCGGAATGCCAAGTTGGAAACTGGGGCAACTTTCCAGAGTTCCGGTGTTCCGACCTGAATACCACTGACGTCATGATTTGACCTGTTTTTTTCAGAGTTCCCAGTTGTCTTGAAAGCGTCATAAGAATCCCATAGGGAAATTAATGGTGAAACGTATAACGCTCCGCCCAGCAGAATGTCGACCAATTGCGTTCATGTTGTCATGCTGCTTCAAGCGGTTGCTAAACTAATTGTCACGTTATCCCTTCTAAAAGTCAGGGTATGACTATTGCCGCGTTCAGGTGCTAGTAGGAACTAGAAAACCTTCCTATGTTTTTTGACGAACCCATCAAGGTTGAATGAACCCATCAAAGTTGAAGAGATTATAGTCTATTAAACATCTAAAGAACAATACATCACCAGGTATTGATGGAATTACATCAGAATTTTACAAATTATTTTCTGAACAAGTAGCTCCCTTCCTATTTGAAGTATTTTTAGAGAGTATTAAAAATAATGTTCTCCTTCCTACAATGAGTCAGGGGTTAATAACACTGATACCTAAGCCTAAAAAATAAGTGCTGCTCATCGATAACTGGCATCCAATTTGTCTTCTTAATAATGACTATAAGATATTAGCCTTACTACTTGCAAAAAGAATTAAAGAAGTCCTAGATGCAATCATTGATGAAACATAGTCTGTCTTTATGAGGAACAGACATATTTCTAACAATATCAGACTAGTATTAGACATACTTGACAACTCAGACCTAACAACCAAGGATAGCTTCATATTTTTTAATTTTTTTTTATAAAGCATTTGACACAGTAGAGCATCAGTTCCTCTTCCACTACCTTAAGAGATTTGGCTTTGGGGATTTTTTCTGTAAGGCTATTAAGACTCTATACAAATGGTAACAGCTCTATCAAATTGAAATATGGCACCTCGCCTAGATTTGAGTTAAAGAGAGGAATTAGGCAAGCTTGTCCTATCTCTCCGTACCGGTTTTTATTAATCACCCAACTTATTACAAATTCTTTAAATAATAGTCCTGTACAAGGTATTTCCATAGCTGGTAAAGAAATTATTATAAGCCAGCTGGCTGACTATACTACACTCTTTCTGAAAGACACTAACCAAATTCTCATATCGATCAATGTGATACAATCCTTTTCCAAAACGTCTGGTCTATAGTTTAACATTAATAAATGTGAACTCATGACTGTCAAAGACTGTGTGACACCTTCATATTATGGTATTCCAGTAAAAGAAGAACTTACATTACAAAGGATCAGAAGTCTAGAGGCTTACAAAATTGTAACCCTCTTATTAAAAAAAAACAGAAGAAGCTAAATCAATGGCTACAGAGGGACTTATCTTTAAAAGGAAGAGTCCTAATAACCAAGGCTGAAGGTATCTCTAGACTAACATATGGCGCTCTATCTTTATATCTTGACGGTAAAATAAGCAAGGAGATAGACCAGGTGCTTTTCAACTTTCTGTAGAGAAACCGTACCCATTACATTAGGAAAACTGTTGTAATGAACACCTATGAGAATGGTGGGCTGAATTTTCTGGACTTTACTACCTTAAATAATACTTTGGATTGGATTAAACAATTCCTAAGACGACCCACTTCTATTTGGAATTTTATTCCTCGTCATATCTTCTCTACTTTTGGTGGCCTTAACTTCATGTTAGATTGCAATTATAATTTTGACAAAGTTCCAGTGAAACTCTCTGCTTTTCATCGGCAGGTTTTCTTGTCATGGTCCTTAATTTTTCTCCACACAGATATTATATATGGAATAATCGGGATATATTGTATAAAAATACTACTTTTTAGAATATTGGTTCCGAAATAATATCCTATTGGTGAGCCAACTAGTAAATGCAGAGGGTCTTTTACTTAGTTATAAGGAATTCTTATCACTTTACAAGGTCCCTGTAGCACCTAAAGATTTAACAATTGTTAAATAAAAAAATTAAAATAATAATATATATATATAAAAAAAAACTTCCTAGTTCCGACTAGCACGTGAATGCGTCATATTAGTCGAGAAACACGATTTCAAAGCTATGCGACACTACAAATCAAATCAAACTTTACTTGTCACATGCGCCGAATACAACATGTGTAGACCTTACCGTGAAATGCTTACTTACAAGCCCTTAACCAACATTGCAGTTCAAGAAAGAGTTAAGAAAATATTTACCAAATATTAATATAAAGTAACACAATAAAATAACAATAACGAGGCTATATAGTTATATAGTCCGATGGCAATTTGATTAATTGTTCAGCAGTCGTATGGCTTGGGGGTAGAAGCTGTTAAGGAGCCTTTTGGTCCTAGACCTAGCGCTCCGGTACCGCTTTCCGTGCGGTAGCAGAGAGAAGTCTATGACTTGGGTGACTGGAGTCTTTGACAATTTTTTGGGCTTTCCTCTGACACCGCCTAGTATATAGGTCCTGGATGGCAGGAAGCTTGGCCCCAGTGATGTACTGGTTTGTGCACACTACCCTCTGTAGCGCCTTATGGTCAGATGCCGAGCAGTTGCCATACCAGGCGGTGATGCAACCGGTCAGGATGCTCTTGATGGTGCAGCTGTAGCACTTTTTGAGGATCTGGGGACCCATGCCAAATCTTTTCAGTCTCCTGAGGGGGAAAAGGTGTTGTCGTGCCCTCTTCACGACTGACTTGACGTGTTTGGACCATGATAGTTCGTTGGTGAGGTGGACACCAAGGAACTTGAAACTCTCGACCCGCTCCACTACAGCCTCGTCAATGTTAATGGGGGCTTGTTCGGCCCGCCTTTTCCTGTAGTCCACGATCAGCTCCTTTGTCTTGATCAAATTGAGTGAGAGGTTGTTGTCCTGGCACCACACTGCCAGGTATCTGACCTCCCTATAGGATGTCTCATCGTTGTCGGTGATCAGGCCTACCACTGTTGTGTCATCAGCAAACTTAATGATGGTGTTGGAGTTGTGTTTGGCCATGCAGTCGTGGGTGAACAGGGAGTACAGGAGGGGACTAAGCACACACCCCTGAGGACATGTTATGATTATCTCAAAGTCAGGCACAGGAGGTTGGTGGCACCTTAATTGGAGGAGAACGAGCTCGTGGTAATGGCTGGAGCGGAATAGGTGGAATGGTATCAAATACATCAAACATAAGGTTTCCATGTGTTTGATGCCATTCCAGACATTATTTTGAGCCGTCCTCCACACAGCAGCCTCCACTGAGTCAGGGTATGACTATGAGTCGAGAAACCTGCCTATTTTCCTCGAAAGAACGTAATTTGACTATTTCAAAGCTATACTATATTACATAGGACAAGTTAATTATCTCAAATCCTGGAAAATATTTGTAATGTTGAGCTTCTTGTCCGTAATTCGTGTAATTCCTGCTCATGTTGGAGTTTTGTGCTTAGCGCCCAGATATCTCCTTATCCGGGCTACCCAGAATGCACCACGCGGCATGGCCCATTGCCAATTTACGGGAAACGTACACAGTGGGCCTTAAGGCGAATGAAATGGAGTTCCCATCTCCTCCGAATTATCTCTGGATACGGTCATTGAGCGGATGTTCCATTTTTTCATTTTCCAAAACAATGAACTTCCGGGTATCGGAAGTAGCATTTGGAAATCAAAGCGACTGGCGTAGCTAACTGAAATTCAGTCTAATCTACAATGCGTTTTTAGACATATTAACCTTTGCGCTCTATAAATCTTGCGAATAAAGTCGCCGTCAAGGAATAATTTTGTGTTGACATTTCATCAACAACTTGCGATAATGACACCAGTGGTGGAGTAAGCTATTTTAACCTCACGATGAAGTATTTGGTCCTTGTAGCCTTTTGGGCTCCTTGTTGGGTCAATTGTGCGATTAAACCAAGGGCCATTGAGGAAGATACACGGGAAAATGAACCGGAGTTCGGTGAGTACCGTTCGCTAGCGCCTAATTTAGCTAGCAGACATGTTGTTGCTGCTGGTAAGCTGTCAGTCAAATGTATACAAATTAGGCCTTTAGTTGTGTTTTTGTTGTATGTTAGTTTGTTGCACCATAAAGAATACAAGCAAGAATCACTTTTCCAATACATGACACACTGACGTCACGCACAGATGCGCGACTCTTGGCTGCAATAAGAAATCTATCTTCGCCCATCCAACATAAATCCAATCAAATTCGTCACATACACATGGTTAGATATTATTGCGAGTATAGCGAAATGCTTGTGAATTTGTTTTTTCCTAAGGACTAGAATCGAGGCAGCCCTCTGTCACCACTCTAAACATTCACAGTCTTCTTGGTAAGCAACTAGATTTGGCCTTGTGTTTTAGGTTATTGGCCTGCTGAAAGGTGAATTCATTTCCCAGTGTCTGGTAGAAAGCAGACGGAAGCAGGTTTTCCTCTAGGATTTTGCCTGTTCATAGCTCCAAAAACTCCCATTCCTTAACGATTGCAAGCATACCCACTATGCTTAAAAATACAGAGAGTGGTATTCAGTAATGTGTTGTATTGGATTTGTCCCCAATATAACACTTTGTATTCAGGACAAAAAGTTAATTGCATTGCCACATTTTTTGCAGTACTACTTTAGTGCCTTGTTGCAAACAGGATGCATGTTTTGGAATATTTATATTCTGTACAGGCTTCGTTCTTTTCACTCGTTTAGGTTAGTATTGTTGAGTAACTACAATGTTGTTGATCCATCCTCAGTTTTCTATCACGGCCATTACTCCTGAACTTATTTAGGCTTGCCATAGCAAAGGTGCTAAATACTTATTGACTCAAGACATTTCAGCTTTTCATTTTCAATTAATTTGTAACAATTTCGAAAAACATAATTCCACTTTGACATAATGGGGTATTGTGTGTAGGCCAGTGGCCCAAAAAAGAGGTCCTCCTCTTGCCCGCAGATAAAATGTTTTAAAGCACATTTTCTGCAATTCTACACGTTTTGCCATGGGGCTGAGAGAAATTGTTTTCTGGGGCATTTTAGATTCTCCCTGATAACCTAGGTTTCCATCCAATTGGCGACAAATTTTCATGTGAATATTCAAAAATTCACATAACAATATGCACATTTTCCCACCAGAGATATTTCCATCAAATTGAGTTGTTATGGATAGAGGACTGCGCTTGATGTCAAGGTGCACATAAAAATAACGTTTTGCGCTTAAATTCCCACTAACTGAATGAAAAATGGAAGTTAAATGGGTTTCCATCGCATTTTCAACTCTACTGATGGTTTTGTCACAAGAAATGTGTTGTATAGCGAATGCGCCCACTCCAGTATTGGCATGTGCTCTCTAGCCAACAGCTCGCATATGCAGGGCGGGTATATCCTACATGATGAGATTATTATGGACAAAAGAGCTATATTATTTTTAAGACCCTCAATATTCTTTGGCAGCATCAAGCTCATCACCGTGCACTTTCACCACCCTGTGAAGTTCATCATAACTTATTTCATCAGTAGCCTAATAAACTGCATGCTTTCCCGATGAGTCGTAGTGGGAGGACCACACAGGTCATTGCGTGTATCCAAGTTTACTTCGATATGATGGTTATTATATCAATATTTGCACATAAAAGCATTTCCTCCGCCATTTCTCGCATGGTTTAATTTTACAGACACAAAAGGATTCCACTTTGTCTAGTGTATTTTGTTTTTTACAGACAAATGCTCTGTTTTCATCAGGTCTGTCATTACATGTTTTTATCCGATGTACTTGACTTGCATGGAAACCTGGTTACTGTCTAGTTCTTTTCATAGTCTAATTAGGAGACTATGATGGATACACGAATCAGGTGTGTTAGTGCTGGGTTAGAACCAAAGCCTGCCCATTTTAAAGCTCTCCAGGACCAGGGTTGGTGACACAGGAGGTTGGTGGCACCTTAATTGGGGAGGACGGCTCGTGGTAATGGCTGGAGCAGAATGGGTGGAATGGTATCAAATACATCAAACATAAGGTTTCCATGTGTTTGATGCCATTCCATTGATGTTGTGTTGCCAGTTTCTCTATACTGGTGTGACACGAGGGAGTCCAGTTATGCCCGTTTGTCCCTCTCACTCCTCTGTGACCCTGTCTTTTCTCTCAGAGGCTCTGAGTTCGTTGCTGTCTGACTTTGAGGTGCTGCCCGTGTCTGGCCTCCAGCATCACTCAGTCAGGAAGAGGGACACCCACACCCAGTCCCACCTGGAGCGCCTGATCAGCTTCAGCGCCCTCAAAAGGTAGGTGGAACAAGGTCTCCCATATGGGACTTCCACATCGAAAGCTCTGGATAAGAGCTCCTTTTAGTCTGACATGACTAAAATGTAAGGGACAAAACAGCAAAGATTCCATGCTACTCAATGGGGTGCTCTCACCTACTCACGTAACATTCAGGAACAAGCCAACTAGTTGGGATGTTTAATTGTTCTGTATCACTAGTGCTGTTTAGAAAATATTGTATGACATTTGGGGTGGGAGTCCTCCCTGCTAGGTCATATGTGTTTTGAATTGTTACTGGATTGGCTTTTCCCATTGCCTAGGCCTAATGACTAAGTGCATTTATCTTCATTCGACGTTCAGTGCTTTTGTGCAATTGAAACAAACCGACCATTGACAAAGTAAAAATGTGTTTGTGTCCTCAATAAACCAAAATATGTACATTCCCCAGTAAACCAAAATATGTACATTCTCCGTGTTTTTTAAGATCAAATTCTGACATTTCTCTTCCGCAGACATTTCAAGCTTTACTTGACAACCAACACAGACTTGTTCACTGAGGACTTCAAAGCTGTGTTTGTAGATAAACAAGGGAAGGAGGACCGCTATGATGTTCAGCTGCAGAACTACTTTACCGGACATCTTGTAGGTAAGTCATTAGGGTATTTGGTTGGTTTTATATGGAATAACCATATGGGGGTGTGTGAGTAGAATCTCTTAAAAGCTATGTCTTGTGTGTGTGTGTGTGTGTGTGTGTGTGTGTGTGTGTGTGTGTGTGTGTGTGTGTGTGTGTGTGTGTGTGTGTGTGTGTGTAGGAGAGGAGCACTCCCGTGTGCAGGCACACATAGACGGGGACGAGTTCTCGGCCCACATCCTGACAGATGAGACTGAGTACAATGTGGAGGTAAATGCCCTCCCAAAATAGGAGCACTGCTTTAAAGTAGGCCAGAAAAAGTGTCTAAAAACAGTTGATGGGTAAAGAGATGCCAAAACTGTGTGTGAGAGTAAAAACGATCAGCTATTAAACCAGCTTTTGCCCTAGTGATGGTAGAATACTTTATCTAACCAATCCTACTTCTTCCACCCACTTCTTCCTCTCTCCTCCCTCTCATTCCTCTTCCTCCTTCTCTCCATCCCTCCTCTCTTCCCTCTATTTACCCCATTCCCCTCCCACCTCCTCCCTCTCCTCAGCCCCTGTGGAGGTTCACCGAGGCGTCCCCCGATGGTCGTCTATTGGTGTACCGGTCAGAGGACATCAGGAACCTCAGCCGCCTGGCCTCGCCCAAGGTGTGTGGATACGTCCATGCTGGGGCCCAGGACTTACTGCCAGAGGCTGCTAGAGGTGGAGAGGCACATGAGGGTGAGAGAGTGTGTGTGTGTGCACGCATATGTGTGTGTTTGACAGTATATGCCCCATTTGTTTATGTTCCATGCGTATAGACGGGGTGCTTGTTTAAGTGTGTACAGTTACATAAGCAGTCAGAAACATATGAGGCTAACTTATGCAACATTCTAGTGTGAGGAGGTAGAGAGGAGGATGAGTCCTGGAGGAGAGTAGAACAAGGAGGTGGTAGGTAGGTGGGCAGCCATTTGATCTTGTCCCAACACAGCCTCACAATGAATAAAAGCCTTTCATTAGTAAAACCTGTGCTCCATACATGGACTGGCAACAGGGTATTATATAAAGCTCTGATTCCTTTGTGCTGCCTGTAAAATGCGAAGCTCATTAGAATGACAATGACCCGGGGAAAATCTTAAGGACCCCGAGACAATGTCCTCTATTCAAAACACTGTGTGGAAAATGAATGGAGGTGAATGATCTCCACAGAAGAAGCATTCAAATTCATGAGAGCTCTTGTTCGTAATGCGGTTGGGCTGGACTACAGTGTGAGTCGCTGGTATCCCGGTGCTGTGGCTAAAGGGAGAAAAAGACCTAGTGAGTACACCGACACGCTGTGGTTCGCTACAGTAGAATCTTATAGGGGGCTGACTGTGTTGGTGGGGCTGACAAAAAATAAGGCCTTGTATTTTTGCCCATATCGTGGCTGTGTGGAAATGGTCTCAAATGAGTGTAGGAAATGCAGAAATTGATAGAAATGCAGGAAATTATTTTAGGTTGAATTGAACAGTATAAAACAATCCGAATGGAGAAAGACTCATTTGAAATAAATACTGTCAACATTTTGAAAAATACCATGATATCATATTTTGGCCATATCGCCCAGCCCTAGGTTCATGTCATGATGAATCATACACACCACAGCCAGTCTCCAACATAGAATAAGTGACGTTGATTAATTTGACTTCACACAAAGTTGGAAATCTGGCGGCACTGGAAAGTAATTCTACATTAAAGTCTTTGTCAGCTAGACCTATATCCTTCATTTTAACTTTAGTCATAGGAACACAAATGGTATACTGCTTCTAATTAGTTTATACGTAAACAAATGTGAGAACAAGGGCATCTAACAGTTGGAAACTGAAGCAGTGGCCTCATTCAATCATTCTCCCATCTGTGACATCCTGCAGTAGTTTTTTTTTTTTTCTTGCTCTTTCTCTCTGTCTTTCTCACTCTCTCTCGTCTCTCCATAGACTCCCTCCACAGAGAGAAGAGAGCGGCCCACAACCACAAGAAGAACACCTGTCCTCTAGCGCTGGTGGCTGACTACCGCTTCTTCAAACACATGGGCCGCGGAGAGGAGAGCATCACACTCAACTACCTGGTGAGAGGACCCTTAACCCATTGGCACTTAGGGTTGCAAAATTCCTGTAACTTTTCCAAAATTCCCTGGTTTTCCCGAAATCCTGGTTGGCGATTCCTGGAATTACGAGGTAATAAGCTGGGATTTCTGGGGAAATTACCAGAATTTTGCAACCCTATTGGCACTATATGGTTAGGTACAGTGCATTCAGAAAGTATTCACGCCTAGGGCTGTTACGGTGACCTATAGGCGAGGCCTACTATATTTGCAACTTTCCATTGCGTCTCTTTACAACGTGAGTATAGCCTACCTGGCTGGCATGAAAAATGAACCACGGGAAAAGCGTCCTCCATTCACTGGACGCAAAAATCCATTATCAAGTGCTTGTAAAATTGTGAATGAGAGACTGCTGAAGTGTGTGCCGCCTGCGAAAATAACAAAGCAGAGAATGCATTTCATGCAACTTTTTTTTCAAATCATCATTAGTCACATCATGCAGCCTTAGCATGTATTAAAAATCAAAGCATATAGACCAATGTTTACCACAACTAAAGTTGCATAAATAACTCAAAATTAAGCATATAGGAAGAGCTGTTTCTTTGTTTACTGATCAACACAGATAGCCGCATGTGCGCACTCCCTCAAATCATTTGGGGAAAATATCCTTTCTATTTTATTCAGCTATGTTCAATTGTAGTCTTCATACTATAAAATAATATTAAATAATGGCATGGAATTCTAAGCAAATCTTGTCTGCTAAAATTAAACTAGTGTAGGCCACAGCCATATGGCATAGCCAGATCAGGACCTAACATAAGGAGTATGCTATTCTGTTTTTCTGAAATACACAACATTTTCTTCATATCATGTTTCTTTCAACCGGTCTAAAATAAATCATGGATTTATTGTGATGGTGTAGGCGATATTACATGGAGTTATTAGACTTTTTAAGATGTCGATGTTCAGAAGGTCTGCATCGGTGGCTTTGTTAATTAACGGTAAATTACAGTGAGACCGGCAGTTATTTGCTTGACAATCACCGCCTGACAATTTTATGACCGCCACAGCCCTTAACATTTTCCACATTTTGTTTTTTACAGCCTGAATTTTAAATGGATTAAACTGAGATGTTGTGTCACTCACCTACACACAATACCCCATAATGTCAAAGGGGAATTATGTTTTTATTAAAAATGAAAAGCTGAAATGAAATCAAATGTATTTATAAAGCCCTTCTTACATCATCTGATGTCACAGAGTGCTGTACAGAAACCCAGCCTAAAACCCCAAACAGCAAGCAATGCAGGTGTAGAAGCACGGTGGTTAGGAAAAACTCCCTAGAAAGGCCAGAGTCAATAAGTATTCAACCCCTTTTGTTATGGCAAGCCAAAAATAAGTAAAAATGTGCTCAACAAGTCACATAATAAGTTGCATGGACTTGCAAAAATGTCTAAAAACATGTTTTCACTTTGTCGCTATTGGGTTTTGTGTATAACTGGGCAAGAAAAAAAAATCAATTTAATCCATTTTGAATTCAGATTGTAACACAACAAAATGTGTAATAAGTCAAGGGGTATGAATACTTTCTGAATGCGCTGTAGATCTGAGCAGATCAGATAGGCAGAAGTATTGTGGTCAGAATTGTACTTAGCTCCACCCTTTGATAGGCTATCTGCTCTCATAATGCCAATACCTACTCCACCCTTTTAGACCTTGATGAAGTGCCTGGAAGTAGGGCCTTGGGGTCCATTTGGAAATGTGTAGTGCTTCAAAGAGCCACTGTCCAAGAGCGGGCATGATCTGGCAAATGGCCCTTATTGTCATTGTGAACAGTATCATTGTACAGTACTAATATAGTCTGTTGTGTTTCTTCCAGATTGAGTTGATTGACCGAGTGGACGACATGTACAGGAACACAACCTGGGATGACGAGTTCACAGGATATGGTGTTCAGATCCAACAGGTGAGGACAACTGTTACACTGCCGTGTGTGTGTGTGTGTGTGTAGCAGTAGCAGCAGCAGTAGTAGGCGGCAAGACCATGTTTGGCATTTCTCCATCACTACTGACAACATAATCTGTGTGTAATGTGTCAGTGCTGGGTAGAGAAGTGAGGTCGTATGACTGTAGCACTAAAATTGAATTTGGGAAAGCATTTTTGGAGCAGACAGTGAAAGTGCTTTGTGTGGAAAAGCGGGTGGGGAAGTCCAATTGGTTCCACTCGCTCGGGGGATGAATGGCGACACTGTGCGTCTACTACAGATCCGCCGCGCTCTCACTGAAAAGATATGCTGCGGCGGTCCATGCTCCATTTCTTCTCCTTACCTTCAATTGGATATCTTGTACAGAGCATTATGGGTACTGTAGTACATGCTGCAACCTTAAATGGGGTTTAAGAAGTTGTGCTGGTTGTAGATCATCATCAACAAGGAGCCGACCAATGCGCCACTTGGCCAGGCTGGGCCGGGCTGGACCCACTACAACATGAAGGGAAGCCCCATCCAAGGCAAGGAGGTGTGGGACGTCAAGAAACTACTGGAGGTGAGACATTACTACATATCTGAAAGGAGAGCGGAATCTATACAGTGTGCTAGTATGTAGGAAGGTCATTCCCCTAGCCTGGTCCCAGATCAGCAACTGACTGGCAACTGGCAAGAAGGCACAAACTGATCTGGGATCAGGCTAGAATAGTAGCCACACAAACGTATCAATTGTAGGATATTCTTTACAAAATATGATTAGGTCACTGAATGGTCTACAACTCTCAAATCAACTTTGGACTTCGAAGCCAGTTCCACTGCATTTATTCATTGATCCCATCTAATCAGGGACTGATTTAGACTTGGGACACCAGGTGAGTGCAATTAATTATAAGCAGGCTCTGGACCTCGTAATGGTAAGCGTTGAGGACCCCTGGTCTATACGTTGTAAAACCTTTGAAGCATTTTTTTTGAAAGAGGACTAAACATGACTGGCAACAAAACATTTCCTCATCGGTAGGGAATATGCTAGCTAACTAGTATTGTTTTTTACTTTCCAATCCCTTTCTTTGTCACCAGCAATTCAGCTCGGATATAGCAGACAATGCTAGCACTGTGTGCCTGGCCCACCTGTTCACCTACCAGGACTTTGACGAGGGGACACTGGGCCTGGCCTACGTGGCCCCCTCTAAAGCCCAGGCTCTGGGGGGCCTCTGCCCCAAACGTAAGGCTTAGCCTTTCACAGACATCCTCTCATTTTAGATCAAATTAGTATGATTATTATGACGAGTGATAAATTCATAAGAGCTTGCTCCTATATTTCTAGTCTGATTTCTCGTCCTTTTTGTTTTCTGCAGCTTACTATCCATCTCACTCCGTCAAGAAACCCAGCTACCTCAACACTGGTTTAACCAGCACCAAGAATTATGGCAAAACCATTCTAACCAAAGTAGGTTCCTCATTGAGTTGCATTTAGTCATACTACTGTATTTCTATGGTATCTGAACCCTCTGTCGAATACACTAGAACAAGGACTGAAAAACTCCCTGTATTGCGTAATTCACGAGCTCTTTCTGGGTCATAGGTCAGATGATTTAGCACTGCCTTGTGGCCTTTCAATATGATGATTTGTGCTGTTGTCTGATGACGTGATGGATCGAATAGTCTGTGGGGCACTTCGTGTTGGGTCATGGGTTGAACAGGCAGCATTATAAATGTGACCAATGAATAATGACATGAGACCTTACAAGACCCTCTTTAGGTCAATGCACCTCCGATATCCTACTGAGAAATCTTGCTTTTATAGCCCAAAGATAATAGATCATGTAATAATTTCTGTATTATTTAATTGTTGCAAGTCAATGTATAGTTTCCAAACATTCCACGTGTCTTTTGTTTTTCCCACCACCAGGAAGCAGATTTGGTGACAACCCATGAATTGGGCCATAACTTTGGGGCGGAGCACGACCCTGACAACATCCCGTACTGTGCCCCAAGCGATGACCACGGGGGCAAGTTTGTCATGTACCCTATCGCTGTGAGCGGGGACCACTACAACAACAAGGTACAGCTTTTGCGTACTTCAAATGAGGTGATCTTCTGCCAAATGACTCCGGCTCACATCATCAGTCACCTTCGTCCTTTCTCTCCCTTCTCCCCACAGCGTTTCTCCAACTGCAGTAAGATCTCCATAGGGAAGACGCTGCGCTTCAAGGCCCCTATCTGCTTCAAGGAGAGGAACAGCAAGGTGTGTGGGAATTCCCGCGTGGAGGAGGGGGAGGAGTGCGACCCGGGCATGCTGCACCGCAACAATGACCCGTGCTGCTCCGCCGACTGCAAGTTCAGGCCTGAGTCCCAGTGCAGGTAGAAACGCGCCACACACACACACCCCAAAATGGCTGCCTCTGAGTGCAGTAACTAATGTGGTAGGATGACATTTACAAGGGCTTTGCTGAATTTCCGCCGTTCTTTACTTACTGGCTGACATTATTGTCCCCTTGGGGGAGCAGGTACATGTAAGAAGGTGATTTACATATATTACATACTGTTATTTGCATATTATACAGTAAACCGGTAAAATCAGCTGACAATTTCTTAGTCAACTGGTATTGATCCTCACTGTGCCAATGCACATTGCATTTGTTTGATGCAAGCAGTATCCAGTAGCCTACCTCCCTAGTATTTTGAGCAGCCTGAGCAAGCGAAGTGCATATACACTGCTAAGCTGCTTACTAACATTCACAACATGTGAACTGAGGTTGTGTACTATTTCTCTGTGTCCCGGTACATCCAGTGACAGGAATAGTCCATGCTGTAAGAAATGCAAGTTTGAGCAGGCAGGGAAGACGTGCCAGGAGCCCATCAACGCCACCTGTAAGGGCATGTCGCTCTGCACAGGTAAGCCTCCCCCTACTGGACATACACAGGACTGCCACGGCTAGACGGACAGATGGGATTTATTTTTCGCTTTGTAATGCCCTTGTAAAATATACTTTGTTTTTGATGGGACTTACCCCTGCTTAAATAAAGGTTAAATAAAATAAACTCCAGCTTTTCTGACATTTATCTCTTCAACATAACAATTAATTGTACCTTTATTTAACTAGGCAAGTCAGTTAAGAACAAATTCTTATTTTCAATGACAGCCTAGGAACAGTGCGTTAACTGTTTTGTTTAGGGGCAGAACTACATGTTTTTAGCTCGGGGATCTTGCAAACTTTCGGTTACTAGTCCAACGCTCTAACCACTCGTCTCCCTGCCGCCCAATGACTCATTATCTGCTATGTAAGATATATTGGAACAAAATCCTCTAGCTGGATAGGTCCCCAGGTCTTGCTGTTGAGACATCTGTTGGTATTTTTGACTGACTCACTGTGTTGTACTATCCATCCCCTAGGTGACAGCAGTGAGTGCCCAGCCCCAGACAACGCTCCGGACAATACCATCTGTGTGGACAGTGGGAGGTGCAGAGACGGGGAGTGCATGACCTTCTGTGAGGCCGTGCAGAACCTGCAGCCCTGTGCTTGTAATGGTACGACCCTCTAGCAGACACACTAGACTAACACCGCTGACCAGTTCCATGGAGTACCCATCGAAATACAACAATAGAGAGACTGATGTCTACGTTCTATCTCTACGGTGTACCCAGCATAGAAATAGATTCTATAGATTCTATTTCTATGGTACCCAATATCTTGCATTAGAAGTGATTTGTTCTTTATTTGATTTGATGTTGACGGTTTACGTTTTGAAACCCAAAGCCTTTCATTTGATTCCTGCCAATATACTGTAGATAATTGATATTCTGAGAAAGAGACAGGCAGCAGTATATGTTGTCTTTAACCCCAACCTGACCTCTCTCGACTCTTCCAGAGACATACGACTCGTGTAAGGTGTGCTGTCGGGACAAAAATGGTGCCTGCACTCCCTTCGTCAAAAGCGACGGGAACGTCCTGTACCTGCGCAAGGGGAAACCCTGTACCGTGGGCTTCTGTGACGAGGCCGTGAGTGACTGACCTCTTCCTTTTTAGCATTGCCCTTTTACCTCTACTCACACTTAATGGACACAGGCTGTATTCATAGGTTCAACACATTTCACTTCAATAAATACATTAAAATCTAAATAGCAAAATACATTTTGACACAAAGAAAACATTTTGGAAAGATTATATTGAAAATTACCGCTGACAATGATGATACAGTATATTGATTTGTCTGTTTGTTTCAGGGTAAATGCATGAAGCAAGTCCAGGATGTGATCGAGAGGTTGTGGGATTTCATTGACAAGCTGGACATCAACACATTCGGTGAGTGGAGATGCAGTGAGGGGGTAGCTTCGAGGTCTCTACTAGATGTTGTGATTGACTTGAAAGGCTGGTCGGAGTTGAAGTGTTTTTCTCTCTGTCATAGGGAAGTTCCTAGCAGACAATATAGTGGGCTCAGTGGTGGTGTTCTCTCTAGTCTTCTGGATCCCTCTCAGCATCCTGGTGCACTGTGTGGTGAGACCTGAACCCAAAACACTCCCACACCAATACCAGACTTACCTCAACCCTTCCTTCAGGGCAAAGATTTCTTGGATCAATCGTTTAGTGATGACGGAAATAAATATATAAATCAGGGGGCCTCCTGAGTGGTAAATATATAAATCAGGGGGCCTCCTGAGTGGTAAATATATAAATCAGGGGGCCTCCTGAGTGGTAAATATATAAATCAGGGGGCCTCCTGAGTGGTAAATATATAAATCAGGGGGCCTCCTGAGTGATGCAGCGGTCTTAGGCACTGCATCGCAGTACTTGAGGCGTCACTACAGACCCGGGTTCGATCCCAGGCTGTATTACAGCCGGCCGTGACCGGGAGACCCATTAGGCGGCGCACTATTAGCCCAGCGTCGTCCGGGTTAGGGGAGGGTTTAGCCGGCCGAGATTTCCTTGTCCCATCGCACTTTAGCGACTCCTTGTGGCGGGCCGGGCGCCTGCAAGCTGACGTCGGTCGCCAGCTGGACGGTGTTTCCTCTGACACATTGGTGCGGCTGGCTTCCGGGTTAAGCGAGCAGTGTGTCAAGAAGCAGTGTGGCCTGGCTGGGTTGTGTTTTGGAGGACGCTTAGCTCTCGACCTTCGCCTCTCCCGAGTTCATTGGGGAGTTGCAGCGATGGGACAAGACTGTAACTACCAATTGGACATCACGAAATTGGGGTAAAAGTATAACAACAAATATATATATATATATCAAACTCTTGCTGTCTATACATCTTGTTGTCCAGTAGAGATCTGTATACGATATTTGGCTTTCAAAGTCCACCTCGTGCATTGTTGATAAAGACACAATAATGTCAATTGTTTATACACTAATGGGATGTTTTCGTTTCTGCAGGATAAAAATCTGGACAAGGAGTATGAGGAGAACACCAAGACTATGTACTTCCCCAGCGTAAGTCCTTGAAGCTTCCTATGCCCTCTCATGTTCACTACTGACCACGTGTGAACTTTGAAGTCACACTCGCTATAACACGTTATCCCTTTTAGAAACCTCATACCACTAGAGTCTTATTTGCTCACCTGCACTTATTTGCCCAATTCCAAAATCGACCCGACCCTAGGCCGGATCCCCTAGATCTAACAGGACTGCATAAGTGTCAGGGGTGAAGATTCCACCAAGCCTTTCAGAGGGCAAGTTGGTGTGCGAACCATATGTTATTAACCATCCAATCTTTTCAGATTCACAAGAAGTGCATAGTGGCAAGGGTTTAGGAATGGATTTGGAACTGGGCCGTAGTTAGCCCATACGCAGCATGAATGGTTTCTATGCAGTAGCACGTCTGATGGGCTGACTTGAAAAGGAGAGGTTAATCTCAACGTGACTCTTCCCTGGTGAAATAAAGGATAAATTATAGTCAACTGTGGGATATTTGGGCTGTAATGACCTGTTCCGTCACTGTTCCGTTTGCCTTGGCCCCTCGCGGATCTGCAGCAGATGGTTGAGGTACCTGTACTTAGTAGAGCTCCACCCTCAGGTGAGTGGGTGAGGCGTTGAGGGGGGAAGGGGCCAGGGTGCACGCTGTCGGTGTGTGTCACAAGGATGCGCGACGTGTGTGAGGAGAGGAGTGCAGTGTGTTGTCTTTGTAAGGTCGTTTGTTGACCTTGTTGCATGGAGCCAGAGTGTCCCGGGTTTTGTTGTTGGGCTGCACAGTGGACTGTTCAGTTGTAATGGTGCGGACAGACTGGGTCCGTTTCATTTCATCACCGCCAATTTACTTGGAAATAATGAACAGTTTCACTTTATTTTCCAAGGTGTATTTTTTTTCTTCCCCCAAGTCATGACTAATTGAGTTAAAGGATTGGACCCCAGTTACAGGCAGTTAGTTAAACACAACCCTGACTCTGCTACCCCCCCCTTCCCCAGAACGCAGAGATGCTGAGCAGCCGCGACTCGGCCTCCGTCCGCATCGTCAAGCCACCTCCGCCTCCCACCTTCTTCTCCGCCGCTCGGATCCCACCCCACTCCCTTCCTCCTCTACCCCCAACGGGCCCGTCTGCCTCAGGCAGCAGCAGTACCCCAGCCCCAGGCTCGGCTTCGGGCCCTGGCCCGTCCTCGGGGAGCGTAGTGGTGGTGGGGGAGGGCCCACGGATGGCCACCATCCAGGAGGATCCCAGCTGCGACTCTCACCTCGACCTGGACAAGGACGACTTCCCTTCTCGCGGAGGCTCCAACGCCACCAAGTCTTCATACGAGGACCTGACGGCGGAGCAGAGCACGCCACGCTCGGGCCGCCACGACAAGCGCCGCCTCAAGAGGCAGGCCTGCGTGGTGGACAGTAAAGAGACCCAGTGCTGAGGGGACATGTGTTTTGTATAAGTACGCACACACAGGCAGACATACGCACGTACACAGACACACTCACAATTGTACATGAGGCAACATGCGCACGCACACATAGTCCAGAATAGATACAGTATGTAGGTACATTCATACAGACACTCATGCACACAATCTATGCATATAATAGTAGATGCAGGTAACTGCCAAAATAAAGGAAACACTTGAGTAAAGGAGGGATACAAAGTATATTGAAAGCAGTTGCTTCCACACAGGTCTGGTCCTGTGCTAATTAAGCAATTAAATGTATAAAAATGCCCAGTTCCCAATTATTTTTGCTACCATGGCTAGAAGAAAATATCTCGGTGACTTTGAAAGAGGGGTCTCAAAAGAGCATAGGCGGTTTAAAGGGTGTGTTTGTGTCTGTCACCAGATCTCAACCCAATGGAAAACTTAAAGGGAAATTCTGGAGTGGTGCCTGAGACGGCGCTTTTCACCACCATCGACAAAACACCAAATTATGGAATTTCTTCTGGAAGAATGGTGTTGTATCCATATGATACAATTCCAGACCCTTGTAGAATATATGCTAAGGCGCATTGAAGTTGACCTGGCGGCTCGTTGTGGCCCAACGCCCTATTACGACCCTGTTGGTGTTTCTTTTAGTTTGGCAGATACCTGTACATGCATACAGGACTAAACATTGCACAAACACAACTGTTATAGTACACACAAACACCCACTCATAGAAGAGACAAATACTTGTTACACAGCACTGGCAGCAACACAGTATCTAGCAGGACTAAAGGGGGCGCTACATCTAGATTCTACAAGGTCAATTTGGAAGACTTCCGTACAACCAAAATAGGTGCTTATCATGAGTATCGTAGTGTTCTGACGCCAGTGACTGCTGTTTTTAGAATAGCCTAGATACTGAATGATTTGTGCCTTGTTAGTTTCAAGAGTCGAAGCCAAGTGCTTTCTTTGGCACCACTCACTCAGATACAGTCCAGACAGTCTAGTTTTTGGACATGTTCTTTTGAATGACTTGACTGACAGCTGGCAGAATGGGTTGATTGATTAACAGCCGGGCCAGTTGATATACCACTGCCATGACAGTGAACTAGTGGTTAGGCTTAGCATGATACTAAGATGACACACTAAGGTTAAAAAAAAAAAGAGAAAAAGAGATGTGGTATTGTAAATGTCTGTTTAGTCACCTCACTTTGTCATGTCAGTAAGAAAAATTATTTGCCTTTATTTCTGATATTGCCTGGTTTTTTACAGCCCCCCAAAAATTCACCTCGTTAAAAACCATGCATGTAATATTGCCGTAGGTAATTCATCTGTTAAATGGATGTCAAAGGGTACTGTTAAAAAATAGTGGACTGGTTGAACTGTTGCCCAGGAAGATGTTGTTCTCTGGTAATTTAAACCCAACAGGAAAAGAGGATTTGTGAAACGGGCACTGACTGACAGAGGTCCAGACTAGTAGTTATTCTGGGCAGAATACCAGGTGAAATCAGAGTGCTGCATCAAACCTACCTAACATGGATTTATAACCGTCGTCTCCACTCTATTCAAGCATCGGTTCTGTTTCATCTGTTGTGAAATAATTATGAAATGTTTTTATATTGTTGTGTATGGCCTTGTTGATTACACTGGTGTGACCTATGAACTTTGTTCTTCATCCCAAAGGTTGCAAATAAAAAAGTCAGTTATTTCACCATTCAGTCAACACATTGGAAGATGAGGGACTGTTCATTCATTGCATTCAGACATTGTTTGTAGACCAACTTCTGATTTATTTTATATCCACAACACTAGTGCCTTATTTCTGAAGTTGAGGCTAAATGTTTTTCATTTCGACCACCGCTCCTTGTTTCTTTATGTACTGTAGGCAGTGGGAATGTCACAATATCACCCCAGCTGGAAATTGTGCTTACTAATGGGAAATGCTATTTCTAAGCTCCGTTAAGCCCCACTTTGGAATATTCTTGTGCCAATGATGAATGAATACCTATCCGCTTGTAGAATATCTTTTCACCATTCCTGTATATTAGGTGATGAGTACTTGCGTATATGTTGAAATGTTTGCTTGTGGGCCAAGGGCATTCTGCAGCTTCGTTATAATTATTAGCCTATGGTCTGCAGATATCTCGAGTATAAGCCTACATCATAGTATTAGCTCTGAGATGCGAGGGAAACTCCTTGACTCCGTATGTCTTCTGATTGTACCGTTTCATTTTCAGGGTGTCCTGAATGACCTGGATTAATAAAATGTGTACGCCCACTTGAAACTGGCTTCTTGCTTACAGTGAAACACACATTCTAAAAATAAAGAAGATTTGTGTTTCACAGACCTCAGGAAATCAACATTTTACAACATTTAAAACATGTCATATGGTTTTATATATTTCAGTCTTATGGAATGAGGACTGATTCCAACCCCTTTCAGAGTCATCCCGTTACCGTAGCCGACCAGTGGACACAACTGTGGAAGGGTGGACCTGAGGCTTCATCTCTACCCTTCCCCTCTCACTCAGCCTGAGGGCCGTCAGTCACACAGTAGACTGCTCTCTGGCTGTTTAGGGTCTACGTCTCCCCAGTAAGGCAGGATGAAGGGCAACTCTTCCACCCTGCTCTTCAACAGCCTCCACAGATGCTGTGACACAAACTGGTTCCCCTTCTCAGATAGATGGAGCCCGTCTGAGAGGTAGCCTGTGAAGTCCTGCGGGAAGGAGCAAATTGTTTTCAATTACTGACATTGATACTGCACTATTTGTTGAGAAAGTTACATAGCTACTACCATAAATCACTATACTAGTGTTACATGACTGGAGTAAAGCCGGGGTTCAATCCGATAGTGCCTTGTCAGCGATGCACTTTTCAAAGGCAATGTTCCCGCCGAGGTTCATAGTAAACTCCGCTGATGTTGGGCTCGATCGAAAATGACCTTGAAATGGCGCATTGTCCAAAAAGCTGAGCAACAGTAACATCAAAATGACAAGTATTCCATTGGTTGTCTCACCTGTCCATCTTTCTGCATGAGAGTCCAGAGGTCCAGCACATCTGCCCCACACTGACCTGCAGCCTGCACACAGGCCTGGGCATACTGGCCAGCCACAGAGTTGAGACGGTTCAGAGCACTACCTGTAGGGAGAGAGGACAACGGGAGAGAACAGACATATAGAAGCCAATTAGAACTACAGCACCACAAACACTACAGCATTCAAGTCCTCAAAATGCAATAATCTGTTTGAGGCCTTCAGGCCAATGTTTTGCGATTGCTCAGGAGCAAGAATTAGGACTTGTCTTCGGTGTATCTGGTGGGTGTGTGTTCTTTAACCTTTCAGGACACACTCTTTCTCCCAGGCTGGCTCATGCAGAGGTGGAAGAGTGATGAAGATGACCTTGTCTGCAGACACACCCACAGACCCCAGGTGTTTGACAATGTCCTTCAGGTTATTGGAGTACTCCTGCAATGGGATGTGCTGCTGTGGGTTCTTATCTAAAAGAAAGAATGAGACAATATCAGATCTCCTAATATCGGCAAGAGCAGTGTTTGTCAATCCTGGTTCTAAGGAACACAAAGGGTGTGCAGGGTTTTGTGTCCGCCCAGCACTTGGCTAGAGAGTAACAGGTTGCACTTTCCCTACCTTCTAAAGAACAGTCGTTGGCTCCAAAGAAGACAGTGACAGCAGCTATGTGGTTGCTTGAAGCAGTGTCCTTGGAGATGAGGCGAGGCAGGACAATCTTTGCCCACCTGGAGTTGTAGCCTGACAACCCTCTGTTCACAACATCACATTTTCTAGTGGACAAAAGTGACATTGTTTGATCAATTTGGCCTTATTTAGCACACATCCAAATACATTACAGTATACCCTACCCTATCCCCAAGCAGGAAGTTTCCCCTAACCACTGATACAGGGTTTATATCAGTGGTGGTTGGTGGCGTTTAAGATGAGGGAGGATGATTATTTGTTTTATGAGCATGGCCTTATTTCTATTACAGCATTTTGGATGACTGTCATTCATATTCCATTCACCCAGTTCAATGTAATGTCGATAGGTTTAGGCCACATACATTTTTTTTGCTCCATGAAGTAATCCATCTCGATCAATGAGAGAAGATTTGAAATAGACAAGATGGCGGCGTACACAACTTTGGATTACTTCACGAAGCAAAACACTTATTTGACTAACTGAGCATTTTCCAAATTCAAAACGAACCACCTGCAACTGGACACAGACATTTTAGAAGACACATGTTTGGCAGAATCGAGATCGATGACAACATTGCCAAGTTAAGGTTAGTCGTAAATCATCTGTGCTTCACCAAACAGTACCTATCTTGTAATGGAGAACCACATTTTCCCGTTATAAATAGGTAGCTAGTTCAGACAGAGAACTGATACTGTATACTGGTTGTTGGGTGGGATTGTTGTGGGGAGGGTCCGTGGGTGGCTTTTTACAGGTTGAATGGTTCCTTACCTGTTCTCAACTGGAGGAAGAAGTTTGGTCCAAATCTTATGCTGGGTACCATAGTTATTGAATATTATGTGAATCCTGTCAATTAAAAGGGAACCTTTGGGTGCAATCAATTAGCTTAATTTATCATTGATCAAATTAAAATGTTACCAAAATAATGTTGCAGGAATGCTAATCTTATGTTTCTAACTACAGAAACAATTTCTGAACAATCTGTGATGGGGAGGTGTCATAGGGTTCCTGAAATGACATGTAACGAAAAAGGGCAACCTGCCATCCCTATGTAAAGAATGTAGGAACTATTTAAAAGTGTACCATGTTCGCAAATGTAAAATGACTCACCTGGCTAGTTTATTTGCAATTTCGGAACCCCATCCATTAGGTTGGAATGAAAACTGAAACAAATCAACAAAAGGTGAGTAGTGAGTGAACTGTCAAGTTGCTAGCTAGCATTAGCTAGCAAGCTAACCCAATTTGTAAATGGACGAAACCCTGCAAACAAATCGTTTCTGAATGAGAACAATGTACCTGTGTGATTGAGTCGCCAAATAAAATGACTTGAGGCCAAATGATGTTCTTGATTTTGGACATTGCTAGGTAGTACAGATGTTGAGCCGATAGCTAACTAATACTTTCAGATTTAGAAATGAAAGCAGTGCTGACTGAATGATAAAGTTCGCATGCAAAATTGCGCCATCTACCGTGTGGAGGTGGAAGGTAAAAACAATAACGGCAGAGATCAATAATTTGACACGTTGTCGCCTTTTTGTTGTTTATTTCACTATTTTGATGAATGACACATATATTTACTGTAAAATAAATAAATAACCTTTCATAATGACATAAAACAAGATCACAAGTTTTCAAACAACATTCCAAACATAGATACAGAATCATGATATACAGGTAACTGCCAAAATAAAGGAAACGCCAACCTAAAGCGTCTTAATAGCGCGTCACCACGAGCCAGACCAACTTTAATGCACCTTGGCATAGATTCTACAAGTGTCTCGAATTCTATTGGAGGGATGTAACATTATTCTACAGGGAATTCCTTCATTTGGTGTTTTGTTTATGCTGGTGGAAAACACTGTCTCAGGCACCACTCCAGAATCTCACATAAGTGTTCAATTGGGTTGAGATCAGATGACTGAGTGAGACAGCCATGGCATATGGTTTGTATAGTTTTCATGCTCATCAAACTATTCAGTGACCACTCGTGCCCTGTGGATGGGGGCCTTGTCATCCTATGTGGGCGTAGCCAAAATAATGGCCTGCCCAGCATTTTTATACATGACCCTAAGCATGATGGGATGTTAATTGATTAATTAACTCAGCAACCACACCTGCTTGCTTTCAGTTCACTATCACTGATAATACTGGTGATCAAACACTATTTGGCTGTTTCTATACCCGATAGTTGTGCGTACATGTTTTGAGCGATAGTTTCAATACAATAAAACGTTATTTATCCCCCTCGGGGACAATTAAGAAAGGCAAGTGGATAGTGGTAAAGGTCCAAGTCAATGGCCATACCTTTCTGAGCTTTAGGGTTGGACTGGACTTCCAACACAACAGTAGTGACTGCATCAGTGTACATGTCATTCAACAGGTTGGCAATAAACTAGTGGACGACAGAGAAACATGGATGAAAACATTCCAGTTTATCAACAATCTCAGACACCACAAAAAAAATTGTTATTGATACTGCAAGAAGCATTGCCTGATGTGAACATCTTTGGGTCATGTTCATTAGGGCACATGACAGAAGACATTAGTCAAGTCTAGGTAGTCCCTCCCTGTTTCAGTCCATTCTCTGCCGTTTGGTGCTTAAGAAACAAGACCCAGACTACAACAGACTGCATGCTCACCTCCAACGTCACCATGCCTGCCTCATGTACCAGCGTGATGTTCTTGAAGGTCTTTTCTGTAGCTTCCAAATCCTCAACATCCCCAATGAGGTTTCTCAGCTGACCCACTAGCACAGAGTAGGGTCTAGTGAATGGGATGGCCTGGGTCTGTTTCACTGTGCTCATGGCCAGGTCTGTGTAGTCTAGGGAACATTATGGATACAGTCAGAAGAACCAGGCTCCATTGCGAGAACAACGTGAGAACAATAGCCTGTTAACAACTCTACAGTGCATTATTACCTTGTTTGGCTAGACAAGAGCATCCTGTCTGGTGCAGAGATCAACAAGGCCTATGGTGTCATCACTACCGTGTCTCGCCACCTTGGCCTGGATGAGGGCAAGATTCTTGGCAGTCTGGCAAAGTACACTTCCAAGCAAGGGCTTTGGGATGGAGATGCAATATGGCAGTCGTGCCAACATATCTCATCAGCCACCTGTTGGAAGGGACTTTGTGGATCTGAGGCTCTTTACCCTGTTGCCTCCATCATCCACCAAATCCCACAAACATCAGCCGCCTCAGAGTGCAACTGGTCCTTGTTTGGGAACACACGTACCAAAGCATGCAACAGGCTGACCAATACAAGGGTTGAAAAATTGGTGGCCATCCGGGCAAATTTGAGGCTTTTTGAGCCTGACAACGAGCCAGCCTCAACAAGGTGGCAAAGTGACAGTGAGGGTGAGGCCTCAGTCTGATGTTCAAGAGGTGAACATTGAGGAGGTCCAGGGAGAAGACATGGAAGCCTGAGAGGAAGACAACCAAAGCTTTAGTTTCTAGACTATCATTTTACAGAGATGCGATGGATCATTGGGGATTATTCAATATTCCTTTTCTGTTGTTGTTCAGTGAAATCATCCCATGTAAAGAGTCAACTCATTTAATAAAAGTTCAATTCGTAACTAAATTGTTTTTTTATTTCTATTGGAAAGATTTAATAATTTGCAATTATGTCTACTTATGATAAGGTAAAATGTTTATGTTTCTGTCTCCATATGATATGGTAAATATATCCAATGCAAAAAACATCTACATTTAAATGGTATTAATATTAATTTGCATATATTTCTGTTAATTCCCATATATTCCCGTTACTTCCCATGGAAAGTTTCCACCTCTGAATGTGCAACCCTAGTTGTCTGTGTTCTGTGTTTTGGATTGTTTTTATTATTATTAAAAAAATGTAGCGCCTTGGGTGTGAGAAATTATTTACAAATTCAATTCATTATTATATACCCGAGTCGGCATTAGAATCTGACCCATTCCCTTTTGACTTGCACTCTCTTACATCTCTCCACTGTCCTCTGTTCAATAAAACCAATAAAATACATAAGGAATGGGACTTCCCCAATCCGTCAAAAAATATATAATAATAAAAACAACTATGAGTGTTGCCTACCTGACTTTGACTTTATCCGACAGCAGTCAGCGGTAGATGGCCTGGGTGGCATGGGTCATGAAGGTTCTTCCTTTGAAGCTGGAACCAGGGCATGGCACCACAGTGGTCCAGGTGGAAGCTGATGAGAAGAAAACATTGGTCAACACTTACTCTGTATGATCACCTCATCTATGTAATCAACAACAACAACTCACTGGCTCATGAGGAGGTCTATATCAGCTGTTTCTATCAAGTCGATGCTTCCATGCCCTCCAAGCCTGGGTGGATTCCACAGTCCAACTCAGGAGACATGTGTAAGGTCACAATACATGCTTATAACAGGTGAATAAGTATTATTCACCTGTTAAGTGTTACTAAGTGTTACCTACAAGTGTTAAGTGTTATCCATTTACAAAACATCCATGGATGTTCAGATGGAGAATTGACCTACCATGATTTACCCTCCTTTTAATTCCAAGATTATGCACGATCGGCCCACGTCCTGCCCTGCACCTCTATGATAAAAGCATCACAGGGAGAAAACCACCACATAATTGCATAGTACTTTTTTGTGTCACACAAATTGCAAATCTCATAATAAATCTGGATATCCTTTGAATGGCAGGTGCTACTCACAGTGGTTGAATAAGGAGCTGGTGTTGTGCCGAAAATATTCCCCCTGACAGAATTCTCCCCCCTTTCGCATTGCTGCAACCTGCTTGCTAGTTGAGATTTCTGCTCTTCACTCCGTTGTCAGTTTAGCCTACATTTCACTGATCTTAGTAGCAGAAAGCATTTTTGTCTGCAGTTTTCGGTTTTGCTTTTTCTTTCAAGTGTATGTGGCGGTTCTAGCTTGTATGGCACCCTGGGCGAACCCCCCAGGGGCCCGCCCGCACCAGGGGCCGCCCCCGGCAAGATGCCGCCCTGGGCGGCTGCCCATGTCGCCCGTGCCTAAATCCGCTACTGATTTGTCTTAGTCTATAAATAAATCTCTTTGCCAAAATTCGTAATCTCTCCCATGTCTTATTCGACTGGTATTTTTTAAAGTGTAAGGAGAATAATTCAGCCATAGTTGTTCGACTCTAGCCACAAAATTAAGGAAATTAGAAGGGGGGGATTCTGGACGGAGATTTTCGGCACAACACTGGTCGCTCTTCTCCGTGTGTTTCCGATATACCTGCTTTGCGTTTTACAGCCATGCTGCAGAAGTAACGTATTCTAGTGGTACATTTATAGCAGTAGTACAGTATTTATATAAAAAACAGGTTCTGGGTAATTATGTTTTCCATTGGGTTTTTCCCTCCAGACGTATGTTTGTATGAACTTCCGTCTGGCGCACACATCTCGTCAAAATAAGACCGAAGAACACTCAAGCCGTCTTTTTAGTTCCGACATAATTAAATGATTTGCTCATCTTAGAAAACGTTTTCATATTTTAATTGATAGATGCTGAATATACATTGGTTCAGAACTTTTAGTTTTAGCGCTCAATTCAATCACTGTATAAAAAGCAACATCACACCGTAGACTCGTCTTTGTGGCAGCTGAAACAAAAAGTATCAATTAATGTTCATGCTTTGTTACAATGTTTCACTGTAGGTGAGCGGCCGCGTTATTTGTTACAAAGTAACAAAGTTGACAATATTGATACAAATATAACAAAGTTGCGTCCCCTTTAATGTGGTGTTGGGTGGAACTGCAGAGGAAGTGAAGTGTCAATGCGAGTCTCGCTCTCGCCTACACAGAAAGAGCCACAGCCCTGCTCCTTTGATGAACAACACCCCAAACCAGCCCTAAACTGGCTTAGAACAAGTTTCAAACTGAGGTATGCCCTGTGTATTTGTGCGTAGTGCTCCCGTTTGCCATTTTCTGTAAAAATGCACGACCATTTCAACCTTTTTGAGCGTGAGCGGAGACGTCGATAAGGGTGTGGGTGGGGTCAATTGTTTATCATAGCAACGGGTTTCCGTTACACGGGTCATTCATTGACAAAGTTCGGGACAATGCACTTTCATTGAGTGCCAGCCGACTCCAGACACCATTTCAGGGACGCGCGTGTGGCAGCCTGTTGATTCTTAATAAGTTGGAGAAAGAGTTGAGTTGAGTTGTGACGGTGGAAGTGGTAATATGCAGGACTTGAATATAATGCATTCACTGTGTGGCAGCTGTTTGTCTCATAATGTCACACAATATTTATGTATGGAATTCCATTTCAAAACGATATTTCAAAATAATTATTTTTATTTCGGAAATAAATATGAGTATTCTTTGTAATAACTTTGTAATACATGCCTCACCACCTGGTGGATGGGTTCATCTCATTCTCTGTAGACCACAAGCCAATTCACATGGATTGCCCTGTGTGGTGCTGGGACCATCAAAACAAAATCTCCTTGTCTTCACCAGACAGTGGTGCCTGCAAGGGAGCTGGGGGCTGGTGGAGTGTTGGCGTCATGGTGAAGAATGTTCCGGAAGGTCAAAAAGCGTCACAGCAGCAGCAGCTCCCAAAGCAGTGAGATCAGTACCAAGAGCAAGGTGGGCCATTATACATTACATTACAGACTACACTGTCGTGGTCTACATTCCAATCCCAGAAAATGTGGTTCTTCCCCTTTCCTCGTCCCTTGATGCCCTCTAGTGCGGTCCTCCAATAGGGAGCTTCCTTTGAGCTTCCCTTGTGTTGCGTTCACCTGTCTACATAGTCTCTGGGGGGTTTTGGTGCTGGAGATACTAGTTGTCCTTGGTAAATAATTTACTATGGAGGCAACAGTGTACAGTCTTAGAATACAAAAGCAGACGCAGTAAGAAAATACTGGAGGCAGGCGGACAGACGGGTTAGACTGATTATAACCTCATTAGAACAGCCCTCACATCTGACAGTGGCTTTTATTCATGTTAAAAGAGAGCTCTATCTGGACAAAGTAATCATGTCTCATACGAGATGCCTTCCCATGTGGTGAATAACAAACAAACGCTAAGATGGTTAAGCCGAAGGGGCGGAATTGATCGGATGGAGAAATGACTCTTTATTATCATCGTCGATTCACTTACTGCACAGCTGTCCTCTCTGATTACATTGCTGTTAGGTACATGACTCAGTTTGTTAAGAAGGTCTTGCATGCTGTCAAGGACTCCAGAATTTATGTCTGCTTGAGTTATATTCAATTTTTTCACTTACACCAACCACTTATGAATAGAGTTTGTGTTTCTTTCTTTCTCATACACAAATATTGCAGCAGAAACCATGACCTCTGCGATTTGGTCAACGTTTCAGTCGATCATGCAACATTTCTCAAGACAATATGGTGAGATGGTGTGCTTTTCTCTCTCCTCTCTTTAGTCAGTAGACTCCAGTTTGGGAGGTCTCTCCAGGTCCAGTACTGTAGCTAGCCTCGACACAGACTCAACCAAGAGCTCAGGTAAGAGAACCTACAACCATGGCCACATCTCAATTCTCTGAAATGACCTTGGCTAGTTTCCTCATCTCCTTTCCTTCCTATTCACTGACAGTCATATGAAGGGGCCTGGAAAGGTTCCAACAATATTCCCTGTACATGTCAAGTCCTTTCAGATCTGGCTCTTGTGCATTGTAGGGCATGCAACCAAAATATTTCAAGATGTTTTGCAATGGACGACTAGAATTAGTGTCTTATTGGTATTCCCTCCCTGTTTCAATTCATTTTCTCCTGTTTGATGCCTAATGAACACCTTCATGGCCCAGTGGTAATGACGACGGATGATTGAACTGTGAACTTTAGGTAACAGTGCTGCGTCGGAGACGTGTGCTGAGTTCAGGGTGAAGTATGTCGGAGCCATAGAAAAGCTGCCGTTTGAGATGAGTAAGACCCTGCAGGAGCCTCTGGAACTCATCAACTACATAGATGCAGCCCAGGTAAGAAGAACCTGGAAACACCTTCAACTCTGGGATGTAAAGTATGGGCCCATCAGAATGCAGTACTATACATACAGGTTCAATCCATTACTGTATTATCACTCAATTTGATTATGGCGTTTGATTATGGTGATGGGGATTAATGTTGGAGTGGTGTGAGGCAGAGGCAGCCTCTGTTTCCTCTTTGACAAGTCACTCTATATGTACGAAGTGTATCTGTGGTGTTCCTTCCATAGCAAGACGGAAAGCTGCCGTTTGTGCCTGGAGATGGGGAGATGGTACTGGGAGTGTCCAAGTATGGAGTCAAAGTGGCCTCCATGGATCAGTGTGTGAGTGATTCCATTTCCGTGTTGTAAATGCTCCAGCGCCACAAAGGTTTCTACTGAACCTTGACCTTTCTAGTTGGAACATGTTGCTGCACCGTTTCCCGCTGTACCTGATTGTCTGTCTGTCTGCTGTTATAATGATGTTCGTAACGTGTATTATTGTTGTGGTTCCTGGATAGGACGTTCTGCACCGCCACCCTCTCTATCTGATAATGAGGATGCTCTGTTATGATGACGGCCTGGGGGCTGGGAAGAACCTGCTGGCTCTCAAGACCACTGATGCCAAGCAGCAGGACTGCAGCATCTGGGTGTACCAGTGCAGCAGCGCGGTGAGTGTGTGTGTGTGTTGAAAGAATAGGCAGCGTTACTTCATTCACCACGATCAGCGTTTCCTCACCTATTTCCCCACTACACAACTGACCAGCACTGTCTCATATTGATAAATCTCACAGCAATATCCTGGGTTCCACACAAACTGGTGCTCTCTAGCTTGTTATTGTACCACAGTTTGTGGCAAACTCAAGGCAATGCAAGATAATTGTCTATCATGTGTGCGACAGCTTTCCTGTCTTGACCCCTCAGCCATTCATAAGAATAGCAGCAGACTGAGGAAGCAGGCCTCAATGGCTCAGACCGACAAGTCTCTTTCACAATGGTCCCACTGTCAGCGTCAGTCACTCTGGATAAACTCATCTGCCAAATGACTGAAACAGTGTGTGAGTTATATAGGGCATAGTTCACACCCCCAAATGCAACAAAAGTCAAACTTTGGGTGGGTCTCTAATTGATCCATTCTCCTATTTGTTTAAAATGCAATTTTGCACTGCTAGGTAGTAAAGACAATGTATTTTAACGTTAAACTATTATTAAATTATCTTTTAATGTGGCATGAACCCAACCAGTCATGATATTTTCATCTGATTGTCAAACAAATCACTTCAAAAAGTAGGCTACCTGCGTACGTTTGTCCACTCCAAAATCATTCCCACATCTAAACAGTGCACTAGGCACCCGCCATTTGATGAAGGGAGAGAGACATCTGTTACAAAACACCAAAAGGTGTAATGACCATTGTCATTAGGCCTACAGTCTTGTAGCTTCAATTAATTGATGTGGGGTTTTTTTTGTTGGTAAAAAAAAAAAGTGACACCTGAAAAGGGGCTGAAATATGGGATGCAAATATAGCGGTGTCTGTCCTGAGCTCATCGGCGCCATAGCCGCGGGAAGTAGGGATCCTGAGGGTGCTGCAGCACATCCTACACAATCACAATTGAAAAAAAAATGGAACAAAAATAAATAAATGTGAACAATTTTTTCGCAGAAGTAGTGCACTGGGCCTTTACTAGTGTTAGTGGACCTCTATATACACATCTGTAGTACGGGCAAAAACAATTTTTTTCAGCATCTCCGCTTTGGCAAAAAATATAGTTAAAAACAGTATCTTGCAGGATTCAATAGTTGGAATTGTAAGAGTTGTTGCCCTGTCCCTTTCTCTGATATTGTCATTCTAATGGAATCCAGAAAGAACAACATCCTGTCCTCAAATATTTACATCAAAAGGTGCAAAGTTATTGGCAGAGACACAAAACATCCACATCAAATTAAATAGTTTTCTTGATTAAATAACATGCAAAACAACCACTTTTTATGCAGTATTAATTTACTATCCTTACAAACCACTGAATGTAAGTGTACGTTACTGTATTTTACATAGGCTGGTCATCTAGGTTTGGTACTTGTAGACTTTCCAGCACCATGAAGAAAAACAATGTACAATACAGTAATTGAGTACATTGAGACATCAAGTGGTTTGTGATGATGTGCCTCAGTTGGTAGAGCATGGCGCTTGCAACGCTAGGGTTGTGGGTTCGATTCCCACGGGAGACCAGTACGAAGAATAATGAAAATGTGTGCACTCACTACTGTAAGTTCCTCTGGATAAGAGAATCTACTAAAATGTAGAAGGAATGAATAGACCATTTCAGTTTTCACACAGAAATAAGTTGCACTTGCAAAGTATTTAAAGAAACTGGAAAACATATATCAAGCAAGTATTTTATATTCCCCAAGTATGATCAGATTAACTGTTTTGTACAGATAATTATCAGACTCAAGTTACAAATCCTGGTAAACACTCAAATACAAATACATTTAGTAAAAAATAAGCACAAAAGTACTAGTCCTATATTAGCTGACCGATATAGACGTCTTCAGCCCCGGCCCAAAAATTATATTTTGTGGAAAAAAATTGCAGCACCGTCACCCCCACCCCCAAACCACTTCCCGTGCAAATGATTGCACAAGATAGGCAGACAGGCGGAGTAGAGAATTGAATGTGATTTGAAAAAACTTGAACCAACTGTCACTGGTTAAAACATTTAGGTAGTGGTGTTTATTTAATTTACCACCCCGCCCCACTGTGTGTTTCATAACAAGTCATTTTCCTTTCGTCTCTCCTCGTCCCTGTGCAGGAACAAGCCCAGGCCATCTGCAAGGTGCTGTCTGCCTCCTTCGACTGCGTGCTGACATCAGAGAAGTCCTGAAAGTAGTCGCCCTGAGGGACGGGACTATCCTCACGTGGGCGCAGCACCATGACCAATCGGGAGCCTGGAAACCATAGTTTACAGCAGGGTCACAAATTACCCAGCATGCTTTGCAACACCTCTCACACACCATCAACTCGTCAGGTGACCATCATGAGTATGGCTTGTTTTATTGTTTTTAATCTAACTTAATCTTATTTAATGTAAATACATTAGAAAGTACCAGGGACCTCATGTCTGTACTTGGGAAGGAAGTGGCTGTTTGCTATCTAGGTCTCAGATAATAATATTGCATCCAGAGACTCCACTGGCTTCCTTTATAAAAGGGGGAAAGTGGTAACCGTGGTACGTCGCAGTCAATATTTCCACCATGGATGGAGGAACAGACCTAGACCATTACAAATATGCTGTAGACCCTTCTCTCCCCTATACAAACCAAAGGGACGGTATCAAGATGTGTTTGTGCCTCTCTTATCCCCCCTCTCCATACCACTCCTCCTATACTCCCCTTACTCCTTGGTCCAGATGGGATTGGATCAGTTAAAATGGTACAATAAAGGAAAGGAATTTGAACGAATCAAGCAGTCTTTTTTCTTTGATTCCCTGCCGTTTTGTCCTTTAAACAGGTCAGTTCCGCTGGCTAGGCTGTCCAGTATTCCGGTCATTTTTAGACTGACTTATGGGATGCCTGCTTCCTCCAACTCTGTGGGATAGGAGTCCTAAATCCTCCAGGTTTATGAAGCATCCAGCCTGGCTGTGTATCTACAGTTGAAGTCGGAAGTTTACATACACCTTAGCCAAATACATTTAAACTGAGTTTTTCACAATTCCTGACATTTTATCCTAGTAGAAATTCCCTGTTTTAGGTCAGTTAGGATCACCACTTTATTTTAAGAATGTGAAATGTCAGAATAATAGTAGAAAGAATGATTTATTTCAGCTTTTATTTCTTTCATCACATTCCCAGTGGGTCAGAAGTTTACATACACTCAATTAGTATTTGGTAGAATTGCCTTTAAATTGTTTAACTTGGGTCAAACTTTTCGGGTAGCCTTCCACAAGCTTCCCACAATAAGTTGGGTGAATTTTGGCCCATTCCTCCTAACAGAGCTGGTGTAACTGAGTCAGGTTTGTATGCCTCCTTGCTTGCACACACTTTTTCAGTTCAGCCCACAGATATTTTACAAGTCAGGGCTTTGTGATGGCCACTCCAATACCTTGACTTTGTTGTCCTTAAGCCATTTTGCCACAACTTTGGAAGTATGCTTGGGTCATTGTCCATTTGGAAGATCCATTTGCGACCAAACTTTAACTTCCTGACTGATGTCTTGAGATGTTGCTTCAATATATCCACAATTTTCCTGCCTCATGATGCCATCTATTTTGTGAAGTGCACCAGTCCCTCCTGCAGCAAAGCACCCCCATAACATGATGCTGCCACCCCCGTGCTTCACGGTTGGGATGGTGTTCTTCGGCTCGCAAGCCTCCCCCTTTTATCTCCAAACATAACAATGGTCATTATGGCCAAACAGTTCTATTTTTGTTTCATCAGACCAGAGGACATTTCTCCAAAAAGTACAATCTTTGTCCCCATGTGCAGTTGCAAACCGTAGTCTGGCATTTTTATGGCGGTTTTGGAGCAGTGGTTTCTTCCTTGCTGAGCGGCCTTTCAGGTTATGTCGATATAGGACTCGTTTTACTGTGGATATAGATACTTTTGTACCGGTTTCCTCAAGCATCTTCACAAATCAAAACAAATTTATTTAAAAAGCCCTTCTTACATCAGCTGATGTCACAGAGTGCTGTACAGAAACCCAGCCTAAAACCCCAAACAGCAAGCAATGCAGGTGTAAAAGCACGGTCATTTGCTGACAAGGTCATTTGCTGTTGTTCTGAGATTGATTTGCACTTTTCGCACCAAAGTACGTTCATCTCTAGGAGACAGAACACGTCTCCTTCCTGAGCGGTATGACGGCAGCGTGGTCCCATGGTGTTTATACTTGCGTACTATTGTTTGTACAGATGACCGTGGTACCTTCCGGCATTTGGAAATTGCTCCCAATAATGAACCAGACTTGGCAGAGTTTTGGAACTCTTATTGGTCTATTAACAAATGTATTGCCTGGTGATGGCACCAGGCAGGCCAAAACTACATCCCACCAAAACAGGCAGAGATTGCAGGTGTTCTTTTTAAAAGTGCATTATCATAATTTTCACAGTATTTTTTCCAACATCAAAGTGTAGAAATGAACCAGACCTTGTGGAGGTCTACAGTTTCTTTCTGAGGTCTTGGCTGATTTCTTTTGATTTTCCCATGATGTCAAGCAAAGAGGCACTGAGTTTGAAGGTAGGCCTTGAAATACATCCAAAGGTACACCTCCAACTGATTAAAATTATGTCAATTAGCCTATCAGAAGCTTCTAAAGCCATGACATCATCCAAGCTGTTTAAAGGCGCAGTCAACTTAGTGTATGTAAACTTCTGACCCACTGGAATTGTGATAGTGAATTATAAGTGAAATAATCTGTCTGTAAACAATTGTTGTAAAAATTACTTGTCATGCACAAAGTAGATGTGCTAACCGACTGAGTTATAATGACTCCAAACTAAGTGTATATAAACTTCCGACTTCAACTGTATGCGTCTGTGAAGAAATTACCTTGAGGGACCAAATGACCCTGTCAGCTCAAAGGAGATACTGTATACACAACATTACAGAGCTAGTTTACTCTCCATAGATTGGGATTCAATCTGATTGCCGGTTATAGGCGTTCCGTCTTTAAAAGGCAATATGCAGCTTTTACAGTGAATGGGTTCTTCACGACGCGGGAACACAGCCTTCAAAAACAGAAATGCCTATAACCGGTGATTGGATTGAATCCCGGCAGTACTCTCTATAGAGTTCAGTGTGGATGTAAACCTTGATTGTAGTGGTATGGCACCAGAACATAAGCTAGAAACCATGGACATAGCGCATACATAGTAGTGGGGTTGACCATCCTCCACCAGAGGGAGCCCTTGTTGCAGTCCTATTATATTTAGTGCACTGCCCAGAAAGTTACAAACCTAGTAGTCTAGCACTATTAAATCACCATACTACACAGCATTTACACACTGTTAAACTGCTTTTAGAAGCAACAATACACATGATAAATGCAAGAGAAGAATGGAGAGAAGAAAACACTGGGAATTATTCAATTTTATTATTCCAGTTTCAATTTCCCATTTATTTTGCACAATAGGTTAGAGTCAATGCTGTGATCCAGAGTCAATGAGTGTGAATGGAATAGCTTCTCAGCCTTGGTTTGTGTGTACACTACTAGACTACACACTGAACACCAGCTGGAAAACAGCACGTCACCACAGTGCATTAAAAGACAGTTACTGCCAAGGTCATGAACTCTTATTTTATACATTTAAATATCAACAAACAGAATCAATGTACATTTACAGATAAACCATCCTATTTCCAGTGAGTTAATATAGGGAGGAATAGTGTGGCAGATACATTTTACATGCGACGCCTCTTGTCGTCGTCTATCGTAGTTCATTCACAATTGAGTACTGTATGTCCCATTTAAGATTAAACATCAAACATGTATAGATAGAGTTGCTCTGCAACCAAAATCAGACATTACGTCAAATGCTTTGTAAGAATATTACATTTTAAAACATACTCTTCAGTATGGGACCTAGGATATATAAAACAAGGGTAGTCTGTAACTAATGCTGGTCCCAGCTAGTAATCAAGTTGTGGAATATGGTAGAATTCTAGGCTGAGCACTATGAATCAGATTGAATACTATGGTAGGTGTGTGTAAGTGTGCGTAAATGTAGTTGCATTGTCCTTTCAAGTGTATAATTTGGTATTGCCATCCCCCTTACAATGTCACCTCAAAGGACAAGTTATTTTTAGTACAATGGCAACTATGTGCATGTGTGTCCACATGTACCTCTGTGTGTGCCATTTGGTAGCCTGCTGTCCACTACAGATAAAAAAGCCACAGGACAGGAGCCATCACCCTTGCCCAATGAGGTGCAAAAACCCCTCTGCAGATCTCTCTCTCACTGTCTATGTCCCAAATGGCATTATATTCCCTATTACAGTGCACTACTTTTGACCAGAGCCACAGAAAGATGGTGGTTCACAACGAAAGTGTGATCTATGCAGCTAAGATAGTTCACAACATCCATTTCACTGATGATATTGATATTATATCCAAAAGGGTAAGAAGTGCAACAATGAGGCATTTTATAACAGTAAAAGTGTCAGATGGGTTAATGCAGTAAATCTGGTACCACACTGTAGGCCATCTAAATGGAGATGATGTGCTGTAAGTAACTTCTATTGTTTCAAGCTGATATGCGCACACACACATGCAGGTCAGCGCACACAGTAGGATAGTGAGCCTGGGTTCTCCCAGTTAAATACAGGCCTAAATATACCCATGGCAACCCCCTGTTGTTACTAAGGGCTGTCTAGAAATGGGGACAGTGGATCACCCATAGGGGAGGACTCCTAGCATATTACTGGGTTAGCACCATTTTTGAATTAAGTTTGCCTAGTTGTGTAGTGGAGGGTATACGCAGCCTTATACCCACTCTCTTTGTGGGCATCGCGTATACTCAACTTCTTAATCCCACAATGCATATCAAAGTAGGCTAGTGTGGTGGAGGTATACACCGTATCAATTAATAAGGCTGATGGATCAGATCAGAATGTTTAGCTTAAAATGTGAACTATTATTTCTTCACATTCTAAGCGCAGTAATGTGCACATGGCGGTAGGGTTACACGCAAATGTTCCAAAATGCAATTTGCAAGGAAACACAGTTCTAAAATGGGCACTGCACATGCTAGCGGTTTCATGAGACAGAGGGAAGATCTAAAGATGCAACAATTATTATGGGTTGCTAATATGACTACGATAATGCCTTTGTTTGATAAACAATGAAAGAAAGTAGAACAGCAGCATGATTTTTCTTTTATTACCTCCATGCTTATATTGTGGTAAGACATGCCCCATAATATGAACTTTAAAACCTGGTTTTATAATTAAGGAACAGGAAAAATATAGCAAAGCTAATCATAGGCCTAATCGTCTTCTTGTAGCCTAGATGGAAAGGCTTTCCTAAAAAAAAAAAAAATTAAATGTTGGGTTGGCCTGACTGTTAAAGACCAACATAGGAGTTTTTCACACAGGTGCCTTTCCTTCACCAGGCAGGCCTTTGTGATTTTTTTTGCCAAATTATAGTATAGCCACTTCTCCAGGCACCACTACACCACTGAGTTTGCTTCCCACATTGTGAGTCCTATAAAATGTACATGTCTTTGCCTAGTAAGCAGTTATGCGTTTAAAAAAAAACTGTTCACCCTTTAACCATGCAAGGAGATGGAATGTAAGCATATCGACTATATTCACATTAACGATAAGTGAAATAAATCCTAAAGATACACATTACTGTCCTTGTCAGCTGTCCTTGAAGAACTTTTTGTACAATTCACAAAACCGAAGACAACAGAGTGAAATACTTATTAACAGAACCTTCATTTTGTCAATAATCCTCTAAATGTCACGACCAGGATAAATAAGCAGAAAGTGCATTTTATTGCAAGAGGTTATCTACTACAATCATAGTTTTTTTTATGTCAGATGGTGTCAGAAGTCTAAACACAGTTTCCCCATGAGCCTTTGCAGGCTTGGCCTAAAGGAGTGATATGACATCACATGACATTCCTGGAGTAAAGGGTGTATCTGTTATCATGGCAACACAGACTGTATAGCCAAAGCATTGGGCAGTGACACTTCACTCTTCTTGAGTGTTAATGCAGGCACAAGCTTTGACGATGACAAAGATAATTTCGCCCCACAAATGTGGGGAGGTGGAGGGCATTTCCATGGTTTCCATTCCAGGTGACCAGTGACCTTTGACCTTCAGTCCATGATGAAGTGTACGAATGTGACGGGGAAAGCCCCCCTCCTCATTGGTTCTCCTTCGATGTGGCCCAGCTGGGAGAGAACAGGAGAAGCACAACGTAACACAATGATAATTGGGAGAAAACACACACACACTTTTTGCATATAGTGCCTTCGGACTCCTTGACTTTTTCCACATTTTGTTACTTTACAGCCTTATTCTAAAATAGATTAAATAAAAACAAATTAAATACCCTATAATGAAAAAGCGAAAACAGTTTTTTAGAAATGTTGGCAAATAAAAATAAAAAACATCTTATTTACATAAGTATTCAGACCCATTCCTATGAGACTCGAAATTGAGCTCAGGTGCATCCTGTTTCCATTGATCATCCTTGAGATGTTTCTAAACTCAGCAAAAAAAAGATTAGTAAAAATCCAAATAACTTCACAGATCTTCTTTGCAAAGTGTTTAAACACTGTTTCCCATGGTTGTTCAATGAACCATAAACAATTAATGAACATGCACCTGTGGAACGGTTGTTAAGTTTGCTGAAAATAAACGCAGTTGACAGTGAGAGGACGTTTCTTTTTTTGCCGAGTTTACAACTTGGGAGTCCACCTGTGATGAATTCAATTGTTTGGACATGACTTGGAAAGGCACACACCTGTCTATATAAAGTCCCAGAGTTGACAGTGCATGTCCGAGCAAAAACGGACAAAGGAATTGTCCGTAGAGCTCAGAGACAGGATTGTGTCGTAGGCACAGATCTGGGGAAGGGTACCAAAACATTTCCGCAGCATTTAAGGTCCCCAAGAATACAGTGGCCTCCATCATTCTTAAATGGAAGAAGTTTGGAACCACCAAGACTCTTCCGAGAGCTGGCCACCCGGACATACTGAGCAATTGGGGGAGAAGGGCCTTGGTCAGGGAGGTGACCAAGAACCCGATGGTCACTCTGACAGAGCTCAAGAGTTCCACTGTGGAGATGGGAGAACCTTCCAGAAGGATAACCATTTCTGTAGCACTCCACCAATCAGGCCTTCATGGTAGAGTGGCCAGACGGAAGTAAAAGGCACATGACAGCCTGCTTGGAGTTTGCCAAAAGGCACCTAAAGAATCTGTCCATGAGAAACAAGATTCTCTGGTCTGATGAAACCAAGATTGAACTCTTTGGCCTGAATTTATTATTTTATTTATTTCACCTTTATTTAACCAGGTAGGCCTGTTGAGAATAAGTTCTCATTTACAACTGTGACCTGGCCAAGATAGAGCAAAGCAGTGCGACACAAACAACACAGAGTTACACATGGGATAAACAAACGTACAGCCAATAACACAATAGAAAAGTCTATATACAGTGTGTGCAAATGTAGTAAGATTAGGGAAGTAAGGCAATAAATAGGCCATAGTGGCAAAACAATTACAATTTAGCAATTAAACACTGGAGTGATAGATGTGCAGAAGATGAATGTGCAAGTAGAGATACTGGGGTGCAAAGGAGAAGAAAAAAAAGAACATGGGGATGAGGTAGTTGGGTGGGCTATTTACAGATGGGCTATGTACAGATGCAATGATCGGTAAGCTGCTCTGACAGCTGATGCTTAAAGTTAGTGAGGGAGTTATAAGTCTCCAGCTTTTGTGATTTTTGCAATTTGTTCCAGTCATTTGCAGCAGAGAACTGGAAGGTTGGCTTTGGGGATGAACAGTGAAATATACCTGCTGGAGCGCGTGCTACGGGTGGGTGCTGCTATGGTGACCAGTGAGCTGAGATAAGGCGGAGCTTTACCTAGCAAAGACTTAGATGACCTGGAGCCAGTGGGTTTGGCGACGAATATGAAGCGAGGGCCAGCCAACGAGAGCATACAGGTCGCAGTGGTGGGTAGTATATGGGGCTTTGGTGAAAAAACGGATGGCACTGTGATAGACTACATCCAATTTGCTGAGTAGAGTGCTGGAGGCTATTTTGTAAATGACATCGCCGAAGTCAAGGATCGGTAGGAGAGTCAGTTTCTGAGGGTATGTTTGGCAGCATGAGTGAAGGATGCTTTGTTCTGCAAATAGGAAGCCAATTCTAGATTTAATTTTGGATTGGAGATGCTTAATGTGAGTCTGGAAGGAGAGTTTACAGTCTAACCAGACACCTAGGTATTTGTAGTTGTCCACATATTCTAGGTCAGAACCGTCCAGAGTAGTGATGCTAGATGGGCGGGCGGGTGCGAGCAGGGATCGAGCAGTGATCGATTGAAGAGCATGTATTTAATTTTGCTTGCATTTAAGAGCAGTTGGAGGCCACGGAAGGAGTGTTGTATGGCATTGAAGCCCGTCTGGAGGTTTGTTAACCTCTTAGCGCGCCGATCCCTTTAGCGGGATCGTTTTCAGAGCAAACATAACGCGCCAAATTCAAAATACATATTCGTAATACATATTCGTAATATTTAACTTCGATATACAAGTGTTGCATAGTGTTGCATAGCCATCAAAAGCTCTGCTTCTTGGCAATATCACTGCGTTGTCAGATTTTAAAAAGGCTTTACGGCGAAAGCACTACATTTGATTGTTTGAGGCTAGTACCTCACATTTTTCCACATTAGCATAAATTAATATCCAGCTCGGTTCTCAAAATATCCATATCACAGCTAATATAAATCGCTACCTTTCAAATAACTTCTTCTGAGGTCTTCCCAAGTGTCCAAACAAGATAATCCATGGTTCTTTTGTTAGAAAAAGTAAATAATTATATCCATAAATATCCGTTGTTTTTGGCACGTTACGTTCAGCTACTCCACCAAGCATTGTCAGTCTACTCGCCCGCTTTACAGTGAAGGGATCGCGTTCAAATTATACCTCTCATCTTTTCACAAACAAATCAAATATCATTAATAATGCATCCTTATGTATTCTTTTTATGAATAATAGCGATCATATTTTACAAGAACGGTAAGTGAAACGTTAAAAGACTAAAAGAAAGTTGGTCGCGCTGGCGCGTTCACGCTCGTGAACGTCACGCCTGTTTACCTTTTTCCCTACCCGTAGTAATTCTCTCTCTCTAAGGATCTGGTCAGAGCTTTTTCCTCCATACCCTTTCCAGAGACTGTTGACATCTAGTGGAAGCCATAAGTACTGCAACCTCGGTCCTATTCCCCATAGAAAAATATTACATGGGCTTCAAAATGAGAGGAGAGCAACAGAAAAATAAATTCGGACAGAAATCTCTCTGGTTTTTGCCTGCTAAATCTGTTCTGGAATAGCCACAGACTATATCTTAATGGTTTTATAAACTTCAGAGTGTTTCCTATCCAATAGTACTAAATATGTAAATATCCTAGTTTCTGGCCATGAGTGGTAGGCATTTAACTTTGGGCACGCCAGACAGGCTTAAAATTTGGAAAATGGGACCCTAGCTGGAAGAGGTTAACACAGTGTCCAAAGAAGGGCCAGAAGTATACAGAATGGTGTCGTCTGCGTAGAGGTGGATCAGAGAATCACCAGCAGCAAGAGCGACATCATTGATGTATACAGAGAAAAGAGTCAGCCCGAGAATTTAACCCTGTGGGACCCCCATAGAGACTGCCAGAGGTCCGGACACAGGCCCTCCGATTTGACACACTGAACTCTATCTGAGAAGTAGATGGTGAACCAGGCGAGGCAGTCATTTGAGAAACTAAGGCTGTTGAGTCTGCCGATAAGAATGCTGTGATTGACAGAGTCGAAAGCCTTGGCCAGGTCAATGAATATGGCTGCACAGTATTGTCTTTTATCGATGGCGGTTATGATATCGTTTAGGACCTTGAATGTGGCTGAGGTGCACCCATGACCAGCTCAGAAACCAGATTGCATAGCGGAGAAGGTACGGTGAGATTCAAAATGGTTGGTGATCTGTTTGTTAACTAAGCTTTCGAAGACTTTAGAAAGGCAGGGTAGGATAGATATAAGTCTGTAACAGTTGCCAAACGTGCCAAGCGTCACATCTGGAGGAAACCTGGCACCATCCCTACGGTGAAACATGGTGGTGGCAGCATTATGCTTTGGGGATGTTTTTCAGTGGCAGGGACTGGGAGACTAGTCAGAACGGAGCAAAGTACAGAGAGATCCTTGATGAAAACCTGCTCCAGAGCGCAGACTGGGGGAGGGGGAGCGAAGGTTCACCTTCCAACAGGACAACGACCCTAAGTACACAGCCAAGACAACGCAGGAGTGACTTTGGGACAAGTCTCTGAATGTCTTTGAGTGGCCGAGCCAGAGCCCGGACTTGAACCCGATCGAAACTCCCCAAATGCAGGTGTGCCAAGCTTGTAGCGTCATACCCAAGACTCAAGGCTGTAATTGCTGCCAAAGGTCCTTCAACAAGGTACTGAGTAAAGGGTCTGAATACTTCTGTAAATGTGATATTTCAGTTTTTTATTTGTAATACATTTTGCTTTGTCATTATGGGGTAATGTGTGTATATTGATGAGAAAAAAAACGATGTAATCAATTATAGAATAAGGCTGTAACGTAACAAAATGTGGAAAAAGTCAAGGGGTCTAAATACTTTCCGAAGGCACTGTAGCTTATGGCAGGGTTGGGTAGGTTACTTTCTAATGGAATCCGTTACAGTTACTAGTTACCTGTCCAGAATTGTAATCAGTAACATAACTTTTGGATTACCCAAACTCAGTAACGTATTCTGATTATTTGTACAGTTACTTTTGGATTACTCCATTAGGAGTCATCAGCAGAAGACAAACACATTTGACTTCTAACACCTTTTAAATTCTGCTTCAGTTCTTGTCAATTCAGACGCGAACATAAAAACAAATCCATTAAAGTCAGATAAAGAGAGCAGAAGGCTGAGATTTGGGGATTTGGAAAGGCATCTATAACACAAAGTCTCATGGAGAATAAGTGACTAAATACGGTCATGTTTACAGAGGTGGCTTTTGGAAAAACAAGTTGCAGCTGGTCTGTATTCAGACAACGGGCTCCGCTGAGGAAGGAAGGCAGGCGGGGGTGGGAGAGAGGGTGGGTGGGAGAGGAAGGGAGGGAGGGAGAGAAAGAAGGATGGCTAGAATGAGGTCATTGCTTTGTGCTGCTGGGGCCACCAAGATTTCTGGCACATGCTCAGTGTACCCTCTCGGGAATAGGCCAGATTTGGACTAGAACTGGGCCGGACTGCTCTCACTGCGTGTGAATGAAGACAAACACACACACCCAACTTTTCACACATCCAACACACAAAATAGTAACCTGATCTAGAGTTGATACTCACCCACCACTCCTGGTCCTCCTCCCCATCCACCACGATCACCTCCCCCTCAGAGAAGGTCAGCTCGTCTGCATTGTCCGCCATACAGTTGTAGATGGCCTTCACCCGCTTGGGCCTCTGCTTCTGAAGAGAGACGGACAGACGGGCATAGCACTATAATTACTAGAACCAACATTCCCATTCAAGTCAACCTTCCGTAACGTGTGGTCCGGTGGCCATATTGCGTGCACCCATGACGAGTGCACTGTCAAATTGCCATGGTCTCAGGGGCTTTTCCCCCATTCTGGTCATTCTATTTCTATGCAGACAGGCAGGTGCAGACAGTCGTCTAACTGAAGTATCTAACTATCTGTCACTCATTTGGAATGCTTGACGCCCACTTCCACATTGACCGCTGGAGGGTTGCATAGCAGACAAACGACACAGGACATAGTAACTGTCAGGCAGGGGGAGTTGTGCATCGCATGTTTTCACCACAGGCTCTCCCTGATCTGTCAGTGGTTTACATGGTGAGCCCGTACGACACAGATTGCTAGCACTGAGCTACGGACAGAGATATGAGAGGTTTCCCCATCTGTCAAGAACAAGTACACATTTCAAGGTTTCCCTCCCTCACATTGAGAAAACATTGTTAGAGCCATTGATACTCAGAGTGCATGGGACAATAAGACCAACTGAAACACAACGACGAGATCAGATGGAGAAGTCCAGTAAGTTCCTCTATTGTCCATGACTGTCCAATCACAATCAAAAACAGGGCAAACGATCATATAAGGTCAACGGTAGGTCGGGGGAACTCACCGGATAGGTCTTCCTAGGCATGGGGGCGGGAGGCAGCGATTGACCTATTGAGTTCTGGCGATATCCTGGCACTTCTTTAGCTGGAGGAGGAAGAGGATTCGATGACGTCGTTGTGAAAACACAACATTTTCCACACAGACAAAAATCACACAACCAGATTGTCTGCAGCCGACCCACAGATAAACATTTTACGAATAGGCCGGTATGTCATCTGACTATGCTACTTATCATGCTTTTACAGATTATTTACAGACACAGAGTAAATCAAGTTTAATTAATTATTTTTACACCCACCTGGTCTTTCGATGGACCCAGTTCGAGTTGGTCCTTTGCAGAAGCTTTTGTCGTTGCTAAAAACCACAAACATAACATGAACACGCACACATTTACCCCACAGTGCATTTCCCTTTAACAGTCACACAACTCAGCCCTGTTGGAGCTTGAGTAGAGCCATGTGGATGAATAGTGTTAAGCTGTTTTGTCTTTTAGGAGAGCTCAGCTTGGAGGTTAATGAAGTGGTAAACCAGAAACTCTACACGCTATTTTCCAAAGGCAAACTTGCTTTGTGTTCATCAAAGTAAAACATGCTGCCTTAGGCAGGGTGTGTGTGTCCAACATGTTTGTGTGTGTGTGTGTGTGTGTGTGCTCACCCAGAAGGAGACTTGGGTGTAGGGGCTCTGTTGTGGCCCTGTCCGGTGCCTGGCTTAGACTGCTGGTTCATCGCCTCCATCATACTCACTGTCTTGGCCACGGGAGGAGGAGCAAGACCTGCGGGGACAGAGAGAGATAGAGGTTGAATGAGGGCTCTAGATAGACAAAATGGAGATAGCATAGACAGCGCCATTGAGGCTGTCACAGACGTTATAATGGCACAGATACAAAGAGGAGTCCTCTTTCAATCTCTATGCAAGTTACCCATCTCTTTCTCTTCTTCATCTAAACTGGCTGTCTTTCTCCTCTGTGTCATCTTTGTACATCATGTTGTAAACATACTGCTTGTGCCTTATATATACACTGTAACATGACCTATCAACAATACTACTATGTACAATCATTAACCAGGACTTTTTTTGATTAAGATAATGCTTATGGTTATTATTATGATTATGATGTGTTCAGTCAACAAGGCCTGGAGGTGAGGTGCCTACCAGTGGTTGAGGTGACCCTCATGGGAGGTACGGGGGGGTGGATATTGGGGGGGGGTCTGAGGAGGACCTCTGTCGGATCCCCAGGTCTATAGAGCCAGGCTTCCACCCAGAGGACCCTGATGACTGGACCATCCCACCCAGACCTGACAACTGGACTGGGGAGGGAGGAGTGGGAGAGAAGATGTGCTTTGAGACATGCATTGCTTGCTCTTTGGGGTTTTAGGCTGGATATCTGTAAAGCACTTTTCGATAATTGCTGCTGTTAAAAAGGGCGTTATAATAATACATTTCATTGATTGATGATTGATTGAGACTTGACACCAAAGCAGAACACAGAAAGATTGGCTACTCCGGGAATTAAATAGATAAGACTTCCCAAAGTCAAGTTTGCTGGAGAGGAGCTGCAGATGGGCCAATGCTCTTTGTGAGGCAAAGTAAAGACAACATGTGCTTCGAAGTGAGTGAGTTAAATTGAATCAAATTGTTCAGCATGGTGGAATGTGAGCAGTCGGATGCAAATTCAATTCAGGAATTGAACGTTTTGGACTATTTTCAATTGAGTTCAAATTGCTTTCCAGTGATATGTTCGGCTATTCTCAGTCTGCCTCTCATCATGGACTATGGAGCACAGACTGAGAACTTTTCGGAAAAGTAACTCACTAGCTCACTCTGCCGCCGCCAATGTAACTGTCCATGCTCCCTACCCAGAGTCCTCTCTGCCCTTCAAATAGGTCAGAGCGCCACACAAGTCACCATGGGGCCATGCACTAATTAGAGAAGACCATCTATACTCTATGACAGATACGTGGCCAAATTGAGATTTCCCTCTATTTGAACTAAATCCATTGGGCATGTATTATAAATATAATTCTCAAAAAATTACGAGGAGGACGAGAGGTGAATATGGGTTGAAAAGGGCTTGACGCCGGGGTCATTTGATATGGATCACGTTTATCAACTTCAAATCAGGAGCATTTTTTAAACATTCTGAATCAGTGCTCAAATAGCATTCGCACTGATTCCCTGAACAAACTAAACTTGTTCATAGAATTTGGAACGTTTCGCCAAAGGAATGTGGCTCTCTATACATGCAGCACCCACATTGCTATCACATAAAAAGAAAAACAAAGCACCTATGTTTCGTGGGGGCAGAGGGGGTGCAGAGGTGGGGGTGGGCCCCCCGGGTGCGGGGGGGCTGGCGTTGAGGATAGTGCCGTAGGTCTCGTTGTTGACCAGGTTGGGCATGTACCCACCACGCTGCTTGTCCTTGGCCAGGCTGGCAGCGTCCCGTGCCAGGGAAGCAGGGCTGGGCTGGCGGTGGGAGTTGGAGCCAGGGGTGTAGCAGCTGACCGGGCGTTCCTCTCGCCGGTGGGGGCTGGGCTGAGGGAGGACAGGGGTCAAAAGGTTATAGAAAGGTCATCAGGGTGTGTTTGTGTTATGTATGTATGTATATATATGTACTTTTATGCGTGTGTGTGTGTGGTGAGTTCATGGTGTGTGTGTGTGTGTGTGTATAATCTGAAGTGAGTCCTCACCCTCACCTTCTCATCCAGGTCCTCGTCACTCTCGTCCATGTCTTCATGGTGCAGACGCCACTCGTACTCTACGTGCACGTGGACGTTGAACTTCCCCGCCAATGCCGTGTTCAGCTACACACACACACACTGACAGTGATTAATGGCTCAAATAAAGCTTGGAGATAAGGAGTCACTCTCTATCTTGCTAAAGATGCACACACACACACCACTCACCAGCTCCTCACACTGCAGGTGCTTCAGTCTCTTAGCGATGTCCAGCGGCGTCTCGCCAGACTCATTAGCTATAGGAAGACATCATCTTCATTCATTTATCATCCATTTACCCCGTATACATGTGTAAAACTATACCTTGTGTCCTCCACCACTCGAGATCAACACCTCAGAGATGAGCACTGACAAGTAAACCGAGACACAATTATCACCTCTAGGCTATGACAGCATGAATTAGGAAGATATTTACACCCAACTCAACAACCTGTCAACACAACGCTAGCATACCTCTAGGCTGCCAGGGCGCCTACTGCTTTGGCAGTAGGCCATGTTTGTCAAGCCATGTTTGTCAACAGCCACGTTTGTAACAACACCTCCCCTCCTCGTCTCTGTAAACTAGATAGCGTGTGAGAACAAGGAGATTCCTCGGCACATAAAGACACATGCTGGTCCACAGACCATGGCCCCCTGCTCCTTTGTCAACTCTGTTGCTGGAGAGAGAACATTTGCAGGATTCCCACACTAAATAGTCTGTGTCTCTCTCATCAGCTCGTATCTTATCATGGGCCGGTTTGTATGGAGTCAGACTGAAGCAGAGCGTTTGAGCTGTTGTGAGAAAGTAGGGTCTCTTGGCAAACCAAGGGCCTCTGGGAACTCTGCCTGACCAAAACAAGGCACGTTCATGTGCTTCTATGTGTCTTAATAATTCTGTTTGGCAGTCTATTAGTTATAATTTCTAGAGATATGAATTAAAACATAAATCAGGTTATTGGTCGACATGAATCAGTTTCTTGCACTACACTCGACAACAATAAACAGTCTACACTAGCATTTTTATATCCATGCTGTTTCCAAACCAGTCTTTCCCAGTAGAGGAGAGATGTAATGTTCTCTTACCAATGTCTATGGATGCCTTGCCCCGCAGCAGCAGTTTCAAACACTCCATGTTGTCAGTAAGGCAGCAGTAGTGGAGGGCCGTGCTGCCTTTGGCTGTCTGCTTGTCCAGGTTCACACTGTGGGGGAGAACAGACAGGGGAAGGCAGTCAGTGAGAGTTGGAAGGATAGCCATAAACACAGGACAACGGTCACTCGTCAGCATTATTTCAGCATTTGTTCTGAACAAATTAATTTGCATTGTGTGATGACCGTGTTAAGTCAGTCATCATAAGCTGTTATGACTGTTCATGACATCTGTTGAGTCATTCATGACATTTATGACGGGTAGTGTGTCTACAAAAAGCTCATTGACGTTTACCCTTACCTGTTTTGAGTGAGGAAGTCGACGATATGGAGCGAGGTCCTGTCCACTAGTCTGACCGCTAGGTGAAGGGCCGTCTCTCCTTGTTCCTGCAACCACACACAGAAGATCCAAAATGGCCGTGGTGAGACCTCAGGGACACAAAGACAGAGCTAAAATGGAGTGGCTGACGCTGAGAAACACTGGGACTTTGATCAAAATCTGCACATATGCTCCATTTTGGTAGTCTGCTTTGATATAGGCAGTAAAAGCAGTAATAGCCCTGAATGTGAGCCAGGTGTTTGTAGTGATGATTGATCAGTTGTTTTTCACAGCCCACCATTTTTAAATTCCACTACAGCTGTGGCAGTTGAGAGCACCTGGACAGATAAAATGTTGATGCACAGTCGTGTTCCCAATGTCAAACCACCCCACCCAAGCTAAAATGAAGTTAATTGAGAGTTGGGGTTAATTCACACTACTGAGCCAAGCAGAGCCAAGCCAATCCCGAGCTGTACCGTGATGGCCTGGAAAGGACAATGAGGATAAAATATCTGTACCAGCACGGTATGGCTGGGGTCAGCACGATAGTGTGACGGGGTATTGGTGTGGACATGTAGACTCACATGTCCGTTGGCCAGGGGGATGGGCTCCATCAGGTCCACTCCCTCCGCGTACACCTGGATCAGAGAGAAAATGTCCCGGGCCTTGACCGCGTCACACAGGGTGTGCAGCTTGGACGCCCCGTCTGGACACTTCCTCCTGGCGAAACGCTTCTCTGTGTACTTGGCTGTGATGAAGTCCTTACGGGCTTGCCTGCACCAGAAGGAGAAAGGCCATACACATAAAGGGATAGTTCAGCCAGAATGTATATTTGGGTCTATTTACCTTTCGTTGTGTCTGAAGGCCCAGAATCCACAATAATCCATTATTTACTTCTGGCTACAGAATTCCAAATGAATGACTGTAAGCAGCCAAACAGATGCTAGCAAAGCTGCACTGTAAGCCGAAAACACTTCAAACCAAGTTCGATAGTTGGTGGAGTAGGCAGGGAATTTTTTTACGTGCAAAATGCTGAAATAGTCGCTGGAATTTTGTCACTAAAAACTGGAACCATTTCCTCATGTAGTCTAAGAGCCACATCCGTTTCTGTTGTGGTCTCACAGCCGCATCCGTTTCTCACCAGTGGCTTTATGGAAGTATCAAAGCATTCATACATTTACATTTTATTGCAGAAATAACAACATTCTCACATGGAAGAAAAACATGGACAGGTTATTCACGAGTATCAACGCTACCAAACTTAGTTTGAAGTGTTTAAGGAAGTTGCAGTGCAGCTTTGCTACGATTGGTTCAGCTGTTTACAGTCATGAATTCTGACGATGCTAATATGCTAACTCCTGGCTGTAGCCTGAAGTAAATAATGGATTATTGTAGATTCTGTAACCATGGGCCTTCAGACAACTCAAGGTAAGGGTAATTCGACCCAAATATGCATTTTTGAATTATTTAAGGCTGTGTTTACACAGGCAGCCCAATTCTAACCATTCAGATCAGCTCTTTTCCAATAACTGGAAAAAATATCAGAATTGGGCTGCCTGTGTAAACGCAGTCTAAGTGTGTAAATACATGTATCTGATACTTCCAGCAATAAATTATTTTTGAGTTTAAACTAAAACTAAAAATTAATCTAGAGGGATGCATTAGGTTTCTTATACGTGTGCTCAATTTTACTTGGGTTGTACGTACACGAAGTCGTGTGCAAACAACAACAGAATGCATAGAATTCTATTAAGCTTATTGAATAAAAATGTTTTCAGTTAGTGATGCCTTCCTTATTGCTCCATTCATAATGAATGGGTATGAGTGTCTCTGTGGTGACATGTTGCCAATAGGGAACTGTAAGGTCACGGGCCCAACTGCTCTAAGGCTGGCACCATATTCCCTACAACCTGTCCTAATTTTGACCTGGTCAAAAGTAGGTCACTATATTAGGGAATAGGGTGCCATTTAGGTCACCTCCTTACCCGTCACTTTCACTGGGTAGGGGGGCTACTGTAATGGGACCCTGAGAAGGTAGAGAAAGGGATAGAGACTGATGAAAGAAGGAAAGGATAGAGTGTGTGTGTGAGGAAAGAGCCAGAGAAAAGAGAGAACTTACATGTCACTGGCAGGGTTGGGTTTGACCACATCTTCCGCAGATAGACAAGCCTCCATGATGTCGTTAAAGCCTGCATTCCCCACGTTCTTGGCCAGCTTCATGGTACACACACAAACAGGTAAGAGCTTACCAGAGCGACAGTCCATAAAAGTGCAAATGAGCTTCCTATCTGAGGGTGCTACAGTACAGTTTATACTGTATACAATCATCTCATACTCCATTTATTCTGCTCTGCTACTTCAGCAAATGCTTAAATCAATGGTATGTTTGTGCACTGCATGCGTTCCACCCATCTCCTTGTGGCCAAATAATGTGAAACACTGGGGCGTATTGATTCCCCCGATTCTGTTGCAAAACGTTTCCGAAACGGAAACAAACAGAACGAAGCGGGGAGGGACCTACCTTTTTGCAACTGTTTGGCTAATGATTACACCCCTGGAGTCTTAACAAGGGCAATCGTCTTGAATTATCGACAAAAGCACTTCAGCCCCAAATGATTTATGGCCAATAAATTGCACCAAATTGATATTAGAAAGCCAGATGAAATGTGAAATATGCCAAGTGGAAGCAGCTCCAAACTTTTTGTAATACTGTACTGTATCTATACCAATGGAGCTCAGCAGAGGGTAGAGAGTTCAGTAGAATTAGGCCAAGGGCGTTGGTATACTTAGTACTCTCCCACCAGCAGTAAATCATCAGCTGCACTGTGAAAGTGTTTTCACATTGGGAGAATCTCAATTCGATTTCCAGAAGGGACTTCTGACCTTCTCATCCAATGGGTTTTGAAAAGAAGGTGAGAGGACGAGAGGAATCAAGGACATGGCTACTGAGATTCTCCCATTATAACAGCAAGAATGGCAATGCACTGGGAGAGCCAGTGTTTTCCAACGTTTTGCTAACTAACCTAAGCGGATGTGCCACCTGTGTACTTTCCAACATGACTGTGCCTAACCTCCCAGCGCCACAGCACCTTATCGCCATAATGTGAAACTAGCTGATGTGTGGTGAGCGTTCTAGCACAAAATTGCTTCTTACCAAGAGTTCAGAGGTGCTGAGGACATCCAGTGTGAGGGACTGGATCCTAGAGTAATGGACTCCCAGCTCCCTGTGGATCCCAGAACACTCTATACAGGTCAGGATGCCCAGGTTAGTGGAGAGCCAGGTAGGGTCTGGGAAGAAGGGAGAGAGAGCGAGAGAGGAGAGAGGAGAGAGCAAGAGAGCGAGGATGGAGAGCGAGAGCCAGAGAGGAAAGAGAGAGTGAGAGAGGAGAGGATGAGAGCGAGAGAAAAGAGAGAGGAGCGAGAGAGAAAAAGAGAGCGAGGAGAGGAGAGGATGGAGAGCGAGGAGAGGATGGAGAGCGAGAGCGGAGCGAGAGAGCGATAAGAGAGAAAAAGAGAGAGGAGAGAGAGCGACAGAGGAGATGATGAGAGAGAGCGAGAGGAGAGAGGAGCGAGAGAGAAAAAGAGCAAGAGAGAGGATGGAGAGTGAGGAGAGGATGGAGAGCGAGAGTGGAGAGAGAGGGAGCGAGAGGAGCGAGAGAGGAGCGAGAGAGGAGCGAGAGAAAAATGAGGAGAGAGCGAGAGAGAAAAATGAGAGAGAGCGAGAGAGAAAAAGGAGCAAGAGAGAGCGAGAGAGAAAAAGGAGAGAGAAAAAGGAGGAGAGAGAGAGCGAGAGAGAAAAAGAAGAGAGCGAGAGAGAGAAAAAGAAGAAAGAGAGCGAGAGAGAAAGAGAGGTAACAGGTAAGTAGGTAACATTGTCCTTAGTAGGAACTACCTGCATGTGCTTAGAGGGGAGAGCTATTTCTGATACAGGTTAACGACTGGCTGCAGTCAAACCTAAATAACTGGCTCCTGGGCTTTCCTCATTCCCTACATTGTCCGTGTAAAGTGACCGCATGGAGTTGTTCATTACACTCATAATACTTTGGTAACCGTATCTGTGAATAACCCGTACAATTCATTAATAAAAGTGACGTCTGGCAGAATGAAGTAAAACAGTTCATGGCTCCTTCATACATTTTGTGCATTCATAAAGGCTGTATGATGAATTATACATAGGTGGTATTGTGCACTGAAAAGGTGTGTGTGTGTATGTGTGTGTGTTGTGTCAAGTGTTTGTATTGACATGTATGTTACGCCCGGTCACTCACTGGGGGCGCCGCAGTCGCAGCAGATGTCGTTGCCGGTCATCCTCTTGACCTCTCCCAGGATGGCCTTGGTCAGTTCCTGGACTATGTTGCTCTCTCCAACGTGTTGGTCCCCCTTAAAGGCATTATTCAGCGCTTCCTCCTTGCTGTTCTGCAGCACAGAGATCCATCTGAAAACACACGCACAAACACAGGGGGAAGGGAAGTCAGCGTGCGTGTGTGAGGATGGGGTGAGGGCAGGGTCAACATTGGGTTAGACTAGAGGGTGGAAAAATTGATGCGTTAACTGTGAGAAGAGGTATGGGGAGAAACAGGACACCCCCCCACACACAACCCAAAAACAACGGAAACGTGTGGGTTGTGTATGGACAGACGTATGGGGGACACACTCTCACATGACCTGTACACACACACACACACACACACGTAAGGAACACATACTTACATCTGACATTCTGGGTCATCCTCGGCCTGAAAGTGATACGTTCTGTCATCTAAAAGAGAGGGGGGTGATAGGGGTGGGTCAGAGACATAGTGGAACGAGACATTTATCAAAGACCAGAGCAATTCCCTTACGAGCCATTCAAAGCCCCCGGCTGACTAGCCTGTGTGAGTACCAGGGATGGATAAGAAACAAAAAAGGAAACGTTCATGACTGTCAACTACAGTACATACAGTAAGACACATTCATGACTGTCAACTACAGAACATACAGTAAGACACTCACGACTGTCAACTACAGTTCATACAGTAAAAGATACTCATGACTGTCAACTACAGTACACACAGTAGGACCCTGACTGTCAATTACAGTACATACAGTAAGACACTCACGACTGTCAACTACAGAACATACAGTAAGACACTCACGACTGTCAACTACAGTTCATACAGTAAGACAGACTGTAACTACAGTTCATACAGTAAGACACGCTCATGACTCAACTACAGTTCATACAGTAAAAGATACTCATGACTGTCAACTACAGTACACACAGTAGGACCCTGACTGTCAACTACAGTACATACAGTAAGACACTCACGACTGTCAACTACAGTACATACAGTAAGACACTCACGACTCAACTAGTTCATACAGTAAAATACACTTATGACTCAACTACAGTACACACAGTAAGACACGGACTGTCAACTACAGTTCATACAGTAAGACACCGACTGTAACTACAGTTCATACAGTAAGACACCGACTGTAAACTACAGTTCATACAGTAAGACACGCTCATGACTGTCAACTACAGTACATACAGTAAGACACGCTCATGACTGTCAACTACAGTACATACAGTAAAAGACACTCATGACTGTCAACTACAGTATAGACAGTAAGACACGTTCATGACTGTCAACTATAGTAAGACACGTTCATGACTGTTAACTATAGTAAGACACGTTCATGACTGTCAACTACAATACGACACGTTCATGACTGTCAACTACAGTACATACAGTAAAATATACTCATTACTGTCAGCTACAGTACATACAGTAAGACACTCACGACTGTCAACTACAGAACATACAGTAAGACACATTCATGACTGTCAACTACAGTGCATACAGTAAAAGATACTCATTACTGTCAGCTACAGTACATACAGTAAGACACTCACGACTGTCAACTACAGTTCATACAGTAAGACACGTTCATGACTGTCAACTACAGTAAGACACGTTCATCACTGTCAACAACAGTAAGACACGGTCATGACTGTCAACTATAGTAAGACACGTTCCTGACTGTCAACTACAGTATATACAGTAAGACACGTTCATGACTGTAAACTACAGTATATACAGTAAGACACGTTCATGACTGTCAACTACAGTACATACAGTAAAAGATACTCATGACTGTCAACTACAGTACATACAGTGAAAGACACGTTCATGACTGTCAACTACAGTACATACAGTAAGACCCGTTCATGACTGTCAACTACAGTACATACAGTAAGACCCGTTCATGACTGTCAACTACAGTAAGACACGTTCATGACTGTCAACTACAGTACATACAGTGAAAGACACGTTCATGACTGTCAACTACAGTACATACAGTAAGACCCGTTCATGACTGTCAACTACAGTACATACAGTAAAATACACACTCATGACTGTCAACTACAGTAAGACACGCTCATGACTGTCAACTACAGTACATACAGTAAGACACGTTCTTGACTATCAACTACAGTAAGACACGTTCATGACTGTCAACTACAGTACATACAGTAAAAGACACTCATGACTCAACTACAGTACATACATTAAGACACGTTCATGACTGTCAACTACAGTAAGACACGTTCATCACTGTCAACAACAGTAAGACACGGTCATGACTGTCAACTATAGTAAGACACGTTCCTGACTGTCAACTACAGTATATACAGTAAGACACGTTCATGACTGTCAACTACAGTATATACAGTAAGACACGTTCATGACTGTCAACTACAGTGCATACAGTAAGACATTCTTGACTGTCAACTACAGTAAGACACGTTCATGACTGTCAACTACAGTAAGACACGTTCATGACTGTCAACTACAGTACATACAGTAAGACACATTCTTGACTGTCAACTACAGTAAGACACTCACGACTGTCAACTACAGAACATACAGTAAGACACATTCATGACTGTCAACTACAGTGCATACAGTAAAATATACTCATTACTGTCAGCTACAGTACATACAGTAAGACACTCACGACTGTCAACTACAGTTCATACAGTAAGACACGTTCATGACTGTCAACTACAGTAAGACACGTTCATCACTGTCAACAACAGTAAGACACGGTCATGACTGTCAACTATAGTAAGACACGTTCCTGACTGTCAACTACAGTATATACAGTAAGACACGTTCATGACTGTCAACTACAGTATATACAGTAAGACACGTTCATGACTGTCAACTACAGTACATACAGTAAAAGATACTCATGACTGTCAACTACAGTAAGACACGTTCATGACTGTCAACTACAGTAAGACACGTTCATGACTGTCAACTACAGTACATACAGTAAGACACATTCTTGACTGTCAACTACAGTAAGACACTCACGACTGTCAACTACAGAACATACAGTAAGACACATTCATGACTGTCAACTACAGTGCATACAGTAAAAGATACTGTATGTACTGTAGCTGACAGTAATGAGTAAGACACTCACGACTGTCAACTACAGTTCATACAGTAAGACACGTTCATGACTGTCAACTACAGTAAGACACGTTCATCACTGTCAACAACAGTAAGACACGGTCATGACTGTCAACTATAGTAAGACACGTTCCTGACTGTCAACTACAGTATATACAGTAAGACACGTTCATGACTGTCAACTACAGTATATACAGTAAGACACGTTCATGACTGTCAACTACAGTACATACAGTAAAAGATACTCATGACTGTCAACTACAGTACATACAGTGAAAGACACGTTCATTACAGTACATACAGTAAGACCCGTTCATGACTGTCAACTACAGTACATACAGTGAAAGACACGTTCATGACTGTCAACTACAGTACATACAGTAAGACCCGTTCATGACTGTCAACTACAGTAAGACACGCTCATGACTGTCAACTACAGTACATACAGTAAGACACGTTCTTGACTATCAACTACAGTAAGACACGTTCATGACTGTCAACTACAGTACATACAGTAAAAGACACTCATGACTCAACTACAGTACATACAGTAAGACCTGTGCATGACTCAACTACAGTGCATACATTAAGACACGTTCATGACTGTCAACTACAGTGCATACAGTAAGACACGTTCATGACTGTCAACTACAGTGCATACAGTAAGACACATTCTTGACTGTCAACTACAGTAAGACACGTTCATGACTGTCAACTACAGTAAGACACGTTCATGACTGTCAACTACAGTACATACAGTAAAATACACGCTCATGACTGTCAACTACAGAACATACAGTAAGACACGTTCTTGACTATCAACTACAGTAAGACACGTTCATGACTGTCAACTACAGTACATACAGTAAAAGACACTCATGACTCAACTACAGTACATACAGTAAGACCTGTGCATGACTCAACTACAGTGCATACATTAAGACACGTTCATGACTGTCAACTACAGTGCATACAGTAAGACACGTTCTTGACTGTCAACTACAGTAAGACACGTTCATGACTGTCAACTACAGTAAGACACGTTCATGACTGTCAACTAAAGTCAGACACGCTCATGACTGTCAGCTACAGTACATACAGTAAGACACGTTCATGACTGTCAACTACAGTACATACATTAAGACACATTCATGACTGTCAACTACAGTGCATACAGTAAGACACGTTCATGACTGTCAACTACAGTGCATACAGTAAGACACGTTCTTGACTATCAACTACAGTAAGACACGTTCATGACTGTCAACTACAGTACATACAGTAAAAGATACTCATGACTGTCAACTACAGTACATACAGTGAAAGACACGTTCATGACTGTCAACTACAGTACATACAGTAAGACCCGTTCATGACTGTCAACTACAGTAAGACACGTTCATGACTGTCAACTACAGTACATACAGTGAAAGACACGTTCATGACTGTCAACTACAGTACATACAGTAAGACCCGTTCATGACTGTCAACTACAGTACATACAGTAAAATACACACTCATGACTGGCAACTACAGTAAGACACGCTCATGACTGTCAACTACAGTACATACAGTAAGACACGTTCTTGACTATCAACTACAGTAAGACACGTTCATGACTGTCAACTACAGTACATACAGTAAAAGACACTCATGACTCAACTACAGTACATACAGTAAGACCTGTGCATGACTCAACTACAGTGCATACATTAAGACACGTTCATGACTGTCAACTACAGTGCATACAGTAAGACACGTTCATGACTGTCAACTACAGTGCATACAGTAAGACACATTCTTGACTGTCAACTACAGTAAGACACGTTCATGACTGTCAACTACAGTAAGACACGTTCATGACTGTCAACTACAGTACATACAGTAAAATACACGCTCATGACTGTCAACTACAGTACATACAGTAAAATACACGCTCATGACTGTCAACTACAGAACATACAGTAAGACACGTTCTTGACTATCAACTACAGTAAGACACGTTCATGACTGTCAACTACAGTACATACAGTAAAAGACACTCATGACTCAACTACAGTACATACAGTAAGACCTGTGCATGACTCAACTACAGTGCATACATTAAGACACGTTCATGACTGTCAACTACAGTGCATACAGTAAGACACGTTCTTGACTGTCAACTACAGTAAGACACGTTCATGACTGTCAACTACAGTAAGACACGTTCATGACTGTCAACTAAAGTCAGACACGCTCATGACTGTCAGCTACAGTACATACAGTAAGACACGTTCATGACTGTCAACTACAGTACATACATTAAGACACATTCATGACTGTCAACTACAGTGCATACAGTAAGACACGTTCATGACTGTCAACTACAGTGCATACAGTAAGACACGTTCTTGACTATCAACTACAGTAAGACACGTTCATGACTGTCAACTACAGTACATACAGTAAAAGACACTCATGACTCAACTACAGTACATACAGTAAGACCTGTGCATGACTCAACTACAGTGCATACATTAAGACACGTTCATGACTGTCAACTACAGTGCATACAGTAAGACACGTTCATGACTGTCAACTACAGTGCATACAGTAAGACACGTTCTTGACTGTCAACTACAGTAAGACACTTTCATGACTGTCAACTACAGTACATACAGTAAAAGACACTCATGACTCAACTACAGTACATACAGTAAGACCTGTTCATGACTGTCAACTACAGTACATACAGTAAAAGACACTCATGACTCAACTACAGTACATACAGTAAGACCTGTTCATGACTGTCAACTACAGTACATACAGTAAAAGATACCCTTGACTCAACTACAGTACATACAGTAAGACACATTCGTGACTCAACTACAGTACATACAGTATAAGTCCTACATAAGTGTAACAGCATCCCAACAGTACAATGGATGAGGCGACAACGGTTGAGATTTTACTGTATGTGGAATCTATGCAAGACAGAGGTAAACGTTTACCAAACATCCTATTGTACTGTACAACAGAGTAAAAACCTTGTGAAATCCTATTGCACTCTATCCTCCTCCAGATCTGACTGATTTAAATTCCAGATCCCCTTACAGCTGGGAGTTCTGACCCTGACAGTCTCTCTCTCTTAAAGGAGAGCAGCATCTCTCCTTGTTTCCACCCGAATAAGCCCTTTCATACCCTGCAGCAGTAATATTGTCCTTTGACTGCAGGGTGACGGCCTGACGTGAGCACTTATTTCTGGCCCAGTGTTTATGAACGTCACCGCTCAGCTAAACTCAACACACATCCCCAAAAACCTGACAGAAGAAAGAGGGTGAACAAAGAAAGAAGAGGGCGAATGGAGGAACAAGCTCCATCTCCCTTGGTTACATGAGATTATGTGAGGACACAGGGAACAAATGAACGTGGATGAAATTCTAAATAGGCTGCTGATTCGGAGAAGCCTGTGTGGAGACACAAACTACTGAGTCTTCCCTGAATATGAATCTTACAGCGATTCAACTATTCCCAACTCCTTTCCTGCTGCCCTCATTCCATGGAAAAGCTCAGATGTCCCTTTATAATCGAGACATAGACCATATCGACCACATGACTGCAGTAGATATCTCTACTCTATGAGGTATCATTAGTCCCAACACAGCATCCCTGCTTGTTCTGCAGGGTCTAAAAGCCAGGCGTTGAGAATGGAGCAAAGTCCATTTGTAGAGGTACTTCTGTGAACAGAGGACAGAAGATGGAGAAGAGAATAGAGATAGGAGAGGAGAGGACAGAAGAGAGCGAAGAGAATAGAGGACAGAAGAGAGCGAAGAGAATAGAGATAGGAGAGGACAGAAGACAGCGAAGAGAATAGAGGACAGAAGAGAGCGAAGAGAATAGAGATAGGAGAGGAGAGGACAGAAGACAGCGAAGAGAATAGAGGACAGAAGAGAGCGAAGAGAATAGAGATAGAAGAGGACAGAAGACAGCGAAGAGAATAGAGGACAGAAGACAGCGAAGAGAATAGAGGACAGAAGAGAGCGAAGAGAATAGAGATAGGAGAGGACAGAAGACAGCGAAGAGAATAGAGAGGAGAGGACAGAAGAGAGGAGAGGACAGAAGAGAGGAGAGGACAGGACAGGACAGGAGAGGGATAAGAAAATAGAAGAGAACAGAAGGGAAAGGAAAGAGTAAACCTACGTGAGATGAGGTCAAAGCTCTTCTTCTCTTCTGGGTTATGTTTCACCTGACAGGTGAGGAGGTTGAGTTTGGCCGGCGGTCGGTTCGCCTGAACGAGAGAGCGAGGGGAGGACAGGAAAGAAGAACATGAGAATCTGCGAACGCGAAGCATAAACGAAAATGCACCCTTCCCAGCAGAACAAAGATACAGTGCTCCCTCTTATAGTCATCACATCTGTAAGTTTGATCACTAAAGCTGTCCACATGCTTCCCACCAGAAACAGTTGGAAAAGTTGGTGCATATATTTTGACAACATTTTGTTTTGGACTTCCGTAAGGGTTTTTGCGGCTGTTCGGGCACACAACATTTTTGCTAAGGGGCAAGCCGAACTCGGAATCCGACGTCTACGCCTCTTCGTCGGTGAATGGTTAACAGTAGGGATTCAATAGTCTTTGTTGTCATTCAACGAGAGACGACTAGTTTTCATCCACATTCTTTATTTGAAAAATACAGCACCAAACATATTTAGATGTAAAATTGAGCGACTAAGATCTCCTCTGCAAATTAATGACATATTTCTTGAGTTATCTTAGATTAATTCGGACTATTTTAGGAAGTGTATACTGGCTACGCCGTCTCAAAATGGACAAACAGTACTATTGACGCTTTTTTTCGTTTTTTTCAAGCGAAGGTCTTTTAAAGGAATATGCGAGCACACTCGTTCGGTTCAGCTAGCCGAGTTCAGCTAGGGGTCAGCCGAACTGAAGCATGCTGACGCCTGAAGTGGTTGATCACAATAACCATATTCACCAGAAGAGGTGTGCACTGTACCTGGATGAAAGCATTCATTTAGCCTACATGCACTCAAAATATATGTATCAACAAAAACATATTATGCTTGCTATAAAACATGTACGTTACAACAATCTTATACAGTCCTGGACTGCAGAGCTGCTTGAGAATCAGCACAGCATAGAATAAACCACTGCGAAATTCCCCTTCCTTTCTCCCTTATTTATTACATCATAACATAACACTAATAGCCAGTTTTCATAAATAATATTTCCCCCCGGTGTTAAGGTCTGTCAGAATGGGCCTGTCCATGGAGGATTAGCTTCTGTACTGTAGTTTTCTGCTCTGCAGTGGAGGATGAAACCAGGCCATGGTTGGTGCTCAGCTCAGGGTGCTTAAAAACCATCCCTGATTGCTTTCCCTGCTTCGACCACTACATACAGCTGGTTGGCCAGGGAGAGAGGGAGAGCTCATATGTGAGGTATATTTGTGTGTGTGCCTGTTGAAAGAGAGCAACGAGAGAGAGAGAGAGAGAGAGAGAGAGAGAGAGAGAGAGAGAGAGAGAGAGAGAGAGAGAGAGAGAGAGAGAGAGAGAGAGAGAGAGAGAGAGAGAGAGAGAGAGAGAGAGAGAGAGAAAATAAGAGGAAGAGAATCTGGAAAGAGGGAGAGAGAGAGCCGGAGAGAGAGAGATTAAATCTAGTGTAATGCAGTGAAGTAGAGCCTGCTACGGTGAGAGCAGAGCAGAGGGGGATATCAATAGGCTGGTGAGACTCCGGGGAAGTAGAGCCTGCTACGGTGAGAGCAGAGCAGAGGGGGATATCAATAGGCTGGTGAGACTCCGGGGAAGTAGAGCCTGCTACGGTGAGAGCAGAGCAGAGGGGGATATCAATAGGCTGGTGAGACTCCGGGGAAGCGGTGCAGGTAAAGTAGCTATGTGAGCTAGCCTGACAAGGGCTGCATCCCAAATGGCTTTTGACTAGAGTCCTATGGGTGCCATCTGGGATGCAGCCAAGATATATAATACTATTTGACATGTAAGAGTGACTGACATTAATACTAATACCACCACCATATTAGGTAAATTAATTTTATGGACTACAAATTTTTTATTAAATTAAAAATCACAAGAAAACAGTACACCAGGCACCAAATATTATCTGGAGAAGGTCAACTTCAACCAAAAAGTAAGAAATAGAAATGAAAAAAATATGAATAAAAAGAAAATAGGGAGAAGTCAAAACAGGACAAAACAAGAGACGACCAGACTGGATAAGACAGGACAGGACAAGACAGGATCAGACAAGACAAAACTAGTGGATAAGCTGCCAGTTAGCAGAGAGCTGATAATTAGGTAGGACGTGCCATAACTGGGGTTTCCTGGGGACAATTTAGGATAGGAATGGTTCCCAGGTGGATCTCTCCGGGAGGCCAGGTCAGACACTAAACTAAGCCAATGTATAGTTGAAACATTGAATCTGCTTTTCCAGTTTAACAGTATAACTGTTTTGCAGATTGTTGATGAAATCAATAGGAACTGTTTTTTTTTGTGCTTGGAGATGAAATACACATGTCTGATGCCTGAGAGGTTTGATGAACAGTGATGAAGTCTGGTTTGACAGAATTAGTGAGATGGAGTGATTGGCTGGAATATGGGTGAAGTGTAAGCTAACAGGCTAGAGCCACTTGGCTGGATCGAATCCCCGAGCTGACAAGCTAAAAATCTGGCGTTCTGCCCCTGAGCAAGGCAGTTAACCCACTGTTCCCCGGGCGCCGAAGATGTGGATGTCGATTAAGGCAGCCCCCCCACATCTCTGATTCAGAGGGGTTGGGTTAAATGCGGAAGACACATTTCGGTTGAAGGCATTCAGTTGTACAACTGACTAGGTATCCCCCTTTCCCTTTCCCACTAGCCTTACTGTAGATGAATGCTAACTGGCTAGGAGTAGGTTGTCTTGCCCTCTGCACACGCACACACATTACTCACCGTCCCATGTGATATGGTGAGGTATCCGTTCTTCACTGAACACTTTCTCTTCTGCCACACTTTCCTTAGCCTGGGGGGACACAACATCGTGACACACAGATTTCAACATAACACCCCAGTGCCAGTGTGACACACTAAACTCTACATGAATCCACATTGTAACCGAACAGACATGGCTACTGAATTATTAACGTCAACCACACCAGTGCGATGGCTCATTAGTATGTGCATGCATAAGTAAATGATGTAGAGTTCGGGCAGTGTATTCCTGTCTATGGGGAGACACCCAGCCATAAAAAGACCATTAAAGACATTCTCTGGTACTTTTGTATACTTTCTAGCAGTAGTTATGAAAGTAGCACTCATGAGCCAAAAGTGGTCCCCAAAAATTGCGTACTACGTCACATAAGTGCAGATATGTGCACCACATCATTGTCCCTAGTGGGGGAAAAAAAGTATAGAAAATGACGCAGCACATGTTCCAGAAAAAACGCCGCTTTCAAACTAGGGATTTTGTGGCTAATTTAAATAAGACCGTAATTCTGCTAATAGATGGTGCATGTATGAACGACCCTATGACACATCCAGCCCAAAGCAAAAGGTTGAAAAAATACTTCGTAGTCGCCAAAGTTCCGGAGTGGGTCTATGGATCAATGCCATCACAATGAGTGTACTTTGTGGGTTTTTTTGTCTGGTCTTTCATTTGGTCATTTGAAGATGATGCAAGTTCAACAGAAGAGAAACACTGACCCGTCACTCTTCTTGTAGAGGTTTCCACAGCGCTCAGTACCGTGCTCCTTGTTGCCCTGCGGCTGGTGCAAACTGTAGGTAGCGCTCTGTCGCACCTGGGAATCCTTCAACAATACCAGCGCACACACACACACACACATAAACATAAGGATCTACGTAGGCAAAGGCACAAGACACTGCAGTGAGTGTGGGTGGGGTAAGTCTCAATTGTCTAAAGTGGCTTCCTCTCCTTGTTTATTTTCCTTTGTCAGCACTGATCTGAAAAATCCTGGATAAAATTTAGGATAGGAGAGCAATATGACAGATCGGGATGCTGGCTTAGGATTTACTTTAGTGCAGATGAAGTAGAAAAGGCAAGGAAGGGGAGCCTCTTTAGACTATTGACATGCTGCCACGATATATATATATATACACATGACAAGCAAAGCCTTGGGGTCATGCACTAGTGAGGTCATCTCCTCGGACGAAGTGATATAGGGGAAACTGAGAGGGGGAGGGGCCAAGGCAAAGACCTTTGAAAGACATTCTAAAGAAACGTCTTCAGGGTTCTGTATCTAATGTTACCATTGTCAACAGAAAAATCTAGAAAGACAGGGTTGTATTCATTAAGTCACAACGTAGCACAATTTAAATGAAAAACAAGTCTTTCAGAAGTACAGATAGCACCTTTGCATTTCACTGTGTTCAGTGTTTTCTTACATTTGGTGCTTAATGAATACAACCCAGAACCACCGCGACCACAGATAGACAAGCACAGCAAGGGGGCACCGAGGATACACTTACTCTCCTAGACTTGGTTCACAAAGAGGCGGCAGCAGTAAAGCAAAGAGGAGAACAGACAGGTAAGATAGTGCGGCAGTAGCAAAAACAGTCGACTAGTTCTCCACATAGTAGCTGAAGCCAGAAAGGACGTGTGTTAACTGTAAGTCGCTTTGGATAAAAGCGTCTGGCAAATGAGAGTATTAAGCAACACAAGAGTGCTTAACCATAGACCATTAACTTCACCGGCTCCAGCAGAAAAACTGTTTTGGAGAGCCTGGCGTGCCCAAAGTAAAATGCCTCCCATTTAGGCCCAGAAAATGGGATATGCATATATTTAGTACCATTGGATAGGAAACACTCTGAATTTTCCAAAACTGTTAACCATTTGTCTGTGGGTCAATCAGAACGCATTTGGCAGGCAAAACCCTGAGGAATCTCTGTCCTGAAAAAGTCATTTTGACACATTGCTCATTTTGAGCCCCTCCTATCCAAAATGACCATATATAGGCATGTGAACTCAGTGCACGCCGCTTCCTTATGATGTCATCAACCACGAGGACGGTGTTTTACTCCATCTTGGGGAATTTCGCCATTGAAAAACAGCATGGAACGAGAGACCACCTTATGAAAACTCTTCAGAGTGCTTGGCATGAGAAGCGCGCTGTGCCTTATTTATCGCTTTTAGCGTTCAGTTTATATTCGGCTGATTTATAATAGTACATATCGTAAAAGGGTTCCTAAGGATACATTTAAAACTATGTTTGATTGTTTTTGGACAAGTTTATAGGTAACATTTGAACGAGTTGGCGCGCGTTTCAAAAGAGTAATGGAGGCTGTCGCTTTGCATGAACCAAATGGAGGATTTATGGATAAAAGACGTTACTTTTTCTAACAAAAGAACCATGGATTGTCTTCGTTGGACACTTAGGAAGACCTCAGCAGAAGTTCTTCAACAGGTAATTACTTTGTTTTCGCTGTGAAATGTGTTATGTGTGTGCCATGATTGCTAATCGATACATGGCTATTGGAAAATATGTGAGGTGCTACCCTCAAACAAATGAATGTGCTGCTTTAGCCAGAAAGCCTTTTTGAAATCTGACAACGCTGTGATATTGCCTAGAAACAGAGCTTTTGATGAGTATGGAACACTTGTATATAGCTGGATGTTTAATAATTCAATTTTCGGATTTTAAATCTGGCGCTACAGGTTTTAGCTGGTAGTGTCGGGATGATCCCGCTAGCGACCCACTGGTATTTGAGTCGTTAATGCGTGCTCTCAATGAGCTTGCTAAAGTTGACAGTGAGTGAAGAGGGCTTTGGTTATGTACATCAGGGTTTTGAACATGTAAGTGCATCACTCATAGGATATGAATGAGGCAGATTAGATGAGACACAGACGGCTATATTATTGGATGTATGACTTGTGAAAAGACTAGGCCTATAAAGTTTGAGGGTTGCCGTGTGTGTGTGTGTGTGTGTGTGTGTGTGTGTGTGTGTGTGTGTGTGTGTGTGTGTGTGTGTTGTATCCAGCAGTATGCATGAGTGTGTGTGTGTGTGTGTGTATGAGATCTGGATAGAATTATGTGATCCTTCCTTAACCCATAAGAAGTCCCACAAAGTTGACTACTTAGAAATGGGAGGATCTCATTTGGTTTTGCTCAACTCCTTTGTCCTTTCTCCTACCTCCTCTCTCGCTTCCATTCTTATGCCCAAATGAGAATCTCCTAATGGTGAAAGTCCTCAATGGCGCTGCCCATGCTAAAAGCTACTTTGGGGCACTAGAGTGGTCGAAGTCTATGGTGTTACCTCCTTCTGCTCCACCTGCAGCGCTGACTTGAGGACGTCCCGGAGCTGAGTGAGCTGCTTCCTCTCTTCGTCCTGGGCCTGCTTTATCTGGAAAGGCCACAGAAAGGTCATACAAAAGGTCATACAAAGGCCACAGTGGTCATACAAAAGGTTACAGAGTCACACAGAATACGTTAGATGAATTCAGCACACTTGATGGAGGAAGAGGCAAGTCCTTATATACCCCGTGAAGACGTAAACAGTAGTCTTGAGGAACTCACCGTGTGTAAGTCTGTGGCTAGTTTCTCTATGGAGGGTTTGAGGTTGTCTACTGCTTTCAGCCCGTCCTGAAAGAAACTAAAGAGAGTGACAAATCTACATCAGCCGTTTTCTCCACGAAGTGAGCACTTGGTCAAATGCACACTTCCACTGACTGCAGGACTTACTTGCACTGTGCGTGGAAATATTTGATGAGATTCTGGAGTAGGTCCACCCCTTTCTTGATCTTGATCTCGTTCACTTTGAGAAGATACTGCGAGACAGAATTGTACAATTTCAGCAAAACCCTCCACTACAGCTGTGGACATGACCCAACCTGGCAACCCAGGCCTGAGCTCCATCTGTTTCCTTACCCACCTCACACATCTGCAGCTGGAAGAACCTCCTCTCCTTCTCCATCTCCTCTGCGATCTCCGCCCCGCTGATCTCAGTGCGGATCATGCCGTGCTGGCGCGCGTGCTCCTTCTTCTCCTTCTCGATCTTAGTGCTGGGACAGGAAGTGACATCGCCGGGGGTCAAAGGGCATTTCCAACCACAGACACACACACACACCAAACAGGAAATATACAGAGTGGAAGGGGGAGGGCATTCCATGCAACAGGGCATTATTTTCTAGCTTAGCATATTCCCTTCTAAAAGGATGCAGCATTTGGCTCCTCCTATGAGGGAGCTTAGGGAGACTTAAGTGACGCATGTTTTCGTTCAGATTTGAAAGCAGACGGCCTCTCACTCATGCCTTTGGTTACGGGTGTTAGGTCCTAGTCACTGTGGCCCATCGCTAAACCAACGTGAATGACTTGCCTGTTTTTTTCACTTCTGCCTGTAGCCAGTAAACAGCTTGGCCCATTTGGAACCATCAAGACACAGATGCAACAAGGCCATTCCAAAGAAAACTGAACCAAGGAAAAAAACTACAAACGGATCATTCCAAAAAAGACAGACAGAGAGGGGGGCATCAAGCTGATGTCAAAGTGGTGTGAATGCATGAGCCAGCGCTGCACAATGGTCTGCTCCTGCAAGTCTACATAACGTGCTATCATCTACTACTGTTCCAGAAAACCTTTGATTCAAAAAAAGACACTTAAAGAAGTCAGTTCCTGCCCGCTGCGTCACAAACATTCATCCTTTTTTAGACTGAAACCGTCATTAGGTAAGACATCAAGATGCGGCTGCTTTCATTAGTAGAACATCTGCAAAGCTGTCACCTTAATCCTCAGCCCAGAAGCATAGGAGAGAAAGCTAAAAACAGCCACATGTTGGACAGCAGCCACAAGAGCCACCAAAGACCGTTGACACAGAGATGGAGACAGTAGATCAAATGGGACTCTAACTGTGGTGACGATGGCAGGGTGCTGCTCGCGAACTTTAAGGTGGTCGGGGCCAGAGTGGAGTTTTGGGCAGAGAGTCTAATCTCTTTCGGTCTGCAAATAGGAAAGGCCTCATTATAACCGCAGACAAAGAGATTAGGGATATTATAGAGATATGAGAACAAATCCGATTGTGATCGGCAGAGTTGAAAGAACATCAGAGCAGATGGGACAACGATTTTCTAGGCCAAGCATAGTACGTACTGCCAACCATTGATAGCAGACTAGTAGAGGGCATCAATGGAGCAACATGGAGCAACAAGTCTAATGTCTCGTCATCAGATTGGCGTTGCAGAAGAAAATGTATTACCCTTTCAGTAAAGAATGTCCTTTGCAGCTTGGAAAATATATCAGAGTGCTATAAAATTTCATATACCATTGCATGCAAAATCCCAGTGTAGACAGAGGGGTGTAGAGATGGGATGATATATTATTCTGAGACGGGACGAGACATATCGCATTGCATCTCATTCAATATATTGCTTATGCATTTGATGATAAAACAATCGGCCTCTACCAATGACAAATATACAGTCAAATGCAAACTTATGATAGTACCAATATCTAGAGGTTATCAAAACGCTTGTGAATCAGTTGAACCGACTGCTACAGTATGGCCATAGAATGAACCAACGGACCAAAAGACAACGGACTGATCATCTTCATATTCTAAGCTAATAATGTCAATTGGCCAGAACCTAATTTCATATTGGCGGTAGTAAAATATAAAAAAAACTTACACTTTTGTTTCATAGTCTTTCCAGGACTTATCAAATGGCTTTTTCAGGTCCTGTGAAGAAAAAACCCAGAAAGAAACAGGCGTCAGAACTTCTAATTCAGAAACAGAATGTGGACTAATGAGGAGTTAGATCTACATAGGAATCCATTAAAACAAACCTGTCAACATAAGAACTTGGATTTGTTCACAATAGCTCCACACATAATAACGTGTGATGATTCTGTATGTTAACAGTAATGTTAGAAATAAGGAGTAATATTAGTGCCAAAATTCAGATTCAGTTTCTGTAACATCACTCCTTAAAGAAGCTAGAAAGATCTCAACATGGTCATAGCACACATTGTGATATTGAGCATACCACTGCACACACAGACAGTGTTACTATATCCAGAAGGCACTGAAGCTACGGTACACATCAATACTCTAGTCAGTTAATGTTTACGTGATGTTACAAGCTCAGGGAAAACCCCATCCCTGTCAAACTCCCTGCACTAGCCAAAAAGGTCAGCAAAGCACGCTGCCAATACATGACTCAATCTGGTCATCCTTTTCCTCGTCGTTGCCGTAGACGACAATACCGTACAAAGTGCTATCGTTGAAAATAAAAAGAGCAGTGTTCAGAATCGTAACATGGTTTAAAAATGGCCACACCGCTGAACAGATTTCCCATGGTAATAGAGTACCGTTCAACAGCTGTTTGATCAAACGTTAAATTATGCAACGCTTTTCCAGCACCGCGCCAATGAATAAACAGTGATTAGGGACAAACAAAAACAGACATTAACTGGTGAAATTGCCCGTGTCATTTTTCCTCCAAACACAGCAAGCGGCAACCATAATCGCTGCTTCCGAGGCCCTTGAAAAGACTGTGGTAAAACATGATCAATGGATTATCTGATTGCACTGTGAATCTGCTTGTTATTTTCATGTTGATTTGCTGATTGCATCCCAGTCAACAATTGTGGAGAGCACTGACTGCTACAGTATCATGGTTTTTAAAATGGCATTGCTCTTTCCTTCTGAAACCTTGAACTGTAACAGTGTTTTTTTATAATAAAAAAATGATTGCAGTGGCAGCCGCAGGCATTTTTATAGAGTCATTAACTGGAATGAAAAATTAGCTGGTATAAAATGTGATGCATCCTCTAACAAAAGCCAATCTTTCTAAAGCTTTGTTACAATTAATGGATTACGGCATTATTACAATAAATATGTTGCTATTTTGCTGTCATTATATTAAACAGATTGCCTGATATCCCATTCTCTTACAGAGATGTTCCCTCTGTTGACCCCTGGGCCCGTTTCCACAAAGCGACTCAGAGTAGGAGAGCTGATCTTAGCTCAGGTCCCAACCTTTCAATATAAAATCGGATTCATTCATATCTAAAAAGGCTAAACTGATCCTAGATCAGCACTCTTACTCTGCGACGCTTTGTGGATACCAGCCCAGACCTCTTCAAAGCAAGCGTGGCGGTCATGGATCCATGGTCATTGGATCATGGTCTGACGAAAGAGGGAGAGCAAGAGAGAGAGAAAGAGTGTGAGAGAAAGAGAGAGAGAAAAAAAAAAAGGAGAACACTGGCTAAAAATACAAGCCGCGGAAGCGAGACGAGTTGGGCAGAGCGGCACATTCTCCAAGTGCAGCATTCCTCTCTCATTCACAGCGGCTCGATGGGAAGTGAAGTGAGGAGCTAGCTAATGTGAGAGTGGGGAACAACAGTAGGGAGTGAAATGGGGCGCTAGCTTCAACACAACAACATGGAACAAAGCAGGGCAACTTAGCTGTGTGGAATGCTGGAAGAGCACAGCCAAACAGGGTTCACCTCCCACCCACTCTAACAAAATCAACATGCACCCTCTCTTTAATGAGTTTCCCCAGAATAGATATTTGATTATACAAAACATAACACTCTTCTGTTAAGTTCCTATCCGGCAGCAGCCTCTTTCTTGGTTGAGTTTCTTAGTTCAATTCTTATCTCTGTTCCCACTGTCCTTGTCTAATTGAAGACAGCTGACTGACCTTGAATGCTTCAATGTGAAGTGTACTTTCCTGTGCTCCTGAATGGAATGGGTCCACTGTTGAGGTGATACAGTAGTGGAAGGTCCACATGCCTGTCCAGTGAGATGGAATAGGACCTATTCAGACTGCTACGCAGAGAGAGCCTTTTCACCAAGACCTCAAATATAAACATGCAATTTACAGCTTTCAACCTCTATTCCAAAGTCGTCTTAAACCTGGTCTTGTTGCTGTCAAGGGCACCTGTTAAATTCCATGAATTATGATCAGCCTCTACTCCCTAATCTTTTCTAGGTGAGAAATAATGGTGAGATCACTCCTTTGGCAGAGCTCCTTGGAGCTAAAAGCCTCCACCAATTCTGTGTGTGTGTGGGTTTCATGACTCTAGGGGGCTCATGTCGGTGATGTGTGTGATGAGTCATGGTGTGTAAAAACAACACTATAGATACAAAGGATCAGAAGGTCTAGCGCTGGAAGGGATGACATCATCCCAGTGTCCAATCCAACAAATCCCCTTGGCCCTGGTGTTTGGTGGTCTCAGCACTTTCCACCAGTCTGCTTATGTTCAGTGTTTGGAGTGGGAGTGTGGTTAAGGGGGTGGACACTGGACAGAGCTTAAGGGCCCCTGCAGCAACAATAGCCCATATACACAAAGTATGAGGGCCTGAGCCAGCACTGAACCGCAGACAGACAGGGAGTGATGATGCTGTATCTTGGTTGGTTGTGCCTTATTCCGGTTTGGACTACAAATATTTCATTAGTACACTCACAGTTAAATGCCAAAATAAAAGGAAACACTTCAGTAAATGAGGGATACAAAATACTTTGTGTATGTCGACAAATTAGTGGATTTGGCGATTTCAGGCATAGCCGTGCCTACAGGTGTATAAAACCGAGCACACAGCCATGCAATCCCCATAGACAAACATTAGTAGAATGGCCCGTACTGAAGAGCTCAACGACTTTCAACGTGGCACCGTCATAGGATGCCACCTTTCCAACAAGTCAGTTGGTCAAATTTCTGCCCTGCTAGTGCTGCCCCAGTCAACTGTAAGTGATGTTATTGTGAAGTGGAAGTGTCTGGAAGCAACAACAACTCAGCCGCGCAGTGGTAGGCCACACAAGCTCACAGAAAAGGACCGCTGAGTGCTGAAGCGTGTAGCGCATAGAAATCGCCCGTCTTTGGTTGCAACACTCACTACAGAGTTCCAAACTGCCTCGAAGCAACGTCAGCACAAAAACTGTTCGTCGGGAGCTACATGAAATGGGTTTCCATGGCCGAGAAGCCGCACACAAGCCTAAGATCACCATGCGCAATGAGAAGCGTCAGCTGGAGTGGTGTAAAGCTCACCGCCATTGGACTCTGGAGCAGTGGAAACGCTTTGGATGCTGTTCTTTTTTTATTTAACTAGGCAAGTGAGTTAAGAACAAATTCTTATTTTTACAATGGCCTACCCCGGCCAAACCCTCCCCCAACCCGGATGACACTGGGCCAATTGTGCGCCGCCCTATGGGACTCCCGATCACGGCCGGTTGTGATACAGCCCAGGATCGAACCAGGGTCTGTAGTGACACCTCTAGCACTGAGATGCAGTGCCTTAGACCACTACGCCACTTATAGCAGCAAAGGGGGGACCAACTCCAGATTAATGCCCATGATTTTGGAATGAGATGTTCAATGAGCAGGTGTCCATATACTTCTGGACATGTAGTGTATATTGAAAGTGTGCGCTTCCACACAAGTGTGGTTCCTGAGTTAAATACTTAACATCCCATCATACTTAGGGTCATGTATAAAAGTGCCCAGTTGCCCATCATTTTGGCTACCGTAGATAGAAGATCTCAGTGACTTTGAAAGAGAGGTCTCAAAGGAGCATAGGGGGTTTAACTTCTTAGGGAGCGGCAGCCGAGGTGTCGGTTTTAGACAGTCTGGCGTGCCCAAAGTAAAATACCTGCCACTCAGGCCCAGAAAATAGGATATGCACATAATTAGTACTATTGGAAAGGAAACACTCTGAAGTTTGTAAAACCGTTAATGTCTGTGAGTATAACAGAACTGATTTAGCAGGCAAAAACCAGAGGAAAATTCATCCGGATTTGCAGTTTTTTTTTGTAGATGACCTTTTTCTCCAAGCTGCCTATTGGATTCAATGTTATGTAGGACTGAGACTGCAGTACCTATGGCTTCCACTAGATGTCAACAGTCTTTATACAGTGTTTGGAGGCTTTAGCACTAAGCAGAACTGATAGGAAGAGGAAATAGTCAAGGGACCACATTCGTCAACAACGTTTCACGGGCGCGAGATTGTGAGCGCGCCCCACTTTATTTTCCTTTTATATCGTTTATGATATCATCCGAGTGCATTATTATCGCTAATATTCATAAAATGATACCTAAGGATACATAGAAAATGATGTTTGATTTGTTTGGAGAAAGTTTATAGGTATATTTGAACATGTTTTCTTCACGGTTCAATGGGCGACTCGACGGTGGATTTTCTGAACATAACGCACCAACCAAACAGAGATTTATGGATATAATAAATGACTTTTTCTAACAAAAGAACCATTGGATGTCTTCGTTGGACACTTGGGAAGCCCTCAGCAGAAGTTCTTCAACAGGTAATTGATTTGTTTTCGCTGTGAAATGTGTTATGTGTGTGCCATGATGGCTAATCGATTCATGGCTATTGGAAAATATGTGAGGTGCTAGCCTCAAACAAATGAATGTGCTGCTTTCGCCGTAAAGCCTTTTTGAAATCTGACAACGCTGTGATATTGCCAAGAAACAGAGCTTTTGATGAGTATGGAACACTTGTATTATTGCTGGATGTTTAATAATTCAACTTTCGGAATTTAAATTTGGCGCTTTAGATTTTCGCTGGTAGTGTCGGGATGAGCCCGCTAGCGACCCCCTGGTAATTGAGAATGCTTAAGAGGTTAAGCTCTCTGGGGCTGTCTCCGCCTCAGTAGAAGCAGACGGGACCCAGGCTAATGTAACCAGACAGACCAGTAACCTTCCTACTTGTACATCCTTTATCAGACACTGTCCATGCGGAAGTACCAACAAAAATGGCAGGAAGTGAGAGGAAACCAAAAAAAACTACAGGGTCACTTTGTGCCGTAACCTTACAACCCCAGAGAGCAGCATGTTAAACACCTAGATCTTTTCCCCAGTTGAGGTTAAACAGCAGGATGGAGAGATGAGTGGAGCATAAAATGGTCTGTAATGGACCAGAAAGGAGTCGCAAAGTATGCAGGTAAGCGGCTACTTTTCATGGGTCCACTACTCTCAATAGGCCATGAGTCAAACCACTTCAGCAGACTCCTCCAATCACTGGCTGAAAATGTACTCTGCGAAGGGATTGTTTCAGTGAGGACAGAATATATCCAGACTACCGAGGAGCACAGACTCTCTCTTTGAGCATAAAACGGTTGCTTACTCTGACACTTTCACAGCCCAAGCCCTCAGGAGTCTATTGCCCTCCATCCCCCACAGCTGGAGAAATCAGTGCGGTCTCAGGTAATCCCTACCATTATATCACAGCTCTATCATAACAGTGCTACAGATGTTGATATTCCAACATAATAAGTCATAATCTTGAACCTATGAAGTTGAATCCCATTGTTAGTTCTGTTACTGTTACAAATGGGAAGCCCACATTGGCTAGCGAAAGCTCAACCAATGCTATTAGTTTAAATGTGAATTCCATAAATATGGATATCCCCTCGGTTTACAAATCACTTAAGGGGCTTGGGCTGTGGCACTTAAACGTGCAGAGTTAGATTTTTTTTTAAAGGGACCTTCTTGATATCAGTAACCTTGTCCATATAAACCTGAATTACACAATTAGCACTGAGACCGTTTGCCCTAGTAGGAAGCCCACTGTGGGTAGCTCTCCCTGTACTATTGGCTCAAATGTAAACATCAGTGACATGTCTACCTCTGATCGTTCTTTGTGCTTGCTTGGGAGGCCTTACAAGCAACCCCGAAATGGGCAAAAAATTGCTTGCGTTAACATATTTTGCCTGAGAAACAAGGTTCATGAAGTCGATAACTTGCAAACATCGACAACATTCATATACTGGCTATCTCTAAACCTAACTTAGATACAGTGCCTTCAAAAAAGTATTCACAACCCTCAACTTTTTCCACATTGTACTGTGTTACAGCCTGAATTTAAAATGGCTTATACACAATACCCCATAATGGCAAAGTGGAGTTATGTTGCAAGACAAAATAATTAAAAGGAAAAGCTGAAATTTCTCAAGTCAACAAGAATTCAACCCCTTTGTTATGGAGGGCCTAAATAAGTTCAGGGGTAAAAAAATAAATAATGCAAAGGGACCCTATTGGTAGATTGATAAAAATTGTGTTTAATGGCTGTGATAGGAGAAAACTCTGGATGGATCAACAACATTGTAGTTTTTCCAGAATACTAACCTAAATGACAGAGTGAAAAGAAGGAAACCTGTACAGAATAAAAATATTCCAAAACAAGCATCCTGTTTACAATAAGGCACTAAAATAAAACTGCAAACAATGTGGCAAAGAAATAAACTTTATGTCCTCAACACAAAGTGTTGTGTATGGGGCAAATCCAACACAACACAACACGAGTACCACTCTTCATATTTTCAAGCATGCTGGTGGCTGCATCATGTTATTGGTATGCTTGTCATCAGCAAGGACTAAGGAGTTTAAGATAAAAATACATGGAATAGAGCTAAGCAGACAAAATCCTAGAGGAAAACCTGGTTTGTCTGATTTCCAACAGACACTGGGAGACAAAAGTCAGACGCAAAAGGAAAAAACGTTGTTTTGGCCCAAATCCCCGTCAATCGCTTGAAGACAATAAGGAAATACAGACCATGATGGACCCTCCACCTACAAATCGATCCCGCTCCAGAGTACAGGCCTCTGTGTAATGCACATTTCTTCGACGATAAACGTGAATCCGACCATCACCCCTGGTGAGACAAAAATCGCGACTCGTCAGTGACGAGCACTTTTTGCCAGTCCTGTCTGGTCCAGCGACAGTGTGTTTGTGCCCATAGGCGACATTGTCGCCAGTGATGTCTGGTGAGGACCTGCCATACAACAGGCCTACAAGCCCTCAGTCCAGCCTCTCTCAGCCTATTGTGGACAGTCTGAGCACTGATGGAGGGATTGTGTGTTCCTGGTGTAACTCGGGCAGTTGTTGTTGCCATCCTGTACCTGTCCCGCAGGTGTGATGTTCGGCTGTACCGATCCTGTGCAGGTGTTGTTACACGTGGTCTGCCACTGCGAGGATGATCAGCTGTCCGTCCAGTCTCCCTGTAGCGCTGTCTTAGGCGTCTCATAGTACGGACACATCTGCTGTCCTCATGCCACCTTGCAGCTTGCCTAAAGCAAGTTCACGCAGATGAGCAGGGACCCTGGGCATCTTTCTTTTGGTGTTTTCCAGAATAAGAGCATTTGATGACTATGCAACACTTGTATATTGATGAATGTTTAATAATTCAACTTTTGGATTTTGAATTTGGCGCCTTACATTTCACCGGGTAGTTTCGGGATTGGGGCGCTAGCACCCCAGTTATCCCTAAGAGGTTTAATTGACTTCAGTAGCACATTTAACACCATCCAACCCCACCTACTGGAGGATAAACTGGTGAATTTCGGTGTCAACTCTGTACTGTTCAAGTGGATTAATAGTTTCCTTGTGAACCGTACTCAACAAGTGAAGTTTAACTCCGCCATCTCTACATCTAGAACAGTGAATACGGTAGCCCCTCAAGGTTGCGTACTTTCACTGAAACGATTGTCAAGCCTGAAACGATTGTCAAGCCTGACGCAGCCCACAAGATTTTTAAATATGCAGATGACACAGCTGTTGTGAGTTTCCTCCACCCAGACCAAGCCTCAAGGTTTTGAAAGAGAAAAGGCTAAATTCGTCCAGTGGTGTGCAGATAACTTTCTTGAAATAAACGTTAACCTCTTAGGGATAAACATTCCCGACACAACACGGTGAAATGTAAAGCTCCAAATTCAAAATCCAAAAGTTGAATTATTAAACATTCATCAATATACAAGTGTTGCATAGTCATCAAAATCTCTGATTCTGGGCAATATCACAGCTTTGTCAGTTTTCAAAAAGGCTTTACGACGAAAGCACAACATTTGATTGAGGATAGCAACTAATATTTATACATTAGCATAAATTCATATCCAGCGCGGGTCACACAAAACCCATATAAGAGCTAAAATAAATACCTTACCTTTCGAAGAACTTCTGCTGAGGGCATCCCAAGTGTCCAACAAAGACATCCAATGGTTCTTTTGTTAGAAAAAGTCATTTATTATATCCATAAATCTCTGTTTGGTTGGCGCGTTATGTTCAGAAAATCCACCGTCGAGTCGCCCATTGAACCGTGAAGAGAACGCGTTCAAATTATACCTATCAACTTTTCCCAAACAAATCAAACATCATTTTTAATGTATCCTTTTATGTATATTTACTATAATATTTCAACCAGACGATAACGTGAACAATAGGAAAGCAAAAAAAACACAGAGCGCGCGAGACCGTGAACGCGCATGTCATTCTATTGAGTTCCGGGGTCCACTTCTAAATTCTTCTTCTATTCACTTCTAATTCAACCTAACGTCATGAAACCCTGTCTAAAGACTGTTGACATCCAGTGGAAGCAATAAGTACTGCAGTCTGAGTCCTAGATAACATTGAATCCCATAGGCAGACAGGAGAAAAATTAAACTGCAATTCCGGATGGATTTTCCTCGGGTTTTCACCTGCTATATCAGTTCTGTTATACTCAGACATTATTTTAATGGTTTTAGAAACTGCAAAGTGTTTCCTATCCAATAGTACTAATTAGGTGCATATCCTAGTTTCTGGGCCTGAGTGGCAGGTATTTTACTTTGGGCACGCCAGACTCTCCAAGACCGACACCTCGGCTGCCGCTCCCTAAATAGTTAAGAAACAAAAGATGGAACTTGATTTGAGAAGGAACAAAACTACACTACCCCCTACAAAGATCAATGAGGAACCAGTCAATAGTGACCACATATACAGTGGGGAAAAAAAGTATTTAGTCAGCCACCAATTGTGCAAGTTCTCTCACTTAAAAAGATGAGGCCTGTAATTTTCATCATAGGTACAATTCAACTATGACAGACAAAATGAGGAAAAAAAATCCAGAAAATCACATTGTAGGATTTTTAATGAATTTATTTGCAAATTATGGTGGAAAATAAGTATTTGGTCACATACAAACAAGCAAGATTTCTGGCTCTCACATACCTGTAACTTCTTCTTTAAGAGGCTCCTCTGTCCTCCACTCGTTACCTGTATTAATGGCACCTGTTTGAACTTGTTATCAGTATAAAGACACCTGTCCACAACCTCAAACAGTCACACTCCAAACTCCACTATGGCCAAGACCAAAGAGCTGTCAAAGGACACCAGAAACAAAATTGTAGACCTGCACCAGGTTGGGAAGACTGAATCTGCAATAGGTAAGCAGCTTGGTTTGAAGAAATCAACTGTGGGAGCAATTATTAGGAAATGGAAGACATACAAGACCACTGATAATCTTCCTCGATCTGGGGCTCCACGCAAGATCTCACCCCGTGGGGTCAAAATGATCACAAGAACGGTGAGCAAAAATCCCAGAACCACACGGGGACCTAGTGAATGACCTGCAGAGAGCTGGGACCAAAGTAACAAAGCCTACCATCAGTAACACACTACGCCGCCAGGGACTCAAATCCTGCAGTACCAGACGTGTCCCCTGCTTAAGCCAGTACATGTTCAGGCCCGTCTGAAGTTTGCTAGAGAGCATTTGGATGATCCAGATGAGGATTGGGAGAATGTCAGATGAAACCAAAATATAACTTTTTGGTAAAAACTCAACTCGTCGTGTTTGGAGGACAAAGAATGCTGAGTTGCATCCAAAGAACACCATACCTACTGTGAAGCATGGGGGTGGTAACATCATGCTTTGGGGCTGTTTTTCTGCAAAGGGACCAGGACGACTGATCCGTGTAAAGGAAAGAATGAATGGGGCCATGTATCGTGAGATTTTGAGTGAAAACCTCCTTCCATCAGCAAGGGCATTGAAGATGAAACGTGGCTGGGTCTTTCAGCATGACAATGATCCCAAACACACCGCCCGGGCAACAAAGGAGTGGCTTCGTAGAAGCATTTCAAGGTCCTGGAGTGGCCTAGCCAGTCTCCAGATCTCAACCCCATAGAAAATCTTTGGAGGGAGTTGAAAGTCCGTGTTGCCCAGCGACAGCCCCAAAACATCACTGCTCTAGAGGAGATCTGCATGGAGGAATGGGCCAAAATACCAGCAACAGTGTGTGAAAACCTTGAAGACTTACAGAAAACATTTGACCTCTGTCATTGCCAACAAAGGGTATATAACAAAGTATTGAGATAAACGTTTGTTATTGACCAAATACTTATTTTCCACCATAATTTGCAAATAAATTCATAAAAAATCCTACAATGTGATTTTCTGGATTTTTTTTCCTCATTTTGTCTGTCATAGTTGAAGTGTACCTATGATGAAAATTACAGGCCTCTCTCATCTTTTTAAGTGAGAGAACATGCACAATTGGTGGCTGACTAAATACTTTTTTTCCCCACTGTAAGTACCTGGGAATCAAAATAGACAAACTGAAATTCAATGACTGTGCCTTTGCAAAGATAAAGAAATTGCAACAGAGAATAATCTTTTTACGCAAACAACCATTTTAATGTCGACCGCCATATCTTACAAAGTTGTATAAAATCTGTCCTGCAGAATGTGCTGTCCTTTGTTCTAAAATGCCTGTTTGGAAACATGTGAGTGCAAGACCAAGTCAAGCTATAGCGCTTGATTAAGACGGCGGGAAGGATAATTGGTATAGATCACGAATCAGCCACCAACCTGTACACAAAACTCATCCTCCTAAAACTTGAAAGCGTTTTACAGGACAGTACTCATCACCTTCACTCAAAATTCAGTCACAGCAGCAGCCAGACAATAGGAAAGAGACTTCTTCAAAAGAAAATGAAAACCAATAGATATGGGGACTCTTTCAGTCCAAAAGCCACTTTCACTTTAAATATGTAGATATTGCACTTTGAATGAATTAGTGTAGTTTCTGTGTTTTCATGTACTGTCTTTTTAAGCACATGACCAAATGAATTTCCCCCCTGGTGGGTTAATAAAGTTGCCACTTTGAATCAGAATCCTATGTTGAAGATGTAAAAATTATTTACTGGTCTGTTGTGTGTAATGAGGAGCAACTAGATCCATAGGGCGGTGCGCAATTGGCCCTGCGTCATCCAGGTTAGGGTTTGGCCGGGGGTAGGCCGTCATTGTAAATAATCATTTGTTCTTAACTGACTTGCCTCTTTAAATAAAGGTTAAATAAAACAATGATATTGTTTCTTCCAGTTATTGATAAGCATGCACCTATTAAGAAACTGACTGTTAGAACTGTTAAGGCTCCATGAAGGAATGAGGAATTGAAAAACTATGGTAGAGAGCGACGAGGCAAAAGGCTGCAGCTGCACAGCTGACTGACAAACATACTGTAAATTGAGAAATCATGTGACTAAACAAAAATAAGAAACAGTTCTATGAAACAGATCAATTCCGTGTGTGTGTGAGTGAGTGAGTGAGTGAGTGAGTGAGTGAGAGACTGCAGGGGATGTTAGAGACTTCCTGTGTTCAGTCCAACACTACTCAGGCTGGTCTAGACGCCTTCCTCCTGTTCTCCACAGGTACCTCCCCTTGGGGAGGAAAGGAATAATGATGGAGAAAGCAAGAGGAGGGATAAGGTCCTGGTGGCAGTTTAAGTGAGAGATAGTGAACGGTACGTACTGCAAGCTGGGGATGGAAAGTCTTTAATTGTCTCTCTTTTTAACAGTCTCGCAGGCATTCTCTCTTTCTCTCCCCTTCCTCGCTCCTCTCACCCCCCAGTGGTAATGGAGAGACAGGCTGTGTGAATCAGAGCAGAAAGCACCATGACTAGCACCCTATTAGCCCCATGTCAGGAGTGTAATGAGAGTCACCAGTGGGGTAATGAGCAAATCTGCACCACTGCTTCTCCCGCTCTGTCAGTATTCACAGTTCAAAGGCCTACTTGCTTCCCTCTGTCAGTATTCACAGTTCAAAGTCCTACTTGCTTCCTTCTGTCAGTCCAGATAGGCTCTGTACTAGGGCTGTCCCCAACTGAAAAAAATCTTGGTCGACCGAAAGTCTGTTCTTTCGACCAACCGGTCGACATTTTTCGATGTGTATTTTTCCATATATAGACACACCCTATGTGTTTTAATAAAATCAACTATATGCATTGAGCTTGTCTGATGCTTTAAGCTTACAGTTGGATGAAATAACACAAATGCCTTAAGAGGGCACCAGAGGTCTAGATAACCAGAAGAAAAAAAAAACTTCACCTGAACCAACTACTCTCCTCTCGCTCCTGCTGGCTTTCAGATTCCGCCACTTCTCCTGAAGTTTCCGGTAATAGGCTACACGAGGAGTCGGCAACCTTTGATGTGGAATGCAAATTTATCTTCCCATTTCTACCAAACTGTGTGCCAGTTATTGTTTTAATATGCACATTTTCGTGAAACGGTTTCATTTCATTTATAATGTCTTCATATCTCAAAATCATTGTCTTGCGTTTCATCACAATTCGATCCAAATCTAAATGAAAATGACAAACCTAAAAAGTAACTTCTATTGCCTTTGCTATGTAAATACAGCCTACATAAAACCAACAAATAAAAACATTGCAGCCTGCAGGTAGAAAATAAAAATCCTATAAATCACATTGGCTACACGCGGCCTGTCTGCAACGAACTTGAAACATTGTATCAACTATTAACTTAGTGCAAGCTTCAGGCCAGACCCAAGGAACTTTCAACATTGTATAAAATATTCAGAGTTTCCTGTGCGAGTGAGCTTGAGACAGACACAGCTGTATAATATTTGCGCAATGGATAAGAGGCAGTGCTTGACCTGGGCAGGAGCTCACCACAGCTGAGTACCGGCACCTCAAATATTCTACTGCTTGAGCTCCTGTTCCTCTTATAGAATACTAGCTCAAAAGTATTGTGGAGCTCCTGCACCTAAATATAAACAGTACCAGCACCCAAAATGAGTTCCGAATCTATTTCAGTCCAAGTCAAAGACTGATAAGAAGTAACCAGGTTTCCACTGGATCAGAGCATGACATTTTTCCCTTTCACGCTGAGTGGTTTTCGAAAGGGGGAGAGGTGGAAAGATTGTAATTCTCAATGGATGTAAAAACAGACTTTGTTTGCTTGCTGTTTGAAGTGAAGAAACCATTACTTTGAGAAGCTCCACAGGTCATAAGTGGTGGTGCGTTAAACCAATCAGAAATACTATCAGATCTCCAAATGGGCACATTTATATGAATACATTTGTGCACAGGCCAGGTAGCCTATAGGCCTACTTCTATGCAAGTCGTGCGCGTCCTTTCTCATCATTGACAGGAGCACTCTAATCAAAAGACAATGACTAAATTGACAAAACTCGAAAATGGAATGAATTAAACCAAAACTTGTTTCTCACAAGTGTAGCATAGGTTGTGCGCTCTGCAAACAATGTGTCCTGGAAGACTACAATGAGAACAGGAAGACTGGAATAATAATATTGAATGCATTAAAATAAATGACCTTAACCAAAGTAACAAACATAGTACGTTAGAAATGATAGGAATTAAAGGTAAATGTAGTACTGCTGATATATGTAATGGAGAATTTGTATACACTAACAATCAAAGGCAAACAATTCACACAATGAAGTTACGAAACAGGGAATGTGCACAAATTGATGGGAAAGAGAGCATTCTGGAAGTGCATTGTGCATCTGGGCGCATGGTCAATCTGACGTCTGCATTGGCCGTGCAGCGTTTCCGGTGATGTGACCTCTGCAGAAGTCAGGGCATTCATACTTCTTGCGCTTCGCAGTGCTGTTGTCAAGGAAGTGAGTTTGTGTTTATACAGGATATACCTCCCCCCCTTACCGTCAACCAATCATGTCAATGTGGAGCTATACAAAGCCCTCTGCATTGTCCCTCCGCATTGCGATGTGGAACGGAGCTTGATTTGTCCTCTGCATGCCTCTGGAGGCTACGAAATTCCGTCACACCCTCCAACTGGAGCCTCCAACCACATTTTCGGATCAAGCATGAATTGGCTTTGGATTAGTTAATTGAGATGGGCGCAAAGTATTATTTACATGTTACAAATCGACTAAAACAATCTTGGTCGACCAACAGCCTAACGACCAAACAATAGACCAGTCGACTACTTGGGGTCAGCCCTACTCTGTACACAAGCCTACTCGTTTGGGCTGATGTAGCCTGTGGATGCCAAGAGTTACAAGGGTGAGGGCAAGGAACAGAAGAAAAAAAGAAAGCAAGAGTCCTTGGAGATTTTAAGAGGCAAGAGTGAGCAGCCATGGGATAGCCAGCCAGCCAGCGAGAAAGCGAGAGTGACAGTAATGAGTGCTGATAGGATTAGAGGCCTGGCAGACTGGGCTGTCTGGGGCCGGCCTCCCATTGATATAAACAAGATTCTGACTGCATTCCTGCAGTAGGCTGTCTGCACCATCACACACTGGCCGACTGGTTTCTCCTGGAGATAGTAGAATGTGTGGGCTGGTCCCAGACTTTAAATGTGTGACGGAGTGTAGTTACGGTGTTGTCTAGCGCAAGAGTGGTGGGCCGTTTATAGTTTCCACCCCCAACACACACACAAACAAATCATCCTCATCTCACACACCTTATCTGTTCTCCAGCAGGTACAAAACATGTACAGTACCTAGTAATTACAACAGTGCAGTAGGGTAATGGAGGAGCTTTTATACAAATCCTTATGGACTACTTTAATCTCTGCCTGTGATAACCAACACCCGACTCAGTGTAACAGAAATCTATTAAGGATAGTGTTCCTCACCCCTTTGACTCCTTTCAGGTCTCCTTTCAGCAGGCTGTCCAGAGGGAAGGTGATGATGTTGTTCATGTTCTGGAACTGAAATGGACAAAGTGGAGAGGGCTTAGGTCAGAGGGGTTTAACACGAGCATGGGTGAATAGTGACAACCAGAGATTATGCGTGCTGTTTAAATGCACTCACCTTAGCTGGTTGTGTGTGTGTGGGCCTGTCTTTCGATGTCTTTGTACAGACTCTGTATACTCTACAACGGTGTGTGTCTTAAAGTGATAATCTACTCCAAGAAATAAAAATCATGAAACTCCTGACAATTTGGTGAAAGCCTAGGTTCTATCAGTAGGTCAAATAACAATTTTCACCATGATTGAACTCTAGTGGTCGGTCTGTAAAATCAGGAAATTGTGTAGGAACGCATCATAGCTACGTACACTGAGTATACCAAACATTAGGAACACCTTCCTAATACAGAGTTCCTGCACCCCCCACATAGATTTTCAAGTAGATTTATGGTGCTCCCGAGTGGCGCTGCGGTCTAAGGCACTGAATCTCAGTGCAAGTAGGCGTCACTACAATCCCTGGTTCGAATCCAGGCTGTATCACATCCGGCGGTGATTGGGAGTTTGCTAGGGCGGCGCACAAATTGCACAGCTTTGTCCGGGTTTGGCCGGGGTAGTTCGTCATTGAAAATAAGAATGTGTTCTCAACTGACTTGCCTAGTTAGATAAAAGGGTAAATATATATATATATATATATATATATATATATATAAAACACAAGGTCAAATCTACACTGAAGTTGCTTACAATAAGGACATTGAATGTTGTGTGGCGGACGCCTGAGTGGCGGACTTATAGTTTTGAATTAAAATAAATAAATAAATAAATAAATAAATATAGATTATATATTAAATATATATTTATTTTAAGTCAAAACTATAACCCCGCCACTCAGGAACATTCAATGTCCTTATGGTAAGCAACTTCAGTGTAGATTTGACCTTGTGTTTTAGGTTATTGTCCTGCTGAAAGGTGAATTCATCTCCCAGTGTCTAGTGGAAAGCAGACTGAACCAGGTTTTCCTTTAGGATTTTGCCTGTGCTTAGCTCCATTCCTTAACAATTACAAGCATACCCATAACATGATGCAGCCACCAGTATGCTTGAAAATATGGAGCGGTACTTAGTAATGTGTTGTATTGTATTTGACCCAAACATAACACTTTGTATTCAGGACAAAAAGTGAATTGCTTTGCCAATTTTGCAGTATTACTTTAGTGCCTTGTTGGAAACAGGCTGCATGTTTTGGAATATTTTTATTCTGTACAGGATTCCTTCTTTTCGCTCTATCAATTAGATTAGCATTTTGGAGTAACTACAATGTTGTTGAATCATATCACAGCCATTCAACTCTGCAACTGTTTTAAAGTCACCATTGGCCTCATGGTGAAATCCCATAGTGGTTTCCTGAGTTCGGAAGGACGCCTGTATCCTTGTAGTGACTGGGCGTATTGATACACCATCAAAAGTGTCATTAATAACATCACCATGCTGAAAGGGATATTCAATGTCTGTTTTTTTCTTCTTTCTTTACCCATCTACCAATAGGTGCCCTTCTATGCGAGGCATCGGAAAACCTCCCTGGTCTTTGTGCTTAAATCTGTTTGAAATTCACTGCTCGACTGAGGTACAGAGATGAGGCAGTCATTCAAAAATCATGTTAAACACTATTATTGCACACAGAGTGAGTCCATGCAACTTATTATGTGACTTGTTAAGCACATATTTACTCTTGAACTTATTTAGGCATGCAAAAACAAAATGGGTTGCATACTTACTAACTCAAGACATTTCAGCATTTCAAAAACATAATTCCACTTTGACATTATGGGGTATTGTGTCTAGGCCAGTGACAAAAAAACTACAATTTAATCAATTTTAAATTCAGGCATTAACGCAACAAAATGTGGAAAAAGTCAAGGGGCATGAATACACCATATATACAGAAGTATATGGACACCCCTTTAAAATGTGCGGATTTGGCTATTTCAGCCACACCCGTTGCTGACCGATGTATAAAATTGAGCACACTGCCATGCAATCTCCATAGACAAACATTGGCAGTAGAATGGCCTTAGTGAAGAGCTCAGTGACTTTCAACGTGGCACCGTCATAGTTCGTCAAATCTCTGCCCTGCTAGAGTTGCTCCGGTCAACTGTAAGTGCTGTTTTTGTGAAGTGGAAACGTCTAGGAGTAACAATGGCTCAGCCGCAAAATGGTAGGCCACACAAAGGGACCCGAGTGCTGAAGCGCATAAAAATCATCAGTCATCGGTTGCAACACTCACTACCGAATTCCAAACTGCCTCTGGAAGAAACGTCAGCACAGAAACGGTTTGTCGGGAGCTTCAGGAAATGGGTTTACATGGCCGAGCAGCCGCACACAAGCGTCGGCTGGAGCGGTGTATAGCTCGCCGCCATTGAACTCTGGAGCAGTGGAAACGCATTCTCTGGTGTGATGAATCACGTTTCACCATCTGGCACTCTCACGAACAAATCTGTGTTTGGCGGATGCCAGGAGAACACTACCTGCTCCAATGCATAGTGCCAGCTGTAAAGTTTGGTGGAGGAGGAATAATGGTCTGGGGCTGTTTTTCATGGTTCGGACTAGGCCCCTTAGTACCAGTGAAGGGAAATCTTAATGCTGCAGCATACAATAACATTCTAGACGACTCTGTGCTTCCAACTTTGTGGCAACAGTTTGGGGAAGGCCCTTCCCTGTTTCAGCATGACAATGCCCCCCGTGCACAAAGCGAGGTCCATACAGAAATGGTTTGTCGAGATTGGTGTGGAAGACTTGACTGGCCTGCACAGAGCCCTGACCCCAACCCCATCGAACACCTTTGGAATGAATTCGAACGACGACTGCGAGCCAGGCTTAAATCTCCCAACCTTGCCCAACCTCACTAATGGTTGTGGCTGAATGGAAGCAAGTTCCCGCAGCAATGTTCCAACATCTAGTGGAAAGCCTTCCCAGAAGAGTGGAGGCTGTTATAGCAGCAAAGTGGGGACCAGCTCCATATTAATGCCCATGATTTTGGAATGAGATGTTCAATGAGCAGGTGTCCACATACGTTTTGTTCATGTAGTGTACTTTCTGAAGGCAGTGTATCTACTGTGGAATTAAAGGCATATGCGTGCGTGTGGAATTCCTATCCTAGGGACATGGAGAGATTTCCATCCTGCTCTAATTGTGTGTGTATACTCTGGGGTCCAAATGTTATCTGGAATCGGAGGCCTTTGGGGTAGATCAGTTTTCCATCACAACGTCCAAAGTGCTACTTGAAGACCAAATACCTGCTGGATCCAAATTACAGAGACCACACTTTGAATCCAATATAGATTCAAACAACCCCAAAGCTTTATTAGAAACACCTAACAAAGTCATTCTAGAGGATTTTGCCTCACCACAAGAACAATGTCAATTTACACAGAGCTGATTCACTGGTGTTTAATGTGTTGTCTCAAGAACTGACCACGTGGGTTGCCAGGTATGGAACTAGGTTGCCATGTTGGAGTCAGAGGATGGAATGGCTAATCTCCTGGCTTTGATTCTCCGCAGTCTCATAACACTTATTTCATTTTAAATTCCTCAAGCTGGTAGACTTTTCATCATTCAGAACAAATACTTAGTATGAAGGTGCATAGTAGAACAAAACTGGGTTCATCTCAGTCTTTCCTCTCACCAGGTTTTTGAAGAGGGCGGTGAGCTCCTTGGTGAAGACCGAGAACTTGAGGAAGGCAGAGCCCAGGTCGGGGTCGTCCCTGTAGACACAGTTCTCCCCAAACTTCTCCAGAGCCTGGGTGTACTGCTCCTCGTTCTCCACATGGGCTGGAAGGAGAGGAGAGAAAGAAGAAGGGATGAACATGGCAGCACCATGCCAGTGTGCAATTTAACAATCATTCTGCCAGCCTGTCCTTCGGGTATGGACATCAGCGGTGGAAAAACTGTAATACTTGAGTAAAAGTAAAGATACCTTAATAGAAAATGACTCAAGTAAAAGTGAAAGTCACCCAGTAAAATACTACTTGAGTAAAAGTCTAAAAGTATTTGGTTTTAAATATACTTAAGTATCAAAAGTAAAAATATTTTCTAATTCCTTATATAAAGCAAACCGTATTTTTTTTTTTTTTTACGGATAGCCAGGGGCACACTCCAACATCATTTATAAACGAAGCATGTTCGTTTGAGTCCGCCAGATCAGAGGCAGTCAGAATGACCAGGGATAAGTGAGTGAATTGAACCCTTTTCCAGTCCTGCTAATCATTCAAAATACTTTTGGGTGTCAGGGAAAATGTATGAAGTAAAAAGTACATTATTTTCTTTAGGAATCTAGTGAAGTAAAAGTAATAAAATATATAAATAGTAAAGTACAGATACTTTAATGTACTACTGAAGTAGTTTTTTGGGGTATCTGTACTTAAGTACTTTACACCACTGATGGACATACACACGGGCCATCTCAGCAGGATAACACATGTGCACGTGCACACGCACACCTTTTCTCATCCTTACATGGCAAAAATGAATCCCTTCCAATGAATAATAAATAGGGGCCTTGGTTAGAGTGCACAGTGCAGTGTGTGTGGAATTCCATTCACTTCAATATCCCCCCCTCCATCTCTCTGTCATTGTCTTTGGGAATCAAGGACACAACGAGAGAGAGAGAGAGAGAGAGAGAGAGAGAGAGAGAGAGAGAGAGAGAGAGAGAGAGAGAGAGAGAGAGAGAGAGAGAGAGAGAGAGAGAGAGAGAGAGAGAGAGAGAGAGAGAGAGAGAGAGAGAGAGAGAGAGAGAGAGAGAGAGAGTTGAAGACATTGTCTGCATCCCAAATGGGGATGGGTCAAAAGTAGTGCACTATATAAGGAACAGGGTCCCATTTGGGACACAGCCTGTGTTGTCACACTGGAGTGACTCCAGAGCAGTGGCCATGTGGCGGGGATGAGAAAAACAAAGGCCTTGAAAGAGGAAGAGAGAGAGACTGGCGTCCCCAGTTAAAGAGAACTGTGGTTACACTGTCTGGGTTCAATTGTGCAGACTGAGTATCACAAACTCTCTTGTACAATGAGATGAAAGAAAGAAGAATTACTCATGAAAGTTGACATTCATTAGACTTTGGGAGTCGATAGCCAAAACTGACACTGTCACTGGTTACAGTTTGCACTTCCTGATTGTAACCCAGCTAGCACATAACATTCTGAGAACCAAATTATTATTATTTATTTATTTTTTAAGAGCCTGTTTGTCCTACGGTTATTTTGCATACAACCTTTCCATAATGTTTCCTACAGGTTTCCTTAAATGTTCTATTTAAAGTAATTTTCTCCAATTATTCAGAGAACGTTAAGAAACAACATTCTTCTGTGTGAATTTCTGTACTTCTAATAATGTTATTTAAAAACATACATCCGTTCTCAGAGGATAGAGTTTTGTTGATGCTATCTTGTTAAGTGTGTTCAGGTGTGTTGGCCGCACCCACTAATTGGCCACACAGTGCTTGTTTCCTTTGAAATAGGGTCTGTTTGAATAGACAAAAATGTACAGTTTTGTAAGAGTTAAAAACACATGGCAATCTCAGAACACTAAAACCCACACATTTACTTTCAGGGAACCATAGAAAAACATTCTCAGAACCTAAACTCTCCCTGCAACCTAAACATTTATGTTCCCAGAACAGGTGAAGTTTTCACTTCCCGAGGCCTCCCGAGTGGCGCAGCGGTCTAAGGCACTGCATCACTACAGACCCGGGTTCGATACAGCCGACCGCGAACAGGAGACCCATGAGGCAGTGCACAATTGGCCCAGCGTCGTCCAGGTTAGGGGAGGGTTTGGCCGCTCGCTGACACTGTCGCCAGTTGTATGGTGTTTCCTCCGACACATTGGTGCGGCTGGCTTCCGGGTTAAGCGATCAGTGTGTCAAGAAGCAGTGCGGCTTGGCAGGGTCGTGTTTCGGAGGACGAATGACTCTCGACCTTCGCCTCTCCCGAGTCCATACGGGAGTTGCAGCGATGGGACAAGACTAACTATCAATTGGACATCACGAAATTGAGGAGAAAAAAGGGTTTAAAAAAAAAAAAAATCTTATGGCTTTGTTCCCAGAAGCAATAGGAAAACAAAAGCTTAGGTTCCCACAACTTCAAAAGAACCTAATGTGCTAGCTAAATGACAAAAATGTGCATGTACAGTTAGGTTGATTCTAAAACTAAGGCTAAAGCTAATACATATGGGTGTGGTATAAAAAAAAAAAACAAGAGAGAGAGATGCCACCCGTAAGTGTGTGTGTGAGTGGAACAGGAAGTTGGCAATTCAACTAATCAAACCTAGCAGCACCAGTTCAAGCAACAAAAGGGAAGTCCATAAAGCAGGCCTGACAGATGTCACCTAGCCTCAGACCCACACTTCATTTAGTGCTGCTAACAGCTAATAAACCAGAGTTGCAGAGGAACACTGGGATTTGAGGCACTGGTTGGGTGCAGGGAGAGTTGCCATGGCGACCCAGAGACTTTCCCTCAAACTATGGTTAATCACTAAAACAATACACTACGGAAAAAGAAAAAAACAGCACGTCAGAAATCAGCTCAATGTAATTGAAGAATCCATAGACTAACCACTTCTGGGAAAATTGGAAAACACTAAACAAACAACACAAAGAATTATCTATCCAAAATGGAGATGTATGGGTAAACCACTTCTCCAATCTTTTTGGCTCTATAACAAATAACAAACAGCAAAAACATATACATGATCAAATACAAATCTTAGAATCAACTATTAAAGACTACCAGAACCCACTGGATCCTCCAATTACCTTGAATGAACTACAGGACAAAATAAAAACCCTCCAACCCAAAAAGGCCTGTGGTGTTGATGGTATCCTCAATGAAATGATCAAATATACAGACAACAAATTCCAATTGTCTATACTAAAACATCTGACATTATAAAATCCATGTACACAAGCTGTTAAAATAGGCAAAAAAACACACACATTTCTTCCCACAGGGCAGTGGGGTGAGACAGGGATTCAGCTTAAGCCCCACCCTCTTCAACATATATTTTAACGAATTGGCGAGGGCACTAGAAAAGTCTGCAGCACCCGGCCTCACCCTACTAGAATCTAAAGTCAAATGTCTACTGTTTGCTGATGATCTGGTGCTTCTGTCACCAAGGAGGGCCTACAGAAGCAACTAGATCTTCTGCACAGATTCTGCCAGACCTGGGCCCTGACAGTAAATCTCAGTAAGACCAAAATAATGGTGTTCCAAAAAAGGTCCAGTCGCCAGGACCACAAATACAAATTGTGAACGATCTGAGAGACAAGGCAAGGAGGGCATTCTATGCCATCGAAAGGAACATAAAATTCGACATACCTATTAGGATCTGGCTAAAAATACTTGAATCAGTTATAGAACCCATTGTCCTTTATGGTTGTGAGGTCTGGGGTCCGCTCACCAACCAAGAATTCGCAAAATGGGACAAACACCAACTTGAGACTCTGCATGCAGAATTCTGCAAAAATATCCTTTGTGTACAACGTAGAACATCAAATAATGCATGCAGAGCAGAATTAGGCCGTTACCCGCTAATTATCAAAATCCAGAAAAGAGCCGTTAAATTCTACAACCATCTAAAAGGAAGCGATTCCCAAACCTTCCATAACAAAGCCATCACCTACAGAGAGATGAACCTGGAGAAGAGTCCCCTAAGCAAGCTGGTCCTGGGGTTCTGTTCACAAACACACCCCACAGTGCCCCAGGACAGCAACACAATTAGACCCAACTAAATCATGAGAAAACAAAAAGCTAATTCTTTCCAATGTGTCAAGTAATTAACAAAAACAACTTTGCCAACTAGAATGCTATTTGTCCCTAAACAGAGAGTACACAGTGGCAGAATACCTGACCACTGTGACTGACCCAAACTTAAGGAAAGCTTTGACTATGTACGGACTCAATGAGCATAGCCTTGCTATTGAGAAAAGCCGCCGTAGGCAGACCTGGCTCTCAAGAGAAGACAGGCTATGTGCACACTGCCCACAAAATGAGGTGGAAACTGAGCTGCACTTCCTAACCTCCTGCCCAATGTATGACCATATTAGACACATATTTCCCTCAGATTACACAGATCCAAAGAATTTGAAAACAAATCCGATTTTGATAAACTCCCATATCTACTGGGTGAAATACCAGTGTGCCATCACAGCAGCAAGATTTGTGGCCTGTTGCCACAAGAAAAGGTCAACCAGTGAAGAACAAACACCATTGTAAATACAACCCATATTTATGCTTATTTATTTTCCCTTTTGTACCTTAACCATTTGTACATTGTTACAACACTGTATATATACATAATATGACATTTGTAATGTCTTTATTCTTTTGGAAGTGTAACGTTTACTGTTCATTTTTATTGTTTATTTCACTTTTGTATATTATCTACTTCACTTGCTTTGGCAATGTTAACATACAGTGGGGCAAAAAAGTATTTAGTCAGCCACCAATTGTGCAAGTTCTCCAACTTAAAAAGATGAGAGGCCTGTAATTTTCATCATAGGTACACTTCAACTATGACAGACGAAATGAGAAAAAGAAATCCAGAAAATCACATTGTAGGATTTTTTATTTATTTATTTGCAAATTATGGTGGAAAATAAGTATTTGGTCAATAACAAACGTTTATCTCAATACTTTGTTATATACCCTTTGTTGGCAATGACAGAGGTCAAACGTTTTCTGTAAGTCTTCACAAGGTTTTCACACACTGTTGCTGGTATTTTGGCCCATTCCTCCATGCAGATCTCCTCTAGAGCAGTGATGTTTTGGGGCTGTCGCTGGGCAACACGGACTTTCAACTCTCTCCAAAGATTTTCTATGGGGTTGAGATCTGGAGACTGGCTAGGCCACTCCAGGACCTTGAAATGCTTCTTACGAAGCCACTCCTTTGTTGCCCGGGCTGAAAGACCCAGCCACGTTTCATCTTCAATGCCCTTGCTGATGGAAGGAGGTTTTCACTCAAAATCTCACGATACATGGCCCCATTCATTCTTTCCTTTACACGGATCAGTCGTCCTGGTCCCTTTGCAGAAAAAAACAGCCCCAAAGCATGATGTTTCCACCCCATGCTTCACAGTATGTATGGTGTTCTTTGGATGCAACTCAGCATTCTTTGTCCTCCAAACACGACGAGTTGAGTTTTTACCAAAAAGTTATATTTTGGTTTCATCTGACCATATGACATTCTCCCAATCCTCATCTGGATCATCCAAATGCTCTCTAGCAAACTTCAGACGGGCCTGAACATGTACTGGCTTAAGCAGGGGGACACGTCTGGCACTGCAGGCAGGATTTGAGTCCCTGGCGGCGTAGTGTGTTACTGATGGTAGGCTTTGTTACTTTGGTCCCAGCTCTCTGCAGGTCATTCACTAGGTCCCCCCGTGTGGTTCTGGGATTTTTGCTCACCGTTCTTGTGATCATTTTGACCCCACGGGGTGAGATCTTGCGTGGAGCCCCAGATCGAGGAAGATTATCAGTGGTCTTGTATGTCTTCCATTTCCTAATAATTGCTCCCACAGTTGATTTCTTCAAACCAAGCTGCTTACCTATTGCAGATTCAGTCTTCCCAACCTGGTGCAGGTCTACAATTTTGTTTCTGGTGTCCTTTGACAGCTCTTTGGTCTTGGCCATAGTGGAGTTTGGAGTGTGACTGTTTGAGGTTGTGGACAGGTGTCTTTTATACCGATAACAAGTTCAAACAGGTGCCATTAATACAGGTAACGAGTGGAGGTCAGAGGAGCCTCTTAAAGAAGAAGTTACAGGTCTGTGAGAGCCAGAAATCTTGCTTGTTTGTATGTGACCAAATACTTATTTTCCACCATAATTTGCAAATAAATTAAAATAAATAAATAAATAAAAACAATGTGATTTTCTGGATTTTATTTCCTCATTTTGTCTGTCATAGTTGAAGTGTACCTATGATGAAAATTACAGGCCTCTCTCATCTTTTTAAGTGAGAGAACTTGCACAATTGGTGGCTGACTAAATACTTTTTTGCCCCACTGTATGTTTCCCATGCCAATAAAGCCCCTTGAATTGACAGAGACAGAGAGACAGGTGTTAATGTTTACTATTCCTTTTTGATTATTTCCCTTTTGTTTCTTGTCTATTTCACTTGCTTTGGCAATGCAAATAAATGTTTCCCATGCCAATAAAGCCCTTTGAATTAAATTGAGAAAGGTTTTTTTTACAAGTAGTACAGAGCTGCGGCTCTGAATATTGTTTCTTTATCCTATGTAATGTTTTCTCAGTGAATTTGGTGGGTTTTGTCCCCTGTTCAGAGAAAACCTGATATTACCAGGTTCTGACCACTAGACGGTGCTGTTCCTACTATTAGGGGATTTGTTAACCTCTCAGGGATTGCTGGAGCGCTAGCGGGCTGCTCCCGACACTACCAGGTGAAACGTAAGGCGCCAAAAAGTGTTCCATACTCATCAAAAGCTCTGTTTCTTGGCAATATCACAGCGTTGTCAGATTTCAAAAAGGCTTAACGGCGAAAGCAGCACATTTGATTGTTTGAGTGTAGCACCTCACATATTTTTCCCATAGCCATGAATCGATTAGCCATCATGGCACACACATAACACATTTCACAGCGAAAACAAATCAATTACCTGTTGAAGAACTTCTGCTGAGGTCATCCTAAGTGTCCAACGAAGACAATCCATGGTTCTTTTGTTAGAAAAAGTAATGTATTTTATCCATAAATCCTCCATTTGGTTCGCGCGTTATAATCAGAAACGACAGCCTCCACTAGTCCATTGAAACGTGACGCAAACTCGTTCATCTTATACCTATAAACTTGTCCAAGAACAATCAAACATAGTTTTAAATGTATCCTTAGGAACACTTTTACGTATATTTACTATTATAAATCAACCGGAATATAAACTGATCGATAAAGACGGTAAAAAAGACACTGCACGCTTTGTCGGGAACGCGCACTGGGTACTGTTTACATAAAAAGGTCACTTCCTAGTTTGCTCTTATTCTCTGGTCTAATTCATCCAAATTGAAAATGTACACTGTCTCGAGACTGTTGACATCTAAAGGAAGCGATGGGCACTGCATTCATATGCCCTTATATGGTCATTTTCATGAGGGAGGGGTTCCAAATGAGCAATGTGTCAAAATCACTTTTTCCAGGACAGAAATTCCTCGGGGTTTCGCCTGCTATATGCGTTCTGTTTTACTCACAGACAAATGGTTAACAGTTTTGGAAAATTCAGAGTGTTTCCTATCCAATGGTACCAAATATGTGCATATCCTATTTTCTGGGCCTGAATGGGAGGCATTTTACCTTGGGCACGCCAGGCTCTCCAAAACCGACCCCTCAGCTGCCACTCCCTAACAAGTTAAAGGGAACGTTCACCCAAATAACATATTGGTTTCCTTACCCTGTAAGCAGTCTATTGAAAAGGTACGACAGCAACCTATGCTTTGGATTTGTTTACTTGGCCACTGTTTCAAATGCTAACTTTTTAGCATCTGTGGCACAAATCCACCCAATAACAGGAGCAGCGCCATCTAGTAGTCAGAACCTGGTAATATCAGGATATACGATGGGAAATAAAGCTAACAACTTCAATGACTAATTTATCTGAACGGGGGAAAAACCCCGCCAAATTCACTGAGAATGCATTACATAGAATGTTCTATTTTTTTTCTTCAATCTTAGATGGTGAGTGTCAACATCCTCTTACTTGTGCTTTTGAGCTGGAAAGACCCAGAGAGAGAGATACAGTAGAGGAAAAAGAAAGAATGACAGAGACACAGAGAGAGACAGAGCGATGGAGAGAAAGAGCGTTGCGGAGGAGTGCGAGTATCGACACCCCAAGGCATCTGCCCCCAGAGAATGACTCAGCGGAACACATTATCGCACAGCATCTGTCCAGACATACTGCCACACACACACACGTTCACACGTGAAATTGAAAAACTACAAGCAACTCTTATGGTGATGCAATAAGATCAAGGTGGATGAATCATGTCTAGAACCAGCAGATCATAAAAATCCTACCGCAAGTTGAACATGACAAGCACTGCGTTTGGAGTCCTCTGAGCTCATAGGCATAGACTTAACGAGCGAGTTGAAAGCCCTCGATTAAAAAAAAAAAAAAAAAAAGGCTTTTAAATCTTAATCCCAAAGACGAAATGTCTACTGAAGGACATTTATCCTGCTTTTAGAGAACCCACAATGCTCTAGTCAAGTTACCTGAATGGGACATACCGTTTAATTCCCTTTGGGTTGCTGTTTTATTTGCCCTTGCTCACCTCTGACCATAGGTGTCTGACGCTACAACACACATGTTCAAAACACACGCAGACTGTTTAGGCAGAAAACCCAGCTGCTTTGTTGTGGGTCGCCATGGCCTGTGTGTCGCCAGCGGGCACTGCCTGGGCTTTTGTTTTGAAGTGGCACCTGAGATCAGGGCCTCTCAGTGCCTCAACTATCCACCCATGACAGAAAACACCCGGCGTAAAGCCCGCAAGGCTAGTCTCCTGTTTACTGTAATGCAACCCCAGCAGATAGACATGTCAGTGTACTGTGTGTCTGTGTACACTAGTACACGCCACCCCCCAGTGCATTCCTACACTGTCTCTTTCAGTCTCAGGCAGGGACAGTCAGTGATAACATGACATGGAAGGCTGGGTTCCGCTGTTGTGGATGAATCGATGGAATGACTTGGGCTCCTGTCTGTGGCAGGCCCTCAGGAAATGGTGGCCCTGTGTTTTATGGGAATCTTGAAAAAGAGGGAGGAGAGGTGACACATTCACCCATAGAAAGCTCTTTGAAAATCCACACACAGTTCTTTGACAACTAAATGCATACAAAGACACACAGAACAAACCAACTGTAGATCTGCAAAAACAAACAGACACACACGCCCCTGCTGTGGATTATCTAACAGCATAGAGAGTTGTTATTCCAGCATTGTCCGCTCCACCAGATCACTCCCTCTCTCCCTCCAGCTTAGGACCACTGTCCATGGAGGCTGAATAAATACTGCTGGACTTAACACCATTTTCACAATTTGGCCATTAAGGTTTACCCAGAGGACCACCAATTGGAGGAGAGAGGGGTCGTCGTTAGGGGAGAGCTCAGTGAGAGCGGACAGAGGAGTAAAACGTGTGTGTGTTATGGCTGTCCTGCTGTTTCTGTGGCTCTCAGTGGCCTCTACCTGCAGTTCAGGCACATACACATCCATCCACAGTATAGTTACATTAGTGCTTATGGAAGCCTAATTCCCTCCGTTACCTGGCAGCTTGGCGATAAAGTGTGTGTGTGTGTGTGTGGCTTGTGATGGAAAAACGCAAGACTGCAAGGGGAATGACAAATTAGTTAATGCGTGTGTCTGTGTGCTTCCAGTACGTATAATGTATGGTATATTCCTCATTGTTTACAACATGTGTATGCAAGCGAGTACTAAGTAGCTGTGTACTCATTATCATGTGTGTGATGCCTGCCTATGGAGCCATGGGCTCATCGTGACAAAGTTCACCCAGAAAAACAGATCGAACCCAGTGGCACAGCAGTGCATACAGCAAACACCATCAGTTTGACCAACAGCTGTGTCTGAATATAAACCAGCCAGATTAAAAACTCTGTGGGCCAATAGAGTGGTGATAGGGCGACAGATCTGCAGGCCCAGTGATGGGCAGACTGATAGGCGGCACCAGAGAGCCATGTGGCGTGGCAAGGGGAAGCTCTGCTCCAGCTCTGTCAGTCTGACTGGGCTCTCCACTGGGTCTCTGTCCTCCAGGAGGATGGGTGTGTCCATGGTGAAGGAGACACGCAATCATCTTCTCCGCTCTACTGTCACTGACCGACTGCCTGTCTGACTGACTGCCTGACTGTTCAAGACCGGCAACAGAGGCTCTCCTCAGATCAACTGTAACAGGTCAGAATCTCTGGGATGCTGCTTTCTGAGAAAAAAAAAATGGTCCTTTCGACAACATAGCTGGCTTCTCATCTTCTCAAAAGCTAGCATTTTTACCTGAGTGTGAGAAAGGAGGGAGGAAGAGATGGAGGCAGACCGAGATAAAACAGCTTGTCAGTATTGCTGGAGGGCCCTGTCAGGTCAAAAGTTAATACAACATCCAAACGGCAAGAGTCTGGAGCAGGAGTCTTCGAGATATGAACTTTGTGTATGGAATAACATTACAAACCTGGGCATGTGAAGGTCGCGGTTATGAGCAGCCAGCTAGGTTGTCGAATGGACAAGAATAGTTCTCTCAGAAAGCAGCATGCCAAAGCTACGGAGGGCAGGCAGCAACACCGATTTTAAAAGCTACAGAGCAAAGAGAGACTTCTCCCAATTCGCACCAACTGTCAGGGATGAATATTTCACCAAAGGAGAGTGAAGCCCAGGCAACTGACTAAGAATGTGGGTGGGGAAGGGAACCTGGGTGAGAGGTTCAGTTCAGTGCCTCTAGCCCACATTAGAATACCAAGCAGCACAGACTCAAAGTTGCATAGACCTCCTGACTGGAAAATACTAACACAGAATCTCACTGACAATGATGTCGAGCTGTTGAAATGTCTTACATTCTTCTTAATGGTCAAGGTTAGCAATCCCTCCAGGATTTCACAGGGATTTTTTGTGTTTGCTGCAGCAATTCTGACATTTGCAATGATTTTGTCCAATTTGTGATGAAAATGCGCTGACGAGGGAAAAAGTTTGTTGACGTGTGGCTTGATTGAACCATGAGGTAAAAGTGCCGTGATTGGATGAAATTGCAAGCCCTCTTTTTGTACTGCAGTAGTTGGTCAAAATATTGCAATGATTTGACTGTTTTTAATGTCGTGATTGGTCAAATTTGCAAGCCCTTGCATAATATGCGGGGAATTGTTGATTTTGCTAAAAAATTGGAGCACAGAATCACAGAATCCTGGAGGGACTGAGTTAGGTTCTATGCCTAAGTGTTCCTTCTGTTCTATGCAGAGCCTGAAAGAAAGCGCTAAATATGATAGCTAGCATTGGAACCAACTTTAGCACTAATGCTAACAAGCCCGGCAACACATGCTTTCACTATTCATATTGGAACTGACAAGGTCTTTGCTACACAGAAGGGCCAGAAAATGTAAGCTCCCACAGCTCTGCTGAAACAAAAGAGTCTTAATTCACAGCAATAATTCTCAGGAAGACTGGAAGGTCACCAAGTTCTCCTCTTATGCAATCAATCAACCTCTGTTCTTCTTCTGACTGAGGGTACATTCAGAAATGGCCCGTCTAGATGAATGACGACAAGGGGGGGAACCACAACGTGAAAGAACACGATAGCGGAATGTCAAGGAGTGATTCAAATCTAAATGTGAGCGACGGCTTCAGAACATCTCTTACTTCACAATAGTCAATGACCAGAGCAGTACAACTACTTTGATTTTTCTACAGCATTCTTGACACTTCTGTCTCGTGAAATTAACAAGACTACTTGAAAGGTTGTACTGACAATAAGTCCAGAGTTACTGAATACGACACACCCCTGTAGCCCAAATATTACCTACAGGTATCTAATATAGCTGTAAAACGTCTGACAGCTGAGCAGAGCTGACAGGGGTATAATAAACCTGGTAGCTGATATCTTAACTATTTTGTTTTCTGAGGCCTGAGGTTGACCAGTAGTAGAGGGTTATCTGTGAGGATCACAGACTAAAGCCTTCAGGAGAGACTAACCTCTCACATCACCAGGACTCCGATTTACAGCTGGCCTCTAACGCCACTCAAATCAGGTAGCCTATCAGTTAGAGCATTTGGCCAGTGACCGAAAGGTTGCGGATTCAAATATCCGAGCCGACAAGGTGAAAAATCTGTCAATGTGCCCATGAGCAAGGTACTTAACCCTAATTTACTCCAGGGGCGCCGTACTACTATGGCAGACACTGTAAAACATTTCTCTGCACCTTGTATGTGACAATAAAGCATTTTCTTTATGTTATCGAAACCTTCCTGTTATGACTATTATTGTACTGAACGTCTATGCAGTTACTACGCTTCTCAAAGGGGCAATGGCTTGTACTGGCACCTTAGGGGAATAGTAAGCTAAGTTACAATCACAAGCTGCTAGCTGCGGTTACACTCGAGCAAAGACATCAAATTTACATGACATTTTAATCTCCAACTTCCTAGCTACGTTTACATGCTAGCAAAGCCATCGACAGTACATACAATTTGAATCTAACTTCCCTTTGTCAAAAAAAACGAATGTCAGAAACAAGATGAATCTATAGTGTGTTTTCAATACTGAATTCTGTTGTCCAAGTAACAATTAAGATTGTCAGTGTTAAGAGGTCCAAAGCCTCTTACTGAAAGTGCTTAAAAGCTTAATGTGGTTTTAAAGAATTTAAGCCCCTTATTTTTGAGAGGATTCAGCCAACACCATGAATTCTACCCGTTATGAAAATCCTTCAATTGGAGGGTGATACCACAGCAAATTATGCATGTTGCCTAGTAACAAACTGGTAAAAGAGTCAAAATGCCTACCAGAGCCATCCACACATACTATATACACACATACACAAAACACACATCTGCAATGTTGTTTAGTGACACAAAGGCACTATTTCAGGATACCGGGAAGAGAGGAAGGAGATGAAGTGAGTGCTTGGAACTCCATTAGAACATTGTGTAGTGAGGCAGAGCGCAACACTGTCACCCTTTTGCCCCCGTACACTCACAAGTACTCACACAAAAGGGTGTTCCCTGGTACACCTGCTCCTCGAAGGTCTGGGGTAGACAGCTGTCTCCCCTTGAACAGAGGTAGCAGTGTTCCCATAAAAGCCCAGCTCAGCACAGAGAGAAAAGCGTCCCATACGCTCTCAGCAGGACCCTGTCATACAGCCCGAAGACAAGGCGCTGGAAACACCCCACACTGTCAGCCAGCCAGATTGAGCATGCTGATGAGCTCCGTGCACACATGCACACATTCAACCCGCCCACAACAAGCACACACTAATGAAGCCAGTCTACCAGTGGCCATCTTCCAGTGCATATGGATTCCTCAGTGTAAACCCTACCGTATGAAGCATTGACAGAGGGAGTCAGCGTTGCTGTTCTCTTCTCCATACCGTGTGTTTGGAGAACATATGAAGTTTGAAGGCAGGGCCATACATTTCAAACAGAGGCCATCCTCTCCCCACATTTGACTGAAAAACACCCTGTCATACCCTGGCCCACACACACCCCACCACGGCCTGAGCAGGTACATGGACTAGCTTATTGAGTTTCTGTGATGACCGTCACAGGTGGCTCTGAACTCTGACCTTTCATCAGATGGGAGCGGTATGGTGTTGTGACTCACCCAGACCCGAGGTGTAGATGGCCTTGACTGACTTCTTCATCTTGTACAGCACGCTACGGTCCACATCCAGCGCCTGGAGGGAGGGAAGGAGAGAAAGAAGGAGGAAGTCCAGTTATTGTCAGTTCAAGAACACCATGAAAGCCATATGGCACACGTTCTGTAGCATTCATGTTGCCTTGCCTACTAGCATGTCTGAATCGTTCCCACGAGTAATATTGGATGAGATAATGTTGTTTGAGGCACGTTGTCAGCTCTGGGCAACTTCTGTTTCCTAACGTTCTCTAGAGGATAAGTTTTTTTTTCTCATCTTTGGCATTGATAGCGTTTATCTTGCCACAAGCCATTGTGGACACAGGTGTGTCAGTGTGTGCCTACTATCTCTCTGTGTGTGTGTGTGTGTGTGTGTTTGTAGGTAGCAGGTGTGTTTTAAAGTGTATATGTGCGTGACTTTGGGTAGCAGGTGTGTGATTTGCATGTGTGTGTGTGTGTGTGTGCGCAAGGAGGAAGGTAACAGCCTCCTGACTGCAGGTGATTCATTATTCAGGACGATGCTATAAATAGGCCCAACTGAATCCCAGTGTGGCGTAAGAGGGGAGCGAGAGGAGTGCAGGAGGCATCCATACAGACCAGACAGTTGGAGCCACTCCGTTATGGAGGTAGGTCAGGCTGATGCGGTCTCACACTACTAAGAAGCCGTTCCTGTAAGATGTACACACACACAAAACTAACACACACACACACACACACACACACACACACACACACTTACAATACACACATACTCTGACTCCAGCTGAGACAATGCAACACTGTACCAACCAACGATCGGATGGTCTTCGGGGGATTTGGGAAATTAGTTTTGTGCTTCACCAAAAAGGTCCACCCGGCGCCACTCTGCCCTTGTTCCCAATATCCCTGAATTCAACAGATCCTATCCCCCCTCTTTGCCTCAGTCTGATTCTACTTTAGTGAAAGGCACAGCGGCTCCATTCAGTTGCCACAGATAAACATACACAGTATTCCCCTTGCTACCATGCTAGCCATGAGAGAGAATAGTTAGGCCTAAATCAGCGTTATATAACAAAAAATCCCTGAGAATTGCTCTGTTTTTGTTGGTATTGAATTTCACGGAGTGGGCGAGAGCTGACAATGTGCTTAGTCCCATTTATCAGGGGTTGCCTCTTGCTGACACAGGGAAGGCCACCTACATACAAAGTGAAGGAGACAAGGTGGGCGTAGGGATATCTAAAGACTTCTTACGTACAGAGAAGATATAATAAAAAGAGAGGAATTGAGATTTAGAAGACAGTCGAGCACCCATGCTTATCGAGCACGACCATAGACTAGTGGTCAAATATAGGCTACAACTTGTTGAATCCTACAATTTAGGGGGGGTTCCATTTTAGAAAGTGGAAAATAAGATGAAAACATGTCAGTGAGTGGAATTCTGAAAACCGGGCTGCCGCTGACCTCTGAGTTTGGACAATAGGAAGCATTGCCCTGGGTTACGATGCCACTGGGCTTATTGCATAAGACATTATTGACTTTCAATCCACATCCCACTTCTATACGTTTCCTACAAACCCGTTCTATCAGGAGAGAAGAAAGCCATCTCTCATAAGAGCTCATCAAATAGTAATTTTGATCCTGGCGATTAAGTCCCGTCTCCTCCGAAAGGAAGAAAAACAATCAACATAAAAGCTAAAAACCCTCATTAGCTGAACAGAATTACTCATCACAAGCGCTGACGCTAACGAGATCTCCACCTGGGTTCTCATACTCAGATCTTAGCTCCCTGCCCACCACTAGCGGAGAGTCACACAACGCAAGCCTTCTAAGATTCTCCTAAGACAGCCTACAAGCATTTATCACACAGCATTCACTGCTTGTGCTCCAGCTGACTGATTTAGCCAGTGGCCAGCAATTCTTTGCAGCAATTGTAGCCAGCTGATGTCAGACAAAACTCCAAATGTCATCGATACAGATGGAGTTATCCTAATTTGATGCTAAGAGTTTCCCATTCACCATTCTACTGTACAAATATGAGTCATGAGCCAGTCTAGCGTAAAATATATATGACTCACATAAACACAAAACCTTATTAGCTCCACAGACACCATCTGGATTCATAGACCGAAACAAAAGTCCGGACCCCACACATACTGAAACTCTGGTTTTCAACCACACTGGAGGTATTGTTCAAAGCAAGCTATGAAACCAAGTGATAAATCAACAATTTTCTGGATCCAATGTTCAACAACAGGATCCCCCTTTTAAAGAGTAACATGAGACGCAGGTTTGTAAAATGTTTTTGCACCATCCAATATATGGTTGTAAAATGTTTTTGAGCCATCCAATATCACCTTGGGCTCAAAAACTCTGCACTCTCTTTCCAGCCCTGGATATCTGCTTCCTTTAGTAGATATTTTACCTAACCTTGAGAGGCTACTTCGTGATAATGCCATAAAAGCATTTCTGCTGACATCATCCCTCCCTAAGTATACAGCAACAATGGGACTTGGATCTTCATTGATATCCAGTTCCTCTTTCCTTGAGAATGATACCTCCAAGCAGTGAGTTAGTTCAATGCCCACTCCAGAGGAAGTTACCGCCACTATTTCGACCTAATTCCTGTTCTAGTGTGGAAATGCTTGTTAAGTTCCACCCTCCGATCACCGTTGTATGGCGCATATAAATATTGAATAATTGGGTGTGCACATCTCCACATTCCTGTGTGCACAGCCCATACAGTCTATGGCACAGGACACAATCCGCAATTTGTAAACAAACCAAACAGCCAGGGTCAAGGGTAGCTTTGCCAATCGCTAAGGAGCACAGCACAGTGAACGGTAGCTACGACAAGGTTACGGACCATCCACTCTCCTCCTCCCACTTCTGCAACGATATTTAATGATCAAACATGAATTAGTTTAGCAGTAATACTGGAGTTTTACCGGCAAAGCTAGAGGCTAACTAACCTACTCACTGGACCAATAAAGCCAACTAGCTAGCCAGGTAGCTAGCTACCGGTAACAATTAGATACTGTGGACAATTGGTTCCAAAGTTGTTTCAAGCATAAGAGTACCTGTAATCCTGATAACCTAATTATCTGAAAACTAAAGGTTAGTTAGTAAGTAGCTAGCTCGAAATCTAGTTAGTTAGCTAGCTAACAAGCTACCTGGCTAGCCAGCAAGCTACCTGGCTAGCTAGCTAAACAACAGCTGGAAGGACTTAGCTGTAATGTTTACAAGTATCCCCAATGGCTATTGGATGACCAATAACAGTTGGCCCTAAAGCTGTTTGTAGGGAGCCAAGGAAAGCAACTATTGTCTGTGTCAGGGATGGGCACTAGCTAGAATGTAAACCAATACCTTTATAGCAATATAGCTAGCTACTAGTACAATAGCCCAACTTCTTGAACATTGTTTTGATGAGCTTGTTAGAACATGGTTGTCACTTGGTTAAATCATACTCAAATTCATTGTACCAAATGCATTGCCTATCAATAAACATCTTACAATGTATACATATGATGCAGTCTCTATTGCACTCCACATTTCCCTTTCCCACCTGGACAAAAGGAACACCTATGTGAGAATGCTATTCATTTACTACAGTTCAGCGTTCAACACCATAGTACCCTCAAAGCTCATCAATAAGCTAAGGACCCTGGGACTAAACACCTCCCTCTGCAACTGGATCCTGGACTTCCTGATGGGCTGGCCCCGGGTGGTAGAAGTAGGTAACAACACATCCGCCACGCTGATCCTCAACACAGGGGCCCCTCAGGGGTGCGTGCTCAGTCCCCTCCTTCACTCATAACTGCACGGCCAGGCACGACTCCAACACCACCATTAAATTTGCCGATGACACAACAGTGGTAGGCCTGATCACCGACAACGACGAGTCAGCCTATAGGGAGGAGGTCAGAGACCTGGCCGTGTGGTGCCAGGACAACAACTTCTCCCTCAACGTGATCAAGACAAAGGAGATGATTGTGGACTACAGGAAAAAGAGGACCGAGCACATCCCCATTCTCATCGACGGGGTTGTAGTGGAGCAGGTTGAGAGCTTCAAGTTCCTTGGTGTCCACATCAAACTAACATGGTACAAGCACACCATGACAGTCGTGAAGCAGGCACAACAAAACCTATTCCTCCTCAGGAGACTGAAAAGATTTGGCATGGGTCCTCAAAAGGTTCTACAACTGCACCATTAAGAGCATCCTGACTGGTTGCATCACTACCTGGTATGGCAACTGCTCGGCCTCCGACCGCAAGGCACTACAGAGGGTAGTGCGAACGGCCCAGTACATCACAAGCTTCCTGCCATCCAGGACCTCTATACCAGGTGGTGTCAGAGGAAGGCCCTAAAAATTGTCAAAAACTCTAGCCACCCTAGTCATAGACTGTTCTCTTTGCTACCACACGGCAAGCGGTACCAGTGCGCCATGTCGAGGTCCAAGAGGCTTCTAAACAGCTTCTACCCCCAAGCCATAAGACTCCTGAACATCTAGTCAAATGGCTACCCAGACTACTTGCATTGTCCACCCCGCCTCTCCACACCACTGCTACTCTGTTGTCATCTATGCTAGTCACTTTAATTAACTCTACCTACATGTACATACTACCTCAACTAACCGGTGCCACACATTGACTCTGCACATTGACTCTGCACCGGCACCCCCCTGTATATATTGCATTTTTTACTGCTGCTCTTTAATTACTTGTTATTTTTATCTCTTATTCGTATTTTTTGAATCTGCACTGTCGGTTAGGGACTCGTAAGTAAGCATTTCACTGTAAGGTCTACACCTGTTATATTCGACGCATGTGGCTAATACAATTTGATATCATGTAATTCTACTGTGTTCCTTGTTATTTACTTCATCCTGATATTACACTGTTGATGTGTATGGAGTACAAAGGTACTAGTTAGCTTGTATTCTCCAAACAATAACACCAGTGTTCCTGTAACAGAATGTGGGTACTGAAATTATAGCCAACAGAGGAAAAGTGGTGGCTTGTTAGAGGACAGACATGTTTCTAATTTCAGTGGTGCTCATGAGGACCCATCAGGGGTGCAACTTTCACTGGGGACGGGGGGACATGACCCCCCCCCCCCCACATTCTAACATTTTATTTTTGATCCGCCACTCCCATTTTTATCATTGCACTGTGATACAAAAAAGCTGCAATGGTGTACTTTAGGACCATGCGGACGCCTCAGAGTGGTCGGCTAGGCTGTTCGTCAGTTTCAGCCACTGTGCGGACACCACAGAGCGTGCGGACAGGTTGTGTGAAGCAAAGCTTCTGACCAGCACGGTGCTGCTGTCTCTGTGTTGCACCTTTTCTCAGAGTTGTTAAAGCAAGCAAAGCAGAAACGGGCTACTCTTTATTTGACTGATGTAGCTGGCAAGGTAACTTATGTTTGACTTAACAGAAAAAAATGATTTATTCCCAGTGCTGAGCTAGTAGTGTAACTGACATGTTACGTTAGTTAATGATTCATCCCCTCTCGGCTGAAGTTCTGTCTGAAGAGAATGAACTAGCTCCCTAGCTAATTTGGAATGGGTCCTCAGATCCTCAAAAGGGTTATACAGCTGCACCATCGAGAGCATCCTGACGGGTTGCATCACTGCCTGGTACGGCAACTGCTCGGCCTCCAACCGTGTCTCCCGCTTGCTAGTGTAGTAACGACTACCCAGCGGCTTCCCTGTTAATCTATTGCTGTTCACTGGACCCTATGATCACTTGGCTACATAGCTGATGCCTGCTGGACTGTTCATTAATCACGGTACTCCCAAAGTTTTTTTTCTTCAGTTTTTTTGGTTTTTTTCTGTCGACCCTCTCTGCCCATTCATCGCCATTTTACCTGTTGTTGTTGTCTTAGCTGATTAGCTGTTGTTGTCTTACCCGTTGTTGTCTTAGCTAGCTCCCCCAATCAACACCTGTGATTGTTTTATGTCTCTCTCAAATGTCAATATGCCTTGTATACAGTTGTTCAGGATAGTTATCATTGTTTTAGTTTACTGCGGAGCCCCTAGTCCCACTCTACATGCCTCAGATACCTCCTTTGTCCCACCTCCCACACATGCGGTGACCTCACCCAGCATAACCAATGCGTCCAGAGATGCAACCTCTCTTATAGTCACTCGATGCCTGGGTTTACCTCCACTGTACCCACACCCACCATACCGGTCTGTACAATATGCCCTGAATCTATTGTACCACGCCCAGAAATCGGCTCCTTTTATTCTCTGTCCCCAACGCACTAGACGACCAGCTTTGATAGTCTTTAGCTGTACACTCATCCTACTCCTCCACTGTTCCTCGGGTGATGTGGAGGTTAACCCAGGCCCTGCGTGTCCCCAGGCACTTTCATTTGTTGACTTCTGTAACCGAAAAAGCCTCGGTTTCATGCATGTTAACATCAGAAGCCTTTTCCCTAAGTTTGTTTTACTCACTGCTTTAGCACACTCTGCCAACCCTGATGTCCTTGCCGTGTCTGAATCCTGGCTTAGGAAGGCCACCAAAAATTCTGAGATTTCCATCCCCAACTACAACATTTTCCATCATGATAGAACTGCCAAAGGTGGAGAAGTTGCAATCTACTACAGAGAAAGCCTGCAAAGTTCTGTCATACTTTCCAGGTCTATGCCCAAACAGTTCGAGCTTCTAATTTTAAAGATTGATCTCTCCAGAAAAAAGTCTCTCTCTGTTGCCGCCTGTTACAGACCCCCTCTCAGCTCCCAGCTGTGCCCTGGACACCATATGTGAATTGATTGCAACCCATCTATCTTCAGAGTTCGTTCTGTTAGGTGACCTAAACTGGGATATGCTTAACACCCCAGACGTCCTACAATCTAAGCTAGATGCCCTCAATCTCACACAAATCATCAAGGAACCCACCAGGTACAACCCTAAATTCGTAAACATGGGCACCCTCATAGATATTATCCTGACCAACTTGCCCTCCAAATACACCCCCGCTGTTTTCAATCAGAATCTCAGCGATCACTGCCTCATTGCCTGCATTCGCTATGGGTCCACGGTTAAACAACCACCCCTCATCACTGTCAAACTCTCCCTAAAACACTTCAGCAAGCAGGCCTTTTTAATCGACCTGGCCCGGGTATCCTGGAAGGATATTGACCTCATTCCGTCACTCGAGGATGCCTGGTCGTTCTTTAACTTCTTATGGCTAGGGTCCCATTTTCCGAATTTTCGCCTGTCTGACATGCCCAAAGTAAAATGCCTGCCACTCAGGCCCAGAAACTAGGATATGCACATAATTAGTACTATTGGATAGGAAACACTCTGAAGTTAAAATAATGTATGTGAGTATAACAGAACTGATATAGCAGGCAAAAACCAGAGAAATCCAGAAATCATTTTTTTGACCCTTCCTGACTTTGAATGGCTGATAAAATAATTCTCAGGGAAATAGGACTCAAGTTGCAGTACCTATGGCTTCCACTAGATGTCAACAAGAGAGCCGAAAGGAAGACGATTTTGTATGACATACCAGGATATCATTTCTGTCTAGTGCACGAGATACCCGGGAGCGTGCAGTTCGGTGTTTACCTTTTTTATGGTGTAAGTTATTATCCGAGTGAAATATAATAGCCAATATAGATAAATGGATGCCTAAGGATAAATTATAAATGATATTTGATTTGTTTGGGCAAAGTTGATAGGTATAATTTGAACACATTCTCTTCACTGTACAATGGGCGAGTAGACTGGAAATGCTTGGTGGACTATCTGAACGCGGCCAACCAAACAGAGATTTATGGATATAATAAATGACTTTTTCTAACAAAAGAACCATGGATTCTCTTGTTTGGACATTTGGGATGCCCTCAGCAGAAGTTCTTCAAAAGGTAAGCGATTTATTTTAGCTCTTATATGGGTTTTGTGAGACCCGCGCTGGATATGAATTTATGCTAATGTGGAAAATATGTGAGGTGCTATCCTCAAACAATCAAATGTTGTGCTTTTGCCGTAAAGCCTTTTTGAAATCTGTGATATTAACAAGACTCTAATCAATCTTTGCAACCATATGCAACACTTGTATATCCATGAATGTTAAATATTACACATTTTTATTTTGAATTTGCGGCACTTTGTTTGCTCCGAAAACGAACCCGCTCACGGGATCGGATCCGTAAGAGGTTAAAAGTAATTTCAAAAAAATTAGAACTAAAAACAGAAATGTTATTTTATCCGTTATTTTACCAGGTAAGTTGACTGAGAACACGTTCTCATTTACAGCAACGACCTGGGGAATAGTTACAGGGGAGAGGAGGGGGATGAATGAGCCAATTGTAAGCTGGGGATGATTAGGTGACCATGATGGTATGAGGGACAGCTTGGGAATTTAGCCAGGACACCAGGGTTAAACACCCCTACTCTTACAATAAGTGCCATGGGATCTTTAAATGACCTCAGAGAGTCAGGACACCCGTTTAACGTCCCATCCGAAAGACGGCACCCTACACAGGGCAATGTCCCCAATCACTGCCCTGGGGCATTGGGATATTTTTTTAGACCTGAGGATAGAGTGCCTCCTACTGGCCCTCCAACACCACTTCCAGCAGCATCTGGTCTCCCATCCAGGGACTGACCAGGACCAACACTGCTTAGCTTCAGAAGCAAGCCAGCAGTGGGATGCAGGGTGGTATGCTGCTGGCCATAGCCCTTGGTTCACTCCAGACCTGAATGCCCTCGACCAGCACAAGAACATCCTGTGGCGGACTGCACTAGCATCGAATAGTCCCCGCAATATGCAACTTTTCAGGGAAGTCCGGAAACAATACACGCAGTCAGTCAGCAAAGCAAAGGCTAGCTTTTTCAAACAGAAATTTGTATCCTGTAGCTCTAACTCCAAAAAGTTTGGGGATACTGTCAAGTCCATGGAGAACAATAGCACCTCCTCCCAGCTGCCCACTGCACTGAGGCTAGGTAACACTGTCACCACCGATAAATCCACGATAATCGAACATTTCAATAAGCATTTCTCTACGGCTGGCCATGCTTTCCTCCTGGCTACCCCAACCCCAGCCAACACCTCCCCAGCTTCTCCTTCACCAAAAGCCAGATAGCAGATGTTCTGAAAGCGCTGCAAAACCTGGACCCGTACAAATCAGCTGGGCTAGACAATCTGGACCCTCTCTTTCTAAAATTATCCGCCGCCATTGTTGCAACCCCTATTACCAGTCTGTTTAACCTTTCTTTAGTTTCATCCGAGATCCCTAAAGATTGGAAAGCTGCCGCGGTCATCCCCCTCTTCAAAGGGGTTGACACTCTAGACCCAAACTGTTATAGACCTATATCCATCCTGCCCTGCCTTTCTAAAGTCTTCAAAAGCCAAGTTAATAAACAGATCACTGACCACTTCGAATCCCACCGTACCTTCGCCGCTGTGCAGTCCGGTTTCCCGAGCTGGTCACGGGTGCACCTCAGCCACGCTCAAGGTACTAAACAATAACATAACCGCCATCGATAAGACAGTACTGTGCAGCAGTCTTCATCGACCTGGCCAAGACTTCCGACTCTGTCAATCACTGTAGTCTTATCGGCAGACTCAATAGCCTTGGTTCTCAAATGACTGACTCGCCTGGTTCACCAACTACTTCTCAGGTAGAGTTCAGTGTGTCAAATTGGAGGGCCTGTTGTCCGGACCTCTGGCAGTTTATGGGGGTACCACAGGGTTCAATTCTCAGGCCGACTCTTTTCTCTGTATATATCAACGATGTCGCTCTTGCTGCAGGTGATTCCCTGATCCACATCTACACAGACGACACCATTCTGTATACATCTGGCCCTTCTTTGGACACTTGTGTTAACAAACCTCCAAACGAGCTTCAATGCCATACAACACTCCTTCCGTGGCCTCCAACTTCTCTTAAACGCTAGTAAAACTAAATGCCTGCTCTTCAACCGATCGCTGCCGCACCCGCCCGCCCATCTAGCATCACTACTGTGGACGGTTCTGACTTAGAATATGTGGACAACTACAAAGACCTAGGTGTCTGGTTAGACTGTAAACTCTTCTTCCAGACTCATATTAAGCATCTCCAATCCAAAGTTAAATCTAGAATCGGCTTCCTATTTCGCAACAAAGCCTCCTTCACTCACGCCACTAAACATACCCTCGTAAAACTGACTATCCTACCGATCCTCGACTTCGGCGATGTCATCTACAAAATAGCTTCCAATACTCTACTCAGCAAACTGGACGCAGTCTATCACAGTGCCATCCATTTTGTTACCAAAGCTCCTTATACCACCCACCACTGCGACCTGTATGCTCTAGTCGGCTGGCCCTCGCTACATATTCGGCGCCAGACCCACTGGCTCCAGGTCATCTATAAGTCTTTGCTAGGTAAAGCTCCACCTTAACTTAGCTCACTGGTCACAATAACACCAACCCATAGCACGCGCTCCAGCAGGTATATCTCACTGGTCATCCCCAAAGCCAACACCTCCTTTGGCCACCTTTCCTTCCAGTTCTCTGCTGCCAATGACTGGAACGAATTGCAAAAATAACTGAAGCTGGGGACTTACATTTCCCTCACTAACTTTAAACATCAGCTATCTGAGCAGCTAACCGATTACTGCAGCTGTACATAGCCCATCCAATCTACCTACCTCATCCCCATATTGTTTTTATTTACTTTTCTGCTCTTTTGCACACCAGTATTTCTACTTGCACATCATCATCTGCACATCTATCACTCCAGTGTTAAATTTGCTAAATTGTAATTACTTTGCTACTATGGCCTATTTATTGCAATACCTCCTCAAGCAATTTGCACACATTGTATATAGACTATTGTTTTCTATTGTGTTATTGACTGTACGCTTGTTTATTCCATGTGTAACTCTGTGTTGTTGTTTGTGTCACACTGCTTTGCTTTAACTTTGCCAGTTTGCAATTGTAAATGAGAACTTGTTCTCAACTAGCCTACCTGGTTAAAAAAAGGCACTAGAGGGTAGTGCGCATGGCCCATTACATCACCGGGGCCAAGCTTCCTGCCATCCAGGACCTCTATACCACGCGGTGTCAAAATTGTCAAAGACTCCAGCCACCCTAGTCATAGAATGTTCTCTCTGCTACCGCACGGCAAGCGGAACCTGAGCACCAAGTCTAGGTCCAAAAGGCTTCTAAACAGCTTCTACTCCAAAGCCATAAGACTCCTGAACAGCTAATCAAATGGCTACCCAGACTATTTGCATGCCCCCGCTTTTACACCACTGCTACTCTCTGTTAATATCTATGCAGTCACTTTAATAACTCTACCTACATGTACATATTACCTCAATTACCTCGACACCGGTGCCCCGCACATTGACTCTGTACCGGCACCCCCTGTATGTAGCCCCTGTTATTCTTATCTCTTACATTTTTTTTTGTGTATTTTCTTAAAACTGCATTGCTGGATTAGGTCTTGTAAGCAAGCATTTCACTCTTATATTCAGCGCATATGACAAGTAAAATTGGATTCCCTACTTTTCACACCTACACGGTATAAAACAGCTCTGTAGACTACACTTGCATGGTGCACAGTCAGTACACAACATTAATGATGAATGCATACAGATACAGTTGAAGTCGGAAGTTTACATACACTTAGGTTGGAGACATTAAAACCCGCTTTTCAACCACTCCGCAAATTGCTTGTTAACAAACTATAGTTTTGGCAAGTCGGTTAGGACATCTACTTTGTGCATGACACAAATCAATTTATTTCACTTATAATTCACAATCACAATTCCAGTGGGTCAGAAGTTTACATACACTAAGTTGACTGTGCCTTTAAACAGCTTGGAAAATTCTAGAAAATTATGGCTTTAGAAGCTTCTGATGGGCTAATTGACATCATTTGAGTCAATTGGAGGTGGACCTGTGGAATTATTTCAAGGCCTACCTTCAAACTCAGTGCCTCTTTGCTTGACATTATGGGAAAATCAAAAGAAATCAGCCAAGAAAAAAAAATAGACCTCCACAAGTCAGATTCATCCTTGGAAGCAATTTCCAAATGCCTGAAGGTACCACGTTCATCTGTACAAACAATAGTACGCAAGTATAAACACCATGGGACCATGCAGCCGTGATACCGCTCAGGAAGGAGACACGTTCTGTCTCCTAGAGAAGAACGTACTTTGGTGCGAAAAGTGCAAATCAATCCCAGAACAACAGCAAAGGACCTTGTGAAGATGCTGGAGGAAACAGGTACAAAAGTATCTATATCCACAGTAAAACATGTCCTATAATCGACATAACCTGAAAGGCTGCTCAGCAAGGAAGAAGCCACTGCTCCAAAACCGCCATAAAAAAGCCAGACTACGGTTTGCAACTGCACATGGGGACAAAGATCGTACTTTTTGGAGAAATGTCCTCTGGTCTGATGAAAAAAATATATAACTGTTTGGCCATAATGACCATCGTTATGTTTGGAGGAAAAAGGGGGAGGCTTGCAAGCCGAAGAACACCATCCCAACCGTGAAGCACGGGGGAGGCAGCATCATGTTGTGGGTGTGCTTTGCTGCAGGAGGGACTGGTGCACTTCACAAAATAGATGGCATCATGAGGCAGGACAATTAAATGGATATATTGAAGCAACATCTCAAAGCATCGGTCAGGAAGTTAAAGTTTGGTCGCAAATGGGTCTTCCAAATCGACAATGACCCAAGCATACTTCCAAAGTTGTGGCAAAATGTCTTAAGGACAACAAAGTCAAGGTATTGGAGTGGCCATCACAAAGCCCTGACCTCAATCCTATAGAACATTTGTGGGCAGAACTGAAAAAGCGTGTGCGAGCAAGGATGCCTACAAAGCTTACTCAGTTACACCAGCTCTGTCAGGAGGAATGGGCCAAAATCCACCCAACTCATCGTGGGAAGCTTGTGGAAGGCTACCCGAAACGTTTGACCCAAGTTAAACAATTTAAAGGCAATGCTACCAAATACTAATTGAGTGTATATGTAAACTTCTGACCCACTGGGAATGTGATGAAATAAATAAAAGCTGAAATAAAATCATTCTCTCTACTATTATTCTGACATTTCACATTCTTAAAATAAAGTGGTGATCCTAACTGACCTAAGACAGGGAATTTTTATAGGATTAAATGTCGGGAATTGTGAAAAACTGAGTTTAAATGTATTTGGTTAAGGTGTATGTAAATTTCCGACTTCAACTGTATGTAATGGGGACTTGATAGACATCACAAACAATGCACACAATGAAGTTATGAAACAATGAATACACACGAAATGACGGGAGAGAGCGCATTCTGGAGAGAGACGGGCCTTGTGCATCTGAGCCACAATCCCCTTATTCTTGGACCGGGGCAACCTCGTGGCCTCAATGGATTAGTCCTCTCATCGGTGTCTCGTGTGCCATGGAGGGGGGGAAAAAATCTCTTTGCGACTGCTCAAAAAAAAAAAAAAAAAATGTTTTCAATACAGAACCCTTTTGTAATACAGTAGGCTATTCCATAAGGCACCCAGATGTTGTGAAAGTTGCACAGTATACTCTTGAAATAATAATAATCTTATAATAAATAAAATCTAGTGATGCATAACTTGACATTTCTTGCATCCTTTGTGACATTGGGAGAGGATAACCAACCTTCCAATTAATAGCAATGCATTTCTTAGCCGCTATAAATTCTAGGTTACAGTTTCTTCTGAGAAGAAGTCGCCAATATCAACATTTCCAAGCAAACAAAAACCAGGAGAAGGGAGAATCTGTAGACATGATGAGATAAAATAACATGTTCTTTGCCAGAATTCAGCCAGCCTTCATGATCACAACATATCATGTAAATACTGTATGTCCCCTTTTGTGTTCCAGCAGAGGAATTACATTTCTGAGTGCATGATATTCAGTTTCACTGGCATGTAGGACGTTCTATAGATAGTTTTAAACTGCAGTATTTGTCTGAGATTATATGAACATGACTGGGCATACATACACCTCTCTTTTTTGGAATTGTGATACAGTGAATTATAAGTGAAATAATCTGTCTGTAAACAATCGTTGGAAAAATTACTTGTGTCATGCACAAAGTAGATGTCCTAACCGACTTGTCAAAGCTATAGTTTGTTAACAAGAAATATGTGGAGTGGTTGAAAATCAAGTTAATGACTCCAACCTAAGTGTATGTAAACTTCTGACTTCAACTGTACATCACTAACCGTAGCCTACATTTACCATTTATTCCCATCATTTCAAATCTGTATTGTTTGTTTCGTTGCATTCAATATATTATTATTACAGTCAGTTACCATTCGTTCTCATTGTCAGAGTGGACATGTGTTTTGCAGGACAACCTATTCTACATGTGAGAAACAAGTTTGTTTATTTCATTTATGAGTTTTATCAATATATTCATCGTCTTGTGTTTGAAACGCTCCTATCAATGTTGAGTAATGACGCACACCTGATTACACATACAGAAGAAGGACTAGTCTACCTGGCCAGCACGCAAATGTAGGCCTATAAAATATGCCCATTTCAGGATGTCTGATGGTATTTCTGATTGTCTTAACTCACCACCACAAATGAGCTGTGGAGCTTAAAGTATTATTTTTCAAACAGCAAGTTTACAAAGTCTGTTTTTAGAATCAATTGAGAATGACAATAGTTCCTCAAAGTACCTGAACAATATTTCCAGCTCACTCACTTTCAATAATCACTCAGCAGGAAAGGGAAAAATGTGATGCTATGATCCAGTGGAAACGTCATAAAATAAATGATGACTTCTAATCCCTTGCACAAATAGCCTACAGCGGTGTCTGTACCGACCCAGTTGATCAAATGTTTTAAGAGTGTTGTAGACAGGCCATGCGTAGCCAATGTAATTTATATAATTATTATAATCTTAAAAAAAAAAAAAAATCAGGATATTTTCTAACTGCAGGCTGCAATGTTTTTATGTGTTGGCTTTATATAGATTATCATCACGTAGTTGGCAATGGCAATAAAAGTTACTTTTAGATTTGTATACATATTAATTTAGATAGAATGTAGAAACCACAGACAATGATTTTGGGATACAAAGACTATTATGAATGAAATGACTGTTCCACAAAAATGTGCATATGAAACCCATAACTGGCAAGCAGATTGGTAGAAATGTAAAAGATAAATTGGCACTCCAAATGCAAAAGGTTGCCGACCGCTGGTGTATCCTATTACCGGCAACTTCAGCAGCATAACGACAGAATCTGCGAAGGCCAGCAATAGCGTGAGAAGGAGGGTCGGGAACAGGTTATCTTGATCTCTGGCTCCCTCGAGTCATTTGTGTGTCATCATTATTTAATCAAACAGCGTGCTTAAAGCATCAGTTCAATACATACAGTTGATCTTATTAAAAACAGTGTGTCTATATATGGAAAAACACACGTCTTAACATTTTGATTGGTCGATAGAAGGTCAAGCCTCCCATGTTAGTCCAGCCTACTCTACTTCACCTAGGTGGCTTAGGGATTTTAGCAGGGTGGAACAATCACGGATGGTGACCTGATTAGCATTTTTGGGGGAGAGAGAATCCTTTATTTTCTGAGCGTGTGTGAGTTATGTTATTTACAGTGGCATAGGCCTACCTTTACAATAAGCTACTCAAATTGAATGTGCACACTTCGTTTTTCTGGACAAGCTTCGGTGAGGCTAAATTGTTGTTTTCTGTTGACTCCTAAACACAGACACAAAGGTGGAGTTCATGAATAGTCACATTGTTTGTCTTTCATGGATCAATGGATAGCCTAAGTTCTATGAACTTGACAATGACATTTTCATGCATTCTCCATGGAGAGGAAGGTGTCTGGCCATGGTTTCACTTCTGTGGCCATGCAGAGAAGAGGGGGGCTGGGATGGGTAGCCTTAGAGAAAATGGCATATAGGGGGAAGTGGGAAAGGGGATACCTAGTCAATTTCACAACCGAATGCATTCAACCGAGGTGCGTCTTTCGTATTTAAAAATGAAATATAAATGCAACAATTTCTAAGATTTTACTGAGTCAAATCAAATTGTATTTGTCACATACACATGGTTAGCAGTTGTTAATGCGAGTATAGCGAAATGCTTGTGCTTCTAGTTCAGACCATGCAGTAGTATCTAACAAGTAATCTAACAAATGCACAACAACTACCTTATACACACACAAGAGTAAAGGAATGAATACGAGTTTGTACATATAAATATATGGATGAGCGATGGCTGACTGGCGTAGGCAAGATGCAGTAGATGGTATAGAGTGCAGTGTATACATTTGATATGAGTAATGTCGGATATGTAAACATTATATACAAAAATTGTTTAAAGTGGCTTGTGATACATTTGTTACAGCCAATTCCTATTATTTAAAGTGGCTAGAGATTTAAGTCAGTATGTTGGCAGCAGCCACTCAATGTTAGTGGTGGCTGTTTAACAGTCTGATGGCCTTGAGATAGAAGCTGTTTTTCAGTCTCTCTGCCCCAGCTTTGATGCACCTGTACTGACCTCGCCTTCTGGATGATAGCGGGGTGAACAGGCAGTGGCTCGGGTGGTTGTTGTCCTTGATGATCTTTTTGGCCTTCCTGTGACATCGGGTGGTGTAGGTGTCCTGGAGGGCAGGTAGTTTAACCCGGTGATGTTGTGCAGTCCTCACTACCCTCTGGAGAGCCTTACGGTTGTGGGCGGAGCAGTTGCCGTACCAGGCGGTGATACAGCCCGACAGGATGCTCTCGATTGTGCATCTGTAGAAGTTTGTGAGTGTTTTTGGTGACAAGCCGAATTTCTTCAGCCTCTTGAGGTTGAAGAGGCGCTGTTGCGCCTTCTTCGCCACGCTGTCTGTGTGGGTGGTGGACCATTTCAGTTTTTCCGTGATGTGTATGCCGAGGAACTTAAAAAAAACTTTCCACCTTCTCCACTACTGTCCCGTCAATGTGGATACGGGGGTGCTCCCTCTGCTGTTTCCTGAAGTCCACGATCATCTCTTTTGTTTTGTTGATGTTGAGTGAGAGGTTATTTTCCTGACACCACACTCCGAGGGCCCTCACCTCCTCCCTGTAGGCCGTCTCGTCGTTGTTAGTAATCAAGCCTACCACTGTAGTGTCGTCAGCAAACTTGATGATTGAGTTGGAGGCGTGCCTGGCCACGCAGTCATGGGTGAACAGGGAGTACAGGAGAGGGCTGAAAACGCACCTTTTTGGGGCCCCAGTGTTGAGGCTCAGCGGGGTGGAGATGTTGTTTCCTACCCTCACCACCTGGGGCCGGCCCGTCAGGAAGTCCAGGACCCAGTTGCACAGGGCTGGGTCGAGACCTAGGGTCTCGAGCTTAATGACGAGCTTGGAGGGTACTATGGTGTTAAATGCTGAGCTGTAGTCAATGAACAGCATTCTTACATAGATATTCCACTTGTCCAGATGGGTTAGGGCAGTATGCAGTGTGATTGCGATTGCGTCGTCTGTGGACCTATTGGGATGGTAAGCAAATTGGAGTGGGTCTAAGGTGTCTGGCAGGATGGAGGTGATATGATCCTTGACTAGTCTCTCGAAGCACTTCATGATGAAGGAGGAAGTGAGTGCTACGGGGCGATAGTCATTTAGCTCAGTTACCTTAGCTTTCTTGGGAACAGGAACAATGGTGGCCCTCTTGAAGCATGTGGGAACAGCAGACTGGGATAGGGACTGATTGAATATGTCCGTAAACACACCAGCCAGCTGGTCTGCGCATGCTCTGAGGACACGGCCAGGGATGCCATCTGGGCCAGCAGCCTTGCGAGGGTTAACACATTTAAATGTTTTACTCACGTTGGCTGCAGTTCAGTTCATATAAGTTCATAAGGAATTCAGTTCATATAAGGAAATCAGTCAATTGAAAAAAATTCATTAGGCCCTAATCTAAGGACTTCACATGACTGGGAAAACAGATCTGTTTGTCACAGATACCTTTTTAAAAAAAAGTAGGGGCGTGGATCTGAAAACCAGTCAGTATCTGGTGTGACCACCCTTTGCCTCATGCAGCGTGACACATCGAATTTCGCATAGAGTTGACCAAGCTGTTGATTGAGTAACCGGCTACAGGCTACAATCTAGCACCTTAGAGGCTGCTGCCCTATATACATGGAATCACTGGTCACTTTAATAATGTTTACATACTGCTTTACTAATTTCATATGCATGTACTGTATTCTATTCTACTGTATTTTAGTCAATGCCCCTCCGACATTGCTTGTCCTAATATTTATATATTTCTTAATTACATTATTTTACTTTTAGATGTGTGTATTGTTGTGAATTGTTAGATATTACTGTACTGTTGGAGCTAGGAACACTCATTTCGCTACACCCCTAATAATTTCTGCTAAATACAGTACCAGTCAAAAGTTTGGACACACTCATTCAAGGGTTTCTCTTTAATTTTAATATTTTCTACATTGTAGAATAATAGTGAAGACATCAAAACGATGGAATAACACATACGGAATAACGTATTAACCAAGAAAAGTGGTAAACAAATCAAAATATATTTTTTATTTTAGATTCTTCAAAGTAGCCACCCTTTGCCTTGATGACAGCTTTGCACACTCTTAGCATTCTCTCAACGAACTTCACCTGAAATGCTTTTCCAACAGTCTTTTAAGAGTTTCCACATATGCTGAGCACTTGTTTTTCCTTCACTCTGCAGTCCAACTCATCCCAAACCATCTCAGGTCATTGTGGATGCCAGGTCATCTGATGCAGCAATCCATCACTCTCTTTCTTGGTCAAATAGCCCTTGCATAGCCTGGAGGTGTGTTGGCTCATTGTCCTGTTAAAAAAACAAATGATAGTCCCACTAAGCACAATCCAGATGGGAAGGCGTATCGCTACAGAATGCTGTGGTAGCCATGCTGGTTAAGTGTGCCTTTTTCAATTTTAAATAAATAAAACAGACAGTGTCACCAGCAAAGCCCCTCCACACCATCACACCTCCTCCTCCATGCTTTATGGTGGGACCTACACCTGCAGAGATCATATGTTCACCTATTCTGTGTCTCACAAAGACAGCAGTTGGAACCAAAAATCTCAAATTTGGACTCATCAGACCAAAAGGACAGATGTTCACAGGTCTAATGTCCATTGCTCAAGTTTTGGCCCAAGCAAGTCTCTTCTTATTATTGGTGTCCATTAGGACTGGCACCTTTTCAGAAATTCAACCATGAAGGCCTGATTCACACAGTCTCCTCTGAACAGTTGATGTTGAGATGTGTCTGTTACTTGAACTCTGTGAAGCATTTATTTGGGCTGCAATTTCTGAGGCTGGTAACTCTAATGAACTTATCCTTTGCAGCAGAGGTAACTCTGGGTCTTCCTTTCCTGTGGCCGTCCTCATGAGAGCCAGTTTCATTATAGCGCTTGATGGTCTTTGCGATTGCACTTGAAGGAAGTTCTTGACATTTTCTGCACTGACTGACCTTCATGTCTTAAAGTAATGATGGACTGTCGTTTCTCTGCTTATTTGAGCCATTATAGGGACTTGGTCTTCTGTATACCACCCCTACCTTGTCACAACACAACTGATTGGCTCAAACGCATTAAGATGGAAAGAAATTCCACAAATTTACTTTTAACAAGGCACACCTGTCAATTTAAATGCATTCCAGGTGACTACCTCATGAAGCTGGTTGAGAGAATGCCAAGAGTGTGCAAAGTTGTCAAGGCAAAGGGTGGCTACTTTGAAGATTCTAAAATATATTTTGATTTGTTTAACACTTTGTTTACTACATGATTCCATGTGTCATTTCATAGTTTTGATGTCTTCCCTATTATTCTACAATGTAGAAAATATTTAAAAAATGTAAACCTTGAATGAGTAGCTGTATCCAAACTTTTGACTGGCACTGTATATGTATGTAACCAATATATTTTGATTTGATGAACAGAGCAAAGTGAAAACCTGCTCCAGAGCACTCAAGACCTCAGAAGGTGAACCTTAGCCCCAGTCTAACAGGACTACCCTAAGCAAACAGCCAAGAAAACACAGGAGTGGCTTCGGGACAAGTCTCTGAATGTCCTTGAGTGACCCAACCAGAACCCGGACTTGAACCCGATCTAACATCTCTGGAGAGGCCGGAAAAAAGCTGTGCAGCGACGCTCCCATCCCAACCTGACAGAGCTTGAGAGGACCTGCTGAGAAGAATGGGAGAAACTCCCCAAATACAGGTGGTCCAAGCTTGTTACATCATACCCAACAAGGCTCGAGGCTGTAATCGCTGCCAAAGATGCTTCAACAAAGTACTGAGTAAAGGGTCTTGTTTATCATGGTCTGAGAGTCCTTTAACTCCAAGCTGGCTGTCATGTGCCTTTTACTGAGGAGTGACTTCCGTTTGGCCACTACCAGAAAAGGTCTGATTGGTGAGAGCTGCAGAGATGAGAAAACCTTCCAGTAGGACAACCATCTCCACAGAGGAACTCTGGAGCTCTGTCAGTGACCAACGAGTTCTTGGTCGCCTCCCTGACCAAGGCCCTTCTCCCCCGATTGCTCAGTTTGTCCTGGTGGCCAGCTCTAGGAAGAGTCTTGGTGGTTCCAAACTTTTTCCATTTAAGAATGATGGAGGCCACTGTGTTCTTGGGGACCTTCAATGCTGCATAATTTTCTTGTTACCCTTCCTCAGATCTGTGCCTCGACAAATGTGTGTCGGAGCTCTATGGACAATTCCTTCGACCTCATGGCTTGGTTTTTGCTCAGAAATGCACTGTCAACTGTGGGACCTGATATAGACAGGTGTGTGCCTTTCCAAGTCATGTCCAATCAATTGAATTTATCACAGGTGGACTCCATTCAAGTTGTAGAAACATCTCAAGGATGATCAATGGAAACAGGATGCACCTGAGCTCAATTTCAAGTCTCATAGCAAAGGGTCTCTATACTTAAGTAAATAAGGTCAACATTTTTTGCAAACATTTCTAAAAAACATTTATTTTTCATTTTGGGCTATTGTGTGTAGACTGATGAGGATTTTTTTTAAATCTAATACATTTTTAGTTACAATGTAACTAAATGTGGAAAAAGGGGTCTGAATACTTTCCAAATGCATTGTAGATGCTCCTAAAAACCAATGAGGAGATGGGAGAGGTGGAACTTGCAGTGCAACAAGCGTCAAAAATAGAACCAAGTTCTATTTTAGCGCCTAGCTACGCAGACTTGCGCAAGCAGTTTAGATGAAACCATTGAATAACATGTGTGCAAATGTATTTTGCAACGCGAACAGTGTGGTCAGCATGTAACACACATAGCCCATCAACCAGCATCATGCCTCAGCAGACACTTTCAATCTGGAGAGAGTGCTCTGTCAGGACAACTGGGCGAGTGCACGGGGACAGACGGAGTCATAAACCAAGCCCAGCTGAACACGACAACACAGCCCTCAATCATTCTCCCACTCACTCTCCCTCGCTCAGAGGCATTCATCCTCACTGAGGCATTCACCGTTCCAAGCACCGAAAAAAATGTATCCCAGTTCACCATGAACTAGGCCGATCTTTTGTATGTCTTGCTGTTTGAAGCAGCCGTTTTTAAAATTAGAGGCTTTTAACCCAAGGAGTAGGGAACAAGAGGGGATTTCCACAACTGGCCACTGTACCATAGCATGACAGGACAATGCTGGGCCTTCTTACACCCCACGCAGAGTATGCCAGAATCTGCTCCAAGATAAAACACTAAATGAAACTCAGCACATTTCGCAGAATGATAAACAAAGTATTTTTGGGGGATGAAGATTTCAGTTCCTCTGCTGGTACTGACGATGACCCTGCTTGAGTTGAGTAGATAGAGTGACATAATGAGTGTCTTAATTCATGACATCAGGCACCATCTGGCTCTCTCCAATCTGGAGACTAACACCATTGAGCCTGTAGGGTCGTCACCGGGGCGATTGAGTCCCATTAATACTTCCCAGGACACAGAGAGGGTTAAGGTTTCAAAGCTCTTCATCAATTCAAATAGATTCACTCTAAATTTACAATGCATCCTTGTCAGGAAACAGCCGGCCCAGAGTCAGATGACAAACAGGGCAGGCTACAGCATCAAGTTGTTGCAAGCCATGTTATTTCAGAGAGAAGCATTTTGAGTTGCGTATAAAAATGTTTTTATAATGTCTTAAGAGATTGGTGAATTAATTCAGAAATATATTGTTGCAGTCTAACTATAAATATTGGATATTGTTAAAGAAACTGAGCCAATGGACATAATTGGGTTCTCACTAATTGGTTTATTACAATCACAATTATCCTAACACTTCTAGAAGAAATTGACAATTTGACTAAGATTATACGAAAAGATGGACACAGATCTTATTTTAAGGCTTTACAAGTAAACCCAAGTGACCATATTGCAAACCCATTTCCCCAAACCACACTAACATCCTCTCTGGCTGCACTACCATCCCACTTCCCTCCTGGCTGTCAGTGTCACCGCCATAACTAGGGAAAAACGCCAATTCCTGCCAGCCAGTCATTAACCCCAGAATGGCTAACCAACACAGGCCCCCACATCTGCTGTCTGGGCCTGGTTTAGCTCAGATCTGGGAAGGTGAGGCAAGGCCTTATACATAAAGCACTTGCCTTACATTATCCAAAGTCTCCCAAACCAAAACATGGAGAGAGAAATTAGCTGGGGAGGGTCATTCATATGTCATGTGTTTTTCATAGTGCATCCATTGTATGGCTCTTTGTGGGTTTGGTGCACATTTCAATCTAGGAGCTAAAACACATGTATTTCAATAGGAAGCCTATAGAAAAGAGGAAATGTCACAACAACAAAAAATCTGGACAGAAATTCCTTGGGTTTTCACCTGCTATATCAGTTCTGTTATACTCACAGATATTATTTTAACAGTTTTAGAAACTTCAGTGTTTCCTATCCAATAGTACTAATTATGTGCATATCCTATTTTCTGGGCCTGAGTGGCAGGCATTTTACTTTGGGCACGCCAGACTCTCCAAAACAGTCACCTTTGCTGCCGCTCCCTAAGAAGTTAAAATGTATGTGTATTTTTAGGCAATGATATCATCGCATTGGCTAGACTGTTTTGTTTAAAAGAGACTGTCAAAACCAAGAGATATTTTTTTTGTTGCCTAGACACAAACTGAATCCTTCTGTTGCTATCGTTTGCTACATACGTCAAGTCAGACTACAATCACTAAAGAAGTTTGTGGTGAAAAAAAATTCAGGGTGTTGTAGAAAACCGAGAGTATCGAAGCTAATGACACATTTTCTAAATGTCACTTTACTACAGAGTTTCTAAACCCAGAAGCGCAACATCGCGAGAATTCAAGGAACGCTTGCGAAAGAGACCAAACAGACCTGGCCGGGGTTTGAGAAGTCAATGAGAAAAATAAAGAAAATATTCCTTAGTTGTTCATTTTCTTAAAAAGGTCAAACCTACATTTCAGCCAATGTCTGAAGTAGTTGAACATGTTATTACAACAACCTTGTGAACGTGACAAACTGACACGTTTTCATTTCTGTCAAAAACAACTTTATATCGAAAGAGTGCCTATGATTTGATGGCCGGCACATACGCAGTTCGGCGTGAGACGACTGTTAGACCAGATGTTTCTGCGCATGAGCTAGCCAACGTCGCCATGACATTGCCTACAAGAGTGATCTGGGATTTCTATTGGAGAAGCAATTTCTGCCCATCTACATACTGTACTGTCTTTGGCTTTACTCACGTGTGTTCTGGCCCAACCCATTGGCCTCTGGAACCAATCAGACAATCTAGAATGTACAGTACCAGTCAAAGGTTTGGACACACCTACTCATTCAAGGGTTTTTCTTCATTTTCTACATTCTAGAATAATAGTGAAGACATCAAAACTATGAAATAACACATGGAATAATGTAGTAACCAAAGTGTTAAACAAATGTATTTTACATTTGAAATTGTTCAAAATATCCACCCTTTGCCTAGATTGCAGCTTTGCACACGTGCCATTCTCTCAACCAGCTTCATTCATGGAATGCATTTCAATTAACAGATGTGCCTTGTTAAAAGTACACTTGTGGAATTTCTTTCCTTCTTAATGCATTTGAGACAATCAGTTGTGCTGTGACAAGGTAGGGGTGGTATACAGAAGATAGCCCTATTTGGTAAAAGACAAAGTCCATATTATGGCAAGAACAGCTCAAATAAGCAACAGTCCATCATTACTTTAAGACATGAAGGTCAGTCAATACTGAACATTTCAAGAACTTTGATAGGATAAGTTCATTAGTGTTAACTGCACCTCAGAAAATGCAGCCCAATGCTTCACAAATGATTTTGCCATGTGTGGTTCCCACTGTGAAGCATGGAGGTGGTGTGATGGTGTGTGTGTGTGTGTGTGGGGTGGGGGGCTTTGCTGGTGACCGTCTGGTTTATTTAGAATTCAAGGCACACTTAACCAGCATGGCTACCACAGCATTCTGCAGCGATACGCCATCCCGTCTGGTTTGCGCTTAGTGGGACTATCATTTGTTTTTCAAAAGGGTAATGACCCAAAACACACCTCCAGGCTGTGTAAGGGCTATTTGACCAAGAGGGAGAGTGATGGAGTGCTGCATCAGATGACCTGGCCTCCACAATCACCCGACCTCAACCCAATTGAGATTCGTTTGGGATGAGTTGGACTGCAGAGTGAAGGAAAAGCAGCCAACAAGTGCTCAGCACATGTGGGAACTCCTTCAAGACTGTTGGAAAAGCATTCCAGGTGAAGCTGGCTGAGAGAATGCCAAGAGTGTGTGAAGCTGTCATCAAGGCAACTTTGATGAATCTAAAATGTTAAATATATTTTGATTTGTTGAACACTTTTTTGGTTCCTACATGATTCCATGTGTTATTTCATAGTTTTGATGTCTTCACTATTATTATACAATTTAGAAAATAGTAAAAATAAAGAAAAACCCTGGAATGAGTAGGTGTGTCCAAACTTTTGATGGTACTATATTTCCATTCTAGGAATCATAGGGGAGTAAACTTAGATCCAGACTCATCGTGGAGAAGAAACTAATGTCTGTGGGTGTGGCTTATCAATTGGCTGAAGCAATGAGTTTGGGTAGCTAGGCAAACATATTTCATGTCCACAGCTGATTCTAAGGCCCTTGTAAGGTCAGGGGAGTTGGAACTGGGCAAGAAGAATAAAAAGAGCAGATGTTTTGGTCAATAAGGGACATGAGAACGATTTGTTGACAATCTAGGACAATATGCTCTCACTCCCAGAGAGGAAGAGACTAATCAGAATGCCAGGATTAGATTAGTTACACAGAATAAAAAGCACTCCTGAATGCTTGCATATTGGATAGTGTCAGGGACAACCCTGACTCATTGTTCTTGTCACGGAACTATTTGATGACCGCATATCTAGCACCCGGAACCCCACCATGACAGACTCCCACCCAGAGAAAACAAAGCAGTTGTGTGGGGTTGGCACTTTTTAACCCACACAGCCAGCGCTCAGTCTGGCATCAGACTAGTCGGTCAACCTCGCCGCCACACCTTCTTTGAACTGCTGAGGATCATGGAAGGGAGTAGGGAGGGACACCCACAACACATGTCTGGTTCCCGTCTGGTGTCAATTTATTACACGTCACTGACCCCCACCCCCATGCTGGAGTCATACAAAGAAACAGTCTGACAAAAATTGACAGTGCCAAGAAAGGAGGCAGTCTGGAGTAATTATCTAATTCATTGGGGGTAGGGCACCAGATGTTAAAGTCAAAGCAAACAAACACCCTGAAAAGAAGGGGGGAAAGTCTGCTGGGCCTGGGCAGCAGTGTTTTTGCAATAGGCTTTACTTTACACCACCCTGGTCTGTGTGAAAGAAATCCTGTATGCCATGCGAGAGACTTGACCCACAGTGCTCCAACACTCATTTCACTACTGTGTTCAAACCTCCCCCTCGGTGGCAGTTAAAGTACACATTCGAGTGGCACTCCTGGAAGCCTTTACAGAAGCTACTGGCTACCTCTTAGCTGTAAGTCATATTTCAGAAAAGTGGAGCAAGACTGGAGGGGTGAGGAATTAAACAGGGCAGAGAGAGGTCTGGGTAATGATGTCTCTATGTGCAGCCATGACTCTGGGGAGTAGGCTGCCACGGCAGAGCCCATTACTGTAACTGCTGAGGTGGACAGACCTCCTCCTCCCTAATGGTGCCCTCTTAGAATGTGCTTCATCTGCCACGTCAGACCGACCAATTGGCATCACAGCAGGGGTCCAGTCACTCAATGGCAAGCCGGCAGCTACTCTAGTTACCTTGGATGCGAACACGCAATTGCATGCACGTACACTCAAATACAGATGCATTTGAGCGAGCGCACACAAAACCCTGATACACACAAGAGAACAAAAGACACACACGCCTGCTCCATTAGGTGTCGTCGACCACACAGTAAAGGTGGAGGAGGAGAGGAGGAGAAACAGAAGTGGGAAAGCTGCAACTCATTTAAAAACATATGACCATGGGCTTCTCGAGTGGCGCAGCGGTCTAAGGCACTACATCGCAGTGCTTGAGGCGTCACTACAGATCCGGGTTTGAACCCAGGCCGTGTCACAAACGGCCGTGACCGGGAGTCCCATAGGGCGGCGCACAATTGGCCCAGCATCGTCCAGGTTAGGGGAGGGTTTGGCCAGGGGGCTTTACTTTCAGGCTGACTTTGGTTGTCAGTTGAACGATGTTTCCTCCGACACGTTGGTGCAGCAGGCTTCCGGGTTAATCTGGTGGGTGTTAAGTAGCGCGGTTTGGCGGGTCATGTTTCAGAGGACGACCAACGGTGTAACTCCCCAATACCAGAGTGTGCAAAGCTGTCAAGGCAAAGGGTGGCTACTTTGAAGAATCAAAAATGTATTCTGATTTTGTTTAACACTTTTTTGGTTACTACATGAGTCCATGAGTTATTTCATAGTTTTGATGTCTTCACTATTATTATACAATGTAAAAAAAATAGTAAAAATAAAGAAAAACCCTTGAATGAGTACGTGTCCAAACTTTTGACTGATACTGTATAAAAAAATCAAAGGCACTCTGAGCTATCTTTTTTGCAGGTGCATGGTAACAGTTATATGAGAGAAAAAAAGAAAAAAAAACACTGCTCTTTAATAAGATTTATGTATCGGCCTCACGGTCTGACGAAAGCTGCGAGGCCTATACGTGAAGCGTCTTTAAGAGCAGAGTTACCATCAAGAGCAGTTTCTTATTTTTCTCACTGTATAAAAAAAAGAAATGTATATAAAAAGGACGCACATACACACACATCCCCCTTATATATGTTAATGACTGAAGTGCGTAGGTGAGAGTGAGTGAGAGCAGGCAGGAGACTAAAAGAGCTGCCTTGTGGTAAAGCTATTCAGAGCTCTAGAGAATAAGACTGATGTCATTTAACAATTGAAACGCATAGCAGACGAGTTGGGCCGAAAACAGGTGCGCGCCTGAGAAGAAGAGTACTGAGCAAAGGAAACAGCACAACCTACTTCCATTTTTTCTGTGTGCTTTACTGCCTCAGGTCTATGCACTCACTGTATGTGATTTGGATGAGAAATAAAAGGAAAAAAAACCTTTCAAGCGCTTCATTCACAACTTTGAGCAATTTGGAGCAACTAAGTAAATATTTGAATAGGCCCGTGAACCATTAAGGGGACCACTAACAAGCCATGGTTCCAGTGTTTAACACAGAGCAGTAATGCATGCAGTTAGCCTGGGGGGACTGTGGAAAGGTCCGCCCGCTCAAAGAGTCCGTGTCTTCACTGGGCATATTATGGTCGCAAGGAGTGTTTAAAGAGCCATGCGGAGGAAGGTTAGCTTAGAGAAGGGAGAAAACAACCCTCGCTCTCTCTTTACTGGTGTCACAAGACCAGCCCCTGCAGCTTCTGACCACTGAATGAGTCAGTACACACACACACACACACACACACACACACACACCTCTCTGAAGGCCACTCAATTACACAAAAAAAAAAGGAGTGATGTTAAGCAGGATTAAAATGTGCAGAACATGCAAATTTGAACACAAAATAGAAAGAAAAACAAAATGGTAAACTGAGAACAAGTGTACCAGCTTACATTGACAACCTGGTAAATATGTAAAACTTACTGCCTGACTTATTCCAACAACACTTTGTCCAAAACTAACTGAAAAAGGCGTTCGGTGGTTTACTACTCCTTAGTGAAAACTGTAAAAACAACTAAAGGGGGTACCCTTGGACCTGAACAGTCACCACCTGTCAGCAATAATACTCACACTTTGGTGAGGACATAAACTGAGGTACTAAAACCGTCAAAGAAAACAAACCCTAGTTTGAAATAGAAAGCCAGCTAGTGCCGAACCCCTGGTGCGGCTAGCTGGCTACCTCATGTCACTCTAGGCTACATCAATGGATGGCTCCATTTATGTCTGGAGAAACCACTTGCCATCCGACTGACCCTCTGCCCTTAAATTGACCCCTTCAAAAGACATATACCCTTCCTTTCTGTTCAATGGGGGGTTGTGTCATCTGGAGACTTTCGGACATAATTCCCCATCGCAAATTGGCTCTTTAGCCATCGTAAACAAACTTTGAAGTTGGTCTAGTCTGAGCAGATTCTCACAGGTTATAATGCACTTGGGGTTTGGGTGCAAGATGATTCTCAGCTTTAAAAGAGCCGCCACTGCCTGTGAACACGGGACAAGATGGGGCATGCCTCAAAAGCATTTGGGCTTTTTCAACACTTAGTGGCTATTTGAGACAGTGTGAGAACTGTCCATCTCAACACTACAGACTCACAGGGACCGATTGAAAATATATACTACTGATGTGATGTGCTTGAAGATTGAGGTGACTGAGCAGTGGGGGCAAGTGGGACTTTTTCTCAGCCCTCAATGATTATCAATTACCGAAGAGCTCAGAAGGTGAAAAGGTCAAATAAAGACAAACAGGGAGCGTCGCCAAACCCCAAGGGTGCAGTATACTTTAACTTCATCACATAGACCGTTAACAGTGACCCGCATCGACTCAGTGGGCATGTTGGTAGGCAGTACAATGAGTAACTGTTAAACTGGAAATTCAGGATTCGAATTTCACTTGGTATAATTGTCTGAGCATACCAAGTGACAATGCAAATGTCAAGCTTTGAAGGAAAATAGATCTTTAACTACATAGGGGGATTAGGAAAAAGACCAGACAGCAGAATTTTTGAGAGTCTGTTTGACTTTTAAGGGAGTATTTAACAAAGTTTATAAATTAGCAGGGGACTGATAAACTCAGATTGAGGGAGGAGTGGGTAAATTAGGACCAAATGTGTCTTACAACAACAACAACAATCCAGTGAACGTAAACAGTTTCTGGCCTGCTCACATCTACCAATGTGTAGGCATCATGGTGGATACTTAGCAATGCCAAAGTGTCATAGTTACATACAAGGAGCATATGAGGATGCTTGAAGGACAAGGAATAAGACTGTGCGTTCACCTGGAAAAGATCAACTGGTGATTCTGGAAAACATATGGGCCAGTGTGCTGTGGAAGGGATGCTATGAAGAGGAATGCAAGATTCTTGTATTGAAGCACCTTTGAAGTTTCTCAGGACTGTCTCCAGGAGTACGACATGAAGAGCGGTACCGCAACAGAACCACGTTAGGCAGAGGCATAATAAATTCAGCTGTGTTAAAAATAGAGTTATTTGAGATGCACGGACAGTTGAAATCTCTCAACACACTTCTGTAGGTTTTTTCAGCTCTACAATGTGAAAAGAAAGGTGGCACTGCCTTTCCCAACACTCCAGGGAGCCAGATTTGCTTGACAAATGGAACTAGTCAGAGGAAAGACATTCAGCAAACTAGAATATCAGCCACATGAGGACAGAGGATATCAAAGATATCATAACCTGACAAGGATGACTTAGATCAGTCCTAAAACAGAGTTCCTTTAAGAGAATTTAAATACATCTTTTGTTGATTCATGTAGAAAATCTGTTAAAAAGGGGCATAATTGCTAAGAGCACTTTTTATATAAATCTACCCATTTATGACTACATAAGACATTTGGCCTTCTTGATGGCTTACTTACATCCAGCTTCTCAGAACCTAACAAAAGCTTGAGGGGGAACACATCTGAAAGCCCGTCCTCCATGAGCCCACTGCAGTTTTCTTAAGTGAAAGCGACAACCCAGCAACACAATTACAAGGATTCCTGAGGAAACTGCTCTCCCCCTGCATGTGCAGAGGCCACGGAAACAAATCAATGAGGGAGTTCATTAATGAAGAGGCATGGCCTGTCAGAGAACAATGGCCTTAAAAAGGAGCTGTCCACGGCAATCTTTGACAGGACCCCTGACGGAGGGCCTCCACACTTCCATGTAACCCCACTCCCAACAAAGGCCAGTGCACTCCTGACCCCCCTACCCAATCAATGCCCCACACACCACAGAGATTTGCTTGCAGTATTGTATCCCAACAGCCTAGGCTCACCATTTGGGAGGACAGCCCCCCAAAATTATTGGGTCAGTACCGTGACCCCCTCTTTAGCCCCATCGGGAGGATTTATCAGGAAGGCCCCAGAGAGAGGGCCTGAGACTGGGTGATAACAGGGAGCCTGCTCCCTCTGGCTCCAGTTGTATGAGATACCTCACACTTCTAACACACGGCAAGGAGGAAACACGCTGGGTACTCTTGGGGTGGAAAAGATTACTTTTCATAGTTACCGATTGTGTGATACCGCATGGCATTTCTGCCTATTTGCTAAACTGATAGAAGTACAGCTGTAGAAAAAAAAACATTGCCTCAAGCCTTAAAGTCTCATTTTTTTAAAACAAAGACCAAGTTGAAGAATGAAGAGACAAAAAAACACTTAAACTTCATTGACCAAATAGAACAACCTGGTCATTAAAAGGATAGTTCTGGATTATGGCAATACCATTTTTATGTCTCTGTGTCCAGTATGAAGGAAGATGTAGTTTGCGAGCCAATGCTAACTATCGTTAGTGCTAGCTTAGCACAAAGACTGGAAGTCTTCGGGTATAGCGCTAAGCTAGTTAGCATTGGCTCGCAAAACTACCTCCAACTTCCTTCATACTGGACGCAGAGGCATAGAATTGTTATCCACAAGTTCATCTGATCCACAAGTTCATCTGACATTTCAATTACATTAAGTATGATAAGCTCCTTAAGAGGGATATGCAGGCCAAGGTGGCTGGCAGTCTGGGCAGCTCACTAGGCAAACGTCCTCCTGTGTTGTCCCTAAGGCAATTACTCATGGATTGTCTCTGCCTGCATGCTTAATCCTTGTGTCTGAGGCCTTGTTAAAAACTTTCCTTCATGTCCCCTGTTCTGCCCCACAGCTGCTCGTTCCTGTCCAGCCTGGCTGGCTGTTCCCGCGGACAATGCCTGGAATGGCCATAGGAATCTCTGAGTAGATGAGGCTACGCCTTCCAATGGCTCGGGAACACAACCACAACACATAATGATAGGTTGTCAGACACACCATCAGGATGCTTATCTAGAGGGAACATGGTAGTAGGCTCCGTGAGAAAATCTATTACTCTTTGTCTGTAGATATGGTCGGGGGTATATTGCTGTTAAGCTTTCAGATTTCACACCTCTTGGCAGAGTGGAGGAGCCTGGGGTGGCTGGACGCTAGAGTATTGACTTTCATAAAGGATATCAGTTGCATCCATTTCTCCATTCTCAGAGAGGAACCGCAATTCAGAACAATTGGAGAGGGGGTTGAAAAGTGGGTTGAAACGGATGATTCAAGGCCAGGAAGAGTCCTTTGTGTATCATTCCTTCATGAGACAACGCAGCTAGCCTTGGCAGTCACCCTCCCCGCATCATCTATTCCCCCTGCTTTCCAAAATCTTCAGGAATTCAATTAGAAACCACTTGAGTATGGAGTGGAGGCCACTTCATTGTTAACCAAGAACATTGAATTTGCTCAATACAGAACGTCTGGCTGGTGCAAACAGTTGCCCCAGATTACAGGAACAACACTGTCATTCCCCTAATACTTCTCAATCTCCATACAGAACAATCCAGTCGGACAACATGCATCACTAGCACATTGCTGGAATACCAACGTGATGGACTCAGTTGTGCCAGGATAAAATAGCTAGAGGGTACAGGAATGTATGTACAGGAAGACAAAAAAAATGTCCATGCAGAATGCTGGCTATAAATATCCAAGATTCAACTGAGAAAAATTAGCAGCATGGGATGTGGTTGAGAGACAGTCAATGAGCCTGGTCCGCCATTGGTCCCCCTATTGTGGACTCTTGTGTGGGGTGCTGCCATGCTCAGATTCCAGGAATGTTTCTCTGTGAAAGGAAGGCCCGTGCGTGCACAATGGGTGCTATCGGAGCGCATGAAATGTCATCCAATTTACAGGCCAACACAAAGGATAGGCGCCGTTTATGCAACAAGGTGTGGGTTTCACACTGGATGCGCTAACCCACATGTACCTTGGAGTAGGAAACCGCAGTTTTCTTGGAACCCATAATCAGAGATAACATGGCTGTCAGCTGAAGTTTCGTAAACCAAAAGAACTAGAAGTCATGTCTAAGAACTAGATAACTCACCTGTTGTTCAGCTCTGATAGTAAAGCCAGCAATTTGGTTCTTGAGTCAGAGGCTTCACTCATGTTGTGAGAGGCCAAAAGCAAATCTCTGCCAGTGCCTCTAGTCTACTGTACAAAGGCTCCTGTCTTGAACCCCTGCCATAGCAGTTAAAATGGGAGCGTAATTGAACAAACAGCCATTAGTTAAGGGAACATTAACTTATCATCAGAGAAAATACATCTCTCCCTCTGAGCCAGATCTGGGGGTGAAGGCATGATAAATCAGATCAAGGAGTGGTCTATTGATTTTGATCCCACTTAGCCCTCGTTCTGCTGCTGGCAGAGCCAGGGGCAACGCCAAGACTGCTCAAAATAACTAACTAAGACTGTGTCTGACATTCTTTGACATCTTTTTAGTTCTTCGAAAGGCATACAAGTGATGGTATATTTGGACTCGGAATACATTAGAGTGAGTGCCATTTGACCTGAGCACTTAGTCCACACCCTAATGGGTGTAGATGACGAGATGTCAACTGACTAGGTATCCCACTTTCCCTAATGTTCTGTGAATGGCATTGCCTCTTTCAAAACACTGTGCATTTATCTTGAACTCTGAGCAAAGTAACATCTGCACAGTCGGAGACTTTCTTGCTCAAAATGAGAACGTATGTGATCACAGACTAATATAAACCGAGGCTCTTGTTAAAAAAAAAAAAAAAGGAAAAAAAGCTCAGCGGGTAAAACAAAGGCATGGCGGGGTTGCCTTGTTTTACAGCTACCCAGGGGGGGTTAATGACACAAGGCACAAACATCCTCTTAGCGGACAAACTGTTTTTTTATGGTTGTGGTTTTAAGAGAACGGGAATCCGAGTAGCACTTTTAGTGGCTCCTCCTCTGCTGGACAAATTAAGCCAATTTATTTGGGGATGATAGACAAAGCTTTTACAGCCACAAACCTAATTAAAGTTCCGTCCACTGTAATTGGTTTATCACACAACAGACTAGGTCCCATTAAGCTCTGTGTTGTATAGTGTCTCATAGATAGAGTATCTCCCTCTGTGCAACACTAGAGGGCTCATCTGAACAGACCCGATCAATGCCATCAGTCAAGTTTGAGGGATGTGAAGAGTGAGGCAGTAGGCCCATATCACCGATTCCAGAGCACTCAGACAAGACAAGCCATCAAACGGGACCGGTCTGGTGGGGCTGCTGGACCTCTTGAATCAACCCTGTTGAAACAGAACTAAGGCCATCTAGATCCACAAATTCTCACCCCTCACAGAATTAAATCTCTCACTCCCAAAAGTACAAAGCCTGCATGGAATCACGTGTTGTTGTTGCTGCTACGGTGCTGACGAAACTCCCACATGACATTTCCTAAACGGAAATGATTTAGCACGAAAGTGCGTAGTTTAATGGGAACGCAAAATTTGGGAAGCCAAAATGTGTAGGACTAAATACAAACATGACAAGCAATAAGGCAATTCTAAAAACTGGAATGACAACGGTTATTGCACATATTGCGAAACATCTGCAAAAGATCTGCTGCAGTCGACATTTTTCATTGCTGAAATACAGACTTGAGTAGGCTAGATGTGTTCAGCTCCCGCTACATTCAGACAGTCCTCAACTGTCAAGGACAAAAATGGAGACACTAGCACTTTTATAGCAAGCCACAATTCTTTATAGTCACAGAATAAGCACACTGCTGGGAATCCAAAACAGCCCTATCAAAGATCCTTCGCCCACTCAATAAACAGGGATGTAGCCTATTGCCCATGTGTAAATACTTGTGTGTAAAGAACATAAAACATTGGGTCTTTATTGTTTAATCATCAACAAGGAGGTGAGGAATAGAGAACCAAAAAGCACTTGGGTCTTTCTTTGTTGTCTATTTACCTCATTTAATAGGAAGTTGCGTCTCTGATTGACAGTGCCCGGTGGTGGTGTCCATTGATAGACATGACAATTAATTAGGCCTACTTCCCACACACAAAACAAGAACAAAACCCTTGACCTTTCACCTGCTTAAATCAACTGGATTAATCAAATACGGTTTGCATTTGTTCATAGCGCATTAATAACATTACTAGAGCAGTAAGAAGGAAAGTCTGTAGAAATGACACTGTCGTGTTCAAAAGCACTGCTGCGGGCCAAGGCACCTTTTGAGTGCATTTCTGATTCCAGTCAGCCGCCTGGACACAATACGTGTTCGCAGTTCACTGCATTGTCTAATTGGGCAAACAGACTCAAGGCCTTGTTGTCCTTGGGTAAATGAATTTGAATTCAATTACTTTTTGACAGCAATACCTTTGATTTGAACAAAACCTTCCATACACATTTGCCCATTGTAGAAGTGCTCAGAAAGGAACTTTTGGACCCGAATGCCAAAACATTAAAAAATATATACCTCACCATACTATGAGACATCCATGTCTCCATCACTGGAAAATATAAACAGTTGAGATTGATATAATTTCAAAGCTTACAAAACAGGGCTATCAAACTATAATACTTTGTGAAAAATTTAACATCAATTATCAAAAGAAAATGTGTAAATTCTGATTTTTTTCATATTCGCATACCTCGTCGCTTAGTCCCTATTTGCATCATTTAAGGTTGTGTTGTGCCTGTCCTCAGTTGAGACAAAACATGCCCTTACAACAATTGCACTTGTGTTTTCCCTGCCACAGTGAGGAAAGGTAAAAAAATATATTATTATTATTATAATAATCTGAAACGTTTCCACAGAGACACACTCTCTCCAAGATACTGTTGAGAGACACTGAAGGTTGAGGCCAGAGCAGGCCACAAGAAACATCTACACAACAACCACAGACAGCTCTGAACAGTTCCCTATAGACTATATAAACTAGTGCCCAGAGTTTCCTGGTCAGGTCATGTGGTCAGGAAAAACTCCTGGCCCTGCTAGGCCATAACCACTGAACACGAAATGTAATCTAACCATTTACACTTTCAGATTTCGGTAGAAAAGGTTAATCACCTGTCAGCTTTAAACAGCTGCCTGCCTCCTTCACACCTCCAGAACCACACGTTTATAGCTCTATAATACAGGTGTACATAATCTGAGGTTGCCTGGAATCAAAGCCTCAACGCCGATGCCAAGATGTTATTCTGATGACATGCCTTCAAAGCTTGAGGCTTGACGCGCGGCTGTATTATTCCCTCAAGTCAGTTAACATCTAAGAGAGGGAAAACGTTGTACCATTAAAAGAAGATACTGTCCGTATGTATTATGAAGACAAACTGACTAACTTTGTTTAGCATGAACCCATTGTCCCTCCTGCAGCATTTCCTCCATGAACTAACTACTTTACTGAACACATATAGAAACACAAACAATTTCAAAGAGTTTTCTGCATTACAGTTCATATAAGGAAATCAGCCAATTGAAATAAATTCATTAGGCCCTAATCGATGGATTTCACATGACTGGGCAAGAGCGCAGCCATGGTTGAGCCTGGGAGGGCCACTTGGGAGCCAGGCCCAGACAACCAGAATGAGTTTTTCCCCACAAAAGGGCTTTATTACAGACAGAAATACTGCTCAGCACCCCCCTTCTCCCCCCTCAGACGATCCCGCAGGTGAAGAAGCCATATGTGGACGTCCTGGGCTGGAGTGCGCACAACATTCGAGAGAAATAAGCTTTTTGTGCATATGGAACATTTCTGGGATCTTTTATTTCAGCTCATGAAATATGGGACCAACACTTCACATGTTGCACTTATATTTTTGTTCAGTATACATCTTTACATCCAGGCTATATCACAACCGGCCGTGATTGGGAGTCCCATAGGGCAGCGCACAATTGGCACAGCGTCGTCCAGGTTTGGGCCGGTGTAGGCCGTCATTGTAAATAAGAATTTGTTCTTAACTGACTTGCCTAGTTAAATAAAGGTTAAATTAAAAAGCAAAACATGCATGATAATCCAATCAAATTGTATTTGTGACATGCGCCAAATACAACAGTTGTGGACGTTACCGTGAAATTCTTACTTACAAGGAGGAAGCTTAGCACCACACCTTTCATGCAAACAATGGCAATATAGCAGATTTAGGGACATGATCAATGGGCTTAGGTGAGTCTCCTCATGCACAACCAAGAATGGAGCAGGCTTATTTCTAAAATGTTGCTGGTCTCAAATGCTAATCACTTGTTATACAACTTCAGAAATGGCTGACATTAGCCATTGTTCAAAAGGCAACAACAGCTATGTGATTAGTAATATGTGGAAGTGGAGCATACGCAGTCTGTGGTGCGAAGCTTCCCATGTGGGAAATGCTATTTATATCATTTGACAGGGCGAGGCTCAGAGCTCTGTTTGCTGTATAGAGATGGGTGGTGTTGGTAGGTTTTCACAGAACAAAGCATAAGTGTCCTTTCTGATAACGACCTGCAAGTTTGATGAAGCTTACCCATCTAATAAACCAGAGTAAAACAGTATTTCGGGCGTAGCCTAACATAAATACTTAAATTTTTGAGACAGGTGCCACATTCGTTGCAAAGCTCTTCTATTCCTCAATAGACATGAAACAAAAACAAATGCAGAGCCATTGTTTGAATGATATAACTTTCCACTGTGCTGTCCATGTTTCCTTGGGAAACGGGTTATTATTTTAAAGTTAATGTATCATTAGGGCCAAGCGATTCGTTTTGAACTCGTTGATTGTAAACTAATGGCCAAAGGGGGAGTCCCCAAGTAAACAAAGAGGCTAATTCCCATTACACAGTTCTATCATCCAATAACTATTTGGCTTTTATTCTATTACGCACATAATAGCAACAATAGAGATGCTGTGCAAAATCAATGATGATTAGTAGCCTAATTGGAGAAGATACGTTTCCACTTTCCTCTGGGTGAGAGCAATGCAGGACAAATGGAGCTAGTAGCCTGCTTGATGAAAACGCCCAACAACATAGCCTAGTGTGATGACAGCCTCTTGCCAATTACCTTAGGGTACGTTTATAACCAACCTACGTAGTACAACTAGGTTGAAGTTATGCATTAGCTATAACCTCTGTCGTGTCCAGTGATGCGGACCTTGAAGTAGCCTATGCTTCCAAATTCACCGCACAACTCACCTCCTCCAAAGCAGTAACGGTATTCCTACAGTGGGGCATTCTAGTGGTGAAGTTTGAAGCCGTTGGCGCTTTATAATCTTCATTTGTCTCCGCCACGAACTCCGAAACTGTAATTTGGTCCGGCATTCTTTGTCCTTTTTGGAAAATATATTGTATTCCTGTTAAACACCAGGGATTTAATTCGAATTTGAGAAAAGTTTACAATAGAAAAGTCTGATCAAATGCTCTCAAGTTAACCATTGCTGTGTGCTATTCCCTTGTCCGCGCTCGCAACCTCGCTGCAACAATGTTGCACGCTTCTAACTCGGTTTGCTACTGCAGCCTTATCGATTCGATGGCTCGCGGTAAATGCTCTAACATGTATCCTTCCCCGTCAATTTGGCGGCTCCCACTCGACTTCCAGGGAAATCCAAAAAGAGCTTCTAGGCTTTTCTCTTCTGGTGGTGCCCTCTGTCTTCCAAACCTCAAATAAAGCCTGTGAACTTATTTCCTAGCCTGGGAAACAACAAGGCGTTTCAATGAAAGTGCAGAAATTGACAAAGGTGAAGGAGGGATTCAATGGATGTGCACTATCCAATGGAGAACACCAGCTGGTAAATATGACCCAATCAGAGTCGAAGGAAGGAGTGGTCTCTGTCATCATTCCAGCGGCATTCTGAGAAAGGTTTTTAAAATGGCTTAAACTAACTGAAATACTGAAATAGTACTAAATCTGTTCATTGTTATATTTCCATTCATTGTAAGATGAAACTAAATCATATCTTAGTACATACACATTAAATTACAATTAAAAAGCGAACTTATTGTTTGGAAAAAGGGATACCTACTCAGTTGCACAACTGGACATAATTCAATATCTTTAGAAGGCTATAAAATGAAAGCTTGTGGAAAGCAAAGTGTTATTAGCAACAGCTTGACTTACAAAGCAATTATTATGTCATGGTGCATTTGTATTTGCAAAAGAGGCTCATAGAGATAGAAGACTCATCATGGATATAATCCATTTTAGCATGGACATTGCCATTGAGAGCGTCCACCATTTTAAAGTAGTCAACTGGGTGGGGATTCCTATGAGTTGGGAGCAATCAGCCGGTTGGACGTACTGCCAAATTCTCAAAAACGACATTGGTAAAAAACGGCTTATGGTAAAGAAATGAACATTAAATTCTCTCCCCACAGCTCTGGTGGACATTCCTGCAGTCAGCATTCCAATTGCACGCTCTTTTATTTCAACTCATGAAACATGGAACACTTTACATATGTTTGTTCAGTGAAGATACGTACTTTGTATGTTTGTGGAAATCATGATCTCTTTGAATACAGTGTTGAATACATTGAGCCTCCTTTTGACAATGCAATATCAAACAATCCTTTGGAGACTTGCATTTCAAACCCTTATCTTCAGATGAGCAGGTGGCTGTGTTGTGCTGTGTAAAACTGCATGGCATCCGTCATGGCATCTTCTGTCAGTTATTCATATTCATGTAGTTCTCTAGATTATTGCCTGTCTGTCATGAGAAAATAGTCCTCTCAAAAAAGATGTCTACTCTCTACTCTCTACTCTACTCTACGTTTCATTATTATTTTATTGTAGAATGTGTATCAGAATGTATGATAACACCAATCTGTTACTTCATTCCTTGTAGGGCTCCGGAGAGCAGGTTGACTTCAACTTTGTAACGTCAGCCCTAATCCTGATGGACTATTTCTGTCATTTCAGTAGGCATAATTCACCAAGAGCAAGAGAGAAAGAGATAGGTGGGTAGAAGGATTGAGAGAGATGTAGGGAGAAGGAAAGAGAGAGAGACAGGCAGACAGGCAGACAGACAGACAGACAGACAGACAGGCAGACCTCAAGGCTTTACATAAGGTTCCTATGACACGATGATCACTTTCAGTTCACTTCCTCATCATGTTCCCTGCTTCCTCTCTGTGTCCACCTTTGGTTATGGAGGGAAGCCCAGTATTAGAATCAATGCAAGAAACATACATGTACTAATGTAACACTGACAAGGAGTTTCTACTATGTCGATGCTAGCGTTAAACCCTGCTGCGTCGCAACAAAATACTAATTAAAATGATCATTAGAAGAGGACTATTATCTCCACAAGAAAAGCATACATCAATTATAACTAGTCGCATTAGCACTGCCATGAAACAGTGAGCAGAGTGTTCTCATGGGAGAAAACAATGACAGGTTTTGTATGAGGAACAGACATAAATAGACATGAAGGTTTCACATTCTACCCCAAACATAGCTGAGTATTAAAAAAACAGCTCCATTATTATACATTGAGGTGTTTTGAATAGTCTCTCCTACACGGCAGTTCACTCAGCTCCCTAACGCTCGTGTTTTCCCTGGGCTTTGTGATGAAGAATCTGCTGACGTTCCCTGTTTCATTCAACCTCGGCGGGACCGCCACCGTTTATAAATAGAGACCCAGCGGCAGGCTGGAACCCAGGGCAGCCTTTAAAATCACAACGCTGGGCTGCGTTCAGCCCAATCCAAATGAACATCTGCTACCCAGAGTTACAGCACTGAGGCCAAAGGTAGCCACACTCGCCCTTGATTACTAACATGCTTTCACATTGTTACACATAGTCACTCTCTGGGATATGATCATCATTCATTCTGCTCTGTATAGGCCAGGGGTTTTCTTGACCACATCACCTCACCGGGAAACTCTGGGCCCTAGATTACTTTCAGTCCCTGTGTAGGCCCATCGAAAGTTTGACAATTAAGCTACAGGGCAAGCTTTTCTTCTAGCCAACATATCATGCATATAGTCTTGGATTAAAACCAGTATCAATATTGTGAAGCATCAATGTTTTGTTGTTGTTTTTTACAGCCAAGTTTTTGCCAATGCTCATGAAGAGCTTCCAAGTCAGAAGCTGCCAGTCTGCCTAATAAACCTAACACAAGCTTGTTTATTAGTTGGTGGGCATCCTCATTATGGATCCAAGGTGAATCAAAACAACAGGCGCTCTGAGTATCACATCGGAAAGCCAACTCTGTTTGTTCTAGCAGATATCCATGTATGACAAAGGTATTGGCACTGCTGGAGGAGAGTTTCTTTGACATTTGAATTTCAAATGTGCACTGAACACACGTTCAACAATCCCTTGATTCTGCATTTCATTTGACATCATAGTGTATACCAAACTGCTTTCTTATTTCAAAATAAGGTGAGGAATAGTGGCATAGCTATAACATGACATCATACTGCAGTGTAGAGATACATCATTTACATGTATACAGTGTAGAGTATTTCTTACGCAGAAACTAGGATCCAGAGAAAGCTGCAGACTCACAGAACAGTAACCAAAAGCAGACGTAATTCTCTATTAAAGGTTTCTTGGGAAGAATGTTCATGATACCATTGTGTGCTAAATTGAAAAGGCAGACCCGTAAGGTAGGGTTCTGGTCCACTCTGTCTTCGGATTCTAATCAGAGAAAGCCCACACATCCAATGTGGTTTTATTGACTTGGCACATCCTTGTTATGGGAAACTAACATCATGCCAAAGCAATGATCTAGATGGTTGTACTGTCACTTTTTCCTCATTCCACTGTCGGGGCTTCATTCATACCCAGGATTGTGTAACTAACAGGTGAAAGAACCACACAAATCATATTCCACTTTCAAATAGAATGGTAACAAGTTGATATTAAATATAAAGAATATAACATTACAGTATGTGCTCTCATTTTGAACATTATCACTTTTGCATGGACATGAAGAAGGTTGGATTGCCACAATAAATAAGAATGCCTAGCTACTCTGAAAGAGCCTGACAGACAATTGTGTTGGCCTTTCGATAGATTAAATATGTTGTTTTGTTGGCAGGCTAAAGCAATGCTTGCTAGACAAATGGACAAAATGTATGCATGAATACAATGGGGTATCTGTCTCTTCAAGGTCATAGGACAATGGAACTCTACTGAGGGAAACAGAAGAGGTTTGTAAAAAATACAAAAAAATGCTATTCTGAAAACCACTGTAATCTTAGAGGAAACCTATTTTTAACCCAAAGCTACTTTCTCTTACTTTCCCTCCACCTCTGCACTCCACAAAGTCTCTCTGTGGTGCGAACGCCTTGCAGAGAGAAGACAGAGGTATAAGCAGGCTGGTTTGACAGTGAGCTCTATTTTAATAACTCACAGATGGCGGTGCCTGAAATGTGATGTCTTCGGGTCATCATTATCAAACACTTAGCACCTTTCACTTTTTCCTGCTAGCTTCTTCAACAGATCAGCGTGCATCTTCATACTCAGAACTTACTTATTAATCCCCATGCCTCTTGTTATCATTGTCAATATGGTTATTACACACACTGTGACTATAAGTGAATAAACATTGATTGATGATGTATTTTGTAATAAGAGTTCATAAAGATCCACAATCCTCAGGCTGGATTTGAACGTGTTCCCTATCAAATGTGTGGTTGTGAAAAGGTTACAACGTCTCTGATCTAGTATTATCTCTGCCTGTTTGTCACATTGATCCGACACTGACTGCTTTGCTTTCTTCAACTCAATGTAGGATTAACTGCTTAATGTCAATTAGGGCATAGCTTTGATTACAGCTTGCCTAATCAATAGTAATTCAGTTTGCGGGTAAAAGATACAATAGTTTCTTGCACTCTCTCAGAGGCGAATTACAATTCCTGAGGACTCAGTTTGTTGCATGTCATGATCGATGATGTCATTTGTGTGTGGTAAAAATTGTCTTCGGTTCTTACCACTTCTAAAGAGTGAAGTGACTTGATAAACTTTTATTTGACAGCTTTGTCCATTTTAACCTCTAGACCAGGGTCCTCAGGACCACAAGGGGTGCATGTTTTGTTTTTTGCTCTAGCACTACACAGCTGATTCAAATAATCAACTAATCATCAAGCTTTGATCATTTGAATCAGCTGTGTAGTGTTAGGGCAAAAACCAAAACGTGCATCCCGAGGACAGAGTTTTGGAAACGCTGCTCTAGGCCTAATTCCGTGCACTTGTGTGTGTAAAACTTGAAAGCTTCTGACTGACTACTCTCAGTCTCACTTAACCTTGAAAAACGTCAAGGACATCAAGCCATTGGATTACTTAATTGATTTACTGCTTAAAACCACATTATTGAAAGCCACGACAGCATTCTCTAAGACCTGAACACCAGGACGTGTGCAATAGACTATCAATGACATCATCCTGGGGTAATGTCTAAATGGTATAGACGTTATGATTTCCCAGAGGATTCGTTCCCACAGGCCCAGGCATATAGGGTGCCTCAGCCCTTTATTATTCTCTGACAGGGGAACATGTCAACTCTCCTCATCATCTCTTTGTCTCCTAGTTACGTACCCCACCCCCATACTTCATCCCCTCCTAACCCCCACCCAGGGTATCCTCTCACTCACAACCCTGGAATGCAATCAACTAAGTAGCACCTATACATTAGCTGCAGCACACTGCACAATGCAGCTCAGTAACACATTCGGTATAGTGATATACCCGGGTATTCAAAACATTAGAAACACCTTCCTAATATCGGATGTATTGTTGTGTGTTGTTAGATGTTACTGTGCTGTTGGAGCTAAGAGCACAAGCATTGCGCTACACCTGCAATAACATCGGCTGAAAATGTGTATGCGACCAATACAATTTGATTTGATTTGAAAGACCCAGCTGCGTTGCAGTTCTTGACACAAACTGGTGCGCCTGGCACCTACTACCATACCCCGTTCGAAGGCCCTTCAATCTTTTGTGTTTCCCATTCACCCTCTGAATGGCACACGTACACAATCCACGTCTCAATTGTCTCAAGGCTTAAAAATCCTTCTTCAACCTGTCTCCTCCCCCTCATCTGCACTGATTAAAGTGGATTTAACAAGTGACATCATTAAGGGATCATAGCTTTCACTTGGATTTCACCTTTCACCTGATCCTTAATGTTTTGTATACTCTGTAGTATACTGGTAGTATATTTGGTATACTAGTAGTATTTCAGCAATAGATTTGGTCATCTGAAATGCTGATAGTTTAATACACAGAATTATGAAACTGAAAGGGCTCATATAACAAATGACAAGTCATTTATTTGTCATTTACACATATATGGACATTTTGTAAATAATTATTTGAAGATTCACACCACTTTTTGTCTCGCGCTGGTAACACCTTGGAAACCAATCTTTCATTGCGATGTTGCATTTCATAAGCTGCAACTCAATATTCATGACAGCGAGACCACTATCTTCATGGGATTAATAAAGGGAGGCGGAGGGAGCTGGAAGGTACAGTACCTCCGCTGTCTCCCCATACACACTGTATGTCCATTTGTTGTCATTTGGATGGGGGTTGCTTTTACTCACTGGAAGTGGCAAATGTCATATATCAGAGAAGACAGGCAGTGGTGACAGACAGACATTGTGCCAGAACATGAATGCAATACAGGACATGGCTCCATCCCACTCTCAATATCAAATCCAGTTTGAGCATATGCTGTACTACAGTAGAAGTACATCATGGGTCTCAGAGGGGCAGACCTTTTCAATATGCTCTTAGCTGGCTGACATGCAGCCAATTGCAGAAATGGTTAAGACTTTGGGGAGGGCTATCGGGCTACAACCACGGCTGCCGACTCCATTCACCTTAATTGAATGTAATCCTGGTTAACCGTTTGTGAGCAGATTGCTTTGTAAGCTTGGACTGAATCAGCTTAAGAACTATAAACCCGTATCAGAACACTGACAGTTCTGTGAACTCCCTAAGTTGCAACCTGTCATAGAGAAATTCCCAGAAAGCCCCACTACCAAAGCAAAGGAAGGCAGATTGATTCGAACTGGGATGCGTTTGAATTGGTGTATAAAAGAAGGGATCCGCAGAGAAGGATGGATGTGAAAGATGAAAGCGTATCTCTGGGGCACGTTGTTTATTCATTTGAGTCAGAGGACAGTGGTGGTCCTGCTGGGTAATGCTTCAAATAGCCTTTAGTAACAATCCTCCCACCGCTACATTTTCTGAGGAAGCTAACCCAGCATAGGAACTGAAAGTGTTAGTAGAATCCTCAGTTGAGACTTCATAGACGCACACGTGTGAGCTCAGTCAGATATTTTAGAGTGAGGGGGTTTAGAGTGTGGGTAAAGGAAAGCCTTTACGCCCAGGAAGGTTGATGGAAAAACATGATCGCCTCTATGGATGTGTTAGTCACGAAAAAGCATGTGCTCAATGATTGATAAAGTGTGACAAGGTTGGCACCTCCCTCTTGGAGAGCGAGAAGATTAGATATAGTAGCCCTCTCAACATTGGAGAAAATGTTTTGCAGAATGCCACAGATATTTCCATAGATATTAGATACCAGAGATATTATCTGAAACATGCCAGTGTATTGAAGACAAAGGGTGGTATTTTAGCACCTATTAGATGGGTGCAACAAAACACAGCAGCCTGCATTACCAACCCTGTGCTTTATCTGGCTATATAGCATTAATTAAAGGAGTAACACACAAGGAGGCAAGATAAGGAAGATCCAGTATGATAAGCCACAGTAGTATTGGAATATTGATCCCATTGTAAGTCACCTTGAATAAAAAAGTATTGCGCTGTCGTTTTATCCTAATATGTTGACCTAACCGCAGACTTTCATTAACAGTCCTGGGCTACCCAGCCAAACGCACATTTTGTTATTTAGTTGGGGACTTTTATTTTGTAGTAAGGTGCATCCCTAAATTTGGGTCTGCTCACACACATCCACTCCCCTCCCTCCCAGTCTGCATGTATTGTGAGCCCACTCTGCAGTGCTTGCTAGTGGTAAAGTTGTTGCTGCGGGGGTCATTATGTCCTCTCCTACCCAGGGGTATCAGGATAATGAGGACATGTTTTCTGGGGTGGTTGGCTTGGTTTGACACATTCGCTTTTTCCTATTCCTCCCGGGCATGAATACAGATTCACACATAGCGGCAACAGCACCTGCAATGCAATGAGTCTGAGAATATGCTGCTCCTCTGCTGTGGCAAGGAGAGAAATGGCTTCCAGGAAAAGCGAGATTACAGCACAGGCGGTTGTTGTTCCTTAATTGGGGAGGATGGGCTCTTATTAATAGCTGGGACGGATGTAAATGGAACGCTGTCGGACACTTCAAACACATGGTTTCCATGTGTCTGATACCATTCCATTCAATCCATTCCAGCCATTATTATGAGCCGTCCTCCCCTCAGCAGCCTCATGTGACGTACAGGCATTTGTTTTGTTATTGAATTAACAGGGCCATTTCTAGGGTGAAAGTGATAGAGAGAGAGAGAGAGAGGGGGACGAGGTCAGGCTCAAGGAAAGGGAATGCTGACTGTCCCTCCCTTCTGCCTACTGCGGGCAGCTAAGAAACAAAGTGCTAAAAGGGGTTCATTTTTCCTTCACAAAAATAGATGGTGGTGTATGCACTTAAACAATCTCTTTTCAAATGTGCCGTTGGTGTGGGAAAATCACAGCTCTGTCTCTAGCCTGGGCCAGTGTGGGGCTGATTTGTAGTGTGTGGTATCTTCTCTCCTTCCTCTGGTTGTCAAACGCCCGATACCAAAGCTGATCTAATGATTGTATTGTGCTCCTCCTGAAGAAGAAATCCCCCAGAGATGAAAGGACTATTAGAGTTACAGTAGAAATACACAGAGTGTACAAAACATTAGGAACACCTTGTTGAGTTCTACCCCCCTTTGCCCTCAGAACAGCCTTAAATAGTTGGGGCATGTTCTCTACAAGGTGTCGAAAGTGTTCCACAGGGATGCTGGCCCATGTTGACTACAATGCTTCCCGCAGTTGTGTAAAGTTGGCTGGATGTCCTTCGGGAGGTGGACCATTCTTCATGCACATGGGAAACAGCTGAGTGTGAAAAACCCAGCAGGGTTTCAGTTCTTGACACACTCAAACAGGTGCGCCTGGCACCTACTACCATACCCCGTTCAAAGGCACTTCAATCTTTTGTCTTGCCCATTCACCCTCTGAATGGCACACGCACACAATCCATGTCTCACATGTCTCAAGACTTAAAAATCCTGTCTCCTCCTCCCCTTCAGCTACACTGATTGATTGAATTGATTGGATTTAACAGCTGCCATCAATAAGGGATTGTAGCTTTCCCCTGGATTCACCTGGTCAGTCTATGTCATGGAAAAGGGCCCTTAATGTACACTCAGTGTACGCAGACATTGTTAGTGGAACATTGGAGGATGAAGGATGATGGGGGAAGAGCATATTGTCATACTGTAACATGATTTTCAGACACGAGGCGTTGCAGACAAACGCAAAATTAACAATGTGTCCATCTCTGTGGCATAGTCCTATTCTATTCTGAGACCTGGTACAGTGAGTGACCTCTGGCCGACATTTGTGTCCGACACAAAGACACTTCCTGTCTCATCCCTAAAAAAAAAAAGTTTCCCTGGAGAGGCCGGGTTGGCCTGGAAACCCCTCTTTTCTTTTTTCCTCATTCTCTTTCTCACTTTTTCTTTACTATATAAGGATGTGAGCTGAATGACCCTGTCCTTCATTTTAGGGTCAGGGGAGGCGCTGTGTAACAGATGTAATTCACAGTGAATTAAGGAATGTATTTGGGCATTCTTGTGTTATAGTAATAGTAGAATTAGGGGCAGGTCTGTTATTGGATTATTTGGCAAGTCAGGAGATAAAAATACTGTATTGTACGCTAGAATTGTAAACGCTCAGTATCGGTTTTGTTTGTGATTCAGTGACCGCCAATAACTGCTTAGATGCAAGAAGCTCTCTCTCTCACACACACACACACACACACACACACACACACACACTACCCCACCAACATACACTCTGTAAAGAGCCTCAGACTGTCATTGTCAGGGCTGTTGATCCCAGGCGGTGCGCCAGTGTCTCTATCTATTGTATAGATGAGGATCTGACTAGGATCTTTCTAAAAGCTATTCATCACTCCAACATGTACTTCTCTGGCCTTTAAAGCTCTCACTGGACTCCTCTCTCACCACACACTCAAACTATAGGCCCCTGGGTGGGGTGTTTAAAAGACAATGCAGCATTGATGAAGGTTTGTGTTGTGGAGCTTGGGGGATGTTGCCATGGTGATGCCAACTCAAAGAACCTGGTCTCTGTGTGTCTCTCTGTGTTGCAGGATATAATTGGCAGCCAGTGTTCTCAAGATAGAACCATTCAAAACGACAACAGAATGGGCAGTAATAATGAATGGGTGTGAGGTGGCTATGTCATGAAGACATCTTTTGATTAATGTTTAATTGTGATTATGAAAGGCCTGTAGGACATGAAGCGTATTTAGAAGCAGATGTCGGCATCTGGGAGAAGAAACAAGATGGAATCCAGTGGGTTTCTATATGAATAAATTATCAAGGCACTTAAATTAGTCAAAAATACTTTACACCCAGATCTGCCCAGAGCATTTGAATGAGAATGTGAAAATGTGAGATGGGGTGTCGAAAAATAATATCTCCTTGTACAAATTAACAATTTATATTCAGAACACAACGTCTGCGTTTAAACAGGAAGCCCAATTGTACCCTAGTACTTGTATATATTCCTGATGACACCTCAACACTAATACAATTCAGCATGTTTTATTAAGTCAATATACAGTACATCAAAGTATGCCCACCCTCGTCCTACTTGGTAATGACATGAGAGCCAGGTCGCAGTTGTAAATGAGAACTTGTTCTCAACTTGCCCACCTGGTTAAATAAAGGTGAAATAAAAAAATGGAATAAAAAAAGAGAGGTTTTATGTAGGCTAGAGGTGATAGACTTGACAATGCATTCTACGGTATCAGTAGTTACACTTCTCTCAGACCTGCAGTGAACCTGATAGATACTAAATCATTTAGTAATCTCTCCCTCTGACTTACTGGGAATGTGGATTTTCACACACTCACAAACTCTGAGATATAGACAAACTCACACTGAGATAGGAACTCTTTCTCGTGTACATACACACACATGCACCCACACACACACACACACACACACACACACACACACACACACACACACACACACACACACACACACACACACACACACACACACACACACACACGAGGAAGCTGGTGGGAGGAGCTATAGGAGGACGAGCACATTGTAAAGACTGGAACGGCTATAAATGGAACGGTATCAAACACATCAAAGATATGGAAACTGATTCATTTATTCCATTCCTCCCATAGGTCCTAACACCAGCCTCCTCTGACACACACACACACACATACACACACACACACACACACACACACACACACACACACACACTGAAATAGGTTGCGTTCCCTTGATCAGACGTTGCATGCATCAACCAATGGTTGCATGCCACGTCATCGACTGACAGATTGCTATAACATATGATGTACCGATCTAGGTGTTGTGAGCCTTCAGCAACGCCTGAGCAGAGGAACCCGCCCATAATCTGCTGAGTCACTGGCCTAATATTAAGACCTCCTCCCTCTTCTTCCTCCCCCAATCCTCACCTCTCTCCTCCACTCCTCCCTCTTCTTCCTCCCCAAATCCTCACCTCTCTCCTCCACTCCTCCCTCTTCTTCCTCCCCCAATCCTCACCTCTCTCCTCCACTCTTCCCTCTTCTTCCTCCCCCAATCCTCACCTCTCTCCTCCACTCATTCTGCAGTTGGCCTCCGTGGACCTGTACGCATGCAAAGCAGGTGTGCGTTCAGTGGTAACCCCTAGCAACTGAGGCATATATTTACTTAGAACATCAACATCACTGATGTCATGGACAACTAAAATATCTGTTTGTACCTCCTTGGTGGAGTACATGGGAAACAGATCCAGATGCCATGTGGTGTGATTACAGCAATATTACAGTAATATGGGCATAGGGATGCCAATGATGCTGTGCCAGTCTGGCTCACTTCCACAATGATGAGAATATACTGGATGGAATGATGTTCTAAGCTGTTTGAGTTGAGCTTACACAGATGATAATGTGCATTACAGGGTGTTCAGTATTCTGTATTCTGCTTGTACTGGGGAAGCCATATGTTCAATGGGTGAAAAGGTGTTTGTCTAAATGGTCAGACATTATAACATCATAATACATAGGCTACAACACATTTGGCTACATAATCACTCAATTATCAGTTTATAGGAAGAAGTGTGCCTCTTGACTTAAGTCATCCTTAAGTCATCCTTAAAGCATCCTTAAAGCATTCTTGGCCCTCTTGAAGGCAGCTGTTGCCCTTTTTTTTTATCCAAAGTGCATCTGTATGGAGGCTATTCACTGTTCCCTCATGACGAAACAAAACAACACATACCACTGATCTGTGGGTTTCTCAGCTTCAGCTCATTGGTCTACAAACTAGGATCATAGACAGTGAGGATGAGTGTGTGTGTGTGTGGGGGTGATTCTGTCTGGTTTGTTAGCTTAAGGCTACAACAGGTATTAACTGTAATACTGTGGTGAGATTTTATTTTACATGATGTAGTACCTGCAAAACACCAGTGTTTTGCAGGTACTATTTAATGAAGCTGACAGTTGAGGACTTGTGAGGCATCTGTTTTTCAAACTAGACACTCTAATGTACTTGTCTTCTTGCTCAATTGTGCTTCGGGGCCTCCCACTCATCTTTCTATTCTGGTTAGAGCCAGTTTGTGCTGTTCTGTGAAGGGAGTAGTACACAGCGTTTTACGAGATTTTCTCGCATGGAATAGGCATCATTTCTCAGAACAAGAATAGACTGACGAGTTTCTGAAGAAAGGTCTTGTTTCTGGACATTTTGAGCCTGTAATCGAACCCACAAAAAATGCTGATGCTCCAGATATTCAACTAGTCTAAAGAAGGCCAGTTTTATTGCTTCTTTAGTCAGATTTCAGCTGTGCTAACATAATTGCAAAAGGGTTTTCTAATGATCAATTAGCCTTTTAAAATTATCAACTTGGATTAGCTAGCACAACGTGCCATTGGAACACAGGAGTGATGGTTGCTGATAATGGGCCTCTGTACGCCTATGTAGATATTCCATTAAAAACCAGCCGTTTCCAGCTATAATAGTCATTAACAATATCTACACTGTATTTCTGATCAATTTGATGTTATTTTAATGGACAAAAAATGTGCTTTTCTTTCAAAAACAAGGACATTTCTAAGTGACCCCAAACTTTTGAATGGTAGTGTACCTTTTACTGATGAACAAAGAAGGCAAGAAACACTTCCTTACTGATGGGAAAATCTAGAGTAGTGCCTCTGAAACAGATCACTATCCCCAGGATGGAGCTGATGGCAGCTGTCGTCACAGTCAAAGTTGACAAGATTCTGTGGCAAGAACAACAAGTCCCGATCAGAGTCTGTCCTCTGGACAGAGAGTACTACGGTGCTGAAGTACATTGAGATTGAAACTGCGCGTTTCAGGATCTTCGAGGCCAACAGGAGTGCTACTATCCGCGAGGCTACAGAACCAACTCAGTGGAGGAATGTCAACACCTCAGTGAACCCAGCGGATCAAGCTTCAAGAGGTTTGAAAGCTGAACACTTCATCAAGAGTGAAGACTGGATACAGTCTGAGAGTGACCCTGAGAAGCAGAAGCAGCACATGCAGAAATAGAAAATAGCACTGGACAAGAAACCGCTTACAGTGGAAGAGTTGGCCCAAGATGAGATTGAGCTAATCCGCTTCAACCAGAGACAGAAGTATCCAGAAGAAATGAAAGCGCTGCAGAAAGAAAACACGAATGAATAGAAGTAGTCACATTTACAGGTTGGATCCTATCCCGCAAGAGGGAGTATTGAGAGTAGATGGACGGCTGAATAAATCTGCTATGCAAGAGGAGGCTACACACCCAGCTATTCTGTCTAAGGACCTTCGAGTTGCCACTCTCATTCTTCAACGCATCCACGGAGAAGTTGGACACTGGACAGAACCGCATGCTCGTGGAGATGCGACAGAGGTATTGGATTCCCCAGACTAAGAATCCTCTCTGCAGAAGACTACATGCCAAAGCTGAAGAGCAGAAAATGGCAGCCCTGCCAGAAGACCACTTGTTGCCAGACAAGCCCCCCTAAGCTCCGCCCACTACAAGAAGCAGTGTGAGAGCTCACGAAAAAAACAAGTTAATAATTGACAGAATAAAAATACAATTGAGAACACAAGACCAGGTTTTTAGTTTAGATTTATTTCGAGTTTTATGGCTCTAGTCTTAAGTTTATTTTATTTTATTATTAAGTAATTTGGTATGCTCCCCGCCTAGACAATTCTGGGCTGTAACTCACACTCTCAAACACGTAGATCCCCTGAACGCAGCTCACTCTCTAGATCCCAATCACCTGAATTCTGATCAGCTGTTCACACACCTGTATGTCATTATCACACACTATTTAGTTCAGTTCTTTGCACCCCATCATTGTGAGGTGTTGTTTGTTTTGGTGACACTTCTATTTGGAGCGCTGGGTTTCCCGTCGTTTAATCCTCCCGCGTATGATAGTTTTTGCCTGCTTCGTGAACGACACCTATTCCCTGCCTGTACTTTAGCTTATCGAATTTCCTGTTATAAACCTATTGCCCGATCTCCCGGACGACATTACTAGCCATTTCTCTGCCTGTACTGTTGCCTTTTTGGACCCTCTGTGTATGACCACCTGCCTTCCCCTGGACCCAGCTACCTGCCTCCTCCTGTGGACCTTTACAAATAAACACCTGCTGCGCCCTGCACTTGAAACCAGATCTGTCTCCCAACGTGTTCATTACAGGGGCCGGAAATGTAAGAGCCATAATACAGAAAAGAGCATTTTATCACATCCATGTTATTATAGTATTACTATTTGTGTACTTGCATATTTGCTAATATTGATAATATGTATATCTATTTGGAGCATTCGATTTTGATATTAGTTTAGTTCATGTCTGATGTCACCACAGAATTCAGTAGGCAAGGAGGAGTCCATGGAGCAATTCAGATTGAGGTGTTAAATACATATAAAAAAGGTAAACTTTTAATTCTTATATACAGTTGAAGTTGGAAGTTTACATACACTTAGGTTGGTCATTAACTTGTTTTTCAACCACTCCACACATTTCTTGTTAACAAACTACAGTTTTGGCAAGTCGGTTAGGACATCTACTTTGTGCATGACACAAGTATTTTTTCCAACAATAGTTTACAGACAGATTATTTCACTTATTCACTTTATCACAATTCCAGTGGGTCAGAGGTTTACCTACACTGAGTTGACTGTGCCTTTAAACAGCTTGTCATGCTTTAGACGTTTCTAATTGAAATAATTTGAGTCAATTGGAGGTGTACCTGTGGATGTATTTCAAGGCCTACCTTCAAACTCGTTCGTGCCTTCAACTAAATGTAGATAAAACTGTGGGAATGTTTTTCACAAAGAGACAATGTAACATTGTGTCAAATATAACGATTTCAGGTCAAAACATTAGTATTGTGCCACAAGTTAAGTATTTGGGCGTTATTATTGATTCCAATCTTTCTTTTAAAGCACATATTAAGAAAGTGTGTAATAGGGTCAAGTTTAGCTTAGCTAATTTTAGATATATTAGAAATGCACTTACTTTTAATGCTGCTAAATTATTTATGGATGCCATGATTGTGTCACATCTAACAGTTTGTCCCCAGCTTGTCAGACAATATAACAGCTTATCACTAAAGCCATTAGCAACTCTTTATAAAATAACTCTCAAAGCTTTGGACCAGAAGCCTAACAATTTACATCATTGTATTATCCTTAATAATCATAAACTGCTAAGCTGGGAAGATGTAATCAAATATAAAAACATCTGTTTGGTCTACAAAATACTGAATAATACCGCTCCTGCTCCTTTTAATTCATTTATAATCCAACGTAATAATAGCAGGCAGATCACCAGTAGCACCACACGAGGTGACCTTCTAATCCCATTTAGAAAAAGCATATTTGGTCAATTATCATTTTCTGTTACAGCAATACAAAACTGGAACTCACTGCCCACTACAATTAAAGACATACATACATATTCCACCTTTACTATACACCTTAACTGGCTGTCCGACAATTATAACTGCACACATTAATTTCACAGATGTGATGTGTATTTGATGTGACATGGTCATGCTGCTGCCACTTGATCCTTGCTGCCTGCCTCAACGTTATGTCCTGTATGTTCTTCAATATGGTCTCTGTGTGATTATTCTTTGTCGATTTGTACTGTTTTATTGCATGAACTGTTTTTATGTCTCTGCAATCTGTGCTTGCTTGTTTCTTGCTTGCCTCAATTGTGTGCCACACGTTTAGTATGTCTACTCCCTCTTGTTTAGTCCTGCTGTAAATATAATTGTAATGTATTTTATTTGATGTATGCCTATTGACAACTGGCCAGGGACTACAGCTGGAAATTAGCCGTAGAGGCTAAAGCTGCTCTTTTTATCAAAAGGGACTGCCCACGTCATTATAAACTAAACTAAACTCAGTGCCTCTTTGCTTGACATCATGGGAAAATAAAAAATAAATTGTAGACCTCCACAAGTCTGGTTCATCATTGGGAGCAATTTCCAAACGCCTGAAGGTATCACGTTCATCTGTACAAACAATCGAGAATAAGATTAAGAATAAACACCATGGGACCACACAGCCGTCATACCGCTCAGGAAGGAGACACGTTCTGTCTCCTAGAGATGAACGTACTTTGGTGCGAAAAGTGCAAATCAATCCCAGAACAAACAGCAAAGGACCTTGTGAAGATGCTGGAATAAACGGGTACAAAAGTGTCTACATCCACAGTAAAACGAGTCCTATAACGACATAACCTGAAAGTTTTTAGTTTAGTTTATTAATTCGACCATTTTAAAAAACAAGCACACATAAAACTTGAAAAAGCCATACATGCACATGAATAAAATCTTCTAGGATAACACACAAAGTCTGGGACTTAATTCCATTGTGGTCCTCTTGAGACAAGATGGCTAGACAAGATCGAACACAGTATGGCAGTGAAATAATAAAACAAAAACAGAGGAAGAACATCCATCTCATCATTCCAGTTACATCATAGGGGTTATTCATATGGGCACAGAAGACATAAAACATATTTTTAAAGCTGCCCAGAGAGGATGTTTTTATGGGCAGAGGCAACTCATTCCATTCTGAGGCTCCAGTATACAAGAAAGTACTTTCCCAGCATTACTCCTGAACCTGTAGAAGCACACATCAGCAACACCTGATCTGGTGCTGTGATTGTGTGCATCCCTAACACGAGGAAAGTAATCACTTAGATATCTGGGCGCAGGACCATAAATACTCCTGTAAACCAAACCTAGTCTAATCTGGGACACCCTAGCCTCAACAGGCAGCCAGTTTAGTTCCTGAAAGCAGCTCCTGCCTATGTGGAAAGGACGCTCAGCAAGGAAGAAGCCACTGCTCCAAAACCGCCATAAATAAGCCAGGCTACGGTTTGCAACTGCACATTGGGACAAAGATCGTACTTTTTGGAGAAATGTCCTCTGGTCTGATGAAAAAAAACTGTTTGGCCATAATGACCATTATGTTTGGAGGAAAAAGGGGGATGCTTGCAAGCCGAAGAACACCATCCCAACCGTGAAGCATGGGGGTGGCAGCATCATGTTGTGGGGGTGCTTTGCTGCAGGAGGGACTGGTGCACTTCACAAAATAGATGGCATCATGAGGCAGGAAAATTATGTGGATATATTGAAGCAACATCTCAAGACATCAGTCAGGAAGTTAAAGCTTGGTCGCAAATGGGTCTTCCAAATCGACAATGACCTCAAGCATACTTCCAAAACTGTGACAAAATGGCTTAAGGACAACAAAGTCAAGGTATTGGAGTGACCATCACAAACCCTGACCTCAATCCTATAGAAGATTTGTGGGCAGAACTGGAAAAGCGTGTGCGAGCAAGGAGGCCTACAAACCTGACTCAGTTACACCTGCTCTGTCAGGAGGAATGGGCCAAAATCCACCCAACTCATTGTGGGAAGCTTGTGGAAGGCTACCTGAAACGTTTGACCCGAGTTAAACAATTTAAAAGCAATGCTACCAGATACTAATTGAGTGTATGTAAACTTCTGACCCACTGGGAATGTGATGAAAGAAATAAAAGCTGAAATAAATAATTCTCTCTACTATTATTCTGACATTTCACATTCTTAAAATAAAGTGGTGATCCTAACTGACCTAAGACAGGGAATTATTAAATGTCAGAAATTGTGAAAAACTGAGTTTAAATGTATTTGGCTAAGGTGTATATAAACTTCCGACTTCAACTGTAAAATGAATAAACTTTTTTATGTTTTATTTAGCGTCAGACTCACTGCTTTAAAATTAAAAAATAGAAGGCTGCGCCACTACAGCTAGTACTACAACTACAAGGGTTCCGGTTTTGGTCAAAGAGCTTTTACAAAATACGGTCACAGTAATGCACAATTGTAACCAATACACGTCCCAACCTCTGACAACAAAGTTTGCAGATTTCAAACTCTACCATGAACAAACCATAAACTATATAGTTTATCTCTCGCTTTACATGTCAGCACAAATTTATCTCAAAATCAATATTGTAGGCTATAATAAATGGTTCAATCATCATATTAAGAAGACCTATTTTATAGACACCGTTGTCATAACACTTAGCTCCTTGTTGAGAAATACCAGCTAGCACATTTGGTTCCTTGGAAGTTGTGGGAATCTATGTTTTTGTTTTCACATTGGTTGTGGGAACGAAGCCATAAGGGTCGTTCCACCTCAAAAAGCCAAAGAAACACCCATCATCTCAGATTGTTCTGAAATCGTTTCTGTAGATAGAAACGTAAGATTTCCTGTATTGTTATAAAAAATGTTGGATGGTATGTACTATATATGAATCCTATAATTTTAAAATGGCCAATTTGTGTCATTAGCTTAATTTCTCAGATCAAATTACTCTGAACAAAAATATAAACGCAACATGTAAAGTGTTGGTCCCATGTTTCATGAGCTGAAATAAAAGATCCCAGAAATGTACCATGCACACAAAAAGCTGATCTCAACCTTCCCCGAAAATGCTGTGATGCAGGACAACACATACCTAAAAGTGAAGCCATGCACAGCAAAAAGTCGTTGGTCGGCCGTTTAAAAACTTTTTTTCTTTTTTTCGCCTACTTCTGTTGTTGTTTTTTTTTCTTCAGTTTTCGGATTTCCCGTTTTTTCTGGTTTCATTTTTTTCCCGTTTAAAAAAAAAACTTTTTATAGAAAAACTAAAAAATTGGATTTTCTGAGTTCACAACAGTGCTTAAACCACATCAGGGGGATGACTTTCTAGGTCTGGGAAAAATCATGTTCATTTTAGTATATTTTAACAGACCCCATTTCAAAGGAAACAAGCACTCATTAAGATCAGGTGAGGCCAATTAGTGGTCGAGGCCAACACACTTAACAAGATAGAGGATAGAGCGTTTTCTTGACGCTGAGAATGGAATGTATATGTTTTTAAATAACATTCTTAGAGCGTTACTAAAGTTCTCTTGTGGTTGTTATGGAAAGTTTTCTCCATGTTCTGAGAATTTTGATCTAACTGATGTTACAGAGATTGAACGGTACTTTGGCGACTATTAAGTATTTTTTAAACCTCCCACTTTGGGCTGGATGTGTCAATGTGTATATCATACATGCAGAATCTACGAGCATAAATACTGTCCCCACGTGTGCCAGCCCCCTGGTATTTTGAGTTTCAGACAGCAAGCGTCAGCCCCTTACCATTTGAGTGAAAGCTAGCAAAAGGCCTGCCCAGTTATTCAATAACATTGCAGGGTGGGCCAAAGGCTTATTGGACACAGCAGAGTGAGGGAGAGAGAGAGACGTGGTGCAAATATCTGCACATACAGTACCAGTCAAAACTTTGGACTCATTCCAGGGTTTTTCTTTATTTTTTACTATTTTCTACATTGTAGAATAATAGTGAAGACATCAAAACTACAAAATAACACATATGGAATCATGTAGTAACCAAAAAAGTAGGCACTCTTTGCCTTGATGACAACTTTGCACACTCTTGGCATTTTCTCAACTAGTTTAATGAGGAATGCTTTTCAAACAGTCTTGAAGGAGTTCCCACATATGCTGAGCACTTGTTGGCTGCTTTTCCTTCACTCTGCGGTCCAACTCATCCCAAACCATCTCTATTGGGTTGAGGTCAGGTGATTGTGGAGGCCAGGTCATTTGATGCAGCACTCCATCACTCTCACTCTTGGTCAAATAGCCCTTACACAGCCTGGAGGTGTGTTTTGGGTCATTGTCTTGTTGAAAAACGAATTATAGTCTCACTAAGCGCAAACCAGATGGGATGGCGTATCGCTGCAGAATGCTGTGGTAGCCATGCTGGTTAAGTGTGCCTTGAATTCTAAATAAATCTCAGTGTCACCAGCAAAGCACCCCCACACCATCACACCACCTCCTCCTTGCTTCACGGTGGGAACCACACACGTGGAGATTATCTGTTCACCTACTCTGCGTCTCACAAAGACACGGCGGTTGGAACCAAAAATCTCAAATTTGGACTCTTCAGACCAAAGGACAGATTTCCACCGCTCTAATGTCCATTGCTCATGTTTCTTGGCCCAAGCAAGTCTCTTCTTATTATTGGTGTCCTTCAGTAGTGGTTTCTTTCAGCAATTTGGCCTGATTCACACAGTCTCCTCTGATAGTTGATGTTGAGATGTGTCTGTTACTTGAACTCTGTGAAGCATTTATTTGGTCTGCAATCTCTAATGAACTTATCCTCTGCAGCAGAGGTAACTCTGGGTCTTCCATTCCAGTAATGGTCCTCATGAGAGCCAGTTTCATCAATGCGAAAAAATGTCAAGAACTTTGAACGTTTTTTTCAAGTGCAGTCGCAAAAACCATCAAGGGCTATAATGCAACTGGCTCTCATGAGGATCGCCACAGGAAAGGAAGACCCAGAGTTACCAATGACCTTCATGTCTTAAAGTAGTAATGGACTGTAGTTTCTGTTTGCTTATTTGTGCTGTTCTTGCCATAATATGAATTTGGTATTTTACCAAATAGGGCTATCTTCTGTATACCACCCATACCTTTTCATAACACAACTGATTGGCTCAAATGCATTAAGAAGGAAAGAAATTCCACAAATTAACTTTTAACAAGGCACACCTGTTAATTGAAATGCATTTCAGGTGACTACCTCATGAAGCTGGTTGAGAGAATGCCAAGAGTGTGCAAAGCTGTCATCAAGGCAAAGGGTGGCTACTTTGAATAATATAAAATATAAAATATAAAATATATTTTGATTTGTTTAACACTTTTTTGTTTACTACATGATTCCATATGTGTTACTTCATAGTTTTGATGTCTTCACTATTATTATAGAATGTAGAAAATAGTTAAAATAAAGAAAACCTGTGATGTAGTATGCAATTTTTGGGAAGCACTTTTGGGTCATGAAAGCTACTTTCAAACCTACTGGCTGAAATCATACACAAGTTCAACAGTACATCTTTCATGTGTATAATTACATATTTGTTTTACTTTCCCAGAATATTGCCAAGAACTGACAAAAGAGAACCATACATTCTCTGAATATTCTGAGAACCGCTTAAGTCACACCATTTTAGAGAACGTTCCCAGAATCTTGTAAGAATTTGACATTAAATAGAACCACATGGGAACTTTTGTGGAATTTTCTGTGGAAGTACTGAAATTCCAGCAGGAGAATGCTGATTTTTAACATTCTCGGAACAATTTGAGAACATTAACAAAAATGTAATTAAATGTAACCATGTTTTAACTTTTAGCAAGCATTCTATTAAAGTCATGAAATACCAATGTGCTGACAATGTCCCAAAGCCAAGCAACTATCCTGTACCATTCCCAAAAAGTTGTGGGAAGGTTGTGTGCAAAATAACTATAGGACAATCATGCTCTGAACAAGCTCTAAGGAACATATGGTTCTCAGACGGTTATGTGCTTGCTGGGAAGAGAGATTCTTTTCATCTACCTCTGCAATGCCATGATGACTAATGGCAACACATTATACAATGCTTGTAAGTAGTGCCCCCTATTGGATTTCTATATCAGTACACAACTGAAATGTGGCAAGTATTACTGTTCCTCGTTTCAAGTTTTAGTGTCACATGCAAAAGTAGAGTGAAATGCCTTTCTTGCTAACTCAAAACCCAACAATGCAATAATAACTATGTATTACTAGAAAAAACAAACGAGGAATAAGAAATATGAAAACACAATAAAGTAAGTAAGTAAGCACACTATATACAGGAAACATTTAATAAGTAATTCCAATACCATATTTACATGTGCAGGGATACTGGAGTGATGGAGGTAGATATGTATAGGGGTAAGGGGACTAGACAACAGGATATACAGTAGCATTATGTTAAATGTCTTGTCTTAGAAATCATAGCACTAATCTATTAAGTCTCATAATTTGCTTAGCACTCAAGCTACATAGCAATATTTATAATTGCGGAACTACCCTATGCCAAGTTGAATGGAAATAACTACACTATACCAATGAGGATCTCACTATGACAGATTTCAGTTGAAAACTCAAAACGCCTTAAGATATTAAGATTAGAACGAACCTGGAGACCACTTAAAATCATCCCTTCTACTTGCAACTTCCATCATGCCTGTCAGAACACCACAGTCAAGGGGAATTTTCTCTGCTCATCTCAGTGGAGAAAACTGTGTCATGGCAACTGGCGTGCTGCTACAAATGAGTGTGTCTCATAGGGCTGTGTACGGTGGAAGAGGGGGTGCCGTCTGTACAAGCAGCATGACATACTTCCTTGTCCTTGTGAAACTGTCAGTTCGACAGGTATCCACTAATACAGAGGAAAGTGGAGAAAGACATAATTCATAGGTTATAATTATGGTTGTAATTGCCTTTTTAATATGTCATTTCTAAGTAATCTACATACCTGGTAATTTCTGTACCATAAAACTAAGTGCTACCAGAGAGTCTGAGTATCTTCTCCCGTTATGGTCATTTCAATCCTGCTTGAACTGGTGGAAAAATATAAATCCCCATATCACCTTGTCAGCCCAAAATAATCATTCAAATTACATACAATTCATCAGAAACAAATTTGTGATAACCCAGTTGGATGATATTGTTGTTTTCAGTGAGGGTACAATTATAAACACTTACACAGTTTATGGGGAGAGCATCACTGGGCAGAATGCAATTTAACTATGGTATATAAGGTGAATGTGCCATATGTGATGTGCAATGCAGGCATATTTGTCAGCATTGTTGCAATGTATTGATTTGTTTTTTTTGCCTAAAAATGGCCACCAGATGGAAATCACACACTGAATCTGTAGTTTACACTCAAATAAAGCAGTAGCAGTTGAAACGTTCAGTTTAGTCTGATTTCATCCTGGAGACAAAACAGATTGCAAATATGTGAATGAAACCAGCTTTGGCAGGTAATAGTTTCATACGGTCATCCAAAAATCAAGCTCAATGGGGAAACAACAGAGGGGAAGCAGAAGATACACAGTAAAAACATTTTCCTGATACTGTAACACTGTAACAGACATTTTAATACTTTTTTTACGTTCATCCTTATGGCAGAAAATGGAACGCTGTACTCAAAACAACTCGAGACTCGGAAATGTCACACTTGGAAACTCTTCATAGAAAAATGGGCCGCTTTCAAGACAACTCGGAACTTCCAAGTTGTCTTGAAAGGACCAATGAACTCCGAGTTTCATGCTAGGAAAGTATCGGAATAAACCGATAAGAAGCTATATGCAAAAATCGCTCGCACATTTTTACTTGAAGGTTCCGAGTTGTGTTGAAAGCACAATGTCTCTTCTTCTTCTTTGGAGTTTAACGGCGGCTGGTTTCCAATAGGTTGCATTGCGGAGCCCAACTGAACTATAATATACATCCATTATACTTTTTGAAAGGAAAAGGAAAAACATGCATCTTCTCTTCTCCAAGTGGAAAGCCACATACGTGCATGGGAGGAGTCCACGTGAGGTATCGACATAATGTGATTCGTTTGGCAAAATGAACTCAATTGTTTCTGTTCCATCCACAGACATCTGATTGGTCACTTAAAAACACTTTCTCCACACCATAGGCCCAGAGATGTCATGGGGGGCTGGAAATACATCCCTCCGCCCACACTTGTCTTTGTTGTCGTTGGTGCTGTGGCTTTTGGTGGTGTTGTAACGCAGGAGACAGCCGTCTAGCCCGGTACCCCTTCGCAGCAGCAAAGGCACTTCATCAGCGGAGGAGAGGGAATCTGCGACGGCGAAGGGGAGCACGGATTCACGGACTCAATCATGGCTACCGAAACGACATCGTCCTGCACCGGCTCCAATTTGCTGCAGCCCATAAGCGAGATAATCAATCTTCCGCTAGACCAGGTAAAAGTTGTAACGTTTAAATTGGTTTCCATCTCCTTGGCATTGACTTGTTACTATCGGAAGCATGTTTTCTGTAGGAAGGGGTGAGCCAAGCTACGTTGTAGCTAGCCCCCTGATCAGTATGCCGCCTAGTGTTCGAGGGCTACATTGTAGCGTGCTAGCTGACATAACCTGATTGAATGCCGTCTTAATCAGAAACTTACTAGAGATTGTTGCATTATTGTAACATTTCTTAGACCTACTAATATTCTTTACATTTAGGAAGCGGTTGGAGAACTGGTTAGCTTTGCGTCGCGCATTACCCTCTGTTTTGGATTGTCAACTGTATAATAATGTTACATAGGCCTTGCTTATTGAAAGTTTCATTCATTCAACACTATTTTCAGCTTGGCTGCGTCACTGTTGCAAAACTTGGAGCTTAATCACTCATTCTTCTCAAGCAGACAAAGCTGGTCTACAATGATCGTCTACAAAGGAAATATCCTCTCAACCGAGTAGGCCTGATTCGTCATCCCTTTAATCAATTAAATTGATGTCTCCTGGCTAATCGCTTCTCATTTTAATGTGATTAGACTACCACCATTCGTGTCAGACTGTGCCGACGTAGCCCAGCAATTGTGTAACAAGGTGTGGTCCATTGTTAACTATTGCAATATGGGCCTATAAATCAAACGATATAGTGAGTAGTTGTTTTGACGTTGTACTCAAACACACACACACACTAACATCGGGCCTCACTGCTCCTCTGCTGTGTCACTGGTATGCTTCTTTTGATGGTGCTGCTTGCTTATCACAGTGCATGTTGAGAAAACTAGTCACCTCTGCAACCATATCAAACTGTATCCTCCAGAGATCCCCTGGAGTTGTGTACAGCAGCATCTAAAAGAAACGTCCTCTCACTGCCAACTGTGTTTATTTTCAGCAAACTTAACATGTGTAAATATTTGTATGAACATAACAAGATTCAACAACTGAGACATATAAACTGAACATGTTCCACAGACATGTGATTAACAAATGGAATAATGTGTCCCTGAACAAAGGGGGGGGTCAAAAGTAACAGTATCTGGTGTGGCCACCAGCTGCAATAAGTACTGCAGTGCATCTCCTCCTCATGGACTGCACCAGATTTGCCAGTTCTTGCTGGGAGATGTTATCCCACTCTTCCACCAAGGCACCTGCAAGTTCCCGGACATTTCTGGGGGGAATGGCCCTAGCCTTCACCCTCCGATCCAACAGGTCCCAGACGTGCTCAATGGGATTGAGATCCGGGCTCTTCGCTGGCCATGGCAGAACACTGATATTCCTGTCTTGCAGGAAATCACGCACAGAATGAGCAGTATGGCTGGTGGCATTGTCATGCTGGAGGGTCATGTCAGGATGAGCCTGCAGGAAGGGTACCACATGAGGGAGGAGGATGTCTTCCCTGTAACGCACAGTGTTGAGATTGCCTGCAATGACAACAAGCTCAGTCCGATGATGCTGTGACACACCGCCCCAGACCATGACGGACCCTCCACCTCCAAATTAATCCCGCTCCAGAGTACAGGCCTCGATATAACGCTCATTCCTTTGACGATAAATGAAAATCTGACCATCACCCCTGGTGAGACAAAACCGCGATTCGTCAGTGAAGAGCACTTTTTGCCAGTCCTGTCTGGTCCAGCGACGTTGTCGCCAGTGATGTCTGGTGAGGACCAGCCGTACAACAGGCCTATAAGCCCTCAGTCCAGCCTCTCTCAGCCTATTGCGGACAGTCTGAGCACTGATGGAGGGATTGTGCGTTCCTGGTGTAACCCGGACAGTTGTTGTTGCCATCCTGTACCTGTCCCGCAGGTGTGATGTTCGGATGTACTGATCCTGTGCAGGTGTTGTTACACGTGGTCTGCCACTGCGAGGACGATCAGCTGTCCGTCCTGTCTCCATGTAGGGCTGTCTTCGGCGTCTCACAGTACGGACATTGCAATTCATTGTCCTGGCCACATCTGCAGTCCTCATGCTCCCTTGCTGCATGCCTAAGGCACGTTCACGCAGATGAGCAGGGACAGTAGAAAGGCCTATAGGTTCTAAGTTTTCATAACTGTGACCATAATTGCCTACCATCTGTAAGCTGTTAGTGTCTTAATGACCGTTCCACAGGCGCATATTCATTAATTGTTTATGGTTCATTGAACAAGCATGGGAAACAGTGTTTAAACCCTTTACAATGAAGATCTGTGAAGTTATTTGGATTTTTACAAATTATCTTTGAAAGACCGGGTCCTGAAAAAGGGCTTTTTTGTTGTTGCTGAGTTTACCTTTCGGACCGCTTAGCCTGCTGGGTAAATTATCAACAGTCACTAGGAATAACTGTTTCAGAACCCATCCACCTGAAAAAACACTAAGTTGGTACCTCCAAACAGCATCCCCTTGTTTCTAATGATCAGCTTTCATCTGTTCGTCTGTTTAATTTCAGTATTTTAGCACATTTATGTTTGGATGGGGACCGTAAACCAATTTTGTTTCAAAGCTCAATATGAACTCTTGTCGTGTCCTATCACTGAAATTGTCCTCTACCACGGAGCATCGGTGGGAAAATGGATTTGGTCTCATCTTTTTCGCAGCTGTTTTGTCCATTTTGACACACTGCTTGTTTGCGTTCTGCTTTTCTGGTGGAAAGATCGATGTACGTTTTCGCAGCCATCTGCATTTCGTGGTGCCCGTATTGTCTTCCTTGTCTCTAATCTCTCTGGGATCGCACATTTCCAAATGAGGAGTATTCTGCTCAACAAACACTTTTTCACCTCAGTCCCACTCACCAGGGAGAAAAAAGGCTACCTGAGTGATTCATTCTAACGTTCCCTATGGAACTACAGGGAGCTTTGTCCTGGCCTACTTAAAAGCCTTCAGGTCGTAGAATCTACCAACGGAATCTGCCAACAGATTGTCCATCAGGTGAAGAGAGTTTGGCCATTGCAGTTTCAACCAAAAGGCAAGACCACATCATGAAATGGAATACAGGGAGGAACATGATGTCCTGCTCTGAAGTTGGTCACTCTCTTAAATAAAGGCAAGTCAGTTAAGAACAAATTCTTATTTACAATGACTGCCTAGGAACACTGGGTTAACTGCCAAGTTCAGGGGCAGAACGACATTTGTTTTACCTTGGCAGCTCGGGGATTCGATCTAGCAACCTTTTCGGTAACTTGCCCAACGCTCTAACCACTAGGCTACCTGCCGCCCCAAAACCTATGACATAACCTATGACTGGTGGTTTATATTACCTCCGATGTCTAAGGCCCAAATATTCATAAGTCTCTTGATCTACTACTCCCTCCTGCATGTGCAGACACAAATGCTCCTCAAATTGCTACATCAGTTTCAGCCTCACACGGCTAGTATTCAGGTGGTAGCCTAACACTGAAAGCTTGACAACTATGGCTCATTGCCTCCTCTTTGAGAGGTCGCTTTGTGACCTACAGTTGACCCATGTTTCCGACTTAACTTGCATAATGGAGTTGGGTGTGGCAGTGTGATGCCTGTAAGTGCCAGTCACCAACCTGAATATAGCCTTGCATGCCCTCTCATGGGCAGGAAAAAGGAGAGGTTTGTATTTGCGTGCCTGTGCACATGTATGGGCACTGTATGTTCCCTATGGGACTGGGCGTCGGGACTGGCCTGTGTTGGTTCTATAATGGGAATACTGTTCTCTTGGTGTAGACCTACTGTGGTATTGTCCCTCCACATGCACTGCCTTGCCCCTTCTTTTATTCTGTACACACCTCTTTCACTCACACTGGTGGGCGGGCGGGTGGGGCACTCCCAGGGAATGTTTTGGCACCTTTCGTGTGAAAATCAGGGAAGTGTAATCATGACCCATTCAGTTCAGAAGTTGCAGAGAAGGCTCCAAAAGTGTCAGTTGAGTGTCATACAGCAAAGTGCGTAGAGCTGTCATAATTGGTAACGCAATAGCTTTTGTTATAGTAAATAAAACAAAAGGAAATAAAAAGTATTCCTTATCAACCCTCCCTGACGGTCTAGTTAACATGATAGTGGAACATGTGGACACTGAAGTCCTTAACCACAGTGCTAGGCCAGACTTAAAGGCTTTTGTTAGCTCTCATATTACTCTGCCCAGCCTATTGTTGTTCAAATGACGTTCTAAGCCTCAGCAGAACGTCAACGCTCCAAGGCAGTGCTTTACTCCTAAGACTTCATAGCATATCAATGCTCAGCCTGAACTTGAAGCAGCAACCGTACTTCTGTAGCAAAGCACACAATGTACCAGTGACGCTTCATACTGTATGTTCACAAAGCATTCACTGATGAATAACTGCTCCGCTCTGTCATTTATTGGATTACAGTTTGTCACAGTATGTTTCAAATCTCCACGTCTGTAAGAAGCACTCTTTTGTTGCTGCTGTGCTTGTCATGGGCCTACTGTGTTGTCACTTCCCGCTGGTTTGTACAGTAATGGAGGAAGGATGGTTGCTAGTCCCTTCGCCCCCTAGTGATGGCTCCGGCAGTGCAAGGCTAAGCTCTGATTTCTCAGTGGAGGCTCATTCCCTTCTTCTCTCTCTAATTGGTGCACCTCAAGGGAGTGTATTTGTTATAATATATTCTTTTGGTGGCTGCTTACTTGCGTGTAGTGCTGCATACGTACCCAAGCACAATGATGAACCAGTGTGATTTCTACAGGTATATGGGTAGTGTTGGTCATAACATAAGAGCTTTACAGTCTTTTCGAAGTTAGATTGTCTAACTAATAGCCCAAATCTGAACCTCTATGGGATCGGTGTCCCCATTTGGGCTGTCTTGATACAACAATTTGAATAGAAATGAAATGGTTCATTGAATCAGTCTAAAACTTTGCACATACACTGCTGCCATCTAGTGACCAAAATCTAAATTGTGCCTAACCTGGAATAGTACATTATGGCTTTTCTCTTGCATTTCAAAGATGATGGAGAAAAATCAAAAAAATATGCATGTTACCAGCTCTGTGTTATTCTCCTACATTAATTTCACATTTCCACAAACTTCAGTGTTTCCTTTCAAATGGTGTCAATAATATGTAGATCCTTGCTTCAGGTCCTGAGCTACAGGCAGTTAGATTTGGGTATGTCATTTTAGGCGAAAATTGAAAAAAAAGGACTGATCCTTTTTAACATGGTTTAACTATTGCCCCAGGACCTGCATTAATTTGGTTGAGTTCTAATATTGAATCAGTGTTCACTAGATGCTTGAAAACACTATCAACTGTTAAATTGGGGTTTATTTACATTTCAGTAAGTCAATGCAAACTTTGTAAAACTACAAAAAGGAGCAGGAACCTCCCTCCAAACCCTTTCAGTATTACTGGTCATTACTCCAAAACTTCTCAGTTTTACTGCTCATTATTCCAAACCCTCTGTGGATTTCTGGTCACTACTCCAAAGGCCAATCACTCTTTTTACTCTGAACAAATCTCATATCGCTCTCAGAGCAATCAGATTTGGGCCCATTACGTAAGAGGGAGAATTTTAGATCTTGTGTCGGAACTCATTGGTCGGGGCTTGCCGTCATGTTTCCTGGCTTGGTGATTCTGCTTATATGCTACCTTTTTGAAAGGTTGAACTGACCAGAAAAGCTGACTGTATGTTCACCAGCTAGAGTAACTTTTTCATTCAGGCCTAGAATTAGAAAGTAGTCTTAGAAAATGCCTTGTTAGTCCACTCTCCTCAGCAGAGAAACGGGGTTGCTGTGATAACTGGATTAACATTTACCTACAGCTGAAGTATGAAGTTTACATACACTTAGGTTGGAGTCATTAAAACTAGTTTTTCAACCACTCCACAAATTTCTTGTTAACCAACTATAGTTTTGGCAAGTCGGTTAGGATATCTACTTTGTGCATGACACAAGTCATTTTTCCAACAATTGTTTACAGACAGATTATTTCACTTATAATTCACTGTATCACAATTCCAGTGGGTCAGAAGATTACATACACTGAGTTGACTGTGCCTTATAAACAGCTTGGAAAATTCCAGAAAATGATGTCATGGCTTTAGAAGCTTCTGATAGGCTAATTGACATAATTTGAGTCAATTGGAGGTTTACCTGTGGATGTATTTCAAGGCCTACCTTCAAACTCAGTGCCTCTTTGCTTGACATCATGGGAAAATCAAAAGAAATCAGCCAAGACCTCAGAAAGAAATTGTAGACCTCCACAAGTCTAGTTCATCCTTGGGAGAAATTTCCAAACGCCTGAAGGTACCACGTTCATCTGTACAAACAATAGTACGCAAGTATAAACACCATGGGACCACGCAGCCGTCATACCGCTCAGGAAGGAGACGCGTTCTGTCTCCTAGAGATGATTGTACTTTGGTGCAAAAAGTGCAAATCAATCCCAGAACAACAGCAAAGGACCTTGTGAAGATGCTGGAGGAAACCGGTACAAAAGTATCTATATCCACAGTAAAATAAAAATAAAGTGGTGATCCTAACTGACCTAAGACAGGGAATTTTTACTAGGATTAAATGTCAGGAATTGTGACACTCAGTTTAAATGTATTTGGCTAAGGTGTATGTAAACTTCCACCTTCAACTGTACATAAGGCGTGCTACAGTAGAAACAACAACACTTTACAGAAACTATAATGATAATGTAATAAGGCACTCATCTTGATAGGAATGCACACATGTCCAAAGTTGTTGTTGTTGTTATTAAGGAAAACCACAATGAAGGCAATGGGAGCACCAGCTGGAAAATGTGCCAGGGGGAAAGAGTTTGTGGAATTTTTGTTCTGACTGGAGGTGTCTGCATACTTGATCTGGGGAAACACTGGAATGTGCTTGGGCTGTCTATGTGAATGAATGAGGAGGCGGAACACGCCTCAATTCAAACTGTTAGAAAATAATTTGAAATTGACAAGATGAAACAGTCTATAGATAATAAGCAGGCAGCGTGCCTGGGTTTGAGGGCAGCGCGGGTTAACTGTCCTGTTGCGTAACAATCACATTTTGGAACGGTGAGTGCATTCTGACATCACGTGCATAAAGAAAAACTCACGCTGGGGCGACCGGTAGAGATATTTGGAACTCACCGTGAAAAGGTTAGGGGAAGGGTTAGCTAACATGCAAAGTACCTAGTAAGTAGTTAAATACCTAATTTAGCTAAAATGCTAAAGTTGTCTGTGATGAGATTCAAAGGGCAATATGTTGTGGTGCGTTGAATATAGCTAACATGACTAGGTGGGGAAGAGAATAATTACAGGGGAAGGCGGCTGCCAGAATTACATGGGTCCAGATTGAACATGGAACGGTGTTGGATTACAATGGTCATACTGTTTATTTAGGTACCCTCTGAGGTATTTACTATGCCCCTAACCTCCTGAGCTGTTGGCATGGCCTTCTGCATTAGGGTGTCCACAGTGACCCTTCATGGCTCTCTGCCTGTAATGCCTCCTAAGTTTGAGGCAGCATGCTTCACATTGACTAGCACGCTAACACTATGCTAAACTAAGGCCATGGAATTGAAACCCTCCCCAACCTCCTCTCATGGCATTGTATTGCAAACCGCTGTTTAATAGAGACAGTTGATATGTAAAAAATGATATTCCATCTCATCTTCTATGATTGATTTATTGTTGAGGAACACCTGCCACAATTTTGTCACTCACAAGTTGGACTGAGTTTCAGACCATGTTTTAGTACCTCAAACTGCAAGTCGGTGTCACTCCTGCCTTATGATTTATGCCAACCCAGCAGCAGTGCAGACCGTGTGTCTGGATCATAACTAATTTAGTGTTTATGTTATTGTCATCTTTTGGAGACATTAATAGCCCTGAAATACGAAGGCAACAACAGCAACTCTCCTTCTGCTGACTCCTCATCAAGTTTGAGTCTGGATTTTAAGGAACGGCAAACCATGCTCAAGCCATATTTAATATTCATGGTGCTGTGGCCAGTTCCATCGGGGGTGAATTGGCGACAACGAAGGTTTATGATTTCAGCTGATTCAGTCATTGTTAAGATTAAGACTGGGACGGTGAGGATGTCTGAGATCTCTTCCAGGCTTTGGGTTTTTCATCGCCTCTATGCACCAATAAAAAGTCAATCTTCGTATTGATGCAGCATGGCCTTAAGTAGTACATTTTGCATTGTCATCAAAATACTTCCATTTTTGCTTGCGGTGTAGAATCAATCTGTGGTGCTTGTACCTTCATGAAGTTTCTATTGATTCCATTCAGCCAGATCACCTCTGTAATAAAGGGGTGCATTCTCCTCCCTTAAGGCGATGGAGAAATTAAATGCCAGAGTTATGGCCCTGGAGAAGACATGGTGACTCTGAGGTTTGGTATGTGATTGCAGATCTGTGGATAAACCTATGTAATATTGGCCTATTACTTTAGATCTAGTTTTTATGTTCTAGCCTACCTTTTTTTCTAGCAATTATCCAAGATACTCATTTCAACTATTTGTTAACCAGTTCCAATGATGGATATTAACGTGAATACACTGTAGCCTTGAAGGGTACCACTTCTTGATGAGTGGTGTTGTATGGACCTCTCAGATATGAATGGTTCAATGTTTGTTCTCCCCTGGCCATGAATGGTTCACAGCCCCTGGCCATGTGATGCGGACTAGTGCTAAAAGTCTGTCCCTTCTCTATACACTTCAGCCTTCCCTTTGCCATGGCAAGTGGTATCCTAGCAACCGGCTTTATTGTGTTACCGGGGCGAGAGAGATTGTACAGTTTATTCCTCTGTTTTTCATTTTCTCTACGAAACCTGAGGTGGATTATGTACGTCAACAGCAGTGCTTATGTCCTGCCGTCATTTGACTGATTTTTATGGCAGTTAACCATCGGACCCCTGACCTGTCGACATGCACGATGGGAAATACATCCGCTCTGCTTACTGATTCAGGATCAGCTAATTGGGTTACACTAAATACCTAGAGAGGAAATCCAGTGAAACACTCACTCATTGGTGGAATTGAAGAGACCTGTGTGTTTTTAGTCAAAGATCCTCCCATGTATGACTTGCCTTTTTTCAAGCATAATAACTTCCAGCCCAGCTATTAAAAAGGCCCCCAAATCTCCTCCTGACCAAACCTAGTCATCAGACTCTACTGTAACCCACTGTGACTTATGAATGTGAAAACTGAGGTCAAATCTATTGAGTTAGAGTTGCCTATGGAGGCAGATTTGACCCTAGTTGAAATAATATTGGGGTAAATACACATGTAGCTTTTGTTGTGTGCAGGTCAAGCTCTGTTCCTACCCTGATACTATCTCCCTCTGCAGCTAGTGAGGTGTATTGTTTAGCTGTTTCACAGGTTGAGTAATTACGCAATTGGAAACTTGTCTGTCGGTTAAAGTGTTACAGTATGGGTTTGTCGTGGCAATGAAGTCCTCCTGCTTGCATTGCTTTCTGGGAACGTTTCCCCTCCAACACATGCCATTAAACAGCCATTCAGCGGGATTGCGCCGTCCTCCGCTGATGAACAAGACAACCCTTTCACAATCACTGCCATTTCCCCTGAGGTTTAATTTTACGCACTGAAGGGTTTAATTTGTCAGCTGACTGGGGATAGACTCCCTGTCTGTGGAATAACCTTCAGCAGACTGCAATAGTTGCCAAACACATAGCAGTCTAGGCCTACACCTTGTTTATGCAAGTGCAGTTATTGCTATGATTTAAGGTAGCCAACTAAAAGCACTGTATTAGGCTAATCGTAGCATATCTCTTTCTTTGTAAGGGATGATTTTCTAATGCTTTTAGCATTAGTAGAGGCTAGCCTATTTGTTTGGCTTGCTTGTGTACCTGTTCCAATTTGACTGTTTGTTTGAGATGTAGGCTAGGCTAATGTTCTTTTGGACAGTGTTACAATGTATCTGTGTTGCATTGGATGTTAGTCATCTGAAGGCTAGTGTGACGTGGATACAATTGATTGGGTTATTTAAAAAGAAAAAAAAAAAAAAATATATATTTTATTCCCCCCAACCTCATGTCCTCATTCTAATTTTAGGGAGCAGCTGTCATAAGGGTGCGGCTGTGTTCACATGGTATCCCAATGGACAGATGCCCAACGTGGGATTCTGGCCAATGACATCGAGGCCTCCTTGGATGTGGTCCAGGGTAATTGATCCCGGTGTGTGGCTGAGGGTAATAGCTGTTCATTTAGGATGCTTAAAATGTCTGTCATGGTGCTTATTTGTTGTGACCACGAACCGGAATTAAACCTCTGCAGAGACAATGCACACTGATTTTTAAAAAGTAATTTGCCCCCACGTAGAGGTAAGGGAAAAACAAGCGGACGAGACAAAATCAACCTGTGGAAATTCCACCACCAATGTCCCTTTTAACAGGCAGGATTTTCACTGGTAACGAGAAACACCAAGGAGGATGTATTAAATAAGAGAGAAAGGACTTTGGCTTCCGAGAATGAGGAAGAAAGGCAGCAAGGTCTTTCAGGGTGTAAACGCTGGACATGGGTGAGGGATCTCAAAGCCATTTTACAGGTCTACTGCTGAGCTAGCGTTGCGAAACCGCACACCTTTGAACTTTCTGTACTGATTTAATGGTTACTAAAGGACTGTGACTAAGGCTGTGTGTCTGAAATAAAAAAAGGGAACAGTGAAAGTTACGCATTTCAAACATCAACACCCAAGTGCAGGCTGTTTCTCACGTGTAATGTGATTCTAACTTCTCAGCCATGTGTCAATTGAAAGGGGAGACGGTCAGCCCATTCCTCAGTCACGTGAAGCATTACAAACCTTTGAGTCACTGCCTCCACACTAGGCCCTTGACATACAATGTCCGAAGACAAACTCCTCTGCTGCACTGCCAAGAAGCAATCAGCTGGTTTCCTATAGCCAGGTTGGTGTCACTGAAGGGGCCCATCGGTGTTTTTTTTTACTGGAGGCAATGACTCGGGCTCAAACCCAGGCATTGACCGCGGCTGTCACCCAGGCACTGCTGAAGTGAGTCAGGCTCCATGGTCTCTCCTCAAAAGCCTGAGCGGTGGATTCTAGAGTGTAAACTTGCCCTCACCCAGGATGCATGGAGTTGTCAGGGAAACCTATTTGAACAAGTGTGTTAACAAAGTCCTGGCAAGACCTGAGCAGTCACTCCACTGTAAGTACACCACTCAATGGTGTCGAGTTACAAGTACCTAGCCTACAGTACATTTCCAGGAGCCATTTGCCACTATACTTGTTAAAACGGGCTGCTTTGTCAACTGCTTCCTGACCTCAGGCTATGTTTGGTTCCATAATTGCCTAATGGATTTACGTGATCGTTACAATGTACACAATGACATCATTGTACGGGTACAGCAGCTGTAAGTATTATGCAATGATATGTACTCACACATTAGTGAGCGGTTTTTACTCCGGGCTGCTGCAGCATACTGAGCAACAGGACAACCGAGAAATAAACGTCAATATAAAACTATTGGCTATTTGGACCGTTGCCAGAACCATCCATGATCCTATTAGGCTGTGCCACATGCTCCCTGACCGACTGGATCACCTCTCTCCTGCGTTAGCTCACAGCCCCTGAGAGGACTGCATCAGTGCCATTACGTCAGAATCGCTACAGAAGTCAGGGAAGCTGAGAGTTATGCGCATAACTTTGGAGTCATCAAACAATGGCCATTTTGAGAAAGGAAAATAGTCTGGAGGGCACAGAGAGCAGAAACAAAGACCCGTTCACTGAGTACATAGAAACACTGTACGGCTGTGGATGTAGACAATGCTTATCACTGTACATTGGGATTACACCAACACATTTTATACTGCCCATTTCTGTGGAGGAATATGTGACACAACCGGCATAGGCCTTCTCTTCCTGTATTTTTCTTTCTGTCCCTGCCCCCCCCCCTTTCTCTCTGTGCTATCAAATAGCATTTTATTTGTCACGTGCCGAATACAACAGGTGAAGACCTTACCGTGAAATGCTTACTTACAAGCCTTTAACCAAAAATGCTGAATTTTCAAAAATCTGAAAATATTTTCTATAAAGAAACTAAAGTCTGACAAAAAAGGAACACAATAAAATAACAATAACGAGGCTGTATACTGAGTCAATGTGCGGGGGTACAGGTTAGTTGAAGTAATTTAGGTAATATGTAGGTAGGGGTAAAGTGACTATGCATAGATAATAAACAGCGAGTAGCTGTACCGTAAAAAATCTATACAAAAAATAAAAGGGGTCAATGCAAATAACCCGGGTAGACATCTGATGAACTGTTCAGCAGTCTTACGGCTTGGGGGTAGAAGCTGTTCAGGAGCCTTTTGGACCCAGACTGCTCTGGTACCGCTTGCCGTGCAGTAGCAGAGAGAACAGTCTATGACTTGGGTGACTGGAGTCTTTGACAATTTTTAGGGCCTTCCTCTGACACCGCCTGGTATAGAGGTCCTGGATGGCAGGACGCTTGGCCCCTGTGATGTACTGGGCCGTATGCACTACCCTCTAGCGCCTTGCGGATGGATGCCGAGCGGTTGCCATACCAAGCGGTGATGCAGTCAGGATGGTGGAGCTGTAGAACTTTGAGTTTCTGGGGACCCGTGTCATCTTCGGTGTTGTCGTGCCCTCTTCTCAACTGTCTTCGTGTGTTTGGACCTTGGTGTGTTTGGACCATGATAGTTTGTTAGTGATGTTGACACCAAGGATTTTGAAGCTCGACCCGCTCGTCCAAGTCAGATGCTATGTTTACTATCCATTGACATAGCTACAAAGCTACTGCATGGAGAAGCTTGTGACCTCAAGCCAAACACCTTTTATCAGTCCAAAGTGGATTTTATGGTCAAACTGACGTATCCTGCCCTGAGTAGCCTTACTTAACCCTCTCCATTTCCCCATCCCAGACCTCCACACAAGAAACTCTGTGCAAGGCACATATGTGTCAGAAACCTAAATAAGTCTCTCTGTTTGGTCTGGGTTAATGTGTTTTATATTTGGGTAGCTTGTCACACAAACGATGACAGGGCCTTGTGTTTAGTGGGAGCAATTTTGTTTTGAACGTGGTCGCTTTCAGTATACAAAGCTGCCTTCTGGTAAGAGAGAGGATGCAGTGAGAGAAGCTTGCTCAGTCTATGCTAACAGATTTTTATGGGTCGTTGCAGGTGCGTTTTTATTAGGCCTCACGCCATTTCAATACTCAAGATCCAAGGTACACACACCCTGGCTCTGCACTGACAGATGTGTGTGTGTGTGTGTGTGTGTGTGTGGCTGTGCTGAGAGCAGCAGGGTGGATGGCAGAATGTACTAAGTAAGGTAGTGTCTCCAGTAAGGCTATGTGCTGGCAACCCTGTGAGGAATACCTGACGATCGTCTAGCTATTAATAGCCCGGCCGTAGAGCCTGCCTGTGATCAGCACAGAGAAGAGAGCGCCGCAGTCTGTGCGTGCCGGTGGTCCTTTCTTTGTGCCTGCAAGAGGTCATTTTGAAAGGAGATGATGGAGCTCTGTGCTACACGGCACATATCTCATTTCCGTTCAGCATTACACTACCTCAAGCTATCACTTTTTTTTTTCCCAGGAGCACATGCGTAGTAAACTGTCGGAATAAATCCAAATGTAGGCCGTTCCCATTTGCCGGACATTTTGTCAGACTGGGTTTGTCCCGCTTTTTGTTGGTAAGAGTACATTGTACCCTCGCAGTGAATACACATTTTGTTGCATTGAATGTAGTGCCTCTTTCGTTGCTGATGAAATCCTGATTGTCAGGGTTTGCCTTGGAGAGGTCCTCAAGTCATGACAGCCGTTGCTTCTCTCTGCTCTTACCCAGACTGAAAGCTGAGCCATGGCATAAGCCAAGCCCCTGTCTGGCTTCTAGTGTGCATGTGTGTGTGCATCCGTGAGTGTCTGTTTGAGTGGCACGTTTGATGTTTAACCAGAGCAGACATGCCACCCCCGTCTCTCCTCTCTTTTCTGTCTCTCTTTCTCTCTTTCCCCTCTGCTAGGGGGAACGATGATAGGGAAGAGGAGAAAAGTGTGGATGGGGAGATGAAAGTTGAAAACATGCTGTGGGGGGTTGGCCTTGAAGGAGGCTGTTATTAGGGTTGAGAGTTGGACTACTTAATTTCGAATACATTTTTGTGGGCAGTAGTATGTGGAAAGGTGTGGCCCTTCCTTGTCTTTGATACTGAAATAGGAATTCGGGGCTTTCTCTGTCATCACAGCACCAGTCTTATAGGCCTAGTGTACAGTACTACTTCATTAATCTAGTATGAGTTGTCTAAGTGAGCGCCTGAGCGCATACTTCCCTGAAGCTCCTGGGAGAGTGGATGAGCTTGAATAGGCCCAGATGGAGACAGGGCCCCACTGCTGTCCGGCGCTATGAAAAGGCCAACCATGATCTTTCCAGGGGTGACTGCTGTGACATGGCTGTGCGGCTCCTGCTGATTCCAAACACAGCCCTGTTGGCTATCGTCCAAGGAACGCAATAGAAGAGGTTCAGGAAGATATGTCTCCCTCAGGGGGATATCGATAATGTCATTTTGTGATGTGCTTTGTTTTAAGTCCAATTTTTTTTAATTGCAGAATGAACCTCAGGTAAACACTGTCAAGGTTTGTCCTGTTTCAGTGACAAGGTAGCTTACATCCGTGGCCTCAGTGTTATGCGTAAACAGACCCCCTGTTCACGTCTGTAATGTAGCCACAATACGCATCTCGCACCTGATTTTGACTGATGCCCAAGGAAATGTATGAAGATTAGTATTCGAACCGGTCGTCCTCTCTCAACTCTCCGTCTCACAACCTTCATTTATTTACACTCGCATTCATCAGCTGTTGTCGTTCTAGATTTGTATCTGTGGACCCGCCAACTTTCTATTTTTCCCGACGCCGTTGGCCAATGCACACTTTTTTTGGGTCTGAGTCATCCTGTACCAGAGCAGATGCTAATAAGATGATAGAGGGGAATATGGCATAACGATACGCCACGGAAAGATAGAGAAATGCTAATGAGTGACGAGGCAATTTTTCTCACCCTCCTTCGGGAGTTAGACCAGAATGAAAGGAGTGCTCCTTCAAAGAGGTTTTCTGGGCTGTGGGCTTCTAATCTTGGGAGTGTGTGCGAAGGCAGTAGTCTTTTGGGTTTAATGTAACCACATAGGAGTGTGTTTCTAAAGATATGCTGCTGGTAGCGATGTCATGGTTATGCAAGGAGCATGCAGGCATTCGGTCAGATGAGTCGCGTCATCTGCTGCTGTTTATCAGATGTTGAGAAGCGATATGGACTGTGTGTGGTGGTACATGGATATATATTTACTTATTTATTGAACCCCACCCCCCACACACACCTCTTCGGAGGACAAATATACTTTTGTTTTTTTACAGCTTTTTGCACATTCATTTTACATACATGGGACTTTTATATAAAGCAGTCCTATAACAATAATACATTACCAAACAAACTCTTTAATCCCAACCCTCAGCCACTCTCAGCCCATCCCACCTATCACCATAGACCTCATTTAGTTTCCATGTGCCATATATTTTTCAATTGTGATGTTTTGCATAATTTTATCTTTCTAAAATCGTATAGTATCTACAGATTGTGAGCTAAAGATGAAAACCTTTCCTACGAGTATTATTATATTATTTATTGACTGACTATGGCTTTCCAAATCGCCCCACACTGCTATTTGTAAGGTTAATTTTAAGTGTGTTTCTGTGATCAGAAGCAAGCTACATAGGGGCAATACCAGAATCAATGGCCTATTGATTCTGTCTCTTTGCAGCAAAATCTACAGAGCTGAGATTGTGTGCCTATATATATATATATATATATATATATATATATATATATATATATATATATATATATATATATATATATATATATAATAATTCTGTTGGTGGCAAGAATTGTATATAATAATATAATTTGAAAAACTAAGTGTTGAATCAGGTCTAGTTTTTTGTACCAGTTCATAAACCATGTGCCATGGAATTGGTGCATCAAATCTTTTCCCATTTATTTTGCAACCTGTATGGTGCAGCTGTCAACATTTTTGTCCTCAAATGAAACTGGAATATTTTTCTATTTCTGCCAGTTCCTTTCAGCCAATTTGCATCTTTAATATATGGCAGGCAAACAAGTTCTCTACCTTCTCCCTTTTCCACTTGCCGCCTCCATTTTTGTAGTAGATCTGCAATCAGTTGGTTGTAAATTTGGATTGAGCAGATATTCCCATATATTTTCGATTGCTCCATATGTGACACAACTCCTGCGTTTTCTATTCGTAATATCATTAATAAATATAATAATAAAAATTATAACGAATTCATCAGTATATTTGAGTTTAACCATATATTTAACCATATGTAATATTTGTTCTGTCTTTTCTGGAGGATAAAACTGAAATTGTAACCAGCTTTGTATGGCCTGTTTAAGAAAGGGCAATACTTAAACAAAATTACATTTTTAATTAGTCGGAAATGAGAAGTTGTAATCTGTATAAAGGCAAAATGGCATTTGTTTTTTAACAAAGGATGAGCCTTTCTTAATCTACTGGAGAACAATTTTAAGTATAAGTTATGTATGAGTGAATCTTTTAGTGAGCGGTTTAAAGCTTTAAAATGTTATAATTTTGGCACTCATATTCATTATATAAATAGGCACGTTTTAATTCTGTCTGGCTTAGCATTCCAAATAAAAAATAATTTTTTGCTCATATGATTTAAAAAAAAATGTTGTCTGGAGTAGGCAGTGCCATTAGTAAGTGATTAACTCTTTGGTCCTATCACAGTTTACTTAATGTGATGTTTTTTTCTCTCTCCACAAATGGATAAGATTCTGCAACCATGGAGAGGTAAATACTTATCTATTTTTGCTAACTTTCTATTGAAATTGATTCTGGTTAGTTCATTAATATTTTTTGAGATGTGAATACCAAGTTTGTCTACTTCACCATCTGCCCATTTTGTTGGTAAACTACAAGGTAGTGTAAACCCCCCTTTGAAAATCAATTGTTTCCACCTGTTTGTCCGTCATCTTGATTACGTTTCATGAACACCTTGACTTTTTCCTCCGTTGACTGATAGTTTTGGTTTTCATCCTCCTTTATTCCCATTATAACAATATTATTTGTCATACCTTTTCATTGTTTTATCATACCGTAGCGCCTCTGTAATGCCTTTTAATGAGTCCACGGTAGTCTTCAATTTCTTATTTTCTGCTCGTATTTCTTATATTTTATTACTATAATCCATTCCTGTTTTTAAGGCCTCAACCTCCCCCAGTAGCCCAGGCAATAGATCCAGTTTTGTAACTGCTCGCTCATGCTTGTAAGCAATGCTCTATCTTTTGGAGACATAGTGTTATAAACATCACCCTCCAATGTAAAAGTTAGAATTTTTAGATGGTGGCTTCCCTTCAGTTTTGCTCGCAGAACTCCAGGAAAGGTTTTGTCTTGTTCGCTTCAATGTATCTGTTTCTTTTTCGGGCATATCAAAATGCTGATCAATAAATAGTTCCAGATTTTCTATATTATCCAGAATGTTTGTTTCGCAGTTTATTTTTTATTAATTCATGGGACAAGCTGTGCCTACCGCGCCGCCACCTGCCACGTCATGTCGACCTACATAGATATTTTACACCGGTCTCATCTCCCCTGTAAAACATGGGAACTTCCTCTCTACTGTTTTCCCCTGCCCTCTGTACTGACCACCTCTCTGGGAGGGAAGACACACACACTTCCTCATTATTATACCCAACCGTTTGGATTTTGCGGGCTTTGCAGTGTTCAGCATTGAATGACCTCACACAATGAGAGAGACTAGGAGAGGAGATCCCATACAGGAACACCCGGGTGCCCCAATGGAACTCTGCCATATCTGATCCTGTCCAGTGACACCAGGGCCTCCTGGCACCTTTTCAAGTCATTGAAATGATACTGTGCATTGGCTCTGAGGCGGTACTCTCCTTTCCTGTCACCACCATATTGGCCTGTCAGCTCTTATACGTTGCTTGGATGCAAGTTGCATGAGAGCTCCTCCTTTGCACAATTAAAATCCACATGTGGTGTATAGGCCTACACGGGGGGGCAAAGAAAGCTAGGATTGTTTGCTATTCCTACCAAGGCCAGCTGCTGCCTAGTCATAAAGCATGCCCTAGAAGGCGTAGTCCGCTGAATGACTTATGAATGCCGAATGTGGGTAAAGCTGTGGGGCGGCCATTGTTAGCTATTGTCCTTTCTGGCATTTGGACCGTGCCAGGCCTTTCCTGGATCTTACTTTTTATGTTGGTAATTGCAACTGTGGTCTCCATAGCAAATACAAAACATCCTGCAGATTTTGGAGACAATTGTGCTGTGAAAGTATATTTCCAAGTGCTGCTTCCAGAATGAGTGTTTCCTTTGACCCTGCTTGGCTGTGAATGACTGTGTTCTAGAGTTGCAGGCCTCAGCGGTCTGTTTTTGAGAAGGTTTGACCGGCAGTCAGCCCAAACTGCGTAGTTCACATTGTTTCCCCATTGAGAAGTATTCCGTCATGCTGACTATAATGTGATCGGGGAGATGTGTGTTCAAATTATTGTTCAAGGCAGATCAAGTAATAGCATTGTTAAATGCTTCAGTTTTTCTCCTTCATAAGTACTTTGTATGCCAAGTTTTGTCATTTATCTCACACTGAACTACAGTGCTGTGATTTTTCTCTATTTTTGGGGATGCTTTGCAGCCTCAGAACGACTTGCCTTAGAGCAGAATTCGTGGTTCCTTCTATTATCAGAGAATTCTACAGGAGAATGTCAGGCCACCCGTTTGTGAGCTGAAGCTGGTTATGCAGCACAATCCAGTCTACATGAAAATGGCTAAAAAGCAGCAAATTTAAAGTTTTGGAAAGGCCTAGTCGAAGTCCAGATCTAATCCCAATTCAGATGTTGTGGCAGGACTTGAAACAAGCAGTTCATGTTTAACTCCCAAATGTTGCTGAGTTAAAGCAGTCCTGCATGGAAGAGTGGTCCAAAATTCCTTCACAGTGATGTGAGAGACTGATCAGCATCTACAGGACATATTTGGTTTCAGTCAGTTATTGAGTGTAAGGGGGCAATTACTTTTCCACAGCGCTGTATGTAATCTGTTGCCAAAGCTTTTGTTTGAAGGAATTCAACTGACATCGAGATAGGTGTCCTTTCTCACAGTTTGGCAAAGCAGTGCATTTGGGAAGTGTTTACTGACTGAACGTTCACGTGACGCTTGTACGCAGAAAAGTTAAAGTACCGACAAAAACATGCATAGAAACAGAGAAGGGATATGTGCGCCAGGTAGTGAAGTGACGGCTTCTTGCTTGTTGTGCCCAAGAACTAGATCTTCTGAACCTGTCATAAGATCCTTCTAGCGAGACCAATGTCTATTCTCGCCATCTTTTTTTCTCTGCTGTCCAGACCAGCTAGATCTGTTCTAACTGGTAATTTGTCTCATCTCCATGCCTTCCTGGCATGCTGGTTAATTGACAAATAACCTTTTCGAGCCAGGATAATTAGCCCAATCAAGGCCATCTTTAGCATGAGCGCCATTCAATTACGTCCTCATAATCCACTGTGATTGCCAAAATGACAGTTAAGCCTACAATATATCAGATTAAAAAGGCAATACTGGAGCTCCAGATGAGAACAAAGTGAATAACTACTGCAGCATTTATCTTTGGCTTTTATTCAGGCTTGAATAATTCCGTCTCTTGTTTAGCCCCGTGCGTAGGATGTTAGCAGGTGGCTAGCTGTGTGAACGCCTTTAAGCATCCCACCCCCAGATGACAAGCTTCTTCTCTTTAAGTGCAGCTTGACCTTGTGGGGCTTTCGTTTGCCGACACCGTTTAGCGTAACGGGCGCTTTGAAAACACAACTTCAATCGCTATTCGTCATAGGATATTAAGTTACTGGTGCTGAGTCTCTTATGGCTTCTCAAATTGACCTAGGCTGTGTTTTGCCCGAAGGTTGACGCAACCAGAGTTGTGTATGTAGTTACGGATGTGCATTCAGGCAGACGAGTAACCAGGGCTATTGGCATTTTAGTGTTCACTAATGGCAAGTCTAAATGTCTCTGCGCTAGGACCGACCGCAGACAGCCTAGACAGCCTTGTCCGAAAATACATTTCATTCAAATGAGCAGCGTTTCATAAGACCACCTACGTCTTCCGTCAAAGAGCTCTTCTCCGTTCGTGAGATGCAAGGAAAATGATTCTCTCGGCACAAAATGCTAATCTCTTGTCCTCTCGGTGATGATGTAATTATACCTGTTGATTACAGGGTAATTCCGAGTCATGGCTGCCAAGTAAGTAAGAATGGCAAGTGATTTTAATGAGATGTGACATCTGATCACCTGTAATTGAGGCAGTTATCACCTGCTCCTTTGAACCAAAATAGCTGTGTAAAAAGACACACACACACACACACCTATGTAGGCATCTGTCGCCACATCTGTATCTCCGTCGCTTGAAGCTGACTGGCAGAATGCCAGATAATTGGTTTAGTGTATAGCCCTATTCGGACTGGAGTAGATTTACCGGGGGAGGTCGGGTAACGTAATATGTGCACGAGCACAAAACGCCACATCTGTAATTTGTGTTCCGTGCGAATCTGCCATGTCAGTATTTATTTTTTTTACATGAGACTAAAGTAACAATTCTAGCCAGTTTAATCAGTTTCACTCCAATGTCCTCTGATACTATGACAGAGTTTGACAGGTGCTGTTGGCGGTTGAGCAAGAAAACAAGAGCAGGTTTTTATGAATGAATCCTTAAAACAAAGGGCTGCGCATATATTTTGTGAAGGACATACATCTATCTACTTTTACAGTGAATACTTGTACTTACGTACTGTGCCAATGAATTGAAGTTGAACCTCGCCAAATGCGTCAGTTTAATTCAATGTGCAATAAAGTGTTTTTTAAAGTGTATTTTAATGAAACCCTGGCTGGAAACGGGTGCATCTCAAAAGTCTAGTGTCTCAAGCACTGCTATTGGGATCTTTGTAGATTCCACCCACTGAATAACACAGACGAGTAGAATGTGTGTGTTCAGGTATGGTATTCCAGAGTAGATACTTTTGGATCCGTGCCCTCAATTTAGAGTTATTTAGATGGATATTGCTGCTGCTTGGTGCCCTGGCAGACATCACCAGAAATACTCCTCAGCCACCACAGTGGACTCCATGTACTTATTTGCATTCCCTAAAAGAGAGGATTCTGGTTTTAAGAGAAGCGATATTGTTTTGAATGTTAACTGATTCTCCCTTTGGACAGACACACTCTCACCTACACAGCGATGAGTTTTCCTTGAATCTAGTTTAAAGTATTTGTAGAATAGTGTTTTTTCTGGATGGGAAAACCCCAAAGAGCGTTCAGCCACCAGAGCATTAGTGAGGTCGGGCACTGATGTTTGGCTTTAGGCCTGGCTCGCAGTCGACGTTCCAATTCATCCTGAAGGTGTTCGATGGAGTTGAGGTCGGGGCTCTGTGCAGGCCAGTCAAGTACTTCCTCACCGGTTTCGAAAAACCATTTCTGAGTGGACCTCGCTTTGTGCACGGGGGGCATTGTCATGCTGAAACAGGAAAGGACCTTCCTCAAACTGTTGCCACAAAGTTGGAAGCACAGAATTGTATGCTGTAGCGTTAAGATTTCCCTTCACTAGAACTAAGGGGCCTAGCCCAAACCATGAAAAACAGCCCCAGACCATTACTCCTCCTCCTCAAAACTTTACTGTTGGCACTATGCATTGGGGCAGGTAGCGTTCTTCTGTCATCCGCCAAACATAGATGAATCCATTACACTGCCAGATGGTGAAGTGTGATAAATCACTCCAGAGAACACGTCTCCCCTGCTCCAGAGTCTAATGGTGGCGAGCTTTACACCACTCCAGCCGCGACGCTTGGCATTGCACATGGTGATCTTAGGTTTGTGTGCGGCTGCTCGGCCATGGAAACCCATTTCATGAAGCTCCCAAAGAACAGTTATTGTGCTGACGTTGCTTCCAGAGGCAGTTTGGAACTCGGTAGTGAGTGTTGCAACCGAAGACATACCACTTGTACGCGCTTCAGCACTCGGGGTCCCGTTCTGTGAGCTTGTGTGGCTTACCACTTTGCGGCTGAGCCGTTGTTTCTCCTAGACGTTTCCACTTCACAATAACAGCGCTTACAGTTGACCGGGGCAGAAATTTGATGAACTGACTTGTTTTAAAGGTGGCATACTATGATGTCGCCACGTTGAAAGTCTGAGCTCTTCAGTAAGGCCGTTCTACTCCAATGTTTGTTTATGGAGATTGCATGGCTGTGTGCTCGAATTTATACATCTGTCATCAACTGGTGTGACTGAAATAGACGAATCCACTAATCCACATCCTTTTGTCTATATAGTGTATGTGCACATTTCGGAGCTGATGTCATTCCTAGCCCTCTACTTTTTCTCCAAGGCTTGAGTTGAGTCTGATCCACCCAGACTGGGATTGACTCCCTTCACCCGCGTACTTAAGCCGTCCGTTGGAAAGGCTCTATCTGTGAGGAGCAGGGCCCTAGCTAACCAGTCTCAGTGGAGACAGACAGGCTACAGCATGCAGATGTTCGCCTACAGTGGAATCGCTAGTTAGCGATTAGCGCTGACTGGCGTTAAGCTGAGGAACTCCTGTGTCAGCCCGTTTCTCCTGAAGTAGGGCGACGCTTTAAAAAGCGCCCGAGTAGCTGACTGAGGAGTGAGTCTGGATGGAGTGGAAGGCTCAGATAAGCAGCCTTCCTGAAACTCATTATGGAAACCGCAGGAGACCTTGTCAGTCAGTGCAGTCTCCCTATCAACCCCTTAGGGCTAGAACAGTCCCTCTACTGTACATGTTCCTCCGTCACTCCATTTTTACCTCGGTTTTTTTTTATTCGTTTGTTTCTGCCTCCCTGTACTGTACTAATTCTTATCTCACTCTTCCTTGTCTATTTTCTTTCTCAGTCTTTCCCTTAGTCTTTCTTCGCTTCCCTCTGTCACGGCAGTTCTGTTTTTCTCTATTCCTCTCTCGCTTCCCTCCCTTTTATCCTCTTTTTTTAAAATCTCAGGTTTATTTTAGCTCATCAGCTGGAGTTGTCGTGTAGAAGGGGAGGGAGCCAGATGGCTGGGGGGGTTGGAGGGAAGTGTGGAGGACTGGGAGCAGGAGGAGCAGAGTGTAGGGACACTATAAATAAAACAACTCTCGTGTCCAGTTCAGAGCCAGTCCTCATTTGTATGCAGCCGTTGCGCCGCAGCTTTCCATTGGTCTGATTGTATTGGTTTTAATATGATTTTAGAGTAGTGTAATTAAGGGTCACTTAGGTCAGCAACAGCCTTTTTGGAGAGTGGTCTGTGTGCACCTTCGACTGACATAGTGGGAGGAATCAATGAAGAGGAGTGTTTTGTGTTTATGCTAGCGTTAGAAGTGTGTCATTTGTCATTTGAATGTGTCATATGGTGTGTCGTGCAGTGTAAATGTTGCTCATTGATAATGACTTGAAAATAGGCCTGTTTCTTGGAGTGGTGGGGTGATCGATTACTGTTCCTTTGGCACACAAACTCACTCACACACAAACGCACACATACGTGTCAATAGTGCAGTTTATTCCATTCAGCAGGTACCACTTGTTGTAAAAGAAAGCCATTCAATTCCTGACAACGCTCAATAACTATTTTCCGCTTAACAATGACACAGGGCTCCATAGCAACAAGATACTCAATAGGGGAAAACGTGGATAGATGTGGGAAAGAGGTCAATGGAACGCAGACCGCGGGAGATGGAAGGACGTGAGATTGGCGCACATTCATCAAATCCGATCTAACAAAGTGGATATTGGTCAAATCTGGCATGATGTGGTTAGTAAAGTCCGATTTGGATATATTTAGCTGTTTTTCGCTGCGTAACATTTTAAAGTAGTCCCTTTTTGGGTTCAGAAGAAGTGACTGTTAAATGCTAACTCCCATTCCTATAAGCTGGTAGCATAGCTAGCATAGAAACATATTGGTGGTGGTCAGTCTTTTTTTAACTGTAATGCAGTTGATTGAGGACAATGAGATGAACATGCATTGGGTTTGACATCCATACAAGAATTATATTCCGATTTTGACTTCAACAGTGTGAAATACACGCAAACTACAGTCTAAATGTAGGCTAATTTTGCTGTAGATTCGGGACCTTTCCCCCACGTGTTTCCATTGTTTTGGTGGAGTTCCATTCTTGACCATAATGCTTCCAAAAGTTCAGGGAAAAACATAGGCAAACACGGTGTCTTCAACACTAGAACTAAGATCACGTTTGAGACCCATTTGTTGTCATCGGAACTGTGTGTGCGCATTCAAACGAGCGGTGAAGTGTAACATGCACAATATCAGGGATTCGTTGTCAGCTAAGCCACTCTCCTAGAGAGAAATCGAAACCTGCGCCCGTTATCTTTTGTGATATACACTGTTAATACTGATGGCACAGAGCTAAACCAATGTTTGGTCTTGAATTGTATCCGCGTAATCATTGTTATACACACACTTTGAGAATGACCTGCTTTCAAGGAAGATGAGAAAATACCTTTTTAACTGAAACCCTTTCGATTACTGGTACAGCTGGTGCAAATGGTTTGAGTGATTGTGTATACCTGCTTGTATGCGTTGTGTGTGATGACGGGAGAAAGACATCTCTCTGCATCCTGCTGCCTTTGTGTGCTTGTCTGCCAGGGACTGGCCTACAGAAGAGCTGTTCTCTGTATGGGAGTCGTGCCAACAGTGGATTGGCCAAGGACTCTATCTGACAATACTGTGCTGTCGTTTCTGTGAGATACAGTCTTAATGATCGATACCGGCTCAATTTCTTGACGTCATTTGCATAAGACATATACTTGGCTTTCACCTCTGGGTTATATAGCAGCAGTCAGCAAACAAACCCAACTTTTGTCTGTCTTTGCTGTCGAGAGCCATATCTGTCAAATAAATGGACGGCAATAAAACCATATAGGCAAGGCAATGTTATCTACATGGTAAAAGCTTTTGTGTATCTTGTGGAAAATGTCTCAAAATAACCTGTTTGAGCTAGGGGGCAGTATTTTGAAGTTCAGATGAAAAACGTGCCCAAAGTAAACTGCCTGTTACTCAGGCCCAGAAGCTAGGATATGCATATAATTAGTAGCTTTGGATAGAAAACACTCGGAAGTTTCTAAACCTGTTAAAATAATGTTTGTGAGTATAACAGAACTGATATGGCAGGCGAAAACCAAAGCAAAATCCATCCAGGAAGTGGGATTTTTTTGAGGTGACCAGTTTTCAGTTGAAGGACTATTGGTTATATAGGGGAATGGCTCCCAAATTGCAGTTCGTATGGCTTCCACTAGATGTTAACAGTCTTTAGAAAAAGGTTTCAAGCTTTTATCTTGAAAAACCAAGGAATTCGAGAAGTTCTTGCTGAGGTGATGTCAAGTGTACTATTATGGATTTAGCGCGTATCAGTGAGCGCGCTCTCAGCTCTTTTTCTCTTCTATTCATCAGGCTATATTCCGTCTGAAATATAATCCTTTATATTCAGTTTAGGGTATCTGAGTATTGATTAGAAATGCTGTTTGACTTGTTTCGACAAACTTTACCGGTACTTTTGGGATATTGTTTGTCTGCATGGATTAACGCCTTTGGGCAGGTGGATTACTGAACAAAACGCGCCAACCAAACGGAGCTTTGTGGATATAAAGAGGGACTTTCTCGAACAAAATGACCTTTTATTGTGTAACCGGGACACTTTGGTATGCCATCAGATGAAGATCTTCAAAGGTAAGCAATTTATTTTATGCTATTTTTGAGTTTTGTGACACCTCTGCTGGTTATGTTATTATGCTAATTGAATATGTGTGCGGGGCGGTGTCCTCAGACAATCAAATGTTCTGCTTTCGCCGTAAAGCCTTTTTGAAATCTGACAACGCTGTTAGATTAACAATATTCAAAGCATTTGAATGGTGTGAAATGAGCATTTGAAATGAGTATTTCTGTAATTTGAATTTGGTGCTCTGCAATTTCACCGGATGTTGTAGATGTGGGACGTGCCCCCTAGCCCAGAGAGGTTAAAGCCAGTTTGAGACACAAATGTTCATAAATGATGTTTCCCTCTTTGTACACCAGTAGGTCCAGTGTTGTAGGCAGTATCCTACATGCACTTTTTTATTTGGGTACGTCGACCAACTGGTCGATCTCCAAGGCATTTCTAGTCGATCGCCAAACATTTCTGTAAAGGATTAACCGCGATAAAGCCTTGCGTTCCTGTTTTTATTTTATTTTTCTTGGTCTATCGCGATTGCCGGTAGGTGCACCTGATTCAGCTGTCCTGTGCACCAGGTAGGCGAAGTGTTCAGACATGAAATGGTTAAAAAAATCAGAAGGTACAAACTCTTCCTGCCCGGGGAGAGCAAATCAAGTAGAATATACAGGCCTACCGCTGTCCAGTCGAATGGCTCAGATGAGTATCTGCAGCAAAGTAGCAGTGTGACTCGAGTTTTGCAATCAGCTGGTAGACGGTGTCCCTTTTCTGGCCAGTGTCCGCGGAGGAAAGGGAGCGCGGAGGGACAGGCACCATCAGCCCAGTTAAACTTAAAAAGCAAATGATTCCAATGTACGCTCACTCAGCTGTGCATCACAAGTAATGCAGCAACTGATCTATTACCGATATGTTTTCTACATGGTCCGTACAACAATCCATTGGCAGGGCAATTCAAGCAAGGCCAGGATGCGGTGATAATGTATTTGGGCCTATTGTTTACTGCACAAACCTCATTGCTACCGTACTGTTTTTAATTGGTTAATGTTGCATTGGCTTATTTTTATGTAACATCAATTTTAAATCTGAGCTGTAGATCTCGGCATGCGTTTTTGACTTAGAAAGTGATCGCGACTCAAAGGTTTGACCACTGTTTTACAAATGATCGCTTTAAAGCAAAACCGTTCTCTTCTCCACCTTCCTCCCTCCCATTTTCCATAGGAGCATGATGTGGACCAAACGGCCCTTCACCCGATCCACATCCTAATCATCGCCTCATTAGCGCCCGAGAGCATTCCTTCCCCAAACAATGATAGTGGGAGGACAGCAAGAGGCCGGCACCGCCATTGTATGTGCTTTTCTTCCTTCTGCTTGTGCCTGAAGAGAAACAAAGGACCTCTGTGTACTGTAAATATGTGCTGATATGATACACTCAGGCTTATGCCACGAGTGATTAGCGCCAGCAGCCGCTAACTGTCGCTACATCTGTTAGCCAGACCGACGCGCTCCCTTAAATTCAAAATGCACAGTGAACAGATAGTCAAGACACAGTTTCTAAACCCAGAGGCGCAACGTCGCGAGACTTCCGGGAACGCTCGTAAAGCAAACCGACCAGGCCGGGGTTTGAGAAGTCCCGAGAGAGATTTCTTCCTTAGTTGTTCATTTTCTCAATCTATAGGGACAACCTAGATTGCCATGGCCCAGATACAAGCACAATGATTATACCGTGTTCTGTAAAATGCAGTTGCTGCCGTGAAGCTAACTGAACATAGACAGATGTTTGCTATGTATGTCACTGCTTCTGTGCTCAACGGCATCGTCTCAGCTAGTCGCTGTCAGTGTGTGTGGACACTGAACAGCTACTAGTGATGGGGAATAAATCGATACCGTTAGATATTGTGATTAGTGCTAGTCGGCTGTACCTCCAGATATTTTTCATCCTATAGCTTATTCTCCTTTTTAAGTAATCAGCCAACATGTTTTCAGGACTTTTTATTTCCATGATCAAAACGCATTTTCTCATGCTCTCTCTCGTCTCTCTGCAGCAGACATACAGAGCAATATATTTGGAACATCAAATCGCAATAAAATCGTACTATTGAATCACGATACATATGGAATCGTGAGAATCGCAATCGGCAACGAAGTATAATTTCGTATTGTGAGGTCCCTGGAAGTTCCCAGCCCTACCAACTATCCTCTCCAGATTACTCAGTGTTATGGTTAATGTGTTCTTGCCCTCGATCTCAACCCCTCATACTGTGACTGTAAGTGTGTTGTCAGTAGGTGCATCGAGGTGTGTCCCAGGTGTGTGTGTGCCTGTTAGCTGGATTAGAGGGCAGAGGAGTGTGTGCGGGTGAAATGAGTGTGGTAGCAGTGGTGGTGGTGGTGGTGGTGGTTGAGGGCAGGGCAGAGTGTGGGAGGGAGTGTGATGAATGGCTCCAGACACAGGGGACCGTGATGAGACTGACAGGCAGCCAGGCGTCCCCAATCACCCCATGACTCATCTCTGCTGATGGGCCAGATGGGTCCCCAATGAGGGCCCTGATTTTGAGATTAACACTGCCTGTGAGACTGTCGGCCTGTGAGACTGTCGGCCTGTGAGACTGTCGGCCTGTGAGAGTATCAATGGCTGACCCAAGAGACTAAAGTGGCAGAGAGCTCAGATCAGAGACCTCGCTTTCTTTGTAGAGCGGGCAGCTGTAGTCATGGGGATGGCGTGTTGCCATGCGTCTCTCTGAGTGCTTAGCAGAGTACAGGGGGGAGTCTAATAAACGTTTGGTGTGACCCTTTTTTTAATGACTGGGCTTTTAGACACACACAGAGACACGCGCACATGCACGCACGCGCACGCGCCCGAAGAGACACCGAGACGGACGCAAGCATTTTCCCGCGCCTGCGATAACATCTGCAAATCCGTGGACGCGACCAAAAAACGTTGATTTGATACACAGGCACGCACCCCCCCACCTCACTAACGCACACCTTACGGCATCACAGCTTCAGACAGATCAAACCGTGCTCCGCATAATGATAAATAATGGGGGCTTCCTTTGTTACTGTTACCCAACCCTCCTCCAGCCCCAGTCAATCTGGGTAGTGCCCAGTAAAGCCGCTTTAGCCCCAACACTTCGAGACCACACTTTAGGGAATGAAACGGGGCCGTGTGTCTCCCCCCACTCTGGATTATCTACTGGCCATTGGTTCCAGTGCCTCTGTTCACTTACTCCGTGCTTGTGTAGCAGGCGGATTGCTTTGTGGATGAATACCATTGTCTATCGAATGTAGGCCTGCGTACATTCTCCATAGGGGTTTTCTATCGTCAGTATCAGTCGTTGCGTGTTTTAGTATGGCGACGGGATTGATATGACGGCGACGTCCCCATCGCGTCACTCATGCGGTCGCTTTACACTGCAACGGTCCCCAGAAAGGACTAGCGTCACGGCTGCCCGAGGAGCGGCTGAGGGGTTCAGCGACTGACCGTGGACCACAGTAGTACTAGTAGCCGAGTCGAGCAGGAGATGCTCGGCGTCGGTCTCTTTCCTCGGTCTTGCTTCAGCGTCTTCCCCTCGAGCGCTTTGCGGACAGCGTAGCTCAGCACCCGGAAGGGTAAGTAAACCAGCGTAGCGGCGCAGGCTCCCGGGAGCAGGTGGTGGTGGCGGTGGGAGAGTGCGAACGTACAGTAAGCCGAAGGCAATCAGAAAAGCGTTCCAAATTCAATCTGGGTGCCCCCGGGCCGTCAAAATAGAGGCGCGTGTGAATCTGCCCTCCCCCCCCGTGAAGAATGAGATTCACCATGGAAACACTGGAGGATGAGAGGGACTGATGGATGAGGCTGAGGTGGAGTGGACACGCACATCAAGCAAAGTAACACACACATGATCTAAATAGCCTAGTCACAGTCCTAGGTACTATTTGTTCCTCTTGAAGAATAATTGTATTCTACCGTAGCAGCCCGTTTGGCATACTCTATTGTACGTGGGAATGGGAATAGAACGGGTGTGGTTCTCACAATACAACCAGCATTTGTCATTGTAGATAGGCTGTGTGACCACAGTTACTATGCACACTTATCGCCTCTTTGCTTTAGGGTGCCGGGAATCACTGGAAGGTAATAGGGCGACTAGGTGGAACTGATAGTTGCTGT